>CM076582.1:480735213-481335213 GCA_034641835.2 Pinus albicaulis
TCAACTTTGGGTTGAGGGATGTGTGCGGGGCCACTGGTGTCGAAAGAGGCTCGTAGAACCAGAAAGATGGAGGCTCGGGATAAACCGAGCAAAGGGGGTTTGGGGTACCGGGCGAGACCGAGTTTGAAGGTGAAGGTCGACTTCAAGGGGACCCGGACGGAGTGGTATCGGTGAGGATCTGTAGTCGGGAGGAACCGTAAATGGACGGAGGGTGTGGCCGTATGGTCGTCGTGGGTTGGGTAGCCACGAATCCCTGTTGAGGGAAAGGATCAGTGAACACAGCTGGCTGGGTAGTGGCCACATTAGGAGGAGCATGAGGGGAGGCGTGTTGTCCGCGCAATGTGGCTTGAGACTCCCACATCTGTCGCATCTGGGGTAAGAGAGGGCAATCGTGAGTGTAGTGACCGTAAACACCGCAACAAGAACAGGGCTTGTTTGTGCGAAGCGGCCTGTCCGGCCTGGGCGGAATGCCCTGAGGCTGGTTGCTAGTGTTAGGGTCCAGACCAGAATTGGGTCCTCGGTTACCGGGGGCAGATGGGTTCTGGTTGCCTCTCCGCCTTCTTTGAGAAGAAGGGGGATTAAACGCATCCTGCTGCGCAAATACTTGCCCTGGAGGGGGTTGTAAGGGCTGTTGCAGGTGGTGAGGAGGCAAGGGAGGCGGGAGCGCATATGCTGGAGGAGCTGGCGCACCAGGCTGCGGATAAAAGTAAGGGTTGGGTTGGGCAGCATTGAGGTAAGCAGGAGGTTGGGCAAAAGGAGGAGGCATGCCGTATCCTGGATACATGTTGCCGGGAGGGGGCAGAGTGCTAGAGGTGCTGGCCCCCCCCTGAGGAAGGCTATGGCTCATAGGAGGGTGAGCAGAGGGGTGGGAAAGAGATCCGAACAATACCGCGCGGAATGATGCCCCCGGGCGCGCAGCGCCACCGTCCGGGGGATGTCGTAAAGAACCAGATAAACACAAATCCGTATCGAGCGCAGATCAAAGCCATATTTAAAGCTATTTGGAGGGCGGCTTCTTCGATCGGGTGAAAGTGAGAGGCGACATCTTTGCCGATGGGAGACCAGAGGGTGCAAGGAACCCGCCCATATAAACCCGATCTTCGAAGGGAGGGGCTCGACACAAGCTCTGTCTTCTTCGCCATTCCTGAACATGGGCAGAAAGGTGCGTTGAAGAGGATTGCTTGAAGGAAGTCAAGAGCTCCGTGCCAGTGTCGTAATGGAGAGGGAGCTGGAAATAGGACAAAAAGGCCTGAGCAAGGGTCGCAAAGGTGGTATGGGAAGAGGTGGCTTGTTCAACATACCATTTAGAAGCTTCACCGGTAAGTGTGCGTTGGAACAAATGAAGACGGATGGAGTCATCGGTAATGGAATTGGAGGAACACCACATGTGGAAAAGACCGACGTGATTGGTTGGGTCTTCGCCAAGGGCCCCGAACTTAGGGATATCGCAGGGTAACTTGGTGGGCATAGTGGGCCACGTAGCATTGTGGTGAATGGGATCATTAATCAACCGATGGAAATCGGGGAGGCTGAGGCCTGCAATATACGGCAGCACGGGGGTGGCCGGGGTAGTGGTTGTGACGGTTCCGCTAGAAGTAGGGTCGGCATTGGGGCCGGGAGAACCGCTAGCGTTAGGCCCTGGACCAGGCACAGAAGGTAAAAGGAGCTTTCCGAGGGGGAGAACCTAAGGAGAAGGGGGACCCGATGAATCGTGAGAGGAGTCGCGAGTGCGGATCGACAGGGATCGGCCGACGATGACGGCATGAGGGTCGATCGACCGGAAACTGAGGATGAAGGCCAAGAAGTCTCCGGGAAAGGCGCCTTGGGGGCGCAATGATGACAGGAAGAAGGAAACCGACAAGTGCAGAAAGGGACAAAATCAAGAAGGTCAAGGGCAGAAAAGGTGCAGTGACAATTGATTTTAGAGTCTTTGCCAGGCGGTGTAAACCAGGCGCTTCTTCACTTAGGGTCAGTGTGTGGCGTGCGTTAATTTTAATTTTTTAAACCCTTTCCGTTGTTTGAGAGCAAGTGTGTCGCGTAGCTGAAAATAAAAAGGAAACCTACGAGAACAAGAGTCACTTGTTGAACAACAGAAAAATAACAAATACGTATGCATCTATCTAACCCAAGAATGTGGGTCTTCAAAACTATGGTAACTATGGCCGAAAAGAAGGGGAAAAACTATGGAACCACACACAAAGGAAACTCAACAGATCTAGGGTCAAAGGGAACAGAGATCTGGAGGATAAAGCTGCAGACAAGGGGTGCAGATCACAGCCAAGAGACAGAGGCAAGGTGGCTGGAAAAAGGGAAATCAGCAAAAAATCGGGGGGAGGGCAAGGCAGAGGCCTTTAGCAGAGGTCCACACAAAATGACAAGAGGTGATTTGAAAGGAAAAGAGGCTGGTTTCAAAGGATCTGAAAGTGAGGTAACAGATCTGGAAAAAGAGGGGGCTGAAGCTCTGAAACCGACGGCTGAAACAGCTGAAACTCTTCCACACAAAGTGGAGGGTACTAAAGCCCTAAGGGACTGGGTTCCCACTTAGATGAGTAAAAACAGATCAGATCTTGGTCAAGGCGGGCTGAGACAGAGGCTGGAAAACCCTGGCAGAGGCTGCAGCAGAACCCAGAAAAATTACAGAAAAAATGCTGGAAAAAAGGCAGGTCGCAGGTTCTGACCTGATTTGAGTTGAGGTCGCAGGAAACAGGCCAAAAGGTGCGTCCAGGTCGCAGGTTTTGGGCCAAAAGGTGCGACCCCCCCGTTCCGGCTGTTTCGGCGGCAGATTTTCTGAAAAATTGCCGTCTCAGGTGCGGCTGGTGTCGCTTACCTGCGCAATAGGGCCCGAAACACACGGAAGTTAGAAATTTTAGGTTTTTAGGGTTTTATGTGAGAAAAATGACATGAAAAGAGAAAAACTAAGCAGCTAAAAAAGAAGCCCTAGGGCCTGAAGTAGCTGGATATGCAGGAATATGAAAAACGACAGTGGTCGTAATTTAAAACCCGTGTGGAGTCGCCATTTGTTAGTATGGATTCTTCGTCGAAGTGTACGAAAAAGAACCACTTTAGCTACGCATAACTAATAGCCCTAACAACAATAATGGCTGCAAAACATCTTCAGATCTGCAATTAGTAGTTAAAGTGCTGCAACAAACAGATCTATAAATGGAAAGACATTAAGCGGTAAAGTAAAGAGTTTGCTCCATGCATCCAACAGACAAGACAAGAACACGATTTTTGAATGAATTTTTATATTACAGGGCACCTGGGAGGAAACAAGAAGGTGTATCCAGATCTCCTCAATGGGATGGGTTCTTTGTAGTCCTCAGCACTTCAGATCTAAGCTTTCTCTCTCTTGTAGATGTAGAAAACCCAATGTAGAAGGTAGAGCTCAATGGGAGCAACAATGGAAAAAAATGAGACCGAGTGTATAGATCCAGAGTGATCTAGCATGCAACAAAAGGTGAAGAATGAAGGGGAAAACCCTCCTATTTATAACAAAATATTGGGTCATTCTAGATCTTGGTGCATGATTAAAATAATGTTAAGCAAATCTAGATCCACCTCTATGGAATATTTTATTATTATTTGTTGGAGGGAAAGGGTGTTTGACTTGGGTCAAATCCCTTGATTAGTGAAGAATAAATAAATAAATGATTTATTTATCCTTTTAAAGAAGTGGTTGGGATATAATCAAATAAATAATGATTTATTTAATTAATAGTGGTTGATTTGGTCATATTTAACAAGGAATATTATTTAAATAATTATTCCTAGAAATAATAAGATAACTATGGGTTTATCTCATTAATTTCTTTGTTTTTGGGTTAAACATGACTGGGAATAATAATTAAATTATGGTTTAATTAATTATTCCTTTTGGGGTTTCCTTAATTAACATAGTGAAAGCAGTTTTACTTGGGGTAAAACTGGTCTTACATGGTGTACTTGGGTCCATCTAATGATAAAAGGTTAGATGACCAAAAAATGGTGTAACATAAAACACCTTTAATCTGTCTTCGATCTCTGTTTTAGTCTTGATTAGGCTTAATTTTTATCTTCCGGTCTTCATACTTTGCTGACTGTAGATTAGGCATTTGATTTTCTGAGTTTATGCCTTAATCCTCTTAAAAAATATGATTTGCACTTTTAAACCCTGATACTCTTTAATCTCCTATCTTCAACGTTGATTTTATTCAATAAATGGTCTTTGACTGTGTTGCAGGTGCACGAAGGGTTTTTATAATATTACCAATGTTCATGAGACATGGTAAAAAATGGTTGTTCGAACCCTGTATATTCATGTTCTTCATTGATAGTGGCCTGGGAATCATCATCCTCGACCTTTGATTTTCTTTTCAAACAGTTGAGAAACCTTTAAAACCTGCAAAAACACATAAAAGTTAAGAAAATCCTGCGGAAATAGGTTTAGACAGCTTATGGGCATGAGATTAAATCGTGACCGTTGGATGAAAAGAATGAACGACGGAGATCGAAAGATAAAAAGATTAATGCGGTGGAGAAAGTCGTAATGCGGAAAACCAGGATGGTTTTCACGTGGCGAAAAGGGGAAAAGGTAGTATTGCCTTTTGGAATGTGATATGCATTGGCACTTGACACGTGGCTTTTTAAAACCACCCATATCGCGTAAATTTAAAACATTAACTTCTGGACGCGAAGTCACGCAAAACCGCGGGCTAGCCATCAGATCTAGGGCGTCAGATCGGACGGTTGTGAGGAGAGCGCGATGGAGGTAAGATGCACGGGTGGAAAATGGTGGGCAAGGTAAAGGAAATTTTAGATCCTGACCGTTGGATCTTAGGAATGGACGGTCAAAATCTAACGATGATGGAGGTAGGTCCCAAAGGAGTTGGGCCTATCGAGTTTAATAAGGAATGTGGGATTTGAATGATGGACTGTCCAGATTACTTCTTGGGGTAAATGAAAGCCATGTGAGATGGAGGGTTGGGCGGAGATCAGGTGCAACGTGGACCGTTGATCTGCAAAGATCAACGGTGGATCTTCACCAAAGAATTACACTGTCAGGCTTATGAAATAACAAAGGGGAGACGGGTTTGACCTGGACCGTTGGATCTATGAAATGGATGATCCAGATTTGATCGCAGGATCACCAATCAGAGGAGGGCAGGGAAAGGCGCAAAGGAATTTTGCGATGCGATTGAGCGAGAGCCGTCGATTTTAAAACTAAATCAACGGTGGAGATTAAGTCATGAAGGCCAAAGGCGGAAGGGCAGGTTTAGAGAATGGAGCGATTGGGACCGTCAGATCTGGGCACAATAGAGTAGATCAACGATGGAGAATTGATCTTGGGATTGCATTGGCGGGAGGGAAATAACAGAGGGTAAGTTGAAAATTTGCGATGCAATTGTGGATTGACCGTTGGATCGGAGGGTTAGATCGACGGCTAAGGTTTGATCGCATCGCAAATTTTTGAAGGATATGAAGAAAAGGGGGACCCGAGGTAGACTTGCGATGATCGTTGATCATTTTTAGATCGACGGTCAATATTCTTTAAAACTTTGAACTATCGGTTTTGTGAAATAACCGAGAAAGTTGGGTTTTTAACAAAATAACAAAGGAAAGTTATACTCGGGAAAGGTTTTTAAGCCTTTTAGCGCCCGGTTGCGGGGCTTTGGGTTATATGAAAAGGTGAAGGGATTGGGTGTTTAAAGAGAAAAGGGCCTATCACAATCGGAGTTTTCAAAAGAAATAGGTAATAAGGAACATAGAATCACCCGATTGCGATTGAGCGATTAGGCCTTAGCGCCAAGTCTCGGTGCTGGTTTTATGCGGAAAAAAGGGGCATGGGGCTAAGGTTGAAAGGGGCTTGAAGCCTAAATGCAAAAAGACTATTTTTTAGGATTTTTGAAGGATTTTTTGAGGATTTTCAGAGTTCTGAGAAGGTTTAAAAAGGAGTTTCAAACCTTATCACAGGGAATTTATGAAGGAAATGAAGGAAAATGAGGGAAATGGAGGAATTTTATAAAGAAACAAGGGATGAAAATGGTGTTATTAATGAATGGAAGGGAGGGTAAAATGGGTTTTTGAGCAGTCTTTTTCTTCAAGAAAACAATAGATTTTTCGGGATTATGAGGGAAACAACAGTGAAGATTAACTAAAGGCTTAGTTGACTTCATAAAAACTTCAAGGATGATAGGTTTTTCAAAGGGAAATATCTCTTGAAGTTTTGAAGAACAAAATTAGCCAATTTTTGGTATAATAGAATTTATCAGTGGCTAACAGTGGCTCCACTTGGGGAATACAACTAGTTCTTTAGGTGTCTAGAACCTCAGCTGTAAATCTCTGGCTTTTATTTAACCAGTGCCTTAATCAATTGGGCAACAACCTTTATTTTTTGATGAACTCTGCAGAAATAAAAAACAATGGAACTCTGTCAAAACAATATGTCTACCTACCCATTCCTAATGATCCTAACATTTTTTCTTCTTTCAGAGTGCATTTATACTGGCAAACTCTCTTCAATAACATTTTATTATTATTTTTTTGTTTAAAACAAAAAATAATCTAGGTCTAATCTTATTTCTCCATGAACTCAATTTAAATAGTTGAGTTCATAAGCTTCTCTACATAGCTACTGTCTGTCAGGATTAGACTGTTTGACAGACTTTTATTCTCTAATTTTTAAGACAAAAATTTAAAAATAGTCAAGCCAAGATTAAGCTGTTTGACTTGATGTGATCTATGGCATAAAAAAAATCTGCACATAGATTATTATTTGCAGAAAATTTAAAACAAAATAAGAAGGCTTAAGATCTGAAAATTAAAAACATCCTTCACTATCTTTTCAGCTCTGTTTTTTTTTTTTTTTTTAAATTTGTTTGAGCTGCCTTTTCTTTCTTTTTGGTTCAGGTTTTGAGTATACTAGAACCAAGTCTCTTTCAATGTCAAAGGTTCAGGATTTGAGCATGTTTGAACCTTTTTTCTTCTAACCTAATCTACCTTAATGATAAGTCAAGATTATGTTGTTTGGCTGATCTAATTCACTAACCTATCAGTAGTAAATTGAAAAGCTAATTAGTCATGATTAAACTGTATGACTAACTAGAAGTGTGTTTTTTTAGAGTGGCATTTGAGCTTGCACACTTTCAGATTTTGTCTCTCTTTTTTGGTATGGGGCTGTACCTTTCTTGTTTTACAATTTGCCCTCTTTTCTCTTTTCTATTGTTTTTGTATTTTTATTTTTCTAACTTTGAATGCAATGTTCAAACTATGATATTTACATTGAAAAATAAAATTCTTGGAAACTCATGACTCTTGGTAGAAGTAATGCTTTAGCATCTTGCCATTGACAGGACCTCCATATAAATCTTCTCCATTCAATTCTTTCAGGAAAAATGCATTGTGACCCCTCTTAGCATGAATAATATAGGGTCCTTTCCACAATTTCTCAAACTTGCCATGTTTTCCCTTCTCTTCCCTTCTTGAATCCCACTTAAGAACAACATTTCCAAATTGAAAATTGTTTGCCTTAGTCCTTTTATCAAATAGCTTCTTTATATTTCCTTGGACTAACTGTGTTCTTTCATAGACTTCTTCTCTAGTCTGTTGTAAATGGATTGTTTGGTTGATTCTCCTTTGCATATCATTCTCTTCAATATGCACTTCTTGAAGGAGTTTCATGAATAAAACTCCTAATGAGGTTGGAAAGACTGCATCCATGCCATAAACCAGCTGATAGGAGGACATATTTATTGATTTATTTGTAGTCAATCTATCAACCCATAAGGCATGAACCAACTTACTGTGCCATGACTTCTAATTATGCTCCAACAACTTCTAGATGATATTGACGAGGCTCTTGTTGGAGGATTCAGCTAATCCATTTCCTTGGGGATAGTAGGCAGTAGAATGGCCCAAGGTAATCTGGTATTTGTAACAGAAATCAACCATTCTTTTAGATTTGAAGGCAATAGCATTATCTGTTATGATTTTTCTAGGACAACCAAATATGGATAGGATATTTGTTTCAAGAAACTTGATAATGATAGATTCAGTAGCATTCCTAGAGGGTATAGCTTCTATACACTTGGTAAAGTAGTCAGTGGCAGTGAGGATCCACTTATGTTGGGCTAATGAAGATGGGTGAATTTCCCTAATGAAGTCCAAGCCCCATTGTTGAAAGGGTGTCTCAACATTGATAGGATGTAAAGGTAAGGGAAGGAGTTTTCTTTTGCCATAAAAAATTTGACACTTATGGCAAGACATGACTAACTTCTGAGTATCTGGGAAAAGGGTGGGCCAATAGTGACCAGATCTAAGGATTTTGTTTGCTGTGGTCTTCTAGTAGAGGTGTCTTCCACATTCTCCTTCATGCAGCTCATGCATGATTTTTCCTGCATCATCTTCAAGTAAACATTTAAGAAAAATTCCAACAACATTCTTCTAATACAATACCACATCTAAGATGCAATAACTTAAAGCTTTCTGTTTCAAAAATCTAGCTTTAGTTTTAGACAAAGAAGGAGGGGCATTCAAATACAAAGGCACATAAATGATGTCAGCATACCAAGGAGAATTCAGAAATGTTTCTTCAATGAAAGGAGCAGTAGATTATTCTATTTCTTCCAACACATCTACCATGTTCATATCTAGTGCTTGGAAGTTAGACTCAACCATAAGTTTTGCTAATCCTTTCCCTTTAACTAGTTTGGTGGGCCTGATTTCTAGGTCATATTCAAGAATAGTTGCAATCCATTTTCCCCTTTTACCATCAGGGTCTTGACTTAGAATGTCCTTGACAACAGTATGTGGAACAAAAGAAATTATGTGAGAGTGTAAAATGTAGACTCTAAAGTCCTTTAGTGCTTTCACTAATGCTAAGGCTTGCTTCTCCACGATGTTGTATTTGAGAGGAGCATCTCTTAAGGCCCTACTAAAGAAGGATATTGGTTTTTCTTGCCCCAAGTCATTCTTTTGAAGTAAAACTGTAGCTATTGTATGCTCATATGCAAAAGAAAAGATATAAAAGTCTTTGGTGAAATCTGGACTAATCAAGACTGGTGTTTGAGTTAGACCTTGTTTAACTTGTTCAAATGATTGTTTAGCTTGTAAAGTCCATTTCACACCTATCTCTTTCTTAAGCATGTTTGTAATGTTTTTTAATAGCTCAACAAGTTTGGGGATAAACCTCCTCAAAAAATTAATCTTCCCAATGAAAGATTGTAATTCTTTGAGGCTTCTTGGATGGCTGATTTGCAATATGCCATCTATCCTTTTAGGGTCTATTTTGATTCCCTCTTCTGAAATTATATGACCAACAAGTTTACCTTCTTGGAGACCAAAGAGTGTCTTCTTGGGATTCAAAGATAAGCCAAATTTCTTACACTTCTCAAAAAAATTTCTTAAGTGAATCAAATGTTCTTCATCAAATTTTGAGAAAATGGTTATGTCATCAAGGTAAATGATTATAAAATAGCCAATATCTTCAGAGAAGGCTATGTCCATGGCCCTTTGGAATGTGGCCCCTGCATTCATCAAACCAAATGGCATCTTGACATACATAAAGGTGCCCCAAGGTGTAGTAAAAGCAGTTTTGAGTTGATCACTTGGGAGCACTAACACCTGGTTGTAACCCGAGAACCCATCCAATAGTGATATTCTTTTTGACCCAACTATCCTTTGAAGTATATGGTCCATCTTGGGTAAGGGGTAGTTGTCCTTTAGGGAGGCTCTATTTAGATTTCTGAAGTCAATACAGAGCCTGATATCCCCTGCTTTCTTTCTAACAGAAACTAAGTTTGACACCCATTCTGAATATCTAACAGGTACTATAATCCCAGCATCATACATATTTTCAATTTCCTTCTTAACTAAAGGTAGTAAAACATGATTTATTCTCCTTATTTTTTGTTTGAAAGGTTTCTGATTTTCCTTAAGAGGAATTTTGGGTTGAATGATGCTAGTGTCATAAGATTTCAGATCTTTGTATTCCCAAGCAAACACATCTTTATATTCTTTAAAAAACTCTATGTATTGCAATTTTATGTGAGTTGGGAGAGTGCTGGACAGTTTAATAATCTTTGGTTCTGCTAGGCTGCCTATGTTATGTTCTTCTACATATGTTTCCACAGGCTCCATTCTTGGTTCTTTGGCTACATCATTTAAATCAAAGAGGTGTTCTAAAGGTGTGAGACCCCTTGGAATTGTATCATTCTTGCACTGTAAAACTTCTAAGTCTTTCTGGTAAGCACAGTCAATTAATTCTGCTTCAAAAGGATTCTCATATTGATTTATATCAGCAGAATATGTCATTTCAACTTCTAGGTTTTGTTCAATATACAAACAGTTTTCTTTATGGCTGGTTTCTAATGTTGGTATGTCAAAATCATTTTCTGACTTTAGGAAATCATCTATGTGTTTTTCAGAGTCAAACACTTGCTAGTGATTCTCATTATCAGGCACTGCAGGCCTGCGTTTCACCTTTACACTAAGTTTTTCGTTTATATCAGGTATTTGGCAGTTGCTGGCATTGAAAGCAAGTTCATTTTCTAGATGATTTTGTGCTCTAGGAATGAAAATAAGTTCATATTTTTCAAAGGTTTTTAATAAATCTAGGGCAGCATTTCGATACTCTCTAAGTCTTGGGTTTCTAGCTGAGTATTCTCCTTTGATTTGTCTTATGATAAGTTCAGAATCTCCTAAGATTGATATCCTTTGGGCTTCTAATTGTTTAAGCAATTGTAAGCCAAGGAGAAGGGCTTCGTATTCAATGATATTGTTTGTGCATGGAAAATCCAGTTTATATGAAAAAATCTGATTTGTATTTTGAATCCATACACCTGCCCTTGCACTTATTTTATTACAAGATCCATCAAAGTTTATTGTCCAAAGAATATTTTCCTCATTTTCATTTTCTTGTTGTTGTTGATTGCCAATTCTTTGTATCTGATTTGAGGGAGGTTCTGATTGTTCCGGTAAACTGATTGGGTCTATGTTTTCCTTTTCTTGTTGAGTGATTTCATCTTCGTTGTATAAGATGAAGGAATCTAAGCTTGACTGAATGGAATAGATTGGAGAATTTTTTGGTTTATCTATGTTTCTCACCATGTATTTCATGTGGGATTCCCTGTATATCCTCCTATTTTGGTTAAACAATGGGATGGTGGCATAAGACATGTCCATTTTAAGGCTCCCCTCAAGTTTGGCTCCCCATGATCTTGAAAAAAGCATGCCATACTTTGGGGGAATGTCAGCTACAAATATGTCCATCACTAGACTCTTAGCAAGGATTTGAGACAAATTAACACATAAATATTTGATTAAACCCAAGCATTTGACTTTGCTAGAGTCGAAGGAATACAAATCCTTGTATGGTTTAGTAATCTCTAAGCCTAAGCTTTCCATTACTACTTTGGGCATAGGATTATGTGAAGCTCCAGAGTCTAACATGGCATTGTGTAAGATTTTCTCATGTATGTTCAAACTAACATAGAAGGGAGGGACAACCCCTTCTTGGTATTTTCCTTCAACTTCTGGACCAAACAACAACTCAGGCTTGTCATCGGTCAAGTTTAAGGTGTCAGTATCACTTCCTAAGTTCAGAGCTTTCAAAACTTGGTTTTTGTACACTTCTTGGGTTACTAGTTCAGTTAGAGGTATAGTAATTTTTATCTTTGCAATATCTTCCTCAAGGCTGAAAGGAACTATTGATTTGGTCATATTTACATCTGTTTTTTCAATTGAGTTCCTTTCAGCAATTTTGATTTGCTGAACTTTGTTGGGACTGGTGATTGGGATAGTTTTATTCGGTCCACTAGCTGAAGTGCTATGGATATTTTTCTCAACATTAGGCTGGCTACTTTTCTCTTTGTTTGAATTTGTTTTCTAAGCCAAAATGCTGGGTTTGTCTGCTGTTTTATTAGGCTAATTTTCTGCATTTTTCTTAACAGTAGTGTTGGTGTTTTTGTCTTTTGAATTGTCTATGTTCCCTTTTCTTCTAAGATCATATTGTTTGTGCACCTCCATGATTTCATTTTCAAACCCCAATCTATAATCATTAGAATCTTCATATGTGTTTGTATTTTGATCAAAGAAGAAAACTTGTTCTTCTTCAGTGAGGAAAACATCATCCCCACTGTCTGATCCAATCAAGTTTACATGACCTTCTCCCAACCTTTCAATCTCCCTATCTTCCTCATATTGATCTACATAGTTTTGTTGGAAGGGAGGTCTAATCTGTTGGTCATTTTCTTTTTTCCTATCTTGATCATTTTCTCTTCTATAATTTTGATTTCTATTTCTATTTTGGTTGTTTTGAGGTTCTCTTGGTGGCACTCTATCATTCAAGTTGATCTTTTCAAGCATATTCTCCATTACTTTCACTAGGTTGTCAATTTTGGTGTTAGAAGATGAGGTTGAAGGTGCAATATCATCTTTATAAGTTACCCTCTTCTCTGATCTCAACCTATTTATTTTCTCAATTATGTTTACTTCTACACTCATAGCTCCTTTTTGCATGTCTTCTAGAGTTAAATAATCTCTCTCCCTTAGTTTATAGGCCATTTCAACATCAAAACCTTCAGGATATCTTACTAAGGCCATCCCTTGGGGAGGTTTCATGTGAGGTGGAAGAGCATTATAGATACTATTAAACCTGGTGGAGTAATCATGAACACTCTCCCCTTGATTTTTTTTAAGACTGCTATACTCTGCTAAGATTTGGAGAGGATTCCTTTTGATTTCTCATCTGTTTATGAATGTTTGATGCAAAGCAGGGAGATCATTGATGCTGTTAGGAGCTAGGCTTTTAAACCATTTTTTTACTTCTCCTCCTAAACTTTGAGCAAAGATTCTCATCTGTATGGTCTCATCTTCTATCTCCATGTAATCAAATGCATCATTCATTTTGTCTATATGCTGCTGGGCAGTAGTAGGTTCATTGGTAGTGAAATGGGGAATTTTTGATTGATAATCATTTGGTAAGGGAACTAGAGGTTGTGGTAACAGTAATGGGGCATAACACGTTGCCATGGCTGGAAAGAAAGGTGGATTTACAAGAGGGAAAGTGGGCTGAAATGGAGTGTTTTGAATAGTGGTAGTATGGATTGGAGTGGAAGAAACACTCGGGCCAACAAACTGGTTTTGAGCGGATTTGTTATAAAAAAGGCTAAAGTTGTGAAGAAGATGGGAATCAGGAGGAGTGGAAGGTGAGGCTTCTCTACTAAAGCTCTGTTGCAAACCTGCAATGTCAAGATCAGTTTGGTCTAAATCACCTTGAGATCTAGTTCTAAAGATGTTCTTTGTGTGATGTAAGTCAAAGTGTAAATCCTCTACGACAACAAGGTGTTTAGGGACAGATTTTGTTCTTAAGAGGCTCCTATCAGCAATTGATTTTCTAGATTTAGAAGTCTGCCATAGAATTCTTTCTGGATTGTCAACTATTGTAGGAGGATTAGGGTCTGGATGGGATCTAGTGTTGATCTTATGTGAAGCCAGACTTCTTTTCAAAAATGAGAAAGGCTAAAGTTTTTAGGGATTGTTTTTGAAAATTTTGCCTCTCACAATGTCTTATCTAGTATGGGACTAGGCTTCTAAACTTCCTCGAGGCTGTTTAACACAATATTAAGGAAATATGGAGTGCTAGATGGGTAATAGGCCTACTGGGGCTAGTGGAGTCTCCAGGTGGAAACTTTTTAGCTTTTATGAAGGTAAAATATTGAATGGTTCCACCACCATGTTTATTAGGAAGCCAATATGAAATATTTTTGGGTTTTTCTCGGTTTCTATGGTTGTTTTAAAGACTAATGAGTCTATAAGAGCTTGCTAGGCAACTATGAACTCAGTTGTCCCACCGTGATCGCCATTATGTTGGGATCTTGTGTTTTGATAGATTGGAAAATCAAAAGACAAAGCAACATGAGAACCAATCTTTAGAGTTCCAGGATCTAGTCCTCTTGTTCTCAGAGAGGTATCTCTCAAATTATTTGTTTTGCAAAGGTTTATCTTGTGTGCTTTGAGTATTGGTTTTAGACTAGTTATTAAGTGCAAGTGTTTGTTTGTTTGTTTGGTTGAATGACATAGCATAACATGAAAGGTCTAGGAGAGATAGAGAGAAAGGGGAAATGTTAGATTCATTGGGCAATGGAGTCAAGAAGAGGTTTATGAAAAACTCATCAATGGATATGGGATATCAGAGGGCAAATCTAACTTGGCCACAAGATCCTTTGGTTTTGTGAATGAGATGGACATTCAATGATTTGGAAAGAGAAGTTGCATTCTCAACAAAGGGAACTTGAAAACATAACTTGAACAATAAAGAGGTATTTGATAGATAGGGCTAACCGTAAATTCTACAAACACGCTTCAAGAAAATAATGACTTCAAGACAACTTTCAAAATGAAATCTAAGATTCGGGAGCACATCCAATTTCTTCAAAGATTTTATTTCAAATGACTTAGAAAACATAAAATATTCACTGATAATCGCAGTCATAGAAGAGGGAACACCTAAAAAATCTATGATCACAAATATAAACACCTTTAAAACAATTGTTCAAGCAAGGTCAAAGGGCATGATCAAACAGACCTCCTTGGCTAACTTAAGACAATGGTACTTCAAAGGGAGACTTCAATAACAACTTTCGAGTGATAGCAGACAAGCAAGGAAAACCATAAATCATGCTGAAACCAACTATTTGAATTATTATAGAAATAAACAAGCATGAGGACTAAAGAGAGATATTGAAGACTCTAAAATACCTCAGCAGAAGAAAACATAAAACAGTGAAGGATGAATAGGTCTAAGGTGCTTCTAGGAGTCATTTCTTTGCCTAAAAATTTCATCCTATTGTAGAAAGCATTTATGGAACAAAATGAAAGTAGGAGAAAAAATTAAACAATTCAGAATACTTCACCAACAACCAAGCTCATGGATCCAGTGATAGAGCCTTCTCAAGAACAAGCAATCAACATCATCATTAGGTTTCCAAGACTTCAATTTCTTCCTCAACTTCAGACAGACTATGTATTATTTCAGAGAGTTTCAGTATTACAACTAGTGAAAAATCAACCCATATCTCATCTTCTTCAGAATTATTTATAGAAGAAATGAGGAGCTGGAAGAGTTTGAGGATTGAAGTGTAATAAATTCTACACTAAATGCAACTCCTTGCCTTGAAAACCATGCAAGGCATAAGGCAGGAATGCATCGGATTACAACTCTGTTTCATTTACTCTGTTTATGCTTTTTAAGGCTCAATGGGTAAAAATATTGACTTCAAGGCCTATTTATCCTTTACAATAACTTCACTGATAGTTTAAAATATCTTCTTTTGTTTGAAATAACTATTCAGCTGTCTTTAGACAAATATCTTCTATTCTGGCAATGACTAGTCCTTATTTTCAATTTATCAAGGCTGCAGGTGGCTTTTGGTAGTTGGAGAGGATTTAATTAGCCTCTTTGATGTGGCTCTGAGGTGTCCTTGAACTTATATTTTCCTCTGTTTTTTCCTAAAACACCTTTAATATGTCTTCGATCTGTGTTTTAGGCTTGATTAGGCTTAATTTTTATCTTTCGATCTTCATACTCTGCTGACTGTAGATCAGGCATTTGATTTTCTGAGTTTATGCCTTAATCCTCTTAAAAAATCTGATTTGAACTTTTAAACCCTGGTACTCTTTAATCTCCTTTCTTCAACACTGATTTTCTTCAATAAATGGTCTCTGACTGTGTTTTTGGCCGTGTTGCAAGTGCGCGAAGGGTTTTTATAATATTACCAATGTTCATGAGACATGGTAAAAAATGGTTGTTCGAACGCTGTATATTCATGTTCTTCATTGATAGTGGCCTGGGGGATCGTCATCCCCGACCTTTGATTTTCTTTTCAAACAGTTGAGAAACCTTTAAAACTTGCAAAAACATAGAAAAGTTAAGAAAATCCTACGGAAATAGGTTTAGACAGCTTTTGGGCACGAGATTAAATTGCGACCATTGGATGAAAAGAATGAACGGCGGAGATTGAAAGATAAAAATATTAATGCGGTGGAGAAAGTGGTAATGCAGAAAACCAGGATGTTTTTCACGTGACGAAAAGGGGAAAAGGCGGTATTGCCTTTTGGAACGCGATATGCGTTGGCGCTTGACACGTGGCTTTTTAAAACCACCCATATCGCGTAAATTTAAAACATTAACTTCCGGACGCGAAATCATGCGAAACCATGTACTGGCCGTCAGATCTGGGGCATCAGATCAGACGGTTGTGAGGAGAGCGTGATGGAGGTAAGATGCACGGGCGGAAAATGGTGGGCAGGGTAAAGGTGACCTTAGATCCTGACCGTTGTATCTCAGGAATGGACAATCGAGATCTAACGATGACGGAGGTAGGTCCGAAAGGAGTTGGGCCTATCAGGTTTAATAAGGACTGTGGGATTTGAATGATGGACAGTCTAGATTAATTCTCAGGGTAAATGAAAGCCATGTGAGATGGAGGGTTGGGCAGAGATCAGGTGCAACGTGGACCGTTGATTTGCAAAGATCAATGGTGGATATTCACCGAATAATTAAATTTTCGGGCTTATGAAATAAAAAAGGGGAGACAGGTTTGATCTAGACCGTTGGATATATGAAATGGATGATCCAGATTTGATTGCAGGACCGCCAATTAGAGGAGGGCAGGGAAAGGCACAAAGGAATTTTGCGATGCGATTGAGCGAGAGCCTTCGATTTTAAAACTGAATCGACAGTGGAGATTAAGTCATGAAGGCCAAAGGCAGAAGGGCAGGTTTGGAGAATGGAGCGATTGGGACTGTCAAATCTGGGCACAATAGAGCAGATCAACGGTGGAGAATTGATCTTGGGATTGCATTGGCGGGAGGGAAATAACAGAGGGTAAGTTGAAAATTTGCGATGCGATTGTGGATTGACCGTTGGATTGGAGGGTCAGATCGACAGCTGAGGTTTGATCACATCACAAATTTTTGAAGGATATGAAGAAAAGGGGGACCCAAGGTAGACTTGCGATGATCGTTGATCGTTTTTAGATCGACGGTCAATATTCTTTAAAACTTTGAACTATCGGTTTCGTGAAATAATCAAGAAAGTCGGGTTTTTAACGAAATAAAAAAGGAAAGTTATATTCGGGAAAGGTTTTTAAGCCTTTTAGCACTCGGTTGCGGGGCTTTGGGTTATATGAAGAAGGTGAAGGGATCGAGTGTTTAAAGAGAAAAGGGCCTATCGCAATCGGAGTTTTAAAAAGAAATAGGTAATAAGGAACATAGAATCACCCGATTGCGATTGCGCGATTAGGCCTTAGTGCTAGGTCTTGGTGTTGGTTTTATGCGGAAAAAAGGGGCATGGGGCTAATACCGAAAGGGGCTTGAAGCCTAAATGCAAAAAGACTGTTTTTTAGGATTTTTCAAGGATTTTTTGAGGATTTTCAAAGTTTCGATAAGGTTTAAAAAGGAGTTTCAAACCTTATCACAGGGAATTTATGAAGGAAATGAAGGAAAATGAGGGAAATGGAGGAATTTTATAAAAAAGCAAGGGGATGAAAATGGTGTTATTAATGAATGGAAGGGAGGGTAAAATGATGGGGAAAATGTGTTTTTGAGCAGTCTTTTTCTTCGAGAAAACAATAGATTTTTCAGGATTATAAGGGAAACAATAGTGAAGATTAACTAAAGGCTTATTTGACTTCATAAAAACTTCAAGGATGATAGGTTTTTCAAAGGGAAATATCTCTTGAAGTTTTGAAAAACAAAATTAGCCACTTTTTGGTATAAAATAATTTATCAGTGGCTAACAGATTGATAGTCACTTTGGTGGAAGAACAAATATGAAATTAGCCAGCGTAGACGGGAGTTAGTCCGGCAGAGGGCTGAGTGAGAGAGCCATAGGAGAGCTCTGCAAGATCTCTGTTGTACTGAACCACCCTGTAATAGAATCTGCGAAGTGATGTATGCCGTTTGATAATGATAATGAAATATGGTTATTGTTGTGTTTGATGTTCTGAGTTAAGTGTTAATCAATTGCTTATTGTGAATGTATGCTCCGTTTTAAATTTTAATTCAGCATCCTGAACGTGCTTAGTGAGTAATATCTTATACATAGTAGCGAGATCTGTTTGTTGTTTCAATTTCCTTTGGTTGCTCTTTATGGTTGTAGCCATTTGATACTTGATCTGTCTCCTAACCTTAATAAGGTCATGAACTGCCTTAGGTGAGACGCTCTGCTCCTTGGATTAGGGTGAAAATTTCGGTGTTGTGTTAGACTACTGCAGAAACCTTGTTGGCCTCTATCTTTAACCTGGGTCTTGCTCATAGACCTCCTTTTTCGCAAAAAAATGGTTCAATTGCCGAGACCTGAAAATTCAGTTAGGATATAGATTATGGAATCGTGGATCTACGAGAGAGAACTACGAAGCTGGTGGGATAACCAATTATACCAGTTCATATCGTAGCAAGTGGAGTTGCGACAGCAGAGGGATAAAACTGTCAAGGATCAGGTCCTATTTTCTGAATCTGCAAGTGACCTGTATGAAATTTTCCGGGAAAAGTTTCCAGAAGAAATTTATAGTTGGTTGCGGAGACTATAGGTCAAGTCACTTCAAGGAGGGTCGCATAGGGTTTGTCGCAAGTGGATGCATGCGAACGTAGTAGCACTCCATCGGTTAGACACTGATTTGACCCGAGCTGTAAATTTCTAGGTGAAATCTACCTTGGAAGGATACATTGTGGAATTTTCAACTGAGTGTTACCAATCCTTTTCAAAAGCGGAGGACGTATTCAGATCCAGATTGTAGGGAGAACTGTTGAAGGAAATCCTGTTGTGAATCAAAGCTTTAATGGTGGATGAGGGTTTGATAGAATTTCAAAAGTCTAAGATGGAGACTTAAACCTTCAGTACTAAGGGAAGGAGTTGAGGGAGAGATGATACAAGTAAGTTAGAAGGGGGAATAGGGATATGGATTCCGAAACCTCCAGTATATTGAGAGAGCGACGAGCACATCAAAGGGCTCAGATTGCTAAGAAGTGGCGGGAAAGAGTGCTGAAGGAGTTTGAGAAGCAGGAAATTAGTCGACAGGATAAGGAGAAGGCGCCGCAGATGAAAAGGGAAATAGAAGGTTAGACTAGATCCCAAGGAATAGGAGGGACCATCATAGAAGTTAGGCAAGTGTATAGGAGCCCAACCCAAAGAGAAAAGGCAGAAAAGTCCAATGTGGAGGATGCGCGCCCCGAGGAGATATCTGATGTGGAGTTGCATGTTGTGATGGAGAAACTATTTCGAGAGAGGCTGGAACCCGTAATTCAAGGTAACTCTATTCCAAAAAATTCAAGTAGCTCTAGTCCCAAACTTCCTCTGGTATTCTATCAACCACCAAGTAAAATTTTTGTTAAGTTACGGGAGTTTAGCAAGTTGAATAGTGTTAAGTATACAGTACAAATATCTACTTGCTATAGTGCTAGTAATACAATTTCACAGCCAGGAAGTAGAGGTTTTATTTTAGTACCACCCATACAAAGAAATATGGCGGGATCATTTACTCGATACCCATAATTCTCTGGGAGGGGCAACGATGATGTGGAGCAACACTGGTGTCTCTGCGAAGAAATATGGAGGGCTCGACAGACACTAGAGGCGGTACAGTTGATCGATTTCGAGACTACTCTAAGAGAGAGAGCTCTTCGCTGGTTCATTAAATGGTCTGAAGCTCATCCAAACCCAACAATAGATGATGTAAAGAAATATTTTGTCAAAGAATTTAAGTTACCTTAGACAGATCAGCAAGGTTTATTTGAGATGTGGGAGATTAAACAACGAGAAGGTGAAACGACATGGGACCTGATGAGGAGGTTCAAGGATGCGGTTGGGAAACTGAGTTACCCAATTGATCCAAATCATCAGCGAGATTAGTTTATTAAAGCACCTCTTCCATTAACGAGAACTCCACTGACACAACAAAATATTAATACCTTACAAGATTCCCTTGAGAAAGCTATGAAGATAGAGGCTATGGCGGGGTATGTGCAAGAGTTCAAAGGAGGAGCAGTAGCTCAAGACCCTTCCATATTGGGGCTACAACATGAGATAACTAGTTTAATAGAGAAGTTGAAGGACATTAAGTCAATACGACCTACAAGGCCCAATGTGTGGTGCACCCATTGTCTGATGGAGAGACCCGTGGCCACAGAATGCCAAGGTTGTGGGGGCAGAATGTGGGAGCTTCAGCAGCAGGGACACAAGGAACTCCAGTTGGGGGAGTTGTGCAGATAAACACCCAGGGATTATACCAGCCACAACCCCACTTCCCAGGGTGCCCCGCTCAAAAAAATTAGACCGCAACCAAATTTTGCGAAATATGAAAAGGCATTGGTCATCCTCCACAACTATGCCCAATTTTGCAGAAGTACTCTAACGTTCCAAACAATATATATTGTGAGTTATATGCTTCCACAACACATAATACAGAGCAATGTAGAGCCCTTGATGCACTGGAAAAATGATTGGACAGACCATATTATAGAGTGAATGAGGCTCCAAGGGGATGAGGAGAAGGAATGAGAGGAGGCAGAACTCGAGGAAGAGGACTAGTAAGGTGCTACAACTATGATCAAGAAGGAAACATAGCAAGAGAATCTCCACTACCTAGAATACCATGGTGTTTTTAGTGTAGAGTCAATACACACGCAACTGAAGACTGTCCAGAATTAATTAAAAGCTGGGAGGAAAGAGCCAGACAGAGAGGACCGAATCTGGTGAATGCAGAAATAAGAATAGTAGAGGCTCAGGCTATGAAAAATGTAGCCATAGTAACCTGGGGAGGAAATATAACAGGGGAGGATGAAAATAATATAGACCCGATAAAGCCGAACAAGCCAACATCTCCAAAACTCATTTTCAGACTAGATAGG
Source organism: Pinus albicaulis (assembly GCA_034641835.2). NCBI lineage: Eukaryota > Viridiplantae > Streptophyta > Pinopsida > Pinales > Pinaceae > Pinus > Pinus albicaulis. The sequence goes on from CM076582.1 coordinate 480,756,100, forward strand.
CAAAATCAATATTTTAAGGAGGCAGTGGAAACATTTTCCCAAACCGAGGGGAGAAAAGGCATTGAGCTTCCATAGCCGACCGTAGAAAAATAAAAGCAGACCCATACAAGTACAATGATTGAGGAATGGTTCTGACTATTTTTGAAAATTGTAACCAATGCACCAATGCTGGAACAACTAAAGCAAAATCTAGAGATGGTGGTGCAGGAAAACATAAAACCGGAAGAGTCGAGAGATTCAACCCAGAAATACATAAGGAGGATAAAAATAAATAAGAGAAGAGAAAGAAAGGAATTCCGCATGAATACTCAAGTCACGAGATTTCAAATCAAAGACACCATGCTCGACCTAGGATCCGATGTCAACATTCTACCAAGAAAGAAGTGGGAAGCACTAGGGAGGCCAAAGTTGACTTACTCACCAATACAACTCCGCATGGAAAATCAGTACTTCTTTGTGCCCATAATAAGGCTGGAAGAGGTCGAGGTTGATGTTGCGGGATTGAAAACATACACAAATTTTGAGGTGATAGATATCATGGGAGATAAAGATCCCTATCCAGTATTGTTGGGGATATATTGGTCTTTTGAGAACTATGCAGTGATCGACTTGAAAAAGAAACTGATAATATTTGAAGATGGGGAAGTCAGGGTCACTCAGCCACTTGACCCATATCAGGGACCATGATATACAGAAAATGTTGACAACAGAGAGGATGCTCAATTTCTCGATCATATTTACCAGATGATGACAGGGAAGAGAGAAGACTATATCAATCCAACAGTGGGAGGGACCGTAATCTGGAGAAGCATTCAGAGTTCAGACTTGGGCTCAGAAATAGCTTGGGATGATTGGCAGCAGGGAGGATACGAGACTAATACAAGAAGATGTGCTAACGTCCGAGGAGTCAACTGGATTGGAGCTGAGGTAAGAGGATATCTGAATCTATCAAATATGAATGTTGTAAATAAATTTATTGCAAAAGTAGAAGAAAATGTACCAATAGAACATAGAGTCCCTCTTATGGATGTAGCCCTACAATCCACTTCGGCGAGATGGTGGACTAACCATCGCAACTCACTTCCGAGATGGGAAGATGTTGCAATGGCACTAAGAGCCAGATTCAAAGAAGATGCAGGACAACAATTCATTGGGAAGTACCAAGGGGATTCTAACCCCATGAAGCATTTAGAAAATTGTGAGTACAACTGGAAGAAAGCAGGGTATCTAGAATATCTGTGGATGCACAATTTTATACATTCACTAGACACAATTCCACAGACTTGGTACTTAACCGAAGAAAATAAGAGAGGAACTGGCACCTGGAAAGCAGTTGCGGAAAAGTTTACACAATGTTTTTATTTTGAAGGAGAAACAAAACTGGTCACACAGGCACTACAAGCCCTCAAAAGAGTACTATTTTTTTCCAGAAATTCAAAAAGACAATTAGCAACCGCTCTCGGAGCATATTATCAAAAAATCAGTAGCATGCAAACAAATAGACAGTGAGATGGATGACGATGATATAGAGAATATTCGACACTTATAATTTGAAGAAAAATAAGGGGAGCGGGATATATAAGAAGAACCTACCATAGAGGGACTACATTTTCTACCCTTGAGGACTAAGAAGCTAAACATTGGAACCCCGGAGAAAGCCAAAATAGCGTCCATTGGAAACTACTGGGATACAGAAATGACCAAGGAGATCTTTGACCTTTTACAGGAATATGAAGACTTATTCCCATCCTTAGTAGCGGAGCTAAAGGGGATAAAAGGTGACATGAGGGGAATGCGCATAATCTTGAAGCTCGACGCAATACCAGTGAAACATAGACCTTACCATCTAAATCCAAGGGTAAAGGAGAAAGTCAAGGCTTAAATAGATAAAATGCTGAAAGCAGGGCTGATTTTTCCAATAGAGGAAGCAGAGTGGGTCAGTCCTATTGTCATACAAAGCAAAAAGGAAAAATCTGAGATTAGAGTATGTCTTGATTATGGAAGCCTCAACAATGCATGCATACATGATCCATTTCCCACTCTGTTTAGTGATGAGGTGCTCGAGAATGTGGCAGGAAATGAAGCTTATTCATTCACAGATGGCTTCTTAGGGTATCATCAAGTGAGAATAGCTGAATAAGACAAGAAGAAGACCACGTTTACAACCGAATGGGGATCATTCACATACCATGTGATGCCCTTTGGACTGAAGAATGCGCCAATGGTGTTTTCACGCGTAGTGATAGCAGCATTTCAGGAATATATCCACAAGTTTCTCGAGGTATACATGGATGATTGGACAATTTAAATCTTACTGAAAAATCATGCAACATTGGTGAAAGTAATGTTTGACAGATGCAGACAATTCCAAATCTCTTTAAATCTCAAGAAATGCATCTTTGTAGTACATTTTGGGACACTGCTAGGACATGTTGTTTGTAAACAGGGTGTCTGTGTGGATCCAGCAAACATAGTCTTCATCATTAACATAGAAGCGCTATATACTATGAAACAGTTAAGATCACTACTCGGGCATACTGGGTACTACAAAAGATTCATCCGCAATGAAAAGATAAAAATTCCATTGGAAAAGCTGTTGCAGAAGTCAGAGCAATTCAGATGGAATGACGAATGCACTAGGGCCCTCAATACATTGAAAGAAAAGCTAGCAATTGCACCTGTTAGCCAGCTATAAAATTTGTTATATCAAATGCTGGCTAAACAATTTTTGGAGCCTTCAAGAAACAAGTTTTATTGCTAAAATTTTTTATCTCTTTAAGATTCTTGAAGGCCTCATGCCTTTGTCCAATCTTCATTGTTGTTCCTTTTTTTACACTCCGAAATTTTGTTGTTTCCATAAGTGGAAATACTGCTGCAAAGGCCATTTTTCCCCACTTCCACTTGAAAAAACTAACCTCCATTTAGTGTTATTTAATCAAATTAAAAGAGTATCAGTGTCTAAGATGGAGTACGGAAGGATAGAAGATTGAAGACATATTTGTGGGGATCACAGCTAAGATTGATTATCAAAAGCCTAATCCCCCAAATTAAAACACAGTTAAAAGAAAATCATAAACATTTTATCAGACAGAAAGGCCTCCACCACCACATCTGAGGAAAATTTATTCCTCTCATCTACCACAATTCCACCTGTAGCCACAAACATTCAAACAGAGGCCGAAGTTATTGTTCAAAATCAGATATTTGCCTCAACGCAGTCGAATAGTTAATTCTGCTGAAAGAATTTAATGACAAAAATATCAACAGAGTTACTATAGCATGACGCAGAGCCTCAAAGGTCAACAAAAGCTCCCACCGAGCTTAATCTTAAATGTAAAAAAATTAATACAGACAGAACACCTATAAGCTTCTTCATCGAGCCCCTCAAGGGCCTAGAAGTCATTAATCTGTATTAATTATCTTGGGAGATCTTTTATCAGATCTCACCCCCTCATTCTTCTATAAATACTTCTACAGAAGATGAGAAAGTGTTGGTTGCTGAACTTTGAAATATAATTGAGCTTGAGACTTCTACTTGTAAATAGTGTTCACTGGTCCTTGAAGCTCTGTTTGTGATTAGATTAGTCAGGCTGAAAAGTGAAGATGATTGTTGAACTAAAACATTGGATCTAAAGACTATAACTGGTTTGACATCAATAAAAAGTTGTTTCTTGGGATCCTGGTCATTGGATCTGAAGACTATAACTGGTGAAGTGCCCCTTTCTTTGTTATCATTTTTTCCTTCTATGTATGTCACACTGTTCACTATTCTTTGATAAAGAACATAATTTATAGAGTTAGGATTTACTGTTTACTAGTACCCTTCTGTGACTGATAAGCTTTATCTCAATGTTTTCCTCCAATTTTTTTATTTAAGAATGATTCAATACAATTTAAGCAGTTAGGAATGTTGGCATTCCCTCGTCCGACTGTTTGCTTTAAAAATTGTTCTTGAAAGTTATTTTCATTATTTTATTATTAAAGTTAGACTAGTAAAGTGATGGTTTGCCCTATTTCTAGCTTCTATTCTTCAAAGGTAGATTCTGAAGGTTTCCCTTGGTGCTGACTGAAAGCAGACCAGGTTTAAAAGTACCTTATCTGATCTTAGGTTACACTTTGTCTCTCTTATGTGTTTTCATACTTTCTGAAGGTAATTATGCAGATTACTGGATTGTTTGTCAATTAAGCTGCTTTAATACAAACTTGCCCAAGAAGTCTATGGTTAGCCCTGTTCTTGGTTGGTTTTAAACAGTTACTTAAGAGGATTTTCTTGTTTGGACTAACTATAAATCCTTGTTGAAATTATTATCAGTTTCCACCCCTCAAATACTTTATTGTTTCCATTCGATCATTTTAATCTCAATAATCTTGTGATATAGATGACTTGCAAGGAAAATTTTAGGGGCGAATTTTAGCCCAAAGGCGAATTTTAAAGGGTTTTAGATTTTGGAGGGGCGAATTGTTTATATAAACCCATTTTGTATAGTATTATATAGTTAGCCCTATAATTATTTTAAAAATAATTAATTATTAGCGGTTAGCCAAAACAAATAAATGCGCATAAACATTTAAATGATGATTTGCCTTCCGATTTATGGTTTGGAGCGAATTCACATGGCATTCGCCATGATTTATTGGGTAGAGAGGGATTGGAGTTACATTCGCCCCCCATTTTTTACTGGTTGGGGTTTCTCTGCAGAGTGTCAATTTCCTTATGCTGTGAGTTACATTCGCTCCCCATTTTTTACTAGTTGGGGTTTCTCTGCAGAGTGTCGATTTCCTTATGCTGTGAGTTACATTCGCCCCCCATTTTTTACTGGTTGGGTTTTCTCTGGAGAGTGTCGATTTTCTTATGCCGTTCAGATAGTTGTAATTTGAGTTTCGTTTGAATTCATAAAACCCAACAAAAGATTGCAGGGATCTGAAGATGGGGTGATTGACCAAGGGCAAGGTATGAGAAGTGACCTAGGGAATCTGGCAGATGCAAACGATGGCAGCAATAAGTGGTGAAGGTTCTAGGTGTAGCTAGCAAAGGACTTCCGGGAATGTTTGGGGCAGTACAACTCCACTCACCACTTCAATTGACATGAGCCGAGGTAGCAATGTTCTGAGGTAGAATGTCGCATATTTGTGGCAGCAGGTGATGGATAATGGATGGAACGTGGACAATTACATCCACCCCTGCACCACATCATTCACAGAGTTGGGAGGATAGTGCATACTTAATTCGAATTGTGGTGATACGGTGGAGAATTTCGACATGGAATGAGGTGGTTATCTAAAACTGGTGTTGCAGTAACAGGTTTTCGTGAGGCTCTGCAAGGAGAATTAGGTGACAATGAGTGTGGACAGTGATATTGTTAGAGGGCCAAAAGGTAACAAGGACTGTAGAGGAGTAGCACTACCAGTTGTGGCAATGAGGTTGGCAGAAAAAGCAGGAGGACTGAATTTTGCATTGGGCATCCAATGGCTCCACCTAGGCATAGCAGACTGCGAAGAAGGGGCACTAGCCAACCAAAAATTGCAAGTCAAAAGGGAGGCTTCTAATTCATGTAAAGTCACCAAGGCAAAGAAGGACATGCTCCAGGCCAACAATAGATTTCTCCATGGCTGATCCATGGCTGGTAAGGCAGCCATTATGGACTTGGATGAGGCGGTAAAATAAAGACACAGGGAAGTAGCAACTGAAGAGGTGATAGCTCAGGCAGAGGCATGGGTGAGAGGCTAGGGAACTCACGGACCCAGGAGATGAAGTTCTTTCAGCTTGCAGACCATGGTGGCCCAAGAAATTACTTTGGAGTGCAAGGAAATTTTGGACCTATAGCACCAACTAGGCATATTTGAAGGGATGTTTGAAGCCTTTGTGAAAAAGGTCTTTGGTATTAGCATTTCAGTTAAGAGAGTTGATGGGGAATTCAGCAGGGCAAGGGAAGCAGAGGGGTCATGCGGCTTCAGGGGAACCCATGAAAAACCTATTGTCATTCTGGAAGAACCTCAGCCACAGATGCCTCAACCAGTAGACCAGACCAAGCAACAGTCCAAGGGACACATCTAGGAGGAGGTAACTTTGGAAATTGCCTCAAGAAAAGCCTTTCGTCTTCTTGTATTTAGCTATGTGTTTATACAATACATTGTCAGCATGGTCCAACCTACAGGATATATATCCTAAAACATCCATGCCAATTTGAACCACGGGCCATGCATGGATTTTTGAAATACCAATTTGAAAATGATCAGTTTCAAACGCACTTTATACGCTTGATCTTTTATGTTTTCTATCTATATTGTAACCTGAGGCATAGATTTTGTAGATAATATTCAAAGAAATAATAGCAAAGGAGCAGACATAATGAAAAAATCAAATCAATGAGTAGAACAACTGTAGAAAAAGAAAATGCACAAACATAAAAAGAATGCCCAACATGGAAAAAAACTGATGATTTGAAGGACAAAATCCAAAATATCTAAACAATTACTCCACGGACATCTCAATATTCAATAGGAGCTTCCGATATGTATGCCACAATGCCTGAAGTAAATGTTTGAGTGCATATTTATCATTGAATACTCCCCAAAATACCATTTACATATTCCCAGAACCAGTTATATCTTTTGAGCATAACATGCCACAGGTTTCTTGTATCAACTCTCATCAATCCTTATTCAACAAACTTGCACAGTTAAAATGTGAAGGTTTGAACCTGACAATTTCTGAACAATTGACTGAATCAGATAGGTCCAGACCATATAAGTGTGACTGATTTGGAACATAATCCTATATCCAAGAAATGGATCATACTTGGCAAGATAGTTGTTTATTTCTCTATCAAAATTGCTACTCAAGTGCTTTGTTGTTGACTCCAGCCTGATACAAATGTAGAGGGCTGCATGCTTTATCAACATCTCCATCAGCTTCAATGATTGAGGAAATCTCAAGCTGAGTAGATGCTATCACAAATAAAACATCTCCTTGTTGCAGTCTGCTGATTGACTCATTATTTACTGTCATTACTCCCTTACCATACAGAACTAGAAAAATTGATGGCCCTGGGACTGGAGGAAAAGTTATAGTTCCACTAGAGGGAAGGATGCAATGATCAAATTCAAATTCATAGAAGGGTGGTGAGTACCTTGACATAAATTCATCCACGGGTACTCCTTCCAAAATTTCTGGCAAGCCCAAAAGAAGTCCACAAAGAGAAATGGCATTGACCTTTCCTGAGAAGGGATGATAAATTTCTCACAAAGAAAAGGGAGATTATCCTTGATAGGACATACCTGTTTGTACGTTAGCATTGAGAAAAGAGTTTCAACATCACGATACTTTGGGGTTAAACCATCCTGCACAACATTATTTGATGTAGCCAACATTCAACACATTCCCCATACAAATAGGCATGTGGTTCATTTGCATCCAAATAAAGCGCTTCTACATGAGCTAGCTTGATATAGTTGAAAAAAAACGCAGAAAAAACCCCAACATCATCTGGGTATTGCTTTTATAGCCGTAGAACAAGTTTCTCCTTTGGATTTAAAGTCCTTATTTGTTTGAATATATAAATTTTCAGAATCATCCTCTGGGAGAAAGCTGAATGAAATGAAAAATTCATGTTCCTAATATTTTTAAGCTTCAAATAGTACATAATAGGATGTTCAGTGACCAACCTGATTCTCCTCATTCAACCGCCTTTTTATTTTCTATAGTGCCTCTACCACAGCCTCTTTATTGAGAGTCATGAGTTGAGTGAAAGCAGACCTCAATGGATTTTTCACATAAGCATCAATTTTCTCATGCAGCTCTGCATTCATGAGTGCTTGTGCTACATCTTCTCCAATAATATTCTCAATCTTAGGCACAGTTTGGAGGACATCCTTAAGATCCTACAACAAGTATAGAATGTAACTATCCTCCCTCTGAATGGAATTGCACTTAATCCAAAATGCAAAGAGAAAACTACTATGAATTCCATATCATGCAAATAATTGAGTTTCATTGAAGTCCAAACCTAACACACTCTCTTCTCTCATTCCCAGGTTTCACAGTCATCATAAATATGATAAATTAATGGTTCCAAAGTTATACATTACTTCCACTTAGAAACAAATTTCCTTGCCACTCCCTTACACATTCACAAACTATTTATTGAGATCGGATACAATAATTCATAATCCTAATGATTTCAAGTGCTTTGTCAGAAAGAACCCTAGCACACTCTGGCTACCTTGTTATTAACGGCTTTTAAGTGTGTCATGTCATTGTGAGGCCTTCTAATGCCTAAAATAAACAGTGCACTTGTGAAAGTATTGCTTGAAAAATTAAGGAATTCAGGGAGGAAATTCCTAAGAGTTGATATAAGGAAACAAATGTTACTTGTGCACTGGCAAACCCACAGAAGGCCTCAAGCTTAGTAAGAGCTAAAGCCATTTCAGGCTTATGATTAGAGTCCTTGTAGTTCTTTGGCTGAGCTTCATGTAAAAGCCGAGAAAGATCCTTCTCTGGATGAAGCTTTCCCTACTGAAAGAACCTGCATAAATTATACAGATTCAGAAATTCACCACATGGATAAGTCCCCATAAGAAAAGAAAGCATAAACAAAATTGTGTTAAGAATAAATTTCAATATTAGAGCACACAGTACTTAACATTAGACATTAGTCTTGATCCATTTCTTTTAAACCACCTCATAGAGAAGGAAAACCAAATTTTATGCAGAATTATCTCACTTAAAGTCTATGAGAGGCAAGAACACTCTAAAAAAGATCTAAAATTACCCCATCTAATGAAACTAGTTCAAGTTAGTGGAAAAATGTTGCCTAGAGAAGGGTCTTCAAATAAGTGTACTAGGCTACGGTTATCTAGCCTTCATCGAGTGACAATGTTTATGCACATTTATTTGTTTTGGCTAACCACTAATAATTAATTATTTTTAAAACAATTATAGGGCTAACTATATAGGACTATACAAAATGGGTTTATCTAGCCTTCATCGAGTGACAATGTTTCCTAGCATATTTCCAGGACATCTCGTCCAAGCTCCACCTCATGAAGGCTATTATCAGACCCATGGTCCTCTATGGTTCCAATATTTGGGGACCCAGTTTACTATAGTCAGATTGGACCATGATGGAGAGAGTCTAGTCCCTGCTTCTCCAACGTATCATCTGCTACTAATGCATAGTTCTACAACCCACTATTCAAGAAAAATTTTGGGTCCACTCATTTCACCTTGAGGTCTTTTTTCGTTTCTCTTTCCTCTATAGAGTTAGGGCTCACCGAGATTCTGTTATAAGGAGAGAGAGATACCACTATCTTGCACTTTCCTTTTCGGAGGCCATCACTTTGGATACCCCTTCAGGTCGTGCTCGTGGATGGTTCACAGAGGCATATTGGCTCTTTTTGTCGATGACCATCTCCCCAGAGCACCTTCCTCCATTTAATTTTTCCCTTGACGGACCAACCTATCTCTTACTCTTCTAAAAAAAACTAAGTCAGGCCATCAAAGAGGGTATCTACAAGTTATACATTTAGGTCACTCGGACAACCACCTTGGTGAGCCTTGGCCCAAAGGTCTCCTTCTAAGTTCTAACTAGAGAATTTTTTGGAGCTGCAAGATGGCTTCATCCTTTTCCCACTCTTATACTTGTAGACACTAAATGCACTCATTTAGGATCCCAATAGGGTAGCTTTGAGTTGGATCCATCGACTTTGGGTGGATTCGGATCACCATATACCACGATCTGACAGGGTCTGCCAGTTGTGCCATCTATAGGAGTCGGAGACTGAGATGTACCGAATTTGTTGGTGCCCCATATACTATGAGATCAGAGGATGGTATCATTTCCTAAATAGAGAGTTTAGAGGATCCCTTTCTACCTTCTTATGGTGTCGTGACCATAGATGCCTAACCCTCTTCATTAGGGAGATATTTAGACATAGATCAAAGATATTACATACCCTGCCTCACTCAGGGGCGATTAGGATGATCACATCATAATTTTAGGTTGACCCAGTTGATCAGATCAACAAGTGACGCACTGAGTTCTAGGGTATTCTGGATAGTAGAGTAGTGAGACCTCGATTCTCCCCTCAACCCCTCTTTAGGAAGGCCAACTAGTACCCTCGAGATAATTGTAGAGGTGTCAAACAACACATCAATTCACTGACACCTAGAGCGCAAGAGGGTTTAGTACCAAGCAATTCTTGAATAGCCCCCCCCGCTACGGGTTCCTTCCAACCTCAGTAGAGCAACCAAAGACTTATCAAAAGTTTCAGTCTTTTAGCCTTAGATGTTATGAGTATCCTTCTCTCCTACATCCCCCAGGATCATGCAACTAGACTCCTCGTTTGATCCAGGGTACTCAAATAGCGAGCCAGTGCTACTGTTTCCCCCCTTGACATCGACTATTATATTCAGGCATTATTGACATCATCGACCTCTAGCCCTAGACTTATTCACTTAGCATTATACATGATCCATTTATATACATTTTTATGAGGCAATCGATGCTATCCTATTATTGTATCCTTGTTTACTTCATTTCATTTTTTCCTAGATTTAGATTTGTCATTTTATAGAAGTTGCCTTTGCACTTCAACATTGTACTCGTATTGGTCATAACCTTCAGTCCCCCCATTGACCTATTTATGGTCATTCGTTAGACATTAATAAAATTATCTTAACTTATCTGAGGCCCAAAACTATATTTTTGCAAAAGAATCAAGGCACACTTTTGAAAAAATAGAGCTTTGAATACCTTTGATACATCTTCAATAAGGATGGAGTCAAAGTTGACCCAACGAAGAGTTAGGCCATCCTTTATTTGGTCACCCCAAGAAATGTGATATTATTGAGAGGGTTTCTTTTTATATGTAGCTTCCATGGGGGTATAAGGCATGTAGAGACCTCAATTCACTCAATGGTTTACAAAAATGTATCTATTCAAATGGATAGAGGAAGCCAAGGTCACATTCCAAAGGAATCTAATGGAATGTGATGCATCAATCATGTCACCATGACCTTTGTGCAAAACCAATGATAAATTGTTGTTGATAGAAGGAAGCTGATTGGTAAGGTGAAGTGTTTTCTATTTATGATAAAGAAACTGGCCAATAGAATTGGGTAAGAAAGTTATAAGGTCTTAACTCTCATATGTAGTGGAATATCTAGCACTGTAATGATTTGGATCTACCCAAGCACAGGAATAGCAAGTACCACGTGCCTAGGATCAACAGGTATATCCTCAAAGATTCATCATCCACTGTTGTGAGTGAGCATAGGATTGAATTGGACTGTCACTGTGTGTGTGACTGACCCTGCATTTTTTTGCTTTATAAATTTTCATTGTCCCTCCCCTTTCATTTATTAAAGGGTTTTGACATTTAGATGATGTCTGCCCTTTGTAATTTTCCTTGAAAAATGTTAAATCTGCTTCATCACTTAGGATTACAATGCAGCAAGGTGATCTATTAATGTAGAATGAATTTGAATGTGGTATGAACATCTGAATTTTATTATGAACATCATGATGATACGTGGCTGCTGTACACAAATTATCCTACCACACAAAATTGTAGGTAGTTGGAGGCTTCACCATATGGGTAGAGACACTGAGGACAATATGTTCTTCGTGACCAAACAAAAGTAAACCAAAAGCAACAGTATAGGCTACCTTTTTTTGTATTTTCTATAATAGCTTAACTACATGGTGGACAAATCATATCATTTGTTACTGTAACTTACCCAACAGAAGTTAATAATATGTAAATTATACATCTGACACACAAATTAAGGAAAAAAAACAAGGGCCACCACATCAATGCCGTCACCATGAGTCTATGTGAACCAATAGCACCATGAGGACCACTGCTACTAGGATGACATCATGAGGATCATCAATACTAGGTTGACATCAATGCCAACACCATGAGACAACATGTCCAACATCGGCCTTGAAATGTGTGCTACAAACCCGCATAATTGACCTCGAAATTCAGGCCTGTCTGACTGCAATTAATGCATTGTAATAGCCTCAATTTTAGCGCTCATATTCCTAAATTTTTAGGCCTGTCAAACCAAAGTTAATGCCCTCAACTTCTGTGTTGGAGGATATGAAATTAATGAATTGGAACCTCCTTGGAAAAAATGTTGGAACCTCTGTAGTACCTTCTTGGTAGTCATGCCTCTGTCCCAGCCTAGAAATTCAGGCATGAACTTGGTCTTCTCCAAACTATTGTATGATTTCTCTCCTTGAGAAATGCTATCTCAGGCTCAATACATCTCAATTAGAGAAATGATCTCCATTGCAGAAGAGATAGGGTGTAAGATTTACCAAATGGATTGATTCAGATGGAGAGGTTATTATAATACAAAATTTGGCTTTCTTCAGTTCATACTATCTAGGTTTTTAGCTTTACTAGTTCACACTCTCCTATTTCAGACATCTTCCAGGCTTCAAAATCACTCATATTTTTTTTAGAATTTATAGTCTATAAAACATTGTTGCAAATGACTAAATACCCATACCAATAGAGAGTTAGTTGATGAAAGATCAAGGATTCAAGTAGTTGGAAGGCCATTAGTCTGTCACTAGGCTTAGTATATATTTTGATGTATCCAATGGGGAAAAACGTTTTCATCCTATGAATTCAAGCACTGCTTTGTTTCATTTCTTTGTGCTTGTTTTTGTAATCTAGTGTTAATAGTGCACTACTCGACTTCTTGTCTCATTGGGACTTCTTCCTTGGCATATTAATCGTATCTAGAAATACAATCAGGAAATAAACATGACCATTAAAAGTTAAAACCATCATTTTAATAAACTTGAATGATCACTATGCTTTGAAAGAACACATACCTTCCAATATCTGCATCTGCTGCACGTAAATATGCAATCAATGCATCCAGTGCCTTGTCTTGGACTGGCGCATTTGAGTCAGATACTGCCTTCTTGAAAAATAAACGTAAGGTGTAAACAATGCATGCACACATTCCAATTAGATCAAGCAATATATCACACAATATACAACTCATGCCTCCACCATCCTTAGTCCAACATGAAATAGCCTATTAATACTGATAATTCAAAATCTCACTAGATCATTTCAGCTGTATCTATGTCTAAAAAATTTTATTGAACTAAAAATGATAGTTGTCAATATATGCAAAACACCACCAACAATCCTATATACAAAGATAAAATTTGTGAAACATGAGGTTAATGAATAAAGAAAAATTAAAAATTCACTTAGATAGCCAGCTACAATGGCATGATTGATATGTTCTCTTTTAGACCATATTGCATCTTCAAAAAATACTGCCATCTCAATCAAATATGCAAGTCTTGTTCTCAAATTTATGTCTAAATAATGTATGGGATTACAATCCTACTAGCAAATACATTTCTATTTCCACCTCTCCTGATAACAGATTCCACAAATCCCTTTTGAAAAGGACCCTTAGAGAGCTATCACATCTAGAACATCCAACCTCTGCTGAATTTAAAAATACTACTGCTCCTCTGGCAATGAGTTCAAAGAACTGCAATTGGGACATATTAAAAACGTGATACCATGTGCTACAGTAGAGAAATTTTATTCCTCCCTATTAGTAAAATCATCACAGCTGGAACTTAGATGATGTTCTCCGATCATTGCTTCTGTCAGACACCTATTCCAATGCAAGGTTTTTATTGTTCAGTTTTTTAGATTTGATCTGATATGTTTTGCACAAAGTCTTCAGGTAGGCAGCACATTTCCATAGTCTCTTTCAAAAACCATATTTCAAGTGCCTAGGATGAATGTACTATGTACTAATGTAGTGATAGGTTAGAAAAACTTTCTACAAGATAGCCATAGTACTATTATTTTATGAGCCTGTATGGACAGTATGATGTATATTTTGATTTCACACTTGACATGTCAAATATAATGCTTTTTTAACATGGAAAAGCATATAACCACAGTGAGATAAAATTTAAACATTTATGAGAAATTTCTTATTTCAATATCGTGTGAACTATAAGAATATTTTATAGGGAAAATGAGTGACAAAATTTACTATTTCACATATTTCACATTCAAAACTTTCTTTTCTTTTTCAAGTTTGTTAACTTCTCATAAATAAATTAAAATTGTAGCACTAATGCACTAGAAATGCACTTTTATATATGATAAATGTGTGTATGTATGGGAGAAAGCAACAATTAGGTTTAAAAGGGAATCCACTAATTTTTTTTGCTTATGGAATCCACCAGATTCATGGATCACTGAGAAATTAATATCCTTGAGACAAAGAAACTCTTATTTTTGGGATAAGAGTAAATTATATTAATTAGTTTTGAAAACAAGAGGAAGACTTTTGCCCATGAAATCCTTAGAATTGTGTGAAACCTAATTTTTGGGGAGCAGACTTGAATGAATGGAAAACCTTGATTGACTTACGAATTACAAGTACTTCGCTGACAGGCATAAACTTCTGGTGTATGGAAAGACTTGATAGAAGAAGGGCAGCCACAGTCTCTTGAGCAGTGGAGGCTGAGTTGGTAGGACTGTAACAGTGGTTACAACATGCCCTAATCATAGGTATGGTTTCTGAAGCAAGAACACAAAACCAAGAATAAGAAGGATAAGGGGAAGTTGAGAAACAAGGTATGTTTCTCTAATAGATTGGTTTGTTTGTTAATGAATGGTTGTTAAAGAGCACTTGTGGACTGTTGAAAGGCCCAAGTACAGTGATGTTTGAAGAATTAAGTCACTATTATAAGCAAATATTATGAAGCCCTAAGGACAATGATCTATAGAATTCAAAATTTGTTGTATGGGAAGATGTGTGAATTCACTAAGCACATTGAATGTGGAAGTTGTCTAGAGGTCTAGCAATACCTTTGTTAGAAAATTTTTCTAGGGTTTCTTCATCCAGTGAAGTTGCATGTTCCATGGCTGAGGAGGAGGAAGAGGAGCAGCAAGAGGTGGTAGAGATGGCAAACAATTGTTATAGTGGAGAAAATGGAGATGAAGTTGATGCTCTGTTAAAATTATGGGACAAGTTAGCTGACACTGCAGATTCAATGGAGGTTCTAGACCAGAGGAGCAATGGGATTAGGAAATCTTTTGAAAGGTTAAGGGATATTCTTGGCGGAGATTGGATGGATGCAGTTGATGTGTTGGATGAAGCTATTCGGTGTGGGAAGGGACTGGAAATGGACCCCAGGAATATGAATGGCTACTATGACATGTGAATTCTTTTATGTCAGCGGTTATTGATTTAGATGTTTCAGCTTTGTAATATGGAATTTATAGAAGTAGAATTAGAATTTTGTAATTTTTTGATTGAGGCAAGAAATTTGCTTGCAGGATCCTGGTGAGCTTGTCTGTAACTTTCTTTTAAAGGTATTTTAATTTCAAGTAGCATGTGTATACAGAAATTATAAACAGATTCAGTGAAATTTCCTTGAGCGTTTCTTCTTGTTTGTTGGTGTCACTTTGCAGCAACTGAATTTTCCCTCAATTTAAAAGAATTTAAAATTCAAGAGATCATGGTTGGTGTAATAAACAAGTTTTACTCATTGCTCAGAGTATTTATGCATTGCATTGTTGGTTTGTGGTTGTTTTATAATTATACAGAATCTGTAAGTTATTGGAGTAATCTAGATTTAAAATTAAATCCATTAATTGCCACAGTAATACCAACAAAAGTAACACCAACAAAGTTATTGGAGTAATTTAGATTTAAAATTAAATCCATTAATTGCCACAGTAATACCAACAAAAGTAACACCAACAATAGTGTTACAATATATTCAATAACTAATAACCCAAATATAACAATAATTTAGCAAATAATTGTAGGTAATAGAGAGCATTTTATTTACAATTCCTTAGTGGCAAGAGATTTTTAATTTTTATGTTATTTACTATTAATGGTTGACAGTGTACTCCCAACTACCTAGTGAATTTATTGCCTCTTGTACATATTCGAGGAGCATTATGGAGCTTTGGACATGTCATATTTCCCTGTGTAGATAAGTTTCATGAAGTTGTCCCTTATCTTTCATAATCTGTATTGATGTAACTGTCTCATTTTACTGCCAGACCAATTATATTTAACGTTAAATTGGTGTATGTTTATCAATATATGGCTCTTGTTGGATCTGGATGAGCTCTCTTTTGCATTATCATACTCCCCCTTGCTAGTTGATTATAATTGAGTGAGCTTGGTTTTCATATTTGGAATTCCAATAATCTAACTGTTCTAAAGGATCTACCCTATATCTCTGATATTTTAGAACAAGGAATTGCAATTTTTTCCTTCAACAATAATTTTGTTGTTACAAGCTATATTGTTCATAGGGTCTTCTAGAAATGTCCTTACATAGTGACAAGAGTCAAGACTACTACTTTGTCACACAAGTTAAGGCATCATCAATAGCTCATACAATACTAAATAACTTCCACATTCAGTGTGCTTAGTGAATTCACACATCTTCCCATACAACAAAGTTTGAATTATAGAGATCATTGTCCTTAGGGCTTCATAATAGTTTCCTTCTAATAGTGACTTAATTCAACAAACATCACTATACTTGGGCCTTTCAACAGTCCACAAGTGCTCTTTAACAACCATTCATTAACAAAAAAACCAATCTATTAGAGAAACATACCTTGTTTCTCAACTTCCCCTTATCCTTCTTGTTATTGGTTTTGTGTTCTTGCTTCAGAAACCGGACCTCTAATTAGGGAATGTTGTAACCACTGTTACAGTCCTACCAATTTGGCCTTCACTTCTCAAGAGACTGTGGCTGCCCTTCTTCTATCAAGTCTTTCCATACGTTGGGTAATAAGACACCTTCTAGCCTATTGTTGCACCCTTTTGGTCCTCAAAAGGATACCTATGTAGAAATTTGAATAAATATTAAATTATTCACCAAGATTATCCTGATCACACACTATTTGAGCTTCATGCATAATACATAAACTCTTCTACTATTGATCATCAATTTGCGGAAATATAAACAATCACATGCGCACATTAAAACCATAAACAATCACACATATAAACACAATATTTATGGGAAAGATTAAAGCTGAAAACCCCCAACTATCTGTATATTATAATGATAGAGAACATGTAACAATCATTGTACAAACTCCTCACAAGCTCTCAGTACAATCTCTAATTGTTACACACTACACAAGCTCAGATCATACAAAACACATGCTCCAATCTGGTCCACCTGTTAGCCAGCCTTTACTGCACAATCCAATATGGATAATTTTCAGATCCAGGTTCAAATCCCACTAGTATGTATTGCACAATCCTCATTGGCTTCTCCATCAATTTGTGTGCAAATATCATGCACCAGTATAATCACAACTGATAGTCACACTTGCTCTTTCACCTACCTCTTCACTGGTCTCCACTGAAACTGTCCATGCACTGCAGTTAACTGATGTATTCTTTAGTTGATTTATGAGTTTAATAATTAGTGAATTAATTAATAATTAATTCACACCACTCTCACTAATTGTATCAATCAGTTAGACTAGATACAACTAGCTCAACTAAGTTAAACTGAACACAACTCCATTAACTGTCTCATCAACTCCACCAAACTCTTTCACATGAGTTCTAACTGAAGTCAACCATGCAATAGCTCCACTAAACCCTAGGAATAGTGTAATTCCTTCTGTCAGCTGCATGTGCCACATCCAGGCATCAAACTGAATTGCTCCAAGAGGATAAGATAATGTTTAGAGTCCAAATATTATTAAGAGCTAATAATATTCGACATATCTATTTTTAGACTGGCAATCTAAAAATAGATTCCGCCCAGTATGTCTAAAAATAGAAGTCCATATATTTTTTTTGACTTGACCAACCATCCACAAATAGCATCCTGCAACTCATAGAACATGATCCATATGTCTAAAAATAGACTTTGCGCCAAAAATAGCCTGCGGGCCCACTTAGTGAAGGCGACTCCTTTCCACTAAGCTCATCATCTTGTTGCAATCTCAACACTCCATCTCAACAAGATATGGATTATCTGCAACCCTTATCCTGCCCCTGTGGTATTCGAATTTTCTCCTGGTGAGCGCCTTCGTCAAGATATCAGCATCTTGATCCTCCGTAGGAATGTATGAAAGTAACATGATCTTCCGCTGCACACAATCTCTGATATGATGATACCGGATGTCAATGTGTTTAGATCTATCATGAAATACGGATTAATTGAGAGTTTGATGCAACTCCCGATTATCACAATAAATCACGAGTAGGCTCTAAGTGTGAACACGAACGAGCTCGACCAGGATCTTCCTCATCCATATAGCCTCGCATGCAGCCAAAATTGCTGCCATATACTCGGCCTCTGCTGAAATGAGTGCCATGGATCTCTGCTTCCTGCTGTACCAAGAAACTGCTGTCGACCCGATACTGAAAATCCCTCCAGATGTTGTCTTTCTGTCCGTTGGGCTCCCTGCCCAATCTGCATCCGTGAAGCCACACAGCTTCACCTCATCTGCCTATCTGTACCATAATCCATATCCCGATGTGCCTCTGAGATAACGCAATACATGCTTCCTCGCCTTCCAAAAGAGCTTGGTAGGCTTAACCATAGCTTGTGAAAGCTAGTTAACAACATAGCATATGTCGGGTCGTGTATTGACCAGATACATAAGCGACCCCACCAACTGTCGATAAACAGTGGCATCCACTACCTCCGCTGAAGTAGCATCCTCCTTCCTCCAACCACCAGGAAGAGGAGTATCAACAGGCTTGCAGCCATGCATGTTGAACTTATCCAGTATCTCCCGGGCATACTTACCCTGAGAAACAAACAGTCCATCACTGCGCTGCCAAATTTCCAATCCCAGGAAATAATGAAGGAGGCCCAAGTCCTTCATCTCAAACTCTTTTGCAAGATCCTCCTTGCATGAGAGTATCAACAGCTCATCACCTGTCAAAATCAAATCATCTACATAAATTACAATGATCAACAACTTACCCTCCACCACAATCTGGTATAGGTTAGGATCCGCCTCACTCTTGGAGAATCCAAGTCCGGTGAAATAACTGTCTATCCATGTGTACCAAGCACGAGGTGCTTGTTTCAACCCATACAACGCTCTCTTGAGCCTGCACACATGCGACTCGCTGCTGAAGATCTCAAAACCTTTGGGCTGCTCTATGTACACCTCCTCCTCAATGACTCCATTGAGGAACACAATCTTCACATCCATCTGATGAATGTGCCACCCCATCTGCGCTGAGAGAGCAAGAATCGTCCGTATGGAAGAATACCTTGCGACAGGTGCAAAGGTCTCCTCATAATCGATCCCCTCTATCTGTGAGAAGCCTTGGGCAACAAATCTTGCCTTGTACTTCTCCACACTCCCGTCAGCTGCCTGCTTCACTTTGTAGATCCATCTCGAACCCACCACTGATTTCCCCTCCGGCCTCGGGACAATCTCCCATGCACTGTTTCTGACAATCGAATCATACTCTTCCACCATGGCATCTATCCATGCGGGGTCCTCCACAGCTTCCTCGAAAGAGGATGGCTCTGTCACGACACATTTTCTCACAAGAGCCATGTATCCAGTGTACCGGTCTGGTGACTGTCTCTGTCTGCGCTGTGCTGTAGGTGGTCCTACAATCTTCTCTGCATCTTGAGCCAGTCGCTCAGCTTCTGTAGTGCGCTTGCGCCCTCTGATGGTTGGCGCTGCATGAGTGGTCTCTTCCACTCCATGAACTTCCTCTTGTGGCTGATCCACATCTTGAAGCTCATCCTTAGGAACTAATAGTTCCTCATCTGCATGCAAGTGTGGCTCCCTCTCAAGCGAACACTTCATGGCTTTCTCCTCCTGAAATTTGATATCCCGTCGCACAACAGTCTTGCGACTGTCTGGAAAATACACATGATAGTTGTGGGGTGTATCAGTGTACCCCACAAATATCCCAACCTCTACAGTCGGCTCCAACTTCTTCCTGGCATCCTTCGTCACATGAATGTAAACAGGTGAACCAAAAATCCTCAAATGGGAAATATCGGGCCTCTTACCAGAAAACGCCTCCTCGGGTGTACTCATGCCAAGTATCCTGTGAGGACAACGGTTCTGCACATATACTGCAGTATTGCATGCCTCCACCCACAAGTGAATGGGTAGGCCCTGATCATGCAACATCGCCCGTGCAGCACCCACGATCGTTCTGTTCTTCCGCTCAGCAACCCCGTTCTGCTGTGGGTTATGAGGTGCTATGAGCTCTCTTCGAATTCCTTCTGCGTTGCAAAAGTCCTTGAATTCGCCAGAGATGAATTCACCACCATTTTCGCTCCTAAGAGCCTTCACCTACTTCCCCGATTCTTTCTCAACCGGTGCCTTGAACTCACAGAACTTTGAGTATGTCTCGCTCTTCTTCTGCATGAAGAAGATCCAGCACTTATGAGAAAAATCATCAACAAATATCACATAATACCTGTGCTTTGCTGTCGAAGCTACTGAGAAAGGTCCACACACGTCTGTGTGAATTCTCTCAAGGATCATCGTGGCGTGACTATCCTTCTCGTGAAAGGTGGCTTTCACAAATTTTCCCAAGGTACACCCCTTGCACTGATCTGACTGCGCAAGAGTGCCTTTAGGAAGCCCAATAGAAATCTACTACAGTATCTTCAAAGCTCCATGGTGAAGGTGGCCCAATCTCCGGTGCCACAACTCGCCATCATCCCGGCTCACCACTCCTTCTGCCTTGCCTGCCATTGCTACGCAGCCATCTAACTGCAATTGATAAAGGTTCTTAACTCGAACCCCTATCCTCCGGGTCTCACCAGTTTCCTTACTATGCAGGAAAGTCTTTCCCTCGCTAAAGACAACATCATATCCCTTGTCTTCTAACATTTCCATAGAGATCAGATTCTTCTTCAATCCTGGAACATGCATCACTTCCTTCAATACGAAGGGTTTACCAGACTCCCTCTCAAAGGAAATGGTACCGATACCAGTCGCACTGTATCTACCATCATCGGCCATCTCGATGTGCACTCCAAGATCTTTCTCATGTAGATAAGTAAACAAATCTCGATCTCCTGTCATGTGAAAAGACACACCACTGTCCAGAAACCACACTGATCTCGCCACACTTGAGACCAAGCATGTGATCAGCAAAAAATCCAGCTCAAACTACGAGGCTAAGGCCTCTCCAACTGCAGATCCAGCAGCCTGCTTATTTTTCTTCTCTTGTGGACAATTTGTGGCATAATGTCCATGTTGGTGACAGTGAAAGCACTTCACCTTGGACATGTCCTGCTTCTTTCCTTTCGCACCGGATTGAGAAGATTTCTTGCTCTTCCCCTTCTTTGCTTTGGCAGCCAAAGTGAAATTCTCTTCATCAGAGTTCCTTGATGAAGATCCGTCCCTGGTACTCTGCCTTATCTCCTCTTGCACAAGATCCGACCAAAGTCGCTCCGATCCTGGAAATTTCTCCCGACCATTGACAGAGTCCTGATAGGAATGCCAACTCTTCAGAAGCCCAAGGAGAGCCAAGCTCACGAAGTCCTCATCATCAACAGTCACCCCCACACTTCCCAGCTCATCCCTGCATTGGATGAACTTCGTGAGGTACTTGGGCATACTGTCGCCTTTCTCCATCTCTATGTTTCTGAGTTTATCCTTGAGCGCCAACTTCCTCTGGTCGCTCTTGATTTTGAATAAATCTGTCAAGGCTTTCCACATCAAGAATGGAGAAGCCTTACCATGCAGGTTGGACACTATGTGATCCTTCACGCCCTCCAACAGAATCCTTCAACACTTTGTTGTCTTCTTTTGCCAAGCCTCAATTACAACAGCATCGCTAGAAGTAGGCTTTGAGACTTCACAATATATGAACTCCTTCAACCCATTGTCATCTAGCACCGCCTCCATCCTATCCTTCCATGCAATATAATTCGAGCTTCCCTCAAGGGCATACTCCAATCACAATCCATTGAAAGACATCTCAAATTCAACACCAAGAAAACACAGCTGCAAATTCGAATTCAACCAGCACAAAACTCAACCGCTTCAATGTTTTGCAATTTCTCCAATGATCAATATCGCTCCGATACCATGTATAAATTTGAATAACTGTAAAATTATTCACCGAGATTATCCTGATCACACACTATTTGAGCTTCATGCATAATACATAACCTCTTCTATTATTGATCATCAATTTGCGGAAATATAAACAATCGCATGCGCACATTAAAGCCATAAGCAATCACACATATAAACACAGTATTTATGGGAAAGCTTAAAGCTAAAAACCCCCAACTATCTATATATTATAATGATAGAGATCATGTAACAATCATTGTACAAACTCCTCACAAGCTCTCAGCCCTGAAAATCTCCAGTTGTTACCTGCCACCACAAGCTCAGATCATACAAAACACATGCTCCAATCTGCTCCACCTGTTAGCTAGCCTCTACTGCACAATCCAATATGGATAATTTTCAGATCCAGGTTCAAATCGCACTGGTATGTACTGCACAATCCTCATTGGATTCTCCATCAATGTGTGTGCAAATCTCATGCACCAGTATAGTCACAACTGATAGTCACACTTGCTCTTTCACCTACCTCTTCACTGGTCTCCACTGAAACTGTCCATGCACTGCAGTTAAATGCTATATTCTTTAGTTGATTTATGAGTTTAATAATTAGCGAATTAATTAATAATTAATTCACACCACTCTCACTAATTGTATCAATCATTTAGACTAGATACAACTAGCTCAACTAAGTTAAACTGAACACAACTCCATTAACTGTCTCATCAACTCCACCAAACTCTGTCACATGAGTTCTAACTGAAGTCAACCATGCAATAGCTCCACTAAAACCTAGGAATAGCGTAATTCCTTCTGTCAGCTGCATGTGCCACATCCAGGCATCAAACTGAAGTGCTCCAAGAGGATAAGATAATGTTTAGAGTCCAAATATTATTAAGAGCTAATAATATTCGACATATCTATTTTTAGACTAGCAATCTAAAAATAGATTCCGCCTAGTATGTCTAAAAATAGAAGTCCATATATTTTTCCCGACTTGACCAACCATCCACAAATAGCATCCTGCAACTCATAGAACATGATCCATATGTCTAAAAATAGACATAGTCTAAAAATAGACTTTGCGCCAAAAATACCCTACGGGCCCACTTAGTGAAGGTGACTCCTTTCCACTAAGCTCATCATCTTGTTGCAATCTCAGCAACCTACAGCAGTTTAGTTTCCCACAAATATTTGCAAAGTTATTCCTCCATGGATTCAACACAGAATTACTTGTGATGTTTCACACTTTGGATGATCTTCAAACTCATGCCCCAAATCTTTTAGGAACAACATTCCAACCTAGAAGACTTCCTCTACGAACCAAGCACCCTTGCAACCTTCTTAACAATCTCTATCTACCTTCAGTCCTCTCTAAAAACCTTACTCTACCCAGGTATTTATGCAGCCTGCTAACCTGCATTCAAACCAAGCACAAGAACCCTACAACAACCCTGTTGCAACTTGGTCCTACACTAGATTATCTCTAGATTTTCGTACCTAAATTTATTCAAGGAACAGAGATAAGGATGGCCTAACAACTTGGCCCTATGATAATTTTCATCATTTCATATCATAGATACAAACTTGAATTCTTGGTCCAACAATTAGGCTCTCGACTCAGATGCTTTTCCTCTAACTTGTGCCAAACCAATATAAAAAAAGACAAAGAAAAAAACCTCGTTCTTACTTTTTTTCCTGTTTAGTTTTGCTCATCTGAGGTATGTGAGGTTCTCTTGAGGAGAGATATACTCTTGTTGGATGTATAATATTATACTCTTCTTAGTAGTTTGTATTTTCAAGCTTAACCCACAGATCATTGTTATGGCCTAGCTTAGAGAAAGTTATTTGAGTAGTCATGCATATGCATTGTCTTAGAGACATTACATGTCAAAGTTTTTCCCTTTGCAGCAAGCAAAAGGCCTCCAACTCTGGATCATTGTATAGATGTAGTGTTTTGCCATCAATTATTGCTTTCTGGATTTTTCACCTTCGAAGATTCGTCATACATAAATGGTCTTATTGGATAAGCAAGCTAACTATGGTCTTAAATTGTAGCACCACAATTATCACCTCAAAACTCGGATTGCACATCTTACGTATCTTTTGATTATCCTTAATCCCTTCAAAACATAGTTGTTTGGAATGTTTGTAATTTGATCCTTCAAATTGCAGAACATAAGTAGACCTTTGAAGAATAGAATGTAATTCTTGTGGAGAACCTCTTACTACTTCAATCACATTACGATATTTTAATGCTTGCCAAAATATACTATAGTACATCATTTTATCTTTTTTCCATTGGAGGTATCTTCAACTTATGCCAACATCAGTGATCTTCAAGCCTTCTTCTGTCAACCTTAGCTTTGATACCATGTTGGAAAATCAAAGGCAATGTAATTCTCTATATTGATGTTTATTGATTAGTAATGAAACATCATGATTGAAAGTTAAATGAAGGTTTTCACTCCTTATATGTATAGAATTTAAATGGAGACAGAGAACTAAAAGGAAAATTTCAATCTTTTATGTGTACTCTTACAAGGAATTGAAATGAGAATTGTAATTCAAATTTTCTCATTAATGGTTTATAAACTGAGGCTAGCTGCTTGTAAATATGTCTTTTGGCATGGCATATTGTACTAGAGATTTACTGTTTACAGATGACTTATATTTCCAAATGAAAAATGATGCTTACCTCAACATGTTTTCTTGTTGGTAAAACTAAAGTAAATATTTTACTTCAAAGTTCAGTTTTTTACAATAATTTAGCAGAGCTCTAGCATCAGGACCTCACATACCTGAGAAAAGAGCTAGTTACTTTTTGGGCTCTCTGATTATGAAAATGTCTATGGATTCTTGTTTACATTCTCGGCCAAGACTAATATTTATAGGAAGGATATAGATTCTGTGTGACATCAGAGCCAAAGTGGAGATGCTTGTCAACCTTATCTAGGGAGGGAAAATCCTATCTCCATGATGCACTATTCGCTATATACATGTTTATTGATTAGTAATGGCAGATCAGATGATTGAAAGTTAAACGAAGGATTTCACTCCTTGTATGTATAAAATGTAAATGGAGACAAAGAACTAAAATGAAAATTGCAATATTTTATGTGTACTCTTATAAGGACTTGAAATGAGAACTGTAATTCAAATTTTCTCATTAATGGTTTATAAACTGAGGCTAGCTGCTTGTAAGTCTGTCTTTTGGCAAGCACATTGTAGCAGATATTTACTGTTTACTGGAGGTTATCTCAAAATTTATTTAAGGTACCATGGATCTAAATTTCTTATGAACTTTCAACACTATAACAAACTTTGGTGCAAATTTTTGATCAATTCTCACTTGGTTAGGGTTATAGATGTTAATGAAAAATTTGTGTTCATGCATGAGAGTTTGGTGCAAATGCACAATGTTGTGTAGCATTAGTGTGATAAATATGGGATAGTCAAAAGCATAGTTTTGAAGATTAGTCTAAGTTGACTTGTACCTAATCCAATCAGTCAAGTTGATTTTTGGTTGAACAATTAATTGTTGTTTTAATGGACAGAAGATATTGCAGGCCCAAATACCAAAGGCAAAAATGGAGAGCCCATCATGGGGTTCTCTTTGTAATTCTCCACCACTGCTACCTTCCATGCTTCCTAAAAGTAGTAGCATGAGCAACAACACTACACTTAGCAGAACTAGAAGAACGCGTTTTCCAAACTGCACAAGAACTACTTCCCTCACGAGTCACCATGTGCCATGCTTGGTCTCGGTGGTTTGCTTCCTTCAACTCTTGGTTCAACTACCATATCTTCATTGGAACCAACATCCCGAACTCCACTAGACAACGATTCACCATTTTGTACTAGTGATTTTCCATTTGTACTCGTGATTCGCCATGATTTTACAAGATAATATAATCTCGTGAGAGATTTTCCAAAAAAATTATAGACATATTATATTATTAATAAAATTTCCTTCCATTTTTCCTATGTATCATGGGGATTCACCCATTTATTATACATATAAATTTAGGGGGGTTCTTAAAATTTTCCTTGATGACTTGCCCCTTGGATCACTCTTGATGTTGTTGCTCAATTAAAGCCCTATTATGACTTCATAGCCCAATGGACTAAAAACCAGCGTTATATCTATCTTTTTAGCCAAATATTGTTCTATTTGCTTGCAACTTCACACCTTTGAAACTCTTTGCATTTAAAACTTTCCCTCAAATAATATTCATGCTCAACCATCCAAAAACAAACAAAACCCTCAGCCTTCATAACTAGCCTAATATCATTACCATAAAATTCAAAGACAAATCCATCTTTGCACTTATTGGAGAGATCCCTCTTCGGATTCAGGAGGGATAGATCCTAGAATCCGAAAGTGGTTGAAATAATGTTGTTTACATGATTGGACTTTGCCAATCTTGCTAATTATAGATTCCTAACATTTCTGGCCTCCGCTTGGGATCGAACCCAGAATCTCTGGTTCCCCTTGAAAACTTCATAAGACCTTGTGAGTAAAAAGCAGCCTTTTCAAGCACTACCAAGAAATGGTAATCATGATAAAACTTGTTTGAATCAGTGACAAGCTAGTCAAAACCTAGGATTCTCATAAGAGTTTTCCTAACCTTGAAAGATCAGCTAGCTTAGCCATAAGAGTAGACTATCTTTGTCTCATAACCGTAGCTAAGTTTTGAAACATAGTTAGGACATTCTTAGAAACCACACAACTGAAAAATAACTCAGAAAACACCAAAAATATTTCATATTGGTATCTAATAAACATGGTGGTGGAACATAAAACCTTTTACCTCTTTAGGAGCTAAAAAATTCCACTTGGCGACTCCACAATCCTCAACAGACCTTAAGACTCCATTGGGAAGAACCCTTGTCATTATAATATCATTCAAACTCAGTTAAAGGAATGTAGGATTAAAATTTGTGTAAACATATTAGTTGACATTTTGAAGACTGTCATACCTGGTTGAACTTTTCTTGTTTATTTGGGTCTGAAAAACACAACATAGTGGCTCCTAGAAAGATTCATACTAGAGCCCATCCTGACCCTAATCCACCTGAGATAGTTGATAACCCGGAAAGTATCCGTAGGAAGTCTCCTAAGATTGAATTTTTAACTGTTTTCAGATCACCCTTAAGAACTAATTCAGTTCCTGAAAATA
The DNA here is from genome assembly GCA_034641835.2 of Pinus albicaulis. Lineage (NCBI taxonomy): Eukaryota > Viridiplantae > Streptophyta > Pinopsida > Pinales > Pinaceae > Pinus > Pinus albicaulis. The sequence goes on from CM076582.1 coordinate 480,783,372, forward strand.
TTTTAGCTCTACAACAATCACAAGTTGACTTATTAAATCCCTTTAGAACTAGGTCCCTTGATGATTTAGATCAGTTAGATTCTGATTCTCCACTTTCATCTCCTGAAACAAGTGAACATCCTGGTAGCAGAGAAACAACACCTCCATATTTACATTTCCTTCACAACTTAGGTGTATCTCATCCAAGATCAGCTCAGCAATCTACTCCTGGTCCATCCACTTCTGCTCACCCTACATCCACTGTCCAAACCACTCCTTTCCATCCCACTTTCCCTTTTGTTAATCCACCTCTTGTAAATCCACCTCCACCACATATCATGGTAGAATGGTATGCTCCCTTAGTCCTTCCTGTACCATTAGTGAATATTCCACAGGATTATCAGTCCAAAATTTCATTATATGATGCTAGTAATGCTACTACTGCATCACAACATGTGGATAAGATGAATGACTACTTTTACAGAAATGAAATTGATGACGATTCTGTCAAAATTAGACTATTTGCTCAAAGTCTGGGGGGAGAAGTAAGAAAATGCTTTAAATGCTTAACCCCCCATAGTATCAATGATCTCCAAAACTTCCATCAAACATTCTTAAACAAATGGGAAGTGAAGAAAAATCCTCTCCAAGTCCTTTCTTATTACAAGAACCTCCATAGAAACACTGGGGAAAGTGTGCAAGCTTACTCCACAAGATTTAACAGTGTGTACAATGCACTTTCCCCAGATCTAAAGCCTCCACAAGGCTCAGCATTAAACAAGTTTCACGAGGGGCTTGACCCCAAGATGGCCTATCAGCTGAGAGAGAGAGATCCTACAACTCTTGAAGAGATGCAAAAAGATGCTCTTGCTGTGGAAGTCAACTTGATGGAGAAGAGAGCAAGAATGAAAAACGAGAAGAGAGTATATTTTAGAGAGGAATCCACACCTTCTACTTCCAACTCAAACATGGAGAGAATGATGGAGGAGATGATGAAATATATGAGCATAATTAAAAGAGCACAAGAAATTCAAGACAAAAATGCTCCTCAAAACAAAAACCAGAACCAGAATCAGAATTTTAGAAAGAACCAACCCCCAAACAGACCTAGGGAAGATGATCAGCAGATCACTCCTCCCTTTCATCAAAACCATGTAAGTGAGGTCGAGGAAATAGATGAAATAACAGAGGAAGATGATATCAACATGCTGGGGGTAGATAATGATGACTTTGAAATTCATTACGATAGAAAACAAGGTCTATACACACCTTATGATGACAAAGGAGATGATGATGAAAATTGTTATCAAGACATGGAAAATGTCATCATAGAGTCTCAAAGAGAATATGACCTTAGAAGCAAAACCAGTCAACAAGCTTCCAACACCAAAACCTCTGAAAAATCTTTACAAAACAGCACTGCAACCAAGCCTAAAGTTGTCAAACAAAAGGACAAAATAGTAGCTGCAAATTCTAATAAAGGTAGAGAGAAAGGCACTCAAAACGTTACAAAACAGAGTGCAGACCTTAGCAGTAATAACACTTCAGCTAGTACTCCTATGAAAACAATTTTGTCAAATGTAAATAGAACAAATCAGCAAACCCATGTTGCTGACAGAACAACAGTGAAGAAGGCTAAGACCAATGCTTTAAAGAGTCAAATTCCTTTCAGCCTGGAGTAGGAAATTTCCAAAATTAAAATCTCTTTTTCCCTCACTGAGTTAGCTGCCCAAATTGTATATAGAAACCAAATTTTGAAGGATTTAAATATAGAGGAAAATGAAGATATAGTTAATCTTAATGATGACCAACCCGAGCTTATTTTCAGTCCAAAGATTGAAGGTAGATATCAAGAGGGACCTGTTCCTCCCTTTTATGTGAGTTTAAACGTTCATGACAAGATTTTGCACAATGCTATGCATGATTTCGGGGCTTCTCATAATTTAATGCCTAAAGCTGTGATGGAGAGCCTGGGTCTAGAAATCACCAGACCTTATAAAGATCTTTATTCCTTTGACTCAAGCAGAGTAAAATGTTTAGGATTAATGAAAGACCTCTGCGTTAACTTAGCATAGATTCCAGCCAAATGCTTAGTCATGGACATTGTTGTGGCTGATGTGCCCCCAAAGTATGGAATGTTATTATCTAGATCTTGGTGGGCTAAGTTACAAGGGACTATGCAGATGGACATGACCTATGCTACTATCCCTGTTTTCAATCAGACAAGAAGACTTTACAGGGAGTCCCATATGCAATACATGGTTACTAGTCAAGACAGACCGCAAAACTCTCCCCTTTATTCTGTAGACACAGGCCTTGATTCATTTATCCTTTTTAATGATGAGATATTGGATGAACAAGTCACTTTAAATGAACTGATGGCCAATAGAAAGGAAGAAGAACACAACGCAGGAGTGTCAAAAAAGTTCGCTGCATTTGAAAATATTAGCAAACCCAACATAGGTCTTGAAATACAAATCATACGTCCATCGCTTTTTAACCTTGACGGTCAAGAAATCATTCCTCAGCTTAACGAGAAACCAGAGGAATTAAAACAAATTCAATTAAGTGCTGATATTCAAAAACAAACCAAAAGCACGCTTGTTGGAGAGGACAACCACCAAACAGATGAAACCGAAAATAGTCCTCTGTGGAGTATGTATTCTGACGGATCCTGCACCAGGAACAATGCTGGTGCAGGGGTTTGGTTTGCAACACTGAAAGAAACCACACAGAAAGTATTTCCTGTAGATTAAACTTCCAGTGTTCGAATAACATAGCGGAATATGAATCCCTTCTTTTAGGCTTACGATTGTTGAAGAAGTTAGGAGCCAAAAGAATCAATGTGTATGGGCATTCAGAGTTAGTCATTAGGCAAGTCAATGGGGAGTATAATGCAAATCATCCCAGACTTAGGGCCTACCGAAACGATTTCATGGACCTTTCAAAATCTTTTGAGGAGTCCAAATTAATTTTTGTCCCAAGAAAAAGAAATATTGCAGCCCACAATTTAGCCTTTGCAGCTAGAACGTGCTTAACGCCATATGAAACCAAATACTACACAGCTCAGATAAAATTCAGACTAGCCGTTCCTGATAACGAAAAATATTGGCAGGTGTTCAACGGAGACAAACAAATAGAAGACTTCATGCAATTCAGAAACGAATTCGAACTACCGAGTTTAGATTTAGATTATGAAACCGAATTCCCTAGTGAAGAAAATTTTCTTGATGAAGAAGAAAGGTCTCCTGAACTTGCTAATGTAAACCTGCTATATAGAAAACTTGAAAATGAAACAGAGAGGAACGCAGAGTTAGAAATAGAGGAGTTAGAAACCCTGCACTCTAAAGATGAAAGTTTGCCAAGCGGTCTGGCACCTTTAGAAGAGTTGTTTGATTTTAACGATGTGGCCAGGAAGCCAAAACTGGAACCTGTAGAGACTGAAGTGGAAGAGTGCAATATAGGCAGTGAAATTAAATCGAAAATGATCAAACTATCTAAGACTTTAACAGCTCACATTAAACTCAAATACATAGAGCTGTTCAAATAATTTTATGATGTTTTTGCATGGAGTTACAAAGATCTTAAATCCTATAACACTGAAATAATACAACACAAAATCCCTCTCAAAGAAAACCAAAAACCATTCAAATAGAAATTGCGCAAAATAAACCCTTTTCAGTTGCCTTTGGTTCAGAAGGAGATCATGAAAATGTACGATGCTGGTATTATTGTCCCTATTAGATATTCTGAGTGGGTGTCTAATCTGGTGTCGGTCAGGAAGAAAACAAGAGAGATCAGGCTTTGTATATACTTTAGAGACTTAAACAAAGCTTCATTAAAGGACAACTACCCTTTACCTAAGATGGATCATATTTTAAAAAGGGTGGTAGGGTCTAGAAGAATTTCTTTGCTTGATGGCTACTTAGGGTACAATCAGATCTTAGTTCACCCTGCTGATAAATTAAAGACAACCTTTACTACACCATGGGGCACTTTCATGTACGTGAAAATGCCTTTCGGTCTAATGAATGCTGGAGAAACTTTTCAAAGAGCCATGGACATAGCATTCTCGGAAGAACTGGGCTTCTTCATCATTATATACCTTGATTATGTCACCGTGTTTTCAAAAACAGATGAAGAGCACTTAGAACATTTAAGAAAGGTTTTCGAGAAATATAGAAAGTTTGGGATATCTTTAAACCCTAAGAAGACACTATTTGGGCTCCAAGAAGGTAAAATTCTTGGGCATATCATTTCAAAAGAGGGTATTAAGATAGATCCCAAGAGGATTGAGGCCATATTGCAAATCTCTCATCCTCGAAACATCAAGGAGTTGCAATATTTCATTGGAAAGATTAACTTTTTGAGAAGGTTCATCCCCAACTTGGCTGAGCTCCTTAGAAATATCACAAACATGTTAAAGAAGGAGCAAGGGGTAAAATGGACCTTGGAAGCAAAGAAATCCTTTGAGTTGGTGAAACGAGCATTAACCAAAACACCGGTTCTAATAAGTCTTGATTTTTCAAAAGATTTTTATATTTTTTCGTTTGCATCAGAACATACCATAGCCACTATCCTTTTACAGAAAATACACAAGGACAACAACAACCTATTGCATTCTTTATCAAGGCTTTGAGGGATGCTCCTCTAAAGTATAACATTATGGAAAAGAAAGCTTTTGCTTTGGTTAAAGCTTTGAAAGACTTCAGAGTATACATCCTTCACTCACATGTCATTTCCTTTGTCCCAAATTCAGTTGTGAAAGATATTCTAACACAGGACCCAGATGGTAAGAGAGGTAAGTGGATTGTTGTCATTATTGAATATGATTTGGAGATAAAACCCACTAAACTCATCAAAGGCCAAGGTCTGGCTAGATTGATGGTTGAATCCAATTTTGAAGTTCTTGATATTAATATGATTAATGCTTTGGATGATCAAGAGGGAATCTCAACTCCCATTGTTGAAGACCATTTTATGAATTCCTCTTGGTATGTTGATATTCTGTATGTTTTTCTTAATTTAAATACACCTCCTGGTTTGGCAAAAACAAAGGCAAGGTTTCTAAAGTTAAAATTTGTAAACTATTTCATTGTTGATAAATGTCTTTATTGGAAAAATGCAAGTGGTATATTGCTTAAATGTTTGCCTAGGTATGATGCAGAGAAGGTTAAGCACGAGTTCCATGAAGGGGAGTGTGGAGGCCACTTATACTGGAAGACAACGACCAACAAAATTGTGATGGCTGGTTATTATTGGCCTACTCTTTTTCATGATGTGCACAAGATGATCATAGCCTGCCATAAGTGCCAACTTTTTGATGGAAAAAGGAAGCTTCTACCCTTGCCTCTGCATCCAATCACTGTTGAAGCTCCTTTTCAACAGTGGGGACTTGACTTCATAGGAGAAATCCATCCACCATATTCTGCTCAACATAGATGGATTCTCACTGCCACAGACTATTTCACTAAGTGGATAGAAGCCATTCCTTGTAGGTAGGCCAATGATTCTATTATTATAAAATTCATGGAGACTAAAATTCTCTCCATATTTGGCTGTCCTACCAGGATCATCACTGATAATGTAGCAACGTTTGGATCAAAGAAGATGGTTGAATTTTGTCACAAGTATCAGATAACATTGGGGAATTCCACGGCCTATTACCCTCAAGGTAATGGACTTGCAGAATCATCAAATAAGAGTTTAGTGAACATAATCAAGAAACTGTTGGAGGACAACAAGAAGTCTTGGCACATAAAGCTTGTGCATGCACTTTGGGCTGACATATTGACATTGAAGAAATCTATTGGAATTTCACCCTACCAACTTGTGTATGACACTGATGCAATTTTTCTGACCAGCCTTGGTGTACCAGTGATGAAGTTGATTCAAGAGTTGCAAACTGAAGATGATGACATGATCAGAAGATCAAATTAGACCGTTCATCTTCAGCAAACCAGAGAGGAGGTTTATAGCAAAGCATTACAGAAGCAGGATAGCATTAAAAATCTCTTTGACCGAAGAAAAAAGGCCAACAATTTCAATATTGGGGACAAAGTTTTGAAGTGGGACGCAAGGAGGGAATACAAGGGCAAGCATGGGAAATTTGAAAACTTATGGCTTGGCCCTTATCTCATTCATTCAGCTGCTAGAAACAATGCATTTTTCTTACAAGAGTTGAATGGAGCTGAATTGTTTAGGGGTCCTGTCAATGGCAGGATGCTTAAGCATTACTTCTCTTGATCCATGTTATGCTCTGAAAGAATTTTTATCTTTTTCTCATTGTAAATACTTCACCCATCATTGCATTCAAAGTTATAAAAATAAAAAATACAAAAACAAAGAAAGAAAGAAAAGAGGGCATGATTGTAAAAACAAGAAAGGTATAGCCCCATACCAAAAAGAGAAACAAATTTGAAAGTGTGCAAGCTCAAATGCCCTCCTAAGAACACACTTCTAGTTAGTCAAACAACCTAATCTTGACTAATTAGTTTTAAATTTACTGCTGATAGGATAGTGAATTCGATTTTCTAAACTGTTTAATCTTGGCTTATCAGTAGGTAGATTAGGCTAGAAATTAAAGGTTCAAACAAGCTCAAAACCTGAACCTAAGTTTCCAAGCAAGAAATGACTCACATCTGTTTTAAATTTCTGATTCAAAACAAGATAAACTGGTTCTAAACAGCTCAAAATCTGAACCAGAGGACAAGCAAAGAACAACTCAAAACAAAAGTCAAAACAGAGTCGTACAAAAAATCAAGGAAATGCTTTGAAATTTCAGATCTTAAACCTTCCATTTTGTTTTAATTTTCTGTAAAATAATATCTATGTGCAACTTGTTTTTTATGCCATAGATTAGCATCAAGTTAGACTATTCAAACCTGACTTGAATGCTTTTAAATTTCTGTTGTAGAATGTAGAGAATAAAAATCTGTTGGACAGTTTAATCCCAACAAATGGTAGATTAGGTAGAGAAGCATATGAACTCAACTGTTTAAACTGAGTTCAGGGAGAAATAAGGAGTAGAAATAGATTAGATTTCCTACTTTCAAAAGAATAAAAATTTGTAAAAGAGCTTTCCAATCCAAGTGCACTCTAATGAAGAAAAAATGTTAGATCAGTAGGATTGGGTAGGTAGAAAGCTTGTTGATGAAAGATCCATTGTTTTTATGGCTGCTAAATATGTTTTCATAGCGAAAGAAGAACATCCAAAGAAAGAAAGGCAGCCCAATGGATGAGGCACAGATCAGCCTCCCAGAAAATGCAAGTTTGAAGTTCTTGATGCCTTCAAGAAGGCACCATCCCCAAGCGGAGCCACTGTTAGCCAGCTATAAAATTTGTTATATCAAATGTTGGCTAAATCATTTTTGGAGCCTTCAAGAAACAAGTTTTATTGCTAAAATTTTTTATCTCTTGAAGACTCTTGGAGGCCTCATACCTCTGTCCAATCTTCACTGCTGTTCCTTTTTTTACACTCCGAAATTTTGTTGTTTCCATAAGTGAAAATACTGCTGCAAAGGCTATTTTTCCCCACTTCCACTTTAAAAAACTAACCTCCTTTTTTCTCCCCTTTCATTCCTATAAATTTCCTCTATTTTCATTTTCCCCTGTTCCCCTTTCATAAAATTCCCTTTACAGAGTTTAAAACTCCTTTTTAAACTCCGTCGAAACCCCCAAATCCATCAAAAAACTCTAAAAATATCTTTAAAAACAAGTATTTTGACTATGGGTTTAAGACCCCTTGGGTCAAAATCCTAAACCGCTTCCCCCACATGCCCACACCCCACAAACCAGGCGCTAACCCATCAGAGCACTTATCACATCGGAACTTCTGAACAAACGCAAGTCTTTTTGTGTGTAGACATTGAAAACTCCGATGCCGATTAGCCCCGCAATCGGGCGCTTAACCTTATTAATAAGCCCTTCCCGACGCTTTTTCCTTTTTATTTCACGAAAAATCCATTTTTTCTATGTTACAAAGGGTTCCACCCATTCATCGTTCTAAACCATTTTCCATCGTTGATCCTTCAAACACATCAATGGTTAGCGCGTTTTCCCGGCCCATCGCATCGGAAACATCTTCAAGGTTTCTTCCGATTGCGCCCCTTTGAAACCTCTGATTGCAATGACCTGATTGCACCATTGCATTGGCCTTCCTACATCGCATCACAATTTTCATTTGGTACATTTGTTTGTCCCCCCCAATCGTCGATTCCCGATTCATGCCCCACCGTTGATCTGGCCCTTAGATCAACGGTCCACATTTGATCGCATCAGATCTTTTCATTGGGTGCGTTTTTAACATCTGTTTTTCCCCGAACGATTGCAATCCTCCGATTAGATTTGGACTGTCCACATGTCTAGATCGGATGGTCCCAGATCTTTCCTCATGGTTTCATCGCCCTCCACCTCCCACCAAGAGGATTTTAAGCACGTAATCCCCACCGTTGATCTCTGCGCGATCAACGGTTCTGACTTATTCTTCCCTCTGTTCTCCTTTTAACCTGCTCTTAATTAATCTCAACTGTTGGATGATGCCATCTAATGGCCACGCTCCTCCCCGCAGCCTTCTAAGCAGTTTTACCCAAGAAAACGCAGGATTTCTTAATTAGTTTATGTTTTGCAGGTTTGAATGGTTCGGTCTGTCATATTAAAGAGAAAGCCGAAGGCTGAGAGTGACGATTCTCATGCCTTCGATTCATTAAAGGGAAACCATTCGCAGGGCTCAAATTCAACGTCTTGTCAATGTTTCATGAGGTATTGATGCCATATGAGCCCTGCGTGACCTGCACATCAACAAGAAATAGTGGTATTTAATCAAATTAAAAGAGTATCAGTGTCTAAGATGGAGTACGACAAGATAGAAGATTGAAGACAGATTTGTGGGGATCACGGCTAGGATTGAATATCAAAAGCCTAATCCCCCAAATTAAAACACAGTTAAAAGAAAATCATAAGCGTTTTATCAGACAGAAAGGTCTCCATCGCCACATCTGAGGCAAATTGATTCCTCTCATCTACCACAGTGCCACCTGTAGCCACAAGCATTCAAACAGAGGCCGAAGTTATTGTTCAAAATCAGATATTTTCCTCAACGCAGCTGAATAGTTAATTCTGCTGAAAGAATTTAATGACAAAAATATAAGCATAGTTACTATAGCATGACGCAGAGCCTCAAAGGTCAACAAAAGCTCCCATCGAGCTTAATCTTAAATGTAAAAAAATTAATACAGACAGAACACCTGTAAGCTTCTTCATCGAGCCCCTCAAAGGCCAAGGAGTCATTAATCTGTATTAATTATCTTAGGAGATCTTTTAACAGATCTCACCTCCTCATTCTTCTATAAATACTTCTGCAGAAGATGAGAAAGTGTTGGTTGTTGAACTTTGAAATATAATTGAGCTTGAGACTTATACTTGTAAATAGTGTTCACTAGCCCTTGAAGCTCTGTTTTTTATTAGATTAGTTAGGCTGAAAAGTGAAGATGATTGCTGAACTGAAACATTGGATCTGAATAATGTAACTAGTTTGACATCAATAACAAGCTGTTTCTTGGGATCCTGGTCTATATCAATGGTGAAGTGCCCCTTTCTTTGTTATCATTTTTTCCTTCTATGTATGTCACACTGTTCACTATTCTATGATAAAGAACAACATTTAGGATTTACTATTTACCAGTACCCTTCTCTGACTGATAAGCTTTATCTCAACGTTTTCCTCCAATTTGTTTATTTAATAATGATTCAATACAATTTAAGCTGTTAGAAATGCTGGCATTCCCTTGTCCGACTGTTTGCTTTAAACATTGTTCTTGAAAGTTATTTTCATTATTTGCTTATTAAAGTTAGATTAGAAAATTGATGGTTTGCCCTGTTTCTAGCTTCTATTCTTCAAAGGCAGATTCTGAAGGTTTCCCTTGGTGCTGACTGAAAGTAGACCAGGTTTAAAAGTACCTTATCTAATCTTAGGTTACACTTTGTTTCTATTATGTGTTTTCATACTTTCTGAAGGTAATTATGCAGATTACTGGATTGTTTGTCAATTAAGCTACTTTAATACAAAATTTCCCAAGAAGTCTATGGTTAGCCCTGTTCTTTGTTGGTTTTAAACAGTTACTTAAGAGGATTTTCTTGTTTGGACTGACTATAAATCCTTGTTGAAATTATTATCAATTTCCACCCCTCAAACACTTTATTGTTTCCATTCCATAATTTTAATCTCAATAATCTTGTGATATAGATGACTTGCCCCTTGGATCACTCTTGATGTTGTTGCTCAATTAAAGCCCTGTTATGACTCCATAGCCCAATGGACTAAAAACCAGCGTTATATATATCTTTTTAGCCAAATATTTTTCTATTTTCTTGCAACTTCACACCTTTGAAACTCTTTGCATTTAGAACTTTCCCTCAAATAACATTCATGCTCAACCATCCAAAAACAAACAAAACCCTCGTCCTTCATAACTAGCCTAATATCATTACCATAAACTTCAAAGACAAATCCATCTTTGCACTTATTGGAGAGATCCCTCTCCAGATTTAGGAGGGCTAGATCCTAGAATCCAAAAGTGGTTGAAATAATGTTGTTTCTATGATTGGACTTTGCCAATCTTGCTAATTACAGATTCCTAACAGCCCCCATCTTAGTTCATCCTATTTGGGACAAACAGTTGCACGTCTATATTGACGCCTCCAGCATTGCATTAGGAGCAGTGTTAGCTCAGCCAGGAGAAACTTCTGTTGATCATCCAGTCTATTTTGCAAGCAGGAAGTTGTCGACAGTTGAAAGGAACTACACAACAACAGAATGAGAAGCTCTTGCGATGGTGTATTCCCTTCAGAAGTTTTTCCATTACCTACTGGGAGATACATTCAAATTGTTCACGGACCACTCAACATTGAAGTACCCAGTTAACAAGCCTGTGCTTGAAGGAAGGATCTGTAGATGGCTCCTATTGTTCCAGGAGTTCACCTTCGAAGTGATAGTGAAACCAGAAAGGTTAAATGTGGGTCTTGACCATTTATCAAGGTTGGAAAATGGAGAGAATGGGGGATCCCCGGATGATCAGTTGCCCGATGTTGATCTCTTCAGAGTAGAAGCCATCCCAGACTATTTGGAACAGATAGCAGTATATCTGGCAACAAGGCAATGCCCATCTGAATACATGACGACTCAAAGAAGACGTTTGGTAGTGAAAGCAGCTAACTATCAATTGATAGCGGGAGAACTATATAAGATGGGGTTGGAACAGGTTTTGCAGAGATGTATCATGGACCATGAAAGAGAGGATACATTGTGTGAGTGTCATTGCAGAGTTGTGGAGGGCCATGTCGACACAAAACCCACCACAAGAAAAATATTACAAGCAGGGTTATGGTGGCCCACAATACATAAGGATAGTAAAGCAAATGTAAAGAAATGTGATGTCTACCAAATAACGAGACGCCCATCACACATAGATGAATTGCCACTTCAACCTGTAAGAGCACTGCATCCATTTGAAAAATGGGTCGTTGATTTCGTAGGGCCAATTGCACATGTGGCAAGACATTCACAGGAAAGTTACATAATTACCGCAATAGATTATCTTACAAGGTGAGCAGAGGCAGCACCAACGAAATATTACACATCAGACACAACAGCCAAGTTCATTTTTGAAAATATCATTACCAGATTTGGCTGCCCAGAAGCCTAACCAGTGATCAAGGTACACACTTCATCAATACAATAATCAAGTCTCTGTTAGATAATTTTATGGTGCAACATCATAAGAGCAGTCTGTACCATCCTCAGGCAAATGGAATTGTTGAAGCATTTAATAAGATCTTAGAAAAAGGACTAACTAAGATATGCAATGCCAATCAAGATGATTGGGATGAGAGAATACCAACAATATTATGGGCATACAAGACAACTGTAAAAATATTGCACAATCAGACTCCTTTCCGGCTAGTGTATGGGAGACAAGCAGTGGTACCTGCTGAATTTATCTTACCAAGTCTATTAATCGCTTCAATAGTACATTTGATAGAGGAAGACTCAATCAATGAACGCCTCCATGAGCTACAAGAGCTGAAGAAGACATATTCCTGGCAGAATTCCATTAGACAGTCCAAAAATAAAGACAAAATTCTTGGCATGACTGTCATATCAAACATAAGATGTTCATAATCGGAGGGAAAATTATGTTGTACGACAAAAAATTTCAAAAGTTCCCGAGAAAACTTGGAATGCACTGGCTGGGACCATACCATGTCATTGAAATTCAAGATTCAAGAGTAGTTCGGTTGGCACAGCTAGACCGCCAAGTATTACAAGGATGGGTGAATGGCTCACGCCTGAAGCCTTATCACGAGTAAGTTTCATCAAAATAATTACAGTAACACAGAGACAAAATCCACCTATTACGATGCGGAGACCACATCACAACTAATTGTGGTCGGGGGGGGGGTAGTATCTAATGCATCATCCATGTCATAAATCCAAGCGTGTCAAACATCATTCTGTCATAATAACCCATCATATTGATGTCAGTCCATAGGATCACCCTGATTTGAGAATTAACTGCCATAATTAGTAACAACCATACCGTTAAATTTTCCATATTAAGCCATAATCATTACCCATCACGTCTACCCAAATCCTGAAGATACAGTCAACAATGTGAGAATACACCTCACCGCGGTAACTAATCGCACAATTATAGCCGTGGGAGAGACACAAAAATTAATTAGTTATGGGGTCTTATCAACCTCATTCGTGCCAGTTACATTACTTAACCCGCATGGAATACGAAAGAACGAGAATGCGGGAAAATTCCGAGTTATAACAAGAAACAACCGCAACAACAAGTGAAATTTCATCAGAGGAAGTTCAAAGAGATAGTCCAGTAGTAGGAATTCATAAAAAGAGATCAGGGATAGTACTCCAAGAATACAAAAGAAGGACGAATATGACAAAGGTAGCAACAACAGTGACCAAGCCTGAGCTCGATGAGAGAATTCAGAGGATGGAATTGTTAGTGGGTAAGTATGACAATGCGTCGATGATTGATACAGATTTCACGGATTCATACCAATTTCCGGCTATGAAGAGACAAGTATACATAGAGAATTATGCTACAGAAGGAGGAGGGGAAGCAACAAGAATGAATCCGTAGTTCAGAGGTATCTAGAATTCGACAATATTGAACCTTAGGAACCTCCCAGTGTTTGGAACAACGAGAGCAACAATGCAGTGTATGAAATTCCTGCTGAGCAGACTCTAGAATGGATCATTGTGGCTAGGGCAAGAAATACCGATACATGCAGAGGATGTCAATAGGCTCACGAGATTATCAGCAGAAGGGAGGGATGTCTCAACGACATTCCAAAATGTGTCCAAGAGAGCCAAGAAGGCGGGAGACTTTGATTACTATAAGAAATATGAGACCAGAAGAGGAGGGAAGGGGGTGAAGATAGACCTCATCAACAATCGAGTAGTCAAATTTTCTTGCTACCTAATAGCGGGTAAGACAATGAGGCACTACACCAAGGGCGAATGCACTCTCGACACCATTTCAGTTACGGAACACTGCCTCCGGGGAACCCAGCTAAACTGGTGTACATTCCTATTAAATGAGTTGTTTGAGGACTGCGAAGATAACTATAGAAGGGCCAGAGGGTTCATTTATGGCTACCTCATAATGGCATTTGTGATGTGGAAATGGACTCACCCGAGAGTAACACAACCAACGGAAACCACACACGACCGGCCAATGGTGATGAATTTTATGCCCTGGAGAATCTCGGGAGATCCCAGCACCAAGGAGGTAAATGAGGAGGCTTTCTCATTTTGGTACAGGTAGATGGTGGATGTGGTGGCAAGACAACAAAGAGTTCCGAGAAAACTTCTGGACAGATATTCCTCACAGATATGGTTTTGGGTCACCCACAAGCAGACATATATCAGACCATGTTCAAAATGAGAACGTTAAAATTTCAGGTTGATGAAAAGGCGTTCCACACCGAAGTCTGTTCATGGTCAGGAGTTGGAATGGAGATCAGAAGTGGAATACATCACTATTGGTTCGAGGGCATGCTTCCGAAAGCACTACCAAGGGAGACACCAGATGAAACAACAAGTAGGATTTCTTGACTGTAGCTAACACCTTTACTAGAACAACTGGACACGAGGGTAAAGGACTTCAATCGGGTAATACAAACTCTCACAAGTGCTTCTCCTATGTTTCCTTCTTTTACAGATTTTCAGTCTCCAAATTCTGCATCACCATCCATGATTACACCTCTCGTCACTACCCTACCTTCTACCATGTTCAATTCACCCCCAACAACCATAGTAACTCCAATCCATAAGAGTAAGGCACCTAAGACACCAGGAGCTACACCTAAGGCCCAGAGAGCAATAATTATGGTGCCTAGGAAAATATTTGACCTCACCGAGGAAGATCAGACCCAACCCATGGATACAGGAGTGACAGTTTGAGAAGAGCTAGAGGCTGCCACCCAGGTCATCTCTTTGCTACCTGCGTTTGATCCGTTCTCGGTTTTGAATATTCAAGCATCATATCCACCCCACACTCACACCTCTTTAACTCACACTCACCATTCATCACCCCATACTTCCTTTACTTCCAAAGACCAATCCACCTGCACTCCATCCACCTCAACAACTATCTCAAACTTAGTAAAGTTAAGAAGCAAGATAAATGGGGACATCAAGGTAGAAGTTAACTCAAGTACGGCTATGGTACCCGAGTTTAACCAACCTTTGGTGGGGTAGGGCACTTTCCTGGAACTATTAGTTCAGGGAGGATCTTTTACAGTAGACATAATGCCCTTGCAAAAAGAGCTGAACACATTTCAGCAAGCCAACTTAATACAACAGCAGATTCAACCGAACAGGAGTATGAATAACCTAGAAAGTCATCTGCTGCAATAGAACCAACCTACATCACTGCATGAGCACTCAGCAAGATCAATATCCAGCGGGAAACCCCTCAGAGAAAGACTGCCAACCCATGACATGTCAAGCGCTAAGAGTATGTATACCTAGGGGACTAAACAAATATACAACTTCATTCAGTGAGCAGCACAACAGGCAGAAGGGCTGCATAACTACCTCCAACATAGGTTCGAGCACCAAAAATAGTAGATCTTGGCACTTACTAAAGAGCGAAATAAGCTAAAGGGGGAGAAGGAAAGTCTACAGGAACAACTGGACAAGGTAACAGATATCTTCAAAGACCTCTGGCCAACAGTAATTGAGCAGGATGACAAGACACCGGAGGACATGTCAACCTGCTCCACGGTTGAAAGGTTTATCTGAGTGAAAATGACATGTACAAGTCTCAGCAAAGAAAACCAAGAGCTCAGACCAGCGCTAGCAGTAAGACCAACATTACCAGATCCCGTCGTGATATATGATGAGAAGGTTACCAAGAAGTAGAAGCAGGTAATCGGAATGAAGGAAACCTTGGGGACGACAGTCAGAGAAGCTTACAACCTACTGAAGCATTCACATGAATGCTCTAATTTGTTAAACATGAAAGCCCAACCTATCTCAACATAGCTTTAACAAATTTCACAAGAAATCAAAGAGGCCACGGATCCTGTCGGCATAACCCAACTCTACAACTAGGCGAAGGTACTGGAAACTAGAATATAGAAGATAGAGGAACATTCTTTTGCCACAAAGAAGGTTCTCAGAGTGCTAAGGCAACCAATCAAGAAAAAAGAAGAGGAAATACAACAGATGGCAGCCGAAGTCGGGATAAAAATTCAAGAAGCATTTAGAAAACTGCCGCCAGTAGCAAGCGAAACCAAAGTTGAAAGAGTCACCACCGAAACCGACCAGCTAATTAAGGAATGGCAAAAGAAAATTAACGAGTTCGTAGAAATTAAGTCTTCAGCATTGAGAAAGGTTCCCGAGTTGGGGCCTTTGTTTGGATAGGGCGAAGAAATGGAGAATACAGAGTCAGGCTCAGGAGCAGACAGACCAATGGAAACCACAGTAGTAGGAAAATATTGACTCGGGATGAGTCAATAGCATGTGGTCGGGGCCTGTTGGGGCCTTTGTTTTGGAAAATAAAAATTTTTGAGTTGTAGAGAACATATGGCAGAGTGCAATCACGGTAGACAGGGAACTGTCATGGTTGCAGATATTCGGTAGATAGGTGGAGCGACAGTTACGGAGAACAACACAGATGGAAATTATGGGAGACAAAGGCAATCAGCGAAACTCCCAGTAATCTAGAAGAAGCAACAAACATCAGAGTAGGAAAAGAGGAAATATTGACAGTCACATTGGCAGAAGAAAAAATAGGCTATCAACTAGCGTAGATGGGATTTATTCTGACAGAGGGCCGAGTGAGAGAGCCATAGGAGAGCTCTGCTAGATCTCTGTTGTATTGAACCACCCTGTAATAGACTCTGCGGAGTGATTTATGCCATTTGATAATGATAACGAAATATGGTTCTTGTTGTGTTTGATGTTCTGAGTTTAGTGTTAATCAGTTGCTTATTGTGAATGCCATGCTCCATTTTAAATTTTAATTCATCATCCTGGATGTGTTTAATGAGTAATATCTTATACATAGTAGCGAGATCTATTTGCTGTTTCAAGTTCCTTTAGTTGCTCTTTATGGTTGTAACCGTTTGATACTTGATCTGTCTCGTAACCTTACTAAGGTCACGCCGCACACCTTGGGTGAGATGCTATGATCCTTGGAGTAGGGTGAAAATGTCGGCGTTGTGCTAGACTACTGCAGAAACCTTGTTGGCCTCTATCATGAACCTGGGTCTTGCTTAGAGACCTCCTTTTTCGCCAACAGAATGGTTCGAAAAACCGATGTCGTATGAGGGAGATATCATGTTCTAATCAAATTACCAAACAACTAAATTTTGCGATAGGGTTGATTGGGATGCCCAGTCAGCATGGAGGGTGCACAGTCAGAAAAAGGAATAGTCTGAGGAATATTCCTTTCCTCAGAACCAATCCTAGATTGACAAGAGGCGTGTTATGATTTTTTGGTGGATTGTACATTATGGTATGAGAGCCAATCAGAGGGTGACACGTGGCCAGCCTTGAGGCCACCACGTGTCCTCGGAGTGGTGAATTAAAATTTTATGGAGGTCCGTAGGGCTCGACCGCCTGCCACACCGCCCACACTGTGCATTGATACTTAACCTCTATAGCGCACCGAATGTATTTGAAGTTTAATGTACAGTGGAGTGGGGGTTGGGGACCACTGACGGTCCCAACCCGCCAACGGTCCCCATGGAGGTTGGTCACATTACAACATAAAAACGTAACAAAAAAGTGTCAACCGTCAGCTTAATCACCCGGAGTCTCTGGAACTTTAATGTTGAAACCTTGTCACATGCCATGTTACGGTTAGTTCAATCGACGGTTCCACTAACACAGCACGACTTTAACTCTAGTATTGAAACCTTATCTTGAGGTTTAAGTGGAGTTCTGCTCAACCATAATGGTAATCGCGGGTTTTGGGGGCTGGTGTGTGGCCACCCCCAACCGCAACATCTCTTATCACAATTAAGACTGGCGGGTATTTTGGAGGCGCGTTTTATATGGAAGAAATTGCCAACCTAACTCCAGTTAAGTGGAGTTCTCCACAATTAGTGGAGCTTTTCTTAAATTTACTGGGAAAATGAGTTGGAGATTCAATTTTTGCCCATTCAGAGTGAATTAAGAGTCAATCTAGACTAAGTGGAGCATTCTAGAGCCATTGATGCAGAGAAAAAAAACCATTAGAGGCCTGTAACAACATATATTTTCAAAATTTTGAGCATAATGAAAGATGGAAATGCCATTGGGAGTTGGACCAACAGATGTAGCCTAGGAGGGGTGAACTTCTTCATCATGCCTACTATTTAAATGTTATGTGGTGACTTGTATCTCTATTTTGCACTGCTGTTGAATGTATTTGTGCTTATTTTATGCTTATAATTCACTAAAATAATCTACAATTCATGGTTAAAATCCTAAATCCTTAATAGAACTCAAGAGACAAGTATGCACATGTTTTATAACCAAAAAGACACTTAGCACAACAAAACTAATACAGTCCTTTCAGATCAGATGGCGTACCCCTTCTTATTGCTGCTTAGACTTGCTTGTATCTCTATTTGTAGTTTCTCAATGTTGGGTTGTTTTTGTTTCATTGTCTAGTCATTTCACCCTTTTCCCTACTTCAACACCTTCTCATCTGACAACCAAGAGAAAAAAAAATTATGGTGGCAGTCAGACCCACATACTAGATGGGGCTCCCATCCCAAACAGTGTGAGGTCTAATTGGGACCTCTCACTGGGGAGACCCCCTTTGTTGTTGGCAATACAATTTTCCCCGTTAACAAAATTGGTGCTAGAAGGAGGGCCAGATGACAAGATGAGCCTCTGGAGTATGCAGTTAGTCTCATATTTGTAAATGGGTCCATCCCAAATCTCTATCCCAAGTTCTTTTACTGAAAACATTAATCTTTCGGTCCTAGAGGAAATAATCTATCACTTATCACAATGGAAGTTTGATGGCGAGGGTGAGACAATGGTTTTGGGACATATGTTTCAAGTTGTTTATTTCTATCACTTTAACAAAAAACATTGTAAAGATGTTATTTAAAGGCTGTATACCCTCACACTCGAAGGTCGTGTTAAGCAGTGGTGCCACACTTTACCTACAACTTCCATCCATTCGTTTGAGAAACTCATTAGTAAGCTCCGACAATCCTTTGACATGTATGATTTTCAAGATGTTTTTGAAAGGATAAATTAGCTTTGGATGAAGCCTGAAGAGTCATTAGATGATTTTTTTTCTAGGTTTTTTCATATTTTCTTTGAATTTCCTGAAAGAGATGCTGATTGGGTGTATTTAAGATAAAAATTTCAATGCCTGGTTCACATTTCCCAGCAGCACCTTCAATCTGAAACAAGTCACGATTCTTATGACTATCATGATAATCTGCAAGTTACAAATTGTCCAAATTTTGTCTCTAAACTTGTATTTCCTATCTCTCTGAGTTAGGAACAACTTCAAGTCTCTATGGAGCAAATTATTGTTTGTGAAATTTCTCATCCTCTTCTTGATTTGTTACCTAATGAAGTTTTGGTCACAAATAATTCAGATGATGAAGAATGATTGCAGGGAATTGAACCAACTTGTAACGCCTCTGAATCTCTCATACATCTAGTTGAATTTGAACCAGAAGATCAGGTTGATTTAACATCTCTCCTCATTGATGAAACTAATCTCAAGCCTATTAAACATATGCCTAGGTCTACTCCTGAATTTCATGCATCTATCAGCAATGTCTTGGGTCTTCTCCCGAATGAAGTTAGTTGTCCTATAAAATCCATGTACCATGACATGCATGCAGATTCATTATTCCCTCTACCTAACAATAATGCCCCTTGGTACGATTGGTGCCCCCTCATCAGAACCATATTGTCTAGTTTACCCTGATTTATTTCATGAGTCAACCGACTAGTGATTTATACCAGTCCTATTGGTGTTGGGTGCGGAGGTGAACACGAGGGTAGTGTTTCAAAATCGCATGATGAATATCCTATTCATGATCTCTTCCATATGCAATCATCAACCGGTGTAGAAGGAGACCTTGCATCTCAACAAATTCAGGATGGTTCTCTCATTGATTCATCCTCACCTTTAATCTAGGAAGAGCCTAATGTACCAGATACCCAACCTGATCAAATTGGTGGCTTCAACGATTGTAATTTTTCCAAAGACATATTCACTCACACCTCTGGTGATTGTCATTCACATCTATCTATTGATCCTATGAATCCACCAAAATTTAATGATTCACCTTTCGAATATTCAGGGACTCAACAAAAAGTTGAGGAATTTCAGATTTCGTTGATGGTTATGTCAAGTTCTCACGATCCTGATGAGACCCTTGAACCAAGTCAAATTAGGGTTTCC
Source organism: Pinus albicaulis (assembly GCA_034641835.2). Classification (NCBI taxonomy): domain Eukaryota; kingdom Viridiplantae; phylum Streptophyta; class Pinopsida; order Pinales; family Pinaceae; genus Pinus; species Pinus albicaulis. Next base: position 480,803,315 of record CM076582.1, read on the forward strand.
ATGCACCACACTCCTCTCAGAATAACCGTGCAGGATGCAAACTAATCTTAGCAAGCCTCTGATTCGAGTGATGTTTCTTTGAGCACCATTTTTTTCCCCTAACAACTGATATGCATCAACCTCTATACCCTAATTTTTTCACTGGAGGGAGGACACTGACCATTGTATCAAATATTTTTGATTTTTTCTCAACCGGTACAAATTGCAGCCATGTACAAGCGGATGATGTTTTAAAATCCAATCACTCAACCTCCCTATTGCGTGAGACTCTTTTGGTCAATTCATCTCATCCTTGGGAGTCTAAAGAATTTGACTTGTTGAAATTTCAATCTATCAGTGTGAAAACATCTAAACAAATTAATAATATGCTCACTAATAGTTATCCAGTCGCCATAGATAATGACTACATGCATTTTCCAGTTAATCTCACGAAACCACCAAAGTTCAACATCTCCCTGTGTGAAGGTTCAGAGTTTTTTTAGGGAATTGAGGCACTTCATCTCCCGCTGATGGTTACATCACGTCCTCACATATTCGACAAAACCCATGGACAACTTCAAACTAAGGTTTCTGCACTTGAATTCTCTGGAATCTCAATATCACTTGGAAAACACATATTTTCTCCATGTCATCAAATTGAACGTCCTCAAAATCAAGATGAGATTTCTGGCTGGCTTGAGGGATCCTATCTGGAAAATGTATATGCAAGTAGGAAATGTCTTACCTCACTTTCGTTGAATTTAGGGTTATGCATGAATGGATGTGTGTCATGGTTGGGCGATAATAGGTTTCAAGTACATATTTCTTCTTATCAATATTGGGTTGTAGTTCGTCTTGGAAAATATTTTTTGGCACATTCTTTGGTAACTAGCCATGACCTTCTTGTTCTTGTGCATCTTTTACAGGTAAGCTTTGTTGTTGGTGCACAATTTTTTACGCTGGTTTTGATTGTGGACACCTTTGTTCTTGTAGGTCAAGACTGATGCGATGATTGCAATGAAAGTCCGATTTCACATGACACAACCTATTCTCCGGTTAAATTAGGGTTTAGGTTTAGGCTAGTTAGGGTTTTGTTAATTAAAGCTTTACTTTTCCAAGTTTGCTAATTAGGGTTTATTTCCTAGGATATTATTTATATTTTAAAATATGTTATCTTGTAGGTATTTTAGTTTTATGCATTATGGTTTTTGCGCTAGTTTTCATTTTCTCATTATTGCATGGCATTCATAAAATCGCTGCACACGCATTGCATTCTCCTTTGTTTGCAATTGGATGGTATATTTCACGCATAACATTGTATTGCATCATAATCCCTGCTCGTTGCAATACATCATGCATTTTCCTTCTTACATAGTATACACTGGTCGTTGACCTAGACTTGCATTTTCCTCTATCATTCATACCACTGCATGAGCTTTCATTGAGTCTAGAGTCTTCGAACCTTTGGTGCCATGACTGGCTTTCTTACACTTGCTTGCACATTCTCGAAGACTGAGGGATTGCTTTGACCTCTTGTTGCATGTCGAAACCCTAAAGAGCTTCCTTGATTTCCTTGCCCTAATGTTTTGATGGTTACTCCAAGAGGCAGTTTATCTTAGTCAGAGTCATGTCCTGAGCATCTTTTCTATGAGTTTAATTCATTAGCCAGGGAAATACGAAAAATTTTCTTGTGGGGAACCCTAATCATTTCGATTGACCCATATCCAGAACATGAACCTTGTGCTCAACGTGGTATTAAATATTTTAATGAATTGCTTTCAAGTTTCACTTGTTAACTGCAGATGGGATGTGAATGCATGGCTTGAGGGAAAACCTAAAAAAATAGAATACCTTTCAGTTTCTTTCAAATAAGAAACAACCCCTCTTGCCCGTAAAATAAGTAGTGATCCCTCATCTTCCCTAGCACAATGAACACCCAGTATTAAACGCTAATGTGCACATAAAAGAGAATGAAATTAAATGAAGGGTAAAGGATTGAGAAAGGCTTCCTACACAGAGAGGTAATGCAAAGAATCCGCCGAGGTATTGACTAGAATCGCTGGAAGCAAAGCAACGTTTGTGATTTATTTAAGTGACTCTGCCGGGGTATTGTCTAGGCCTGTTGGCAGAGGAGAAACACCAGAAACTTATTTTAAAATTTTGAAAATAATAAGCCATCTACCTTGCCCTTTACATCATCATCGACTATTGGCATGCTTGAATTTCTACTTGGGAGTTTACTGATTAACATGACCTAACTGAGGCACAAAGGGAAGGCATAATTGTAAAGGTGAGAGCAACACAGGAGGTACCCACATTGCTTGTTCAATATTCCATTGCATCCGGAGGTACCGAACCAATGGCGATGCCTATCCGAATGCAATCCAAGGGAGGAGAGCTAAAATAAAATCTGAACAGATGGTAGAGAGCTAAGGCATGGAATAAAATAATAAGAAAAAACAGAGAAATTTGTACCTTTTCACAATAAAATTAGCAATGGCGTTGAAGCTAACTCGTTGGGGCGTGAATATTCTGTGCCTTGAGTTTCCTTTCCTCTTCTTTCTCTCCTCTATTGTTTAAATCCTTGAAAAATCATGGCCAGCTGCAAGCTAATAAAAGAAACTGGTTTGCATCGGTCGCTGGGAAGTTAAAGAAGGAAAGGTAAACCCAACTTAAACTGAACTGACTATGTATAGCAATATAACTTCAGCAAATGGAATTGAACTTGAGTTTCAAGCATTTGGAAACTAAAACCTGAACTGCATTTAACCGCAATTAATATTAGTTTGGAAACCTGCAATTAACACGAGTTTGGAAAATTAACACGATTTTGGAAATTAACTCCAGAAACGGAGAAGAAACGATGTCCATTTCCTAAGAAACCTGTTTCTGGCCACTAAAAACGAAAATGGCCGTCCAAGACAGTGTTTTCCATCTCTTTTGGTTTCTATAGCTATTTCTCTGAGAAACGGCACCCATCGTCCCGTTTCTGATAATTGCTTTGCCCTATTGGAGGCATCAGAGACCCATATCCCAGAGCCCTCTTAAAACACATATGGTGTCATCGCAATAACCAATCCACACTTAACTTGTGCGCAAGGCACTGATGATACTGTGACAAGTTTGATGCTGGAATTACATTGAGGGCCTACGATGTATGATGTATAACAGCAAATGCGTGAAGTATGTTCGTAAAGAGTGACCCTTTATACACATCTTGCAAAAGAAAGTGCCGCACATAAAGCAAAGAAAGTGCCGCACATAAAGCTTCGTAAATACGTATATGTGTTCACCACATACAAGCGATGCAACATGATCGTCCATTGGAGTTGATACACATTCAATCCATCAGGTTGTAACTGGCAGGAAAGCAACGCAATTGTCACAGAGGCAGGAGGCCGAGACATAAAGCATTTTTCTGCATTGTAAATTTACAAGGAAGAACTTCGTCACAATGCTGAAAACATGATGAAATTATACGCTATGTGACCAACTCATCCCAACGTTGCCACTCAGGTCAAACGATATAGGTCTCAAAGGTTGGGATGTTAGAAAAGGAACATGAAGATGCGACTTCCATGCATTACAACCATGTGACTTCTCCAACGGTCGCATATTCACAGAGTTGCTAACCAATGCAGTATATTGGGATTTCTGACTGTGCGACCACTATCTGGGTCATTGATCCGCACAGACACACCAACAATCCATTGGATCTCAATTCTAATGCGCCCACGCGACCCTCATGCCATTGAAATGAGACCCAGCTTCTTGGCACTGAAAACTGTTGTGGCTCACAGCCCATGTGACCACCTTCCCACAACCATTTCTTGAATAAGACTTGTGACTTGAAGAAGTGACTGTGGAGCCATAAATCACATTTGCAGATTACAGAAATGTGACATAGGCCTGAAGATCAACCCAACACTGAATTAACGCCTTGAGAAGAGTATACCACATCTGACTGTCACAGAAGGTGTGTTGGCCATAGGTGACTTAAAATAATTATAGCCTGTGAAGTGGGAAATGAAGGAAGCATCGGTTGTAGCTGGAAGAAAATCAGTGTGATGATAAACTCTAGGAAAAGAGGAAACGAGCATTCAAAGCACAGGGCATGCCAGAGGAGGCAAGCATTGTTTGGGTACCTATCAGTCCATTTTTATACGAATAAAAATTGAAGGGATATACTAGGTCACTGCATACCATGATGGAGCATGTATATTCAGGCACTAGCCTCCATACCTCATAAATAAATCGGGATATGAGGTGTATGGTTTGCCAAAGGATCAAATCGAACTGTGCCTTGACACCATTGATGAAATCTGGAAGAATCTGTTGCATGAAAGCGATCTCGTAGTATTATCCGAAGTTGAATGGTTTTATAAGTCATGTATATCTGGGGTAGAACAAGCTTGTGCGTTGCCACTATTATTCAGGAATGGATTTCACAGGTCTAGGAATATATTTTTTTGGCATTCAAGTTAATTACTGCCTCTCCAAACTACCAGGGTTTAACATTCCTCGAAACTTTTACACCCGACCACTATGAAAAAGAAAAATGATCAAGCGACAATACTTGTAGCCACAACGTTCCACAAGGGTTAGTTTAACATTACATTTGTTAGATAAATAAATATGAAAAGTTGAGTGGAGGAATTTGAGAGAAAAATTAAAGAAGACTTGGCTAAGGGACTGAAATTGAAGATACTTCCCAAGTTTTATTGGTGAGGCCTTGCAGGAATTTAGGCCCCACAACCAGTTAAACTACGCAACCATGGATCTACATTCAACATCCATTCCATATATAAAACAGTGATTGAAAAAGTGCAGGGAAACCTTACGAAAGCCACTCTCTCTGTCAAAACAGTGGCATAACAATTGACCACCCAGGGGCCTAAATTGATTGTTTGTTAAATCATTCTTTCAATTAATTGAATTTGATTCCAATATCATTATTTCATTATAAATACTTGTGACCCATGTTATTTGTTTGTGTGTAGAATTTTTTTATTTGCACGGGAAAATCTTGGGTTTCCTTTGGCGAGCAAGGCGGTTCCTTACAAAACTCCAAGAACCTCACAATAAGCTGAAAGGAACATCAAAGAAAGATGGTGACTGTAAATGGAGCCATAGTGGCAGGAGGATAGGCTAGTTTCAAGACTTGGCAACCACATCATTGTAACATACAAGAAACCAACACCCTAGGGTTTCCAAGAACCCTCGACATCCCCTCTTCTCCTTCATTCTAATGTAAATATTGCTCACCATAATGTCAGTAGCTATGATGAGACTGATTTGAGCATGTAACGGTCAACATGCATGAGAGAGAAATGAGGAAGTTGAAGAGTCATGAGGGGAGGTCAAGGGTCACGGTAGGTGAATATTCACCTTGTCTCTATAATTTTTCCCTCATGCCCCATTGGAAGGGAATTTTAGCACTTGAGTTGAGGCTAGGACTAGACTATTGACTTGTGCTTGAGAGCTATAGGCACTCAGCTCTTGGTAGCTGGTAGAGGGAGCTATAATGAGGCTAGCATTTTGCATCATGCATTGGTATGAATAGCCCACGTTCCACTATTGGGTTTTGATAAGTTGCAAGATATGTATTTGAAGTTGCAGCAAAATTTATAAGATATTTTCCTAATCTGGAATTGATTCACATGCTTGTTGATGGTGGTAGTATTAGTTTTTTGATATTTCACTATGTTTGTATGGGTGCTTTCATATATGCAATATGTTATGGACTGATTCATAGTGGTTGCATGTATGTTTTTATTTTGAATCAATGCATACTTGTTCCTTTCCATGTCAGTGATCTATCGCGAACTACTTTGCAATTAACTTCTGGCATGTTCCTGTTCATGTGTGTATGATTGGGTTTTGGATCACTGATCCTTCTCATGGTGTACCCCTTATTATTGCTGGTTAGACTTGCTTGTATCTCTATCTGTAGTTTGTTAATATTGGGCTGATTTTGTTTCACTGTCTCGTCATTTCACCCTTGTCCTCGCTTCGACACTTCTCATATGACAACCAAGAGCGAAAACTCTTATGGTGGTAGTCGGACCCACATACTGGATGGGGCTCCCATCCCAAATAGTGTGAGGTCTAATTAAGAACTCTCACTGGGGAAAACCCCTTTGTTGTTAGTGGTACAATTTTTCCCGTCAACACATTCCTAAAATATAGGGATCTATTTTTAGTAACCCGAAGGAGGCACACTAGATATTTTTGGAAACTTTGACCATGTGTCGTTTTTTTCTTGATTTTAGGCATGCGTGTCATAAACCCTAATTATCTGAAATATATTTAAGTGATTCCCCTAGAGCTCATTTTCACATTCGATCTTGGAGCATTAGCATTCCCTAGGAGATCAAGGAACCTTCGGTGCGACCGTCATCCCTTTTCTATATGAGTTTCACATTTATCACTTTTTGCTACTTTTTCTATCGCTTTTTGTAGTTTGGCTTGTGTGAGTCTTATTTTTCTCGTTTCTTTGCATGCATGTTGGATGTTAAACTTTCTTTAGCTTGGAGAAGTGTTGTTTCAAGTTATTATTTTCCTTTCATGTCGCATTGGTTTCTTCATTTTTACACTGATGTTCGTCGTTGCAGCAACTCTCCTCACCGATTTGGTTTTGTTCCTATTTATTTAGTTTATGCACTCGATATGTCTTTTTTCATTCACACTTAGTCATAATGCACTCAGGCCAACAATATATCTTATATATGCTCATTTTCCACACTTCCCTTGGGCATATCTGCCATTCACTTGGTTGATTTTCACTTTTCCAGCTCAACAATTCACAATATTAAGGCTCAAGCCAAGAGCTTGGCGTCTGGAACTGTGCAATTCACAGTAAAATATGGCCCAACTATGCATTGCACAGTTCCAGGGCTCAGTCTGCATCCCTGGCCATTAAGACTGCGCAATGCAGAGTCTCTCCTTGGCCAAACTGCGCATTACGCAATATTAGGCCTTAAGTTTTGACCCTGACTACTAGAACTGCATGGTGTGAAGTTTCCTTAGGTAGTCAGCCCCTCTTTCTAGTGAAAATTGTGCAATCCTTCCCATCAAATGCCTAGTTTGTTGCTTGAACATCCCTTGAATTTTTTTTTTCTTAAGACTGATGTTTTCTTTGCATGAGTGTCTTTTTTGTCCCACATGTACAACATTTGTTGAGTAACTCTCCAATGATCAGTATTACCATGGTACCCAAGATATTTTCTTCAAAAGAAACCACTGAAAGCAGTACCGGGGAAGTAGTTGAGCAAGCATTGGTTAACTTGCCAGTATATGCGAACACTCAATTGTTTGTAGAGAAGGAATTGAAACTGACATGGCGGCAGATTAAAGGTGATTTTGTAAAGGACTTTGGGGCATATTTAGAGGATCGACAGGTTTATATAGGAATCCATCAGTTAGGGATATATAGGGTTTCATGCAAGTATCCATCCTTCCTGTGTGCAAATGTGATCATTTGGGTTGTCTCACACAATGATGAGAAAACCGTTGACATTGAGCAACACCAGCGGACATAAGCTTGATACATTTTTGGCAGTATATTTTTAGTGGATGTATCATCTTCCTGAGACATTAAAGGTCATGGAATCATTGTTCTATGCCACCCACAACTATGTGAGCACAAAGGATATTTTCAGAAGTTGGGTGAGGGAGAAAATGAAGTTTAGACAGAAACCCATCCACATATACAAGACAAAGTCACTTAAGAAGTCTTGCCAGCTTTTGGTTATCTTAGCTTGCAAAATATATGGCCAACCAAGCACAAAGTACTTGTCTGAGGGGTGGGATATCTTATTGAACTAGGTGAAAGAGGGGAAGCCATTCAACTGGTCATATCTTTTGGTTCATTAATTAAGATAACATGTAGCACAAGCCCAAGATCCTCCCAAAGGCGAGCACACAAGGTTCTATATGTATGCATACTTATTGGATGTGATATGTGTGCAAAATCCATTTCATGGCATAAACTGGATGAGGACACTGAGAGAAACTGTCATGCATATATATTGCAATTTGCTTTCAGATTACAACCAGAGAGGAGTTATGGAGAAGCTAACCCATCACTTCATCATCATGCTATAAAATATTATTTTTTAGGAGGACCCACCTTGCATGTGACAAGAAGAAATGGAGGCTGTATCAGAGATTGCAGATTGGTTCACCTTACCGAAAGACACATTGATCAAATTGTTCGGTGGGAAGAAGCCGCCACATATTTTTCCAAGATATGCCAACGAAAAACTTGTCATGCAAGAAATATCTTACTATCTCACCACAGGGTTGTCATCAACACTGCATAGGAATAAGAAAGTGCCATGGCATGTGCTTTCTTTCCAGATCAGATTATATGAGATTAAGAATCTCAAATTTGTAGATACAAAAGCTAAAGCCATAATGAAGTTTGAGTTTGGTACAAAAGACTTCAATTCGTATGATCTGAGGGGAATTTTCAAGGACCATTATATGAGAATATACGATAATTGGGTAAACATGGAATTTCATTTGTCGGAGGAGGAACCATGGAAGAATCGCTACAACTCCTCCAGACTCCGTGAACCGATAAGTATAGTTGGATCATCACAGTCTACTTCACAGACGACATCAGTTCCATAAGTAACAATAACAAAATACAACGACTCGGTACAAGATAAGGGAAAGAGGAACATTGTCGACAGCACAGAGGAGGAGAAAATCTGGAAGATGAAAGAAGATCCTATTGCTGAACAAGCAACTTTAGCGATAAAAGAAAAGAGGAGGCATAGGCTACAGGGAGCAGAGTGGAGGAAGAGAGAGAAGCAAAGCTTGGAGGAAGCAAGGTTGAGAGCACAAAAATAATAACAAGATCTAAGGGAAGAATGAAAACTAAGGAGAAGAGAACAACATGAGAAGCATAAGCAGGAAGAAGAAGGAAGGAAAGGTGCCATAATAGAAGAAACAACACCAATACAGGTTGAAGATCGGGAACAAGAAAAACCAACATCAGAGGGAGTGAGCGAACAGATGCAGGATTAGGAGCTTGCTCAATAGATTGAGGAATTGATTGAAATTATGGATATGGAGTTGGGGCCTGAGTCGAAATATGAAGATGTGGACCTGGTGCCTAGCGCACCACAAGCCACCTTTCAGGCTCCACCACCTCCAGTCGTAGATCCACCCTCGAGCAAGGAAGGGGAGATAGTTCCCCTTGATGATGATCCGGTAATGGATGCGTGTACAATCAGTCATTTGATGAACTCCAAAACAAAATTGTATAAGCATGGAATATGAACTTTCTAGATGATCATGAATCACCTGCATTTATGAGAGAAATGGTGATAGTGGGGGACACCAGTAAGAATCCAAGAGTTATTGTCAAAGTCAACTTAGCCTTCGTGGATGCAGTGAAATTTAGCACTTAGTATTTTTTGGCCGAGAATAAATAGTTGGCACAAAATATACAGGTTGTCCGAAAAGAGAATGAACAAATCCACGCATCAGCGCAAAATGCACCTTTCGCATAGGTCTACCTGGAGGAGATGAGAGTAGTGGTACTTTTTTGAGTATCGAAACATGAAGACACTATGTGGGACCTTTATGAGGAGCTTGTGACTGTACATAAAGCAGTTTTACACTTACATGACTAGCAACAATAGAGCAGAGAGTTTGTCAAGATCCTTAGGAATGTGCAAGATGATATCATCACCGTGCATGATTGGACAATGCGGTATAAGGGGGCACCGCTTACCTGTTCAAGAAGATGAACCTGCAAGCAGAGCTAAAGAAAGCGAGAGTTCGAATGTTGTTCTAGAACAAAAATCCACTCACATATTTCAATGGACACATTTAAGCCTCATATGTATGGATATATAATAGTTTGGATTTCATGGTGACAAGCCACGAGATCCCATCAGTTGAAACACTCACTAAGATTAAACGCAAACGACAAGTCAAGCAGGGGATCGATTGATACTTGGAGAAGCTAAAGAAGATGGCCACCAAGGAGGAATTAGAGCTGAATAGACAAAACATGCAGGCCCACATTAGTGGTCCTGTTCAAATTAGAAAAATGTTGCTCCTGATTGAGAAAGAGGTTCAGACCAGTTCCAAGACATTGTACCTGGATGCTATGGAGGAAATATTTCGCTTCCACCCTGACACTATCACCGTAGTTTGGGGAGACAATCCAACATCACCGATATTGGCATAAATATGTGACCGAGAAGCATCAAGTCGAAGTTTCCCTACTTGAGTTCACTCAAACTCCAACATCATAGTGTTTTTTCTTGTTAGGCTGTCAATTTGTCTTTGCCCTATTTTGTCTTATATGGGTACGAGTGGAAAATGTAATATTATTTGTAATTATTGTAAAAGTGAAATTCCAAGTGTCCCTGCTAGAATGTGAAGAGTCATATGTAATGTAATGATTTTTTTTGTAAGAAGTTGAAGAGTCATGAGGGGAGTCTAAGAGTCATAGAGGGGGCAGACCAAGAGTAACCCCCATTTGTTATAAATATATCCTCATAACTCATGTAACATGTTTTTGGGAGCCAAGAATTTGGCTAGGCTTAGGCTTAAGAAGATATTGGGAGTTTGGGTGAGCCTTGGATTCTCTGTAGCGTAGAGGGAGTATAATTATTTGGGAGAGAAGAAGTTGTAGACTTCACATTCCACTATTGGTGAAAGTGGCTTGTCAAATATTATATGTATGATTGGAACTATCACTTTTAATAAAACTCAGACTCGACACTCTTTCATGCATATATTGTGACTATAGTAGCACTACTCTTTTTGTATTTTTGATGTATGTTATTTAACTCATGAATATTATTATGAAATATTTTGTTTGCATTTTTTTGTATCTTGTTGCACAACATGTTGATGTGTCAATCCATCACCTTAACTTATGGACTATTCTTCTTGTTAGTTCGTGTGATGTCATTTTCCTGTGTGTTTCTTCTAAGCTGCATACTATTATAGGTTTCCAAGGGGTGCAATTTCTTTTCCCTTCGTGTGTTGGAACAATCATACATTTCACTTGAATCTCTGCGGGGTCACACACTTTTTCTCACCAAAGACACCGTGCACGACTCTATGCGTTTTGCAAACCAAGGCAGATCATTAACACACCACTACTACGACTCCTCGAAACGGTGCGAGGTCTAGTTAGGAATTCATATTAGAGAGATCCCATGAATGTTGGTGAGTCCAACACCGTCAACATTCCGGCGCTAGAAGGAGGGCCAGATGACAAGATGTGCCCTTGAAGTTTGCTTTGAATTTCCGTTGAAGTCTGTTTTGAATTTCCACACTCATTTAATGACTTCTTCCACAATCAAACTGCTGACATGTTTTTCCAGAGAAATAAAATCACAAGTGCCAGATAATATCATTGATGACTTGTCACCTCTTAAATTTTATGGTGAGGGTGAAACAACCATACTTGAGCATATTGATCGTTTTCTTCAATTTTTCACGAACCGCAACATCCCTGTTGAGGATGTTGGTTATTGGTTTTTCATTCTCACGTTCGAAGGGTGCTTAAGGAAATCGTGTTACACATTGATTGATGCCTCCATACACTCTTTTGGACATCTTGTCACAAAATTTTTTCATGCTTTTGACAAGTATGTTCATAAACGTCTGTGCAAGAAAATTTTAGAATTGCGAAAAATCACTTGATGAATCACTGCACCATTTTCACAATCATTTTATACATTTCTGTTTTGAATTTATAGAATATGAATTTGATTTGGATTTATTGTCCGAAATATTTATATATCTTGTTCGCATTTCACTAAGTCCGCATGAGTTAAAATATTTTAAATCACTCCCAATATACTATGTTGTGAGAGGTCCAAAATCTACAATGGACAAGGTTTCTTTTCTAAGTGACCCTTCGTCCACTTCTCATAAAACAACTCTAGTTACACAAGTTGAGGTGGGAGAGGTTTAGATTCATCCATTGATATACCACCGTCTTCTCCCACCCCAAATTCTCAGAATTTCAGCGCAGGTTTGTGTTAGTGTCCTGTGATTTAGTAGATTGGTAGAACAAATGCACAGGGTAACATGAAACCAGTATTTGGAGTCGTAGGACCTAGCCTTCCTAGACTCAGAGAGGACTCTCTCTATTGTATGCAAAGGATGTGAACTTTTTGCTTTTAGGGTTTGATTTTAGGCTAGTTGTTAAGTGTAGGGGTTGTTGTTTGTTTGGTTGGGTAAGATGATCAAGTAGGATAGGTGGAGTGAGAGGTCATCAAATCATTGGGCTATGGAGTCTATGAAAGTCATGGATATCTAAATAATGAGTCAAAGTGCAGCACAGGGAAGATCTAGTGTGGTCAATGGATCTTTAAGGTTACGTGTGAAGTGAAATGGACATTAAGTTGGCGAATCAAGGTAGAGAAAAGGGTAGTGAAGTATCCTTTGTTATGTACCCATAAAAAAGAAGGTATCCAATAATGATAAGCAAAATATAATAAACATGAGATAGGGAAAACCATTAACTCAATGAAAATACTTAAACAAATAGATATCCAAGATGAACAATTCAGTGAAACAAAGAAAGCAAGAAGATTTATCTAACTTTAGTGATTTCACCTTCAATATTTGACAGCATATAAGATAACAAATAAAATTAATCAAATAAGAGGGAACTCCTAAACATCATTTGATTAAGCTACAAAGAACTTTGAGGCAAACTTCTCAAGCAGGGACAAAGGGCATGATCAAAACATGGCTTCTTTGGCTAAACCTAGCAAGTAACACATCAAAGAGAGGTTCCAAAAACAGAGTTTAGATAGCATCAAGTAAGCATGGATAACCATAAACATATTTGAAAACTAATTTCTTAAACCATTAATGAAACAAACAAGATTAGACGGGTCTAAGGAGCAGCTAAGAATTCCTTAAACTAACCCAGCAGAGGAAAACATGAAGACAATAGTAAACAGGAAGGACTAAGGTGCCTCAAACAACATTTCTTAGCCTATAATTTTCTGATCTACTGCAGCATAGAAGGATGGACACAATGATAAACAAGAAAACATGAAAAAATTAGAGACACATCACCATAAACCAAGCTCAAGGATCCTGCAAGCAAGCCTTCATCATCATCAATCAAAGCAAACTATTCACAAGCTCCACAACACCAAATTGCTCTTCAACCTCAAAAAGCCATGTATTGCTCTCAAAACTCATCAAATGCCAACATTTACAATGAGAGCACTCATTCTCTATTTAACTCAGCAAAGGAGGGTAAAAACCCTAGATAGGTTTGGAAAATGTCAAAATCACTCATAAATGTCATTAATGCCCAAGAGACCATGCAAGGCCCAAGGCACAAAATATCCCATGAAATAAATGCCAAAATAACTTCTAGCACCTAATTCTAGAGTGATTTGCCTCAAAAAACACTAAAATATGTTTTTTCAATAAATGAGTGTGTTTTTTTTACTTTTGGATAAAAACACACTACACAGTCCATTAGTGCAGTGACACCTCAAGAATAAAATAGGTACTTTTGCAACCAAGTTTTGGATCCCTTCCCGATGTCAGATTTTGATCCATGATGGCTCGTTGGAAATATTTCTGAGTCTAATTTCATAAAATACTCTTGGTTTCCTGATCCAACCTTTGCAAACTGTCCAAAATTTCAAAATCCAAACACTTCTTTGTGCGCAGTGCCAGGCTTGAAAAGGAGGCAGAATGGTGAAAATTTAGGTGTTTTTTGACCTTTTGAGGGGTCAAAACTGCTCCAATTGCTCTGACATTTTGTGAGAAATGTGTAATAGTGATGATAAATCCAAAAATTCTGATTTTTCCTTCTGAGGATGCTCCAAGGATTAGCGTAGCGTTAGTGGCGTTGTGTTAATAAGCCTTCAAAATCACAAAAAACAAAAAGTTATCCAAATTCCATCAAAATTTGTGGAGCACTCCTTCAATGGGTTTGGGAGACCTGTTGAGAAGCTTATGCCAAAATTCCAAGTTTTTCATGACCTTTTCCTCTTTTATGGTTTGGATCTCAATGAGGGCCTCTTTGAGTTTTGCCCTTGCAGCTTGATTCCTTCGGGCATAATGCTTGGTCATCTGTTTCTAGAGAGCAAGGCCCCTTTTTATCTTCTTAAATTACTTGTGTTAATTCTTGTAATACTGAATGATATGTTGTGCCATTTCAAAATCTCTCTCCCATTCCCTAATTTGTGCTTCTTTGCTTTGGAGCAGTAACCTAGTGGCCATCTCCTTATCTTCATTATCACTGTCAAGGTCAATGGATTGGGGTTCTTGTTTAGTTTGGCTGCCTCCCTTACCTTTCTTATCCTTTTTCATATTTTATTTTCCCTTTTCAAGCCTTTGAGCTGATGTAGATGGCAAGGTCCCTTGCCTTTTGGAGGCAGCAAACACTTTCCTTGGCCCTCTTTGGTAAGTTAATGAAACAGGTGTGATGGTGGTCCTTGTGGTGTCCTTATCATGGCTGTGATATTCAATCTGACTATCAGCCTCTTCCCCTTTTTCACTATCACCATGACTAGGATAGATTTCATATTTGTTTTCTGCCATGTCATCATCTTCTTGGTCACGATCTTTTACCTCCTCCTCACTGTGATCTGTCTCATTTGCCTCACTGTTGCCTTCAATTTCTGTGATGTTATTATTGTCTTCCTCTTTATCCTTTGTCTCTGCATCCTTTTTTTTATTGCTAATATCCCCTCCATCAATGCTCATTTCATTTTGACTATCAACCTCCTCATTTTCCTCATTATCTTCTTCCATATTTTCACTATTTTTATCTTTATCACTGCCATGTTCATTTCCCTCTTCTTCACATTCTGCCTCTGTCTCTTATTCAAAGTCTACCTCTGTCTCTTCTCACTGGTGTAGAAATTTGCTGAATAATGATTAATTATCCACCGAGACTATCCTGATCACATATCAATTCGAATTCATATGCAACACATAATCTCTTCCACTCAGATCATCACACATGTGGAAATAAAACAAGCGATAGCACATCAAATAATCATACACATTAACACAGTATGTATGGGGAAATCTTATAGCTGAAAACCCCGCAGCTATTTTGTATATCATAATGGAGAAAACATGTAACAAAATCAGTACAATACTCCTCACAAGTACTCAGTACTATCTTATGAAGTTAAACACAAACTAGCTTGGTTTTGAACAAGTCACAGGTTCAAAACACATCCACTAATTTCCTTCCTCTATTGCGCAATCCAGGCCTATCTAAATAGAGATCCAAGGTTCGAATCTCCTTGGCTTGACAGTGCAATCATCATTGGTAATTTCCTCCAAGTGTGGTGCAAATCTCATGCACAACTGATGTCACAACTGATAGCTATACTCACCCTTTCATCTACTTCTTTCACTGGTCTCCACTAAACTGTCCATGCACTGTAGTGAACTAATGTGTTCTTGAGTTGAATAATGAGTTACTAATTAATGAATTAAATAATATTTAATTCACTCCACTCATTACTAGTTGATTAGCTAGTTAAACTAATCTCAACCAGTTCAACTAAGTTAAACCTAACACAACTCCACTAGCTGTCTCATTAACTCCACCAAACTTCTGCCACTGAAGTCCTAACTAAATTCAACCATGCATGAGCTCACCAAACCCATAGGAATATCGTAATTCCTCTGTCAGATGCATGAGCCACTTCCAAGGCTCGAACTGAAGTGCTCCAAGAGAGTAAACTGAAGTTTATAGTCCAAATATTATTAAGGGTAAATAATATTTGACTTCCCTATTTTTAGGATAGGCAGTCTAAAAATAGAGGTCCATCTATTTTTACCAACATGACCAATAATCCAAGAATAACATACTGCAATCCCCGGACCATGCTCCATATGTCTAAAAATAGACATAGTCTAAAAATAGACTTTGCGCCAGAATTTGCCTGCGGGCCCACTTAGTGAAGGCGACTTCATTTCACTAAGCTCCATCATCTTGCTGCATTTTCAACACTCCTTCTCAGCAAGATATGGATTATCTGCAACCCCTATCCTGCCTCTGTGGAATTCGAACTTGCTCCTGGTGAGCCCCTTCGTCAGGATGTCGGCATCCTGATCCTCCGTGGGAACATATGAAAGCATCATGATTCTCCGCTGAACACAATCTCTGATATGATGGTACCTTATGTCGATGTGTTTGGACCTATCATGAAATACTGGATTAGCCGAGAGTTTAATGCAACTCTGGTTATCACAGTAGATCACTGTAGGCTCCAAATGCAACTCGAACAATCCAACGAGGATCTTCCTCATCCAAATAGCCTCGCATGCAGCCAAGCTAGCTGCCATGTACTCGGCCTCTGCTGAACTGAGTGCCACGGATCTCTGCTTCCTGCTGTACCAGGAAACTGCTGTCGACCCAATGCTGAAAACTCCTCCAGATGTGCTCTTCCAGTCCGTTGGGCTCCCTGCCCAATCTGCATCAGTGAAGCCAGAAAGCTTTGCTCCATCCTCCTGTCTGTACCATAGACCATATCCCGATGTGCCTCTGATATAGCGCAATACATGCTTGCCTGCCTTCCAAAAGAGCTTGGTAGGCTTAACCATAGCTTGCGAAAGCCGGTTAACTGCATAGCATATATCGGGTCATGTATTGACCAGATACATAAGCGACCCCACCAACTGTCGATAGACAGTGGCATCCACTACCTCCGCTGAAGTAGCATCCTCCTTCCTCCAACCACCAGAAAGAGGAGTGTCAACAGGCTTGCAGCCTTGCATGTTGAACCTCTCCAGAATCTCCCGGGCATACTTGCCCTGAGAAACAAACAGTCCTCCGCTGCGCTGCCAAATCTCCAATCCCAGGAAATAATGAAGAATGCCCAAGTCCTTCATCTCAAACTCTCGTGCAAGATCCTCCTTGCATGAAAGTATCAACTGCTCATCGCCAGTCAAAATCAGATCATCTACATACAGTACGATGATCAATAGCTTCCCCTCCACCACAATCTGGTACAGGTTTGGATCCGCCTCACTCTTGGAGAATCCAAGCCCGGTGAAGTAGTTGTCTATCCGAGTGTACCAAGCACGAGGTGCTTGCTTCAGCCCATACAGTGCTCTCTTGAGTCGGCACACATGCGACTCACTGCTAAAGATCTCGAAACCTTCAGGCTGCTCTATGTACACCTCCTCCTCAATAACTCCATTGAGGAACGCAGTCTTCACATCCATCTGATGAACGTGCCACCCCATCTGCGCTGAGAGAGCAAGGATCGTCCGTATGGAAGAGTACCTTGCGACAGGTGCAAAAGTCTCCTCATAGTCAATCCCCTCGATCTGTGAAAAGCCACGGGTGACAAATCTCACCTTGTACTTCTCCACACTCCCGTCAACCGCCTGCTTCACTTTGTAGATCCATCGCGAACCCACCACTGATTTCCCCTCCGGTCTTGGGACAATATCCCATGCACTGTTTCTGACGATCGAATCATATTCTTCGATCATGGTATCTACCCATGCGGGTTCCTCCACAGCTTCCTCAAAAGAGGATTGCTCCGTCACGACACATTGACTCACAAGAGCCATGTATCCAGTGTACCGATCCGGTGACTGCCTCTGTCTGCGCTGTGCTGTAGGTGGTCCTACAACCTTCTCTGCATCTCAATCCAGTCGCTCAACTTCTGTAGTGCGCATGCGCCCTCTGATGGTTGGCACTGCATAGGTGGTTTCTTCCACCTCCTGAACTTCCTCTTGTGGCTGATCCACATCTGGAAGCTCCTCCTTAGGAACTAACAGCTCCTCATCTGCATGCAAGTGTAGCTCCCTCTCAAGCGAACACTGCATGGCTTTCTCCTCCTGAAATTTTATATCCCGTCGCACAACAGTCTTGCGACTGTCTGACAAATATACCCGGTAGTTGTGAGGTGTATTAGTGTACCCCACAAATATTCCAACCTCAGCAGTTGGATCCAGCTTCCTTCTCGCATCCTTCGTCACATGCATGTAGACAAGAGAACCAAAAATCCGCAAATGGGAAATATCAGGCCTCTTGCCAGAATAAGCCTCCTCCGGTGTACTCATGCCAAGAACCTTGTGAGGACAACGGTTTTGCACATACACTGTTGTATTGCATGCCTTAGCCCACAAGTGAAGGGGTAGGCCCTGATCATGCAACATCGCCCGTGTAGCACCCACGATCGTTCTGTTCTTCCGCTCAGCCACCCCGTTCTGCTGTGGGTTATGGGGTGCGATGAGCTCTCTCCGAATCCCTTCTGCGCTGCAAAACTCCTTGAATTCATCCGAGATGAATTCACCACCGTTATCACTCCTTAGAGCAATCACCTTCTTCCTCGAATCCTTCTCGACCAGTGCTTTAAACTCACAGAACTTCGCGAATGTATCGCTCTTCTTCTGCATGAAGAAGATCCAGCACTTTCGAGAGAAATCATCAACAAAGATCACATAATACATGTGCTTTGCTGTCGAAGCAACTGAGAAAGGACCACACACGTCTGTGTGAACTCTCTCAAGGATCGTCATGGCGTGACTATCCTTCTCGTGAAAGGTGGCTTTCACATACTTCCCTAAAGTACACCCCTTGCACTGATCTGACTGCACAAGGGTGCCCTTAGGAAGCCTAGTAGAAATCTGCTGCAGAATCTTCAAAGCTCCATGGTGAAGGTGGCCCAATCTCCTGTGCCACAGCTCGCCCTCATCATCCCGGCTCACCACTTCTCCCGCCTTGCATGCCATAGCTGCGCAGCCATATACCTGCAACTGATAAAGGTTCTTGGTTCGAACCCCTATCTTCCGGGTCTCTCCAGTAGTCTTACTGCGCAGGAAGGCTTTTCCTTCGCCGAAGACCACATCATACCCCTTATCCTCCAACATCGCCACAGAGATCAAGTTCTTCTTCAATCCAGGTACATGCATGACATCCCTCAATACAAAGGGTTTACCAGACTCCCTCTGAAAGGATATGGTACCAATACCAGTCGCACTGTATCTACCATCATCGCCCATCTCGATGTGCACACCCAAATCTTTGTCCTCCAGATCTGAGAACAACTCCCGATCTCCCGTCATATGAAATGACGCACCGCTGTCCAAGAACCACACCGATCCCATCACACTTGAAACCAAGCATGCAATCAGTGAAAAGTCAAGCTCGAACCGTGAAGCCAAAGCTTCTCCATCTGCAGATCTTCCCGCTTGCTTGTTCTTCTTCTTCTTTGGACAATTGGTAGCATAATGTCCGTGATCATGGTAGTGAAAACACTTCACTTTCGCCATATCCTGCTTCTTGCCCTTTGCACCAGAATGAGAAGTTTTCTTACCCTTCCCCTTCTTTGCTTTGGCAACCAAAGCACAATTTTCTTCATCAGCTCCCTTTGATGAAGATCCATCCCGAGTAGTCCTCCTTATCTCCTCCTGCATGAGATCCGCCCAAAGGCGCTCCCATCCCGGCAGCTTCTCTCGACCATTGACACTATCTTGATATGAGTGCCAAGCCTTCGGAAGACCAAGGAGAGCCAGGTCGATCATGTCCTCATCTTCGACAGTCACCCCCACACTTCCCAGCTCATCTCTGCATTGAGTGAACTTCGTGAGGTATTTGGCGATACTGTCGCCTTTCTCCATATTGATGTTCCTGAGCTTATCTTTGAGCGCCAGCTTCCTTTGGTCGCTCTTACTCTGGAATAGATCCGTCAAAGCTTTCCACATTAAATATGGAGAAGCCTTTCCATGTAGGCTGGATACAATATGATCCTTGATGCCCTCCAACAGGATCCTTCGACATTTCGCCATCTTCTTTTGCCATGCTTCGACTTCAGCAGGATCAGTGGGCCTTTGGACATCCGTATCCATGAACTCCTTCAGTCCATTATCTTCTAATACTGCCTCCATGCGATCCTTCCATGCAACATAATTCGAACTGCCTTCAAGAGCATATTCAAGTCGCAAACCGTTGAAAGACATTTTCAACTCCGGCACCAAGAAAACAAAACTGCTGCAAAATTCGAATTCCACCTCAAAGCTCAACCGCCCTTGATCTGTGAGAACAAATTATTTCTAGCATAGAGATCGACTGCAGGGGCATTTACTGGATATATCACCTTTCAAAGAAAGGATGGATCCAGAGGCTACCTGGCCCGCATGCAGACTCTATCTACCGAAATAAGTTTGTAATCACTGTGATGATCAATCTCTACTTCAATAGCTCTGATACCATGTAGAAATTCGCTGAATAATGATTAATTATCCACCGAGACTATCCTGATCACATATCAATTCGAATTCATATGCAACACATAATCTCTTCCACTCAGATCATCACACATGCGGAAATAAAACAAGCGATAGCACATCAAATCATCATACACATTAACACAGTATGTATGGGGAAAGCTTATAGCTGAAAACCCCATAGCTATTGTGTATATTATAATGGAGAAAACATGTAACAAAATCAGTACAATACTCCTCACAAGTACTCAGTACTATCTCATGAAGTTACACACAAACTGGCTTGGTTTTGAACAAGTCACGGGTTCAAAACACATCCACTAATTGCCTGCCTCTATTGCGCAATCATGGCCTGTCTAAATAGAGATCCAAGGTTCGAATCTCCTTGGCTTGACAACGCAATCATCATTGGTAATTTCCTCCAAGTGTGGTGCAAATCTCATGCACAACTGATAGCTGTACTCACCCTTTCATCTACCTCTTTCACTGGTCTCCACTGAACTGTCCATGCACTGTAGTGAACTGATGTGTTCTTGAGTTGAATAATGAGTTACTAATTAATGAATTAAATAATATTTAATTCACTCCACTCATTACTAATTGATTAGCTAGTTAAACTAATCTCAACTAGTTCAACTAAAATAAACAGAACACAACTCCACTAGCTGTCTCATTAACTCCACCAAACTTCTGCCACTGAAGTCCTAACTAAAGTCAACCATGCATGATGCCATCAAACCCTTGGGAATAGCGTAATTCCTCTGTCAGATGCATGAGCCACTTCCAAGGCTCGAACTGAAGTTCTCCAAGAGAGTAAACTGAAGTTTATAGTCCAAATATTATTAAGGGTAAATAATATTTGACTTCCCTATTTTTAGGATAGGCAGTCTAAAAATAGACATCGACCTATAGGTCAAAAAATAAAGGTCCATCTATTTTTACCAACATGACCAATACTCCAAGAATAACATACTGCAACCCCTGGACCATGCTCCATATGTCTAAAAATAGACATAGTCTAAAAATAGACTTTGCGCCAAAATTTGCCTGCGGGCCCACTTAGTGAAGGCGACTTCATTTCACTAAGCTCCATCATCTTGCTACATTTTCAACAGCTGGCTTGAATCACCATCATTTCTTAGACTGCCTCCTCTATCCTCTTGTTCATTTGTTTCATTTTTATCATCCTCCTCCATTTTTGTGTCTTCTTCCTCTTCATCATTTTCTGTCCTTGCCTTTTCATGAATTTCCTCTTCCTCACTGGTTTCATTTCCTTCATTGTCAACACTCTGTTCATCTTCTTGATTTAGCCCATCACCATCATCCTCCTCATTGTGTCCATCATCGTTACCCTCATTGTCATTACTTTTCTCATTATTTCCACTGTCATCCTCTTCATTTGATGCATCAATAGAAGGAGAAGAAGGGAGGTTTCCTTGAGGTAAGGGCACTTGTGCAGATGAGGAGGTTGTGGGCTTGTGAAGACTGCATGGGCTATGAACACATCCCAAGGTATACCCTACTGTTCCAACTGATGTAATACCACCATATTGATCAAGGAATGGTGAAATACACTTTGCATTTGTTGGGGAGGACTCCTTCTCTAGATAACAAAATACATTTTGTCCATACTTCTATAGAGGTAGTAGGGCAGGTTGAGCATCTTAACCCTTGTGAAATAAATGAGGAGCCTAAGGTGATAGGAATAAAGCTTGGAGTATCTCTCCTCACAGGTGAAGTAATTCATGATAACTTTAATCAAGGGTGAAAATATTTGTTTAAGGTGTGAGGAGGGAAAAACAGACTTGTTGCCTTGTCTGTACCTAGTCTTGATGAATGGCTCATAATAATCCTTGTCCAATTTGGCCTTCTTAAACCATTTTTCACCAACAACAGGGATACCTGTAGCATCAGAGATGGTATCTGTTGATAGTTCAAAATCCATCCCTGCAAGATTCACTTGTTTGTTGTGGAGGTTGAGGATAAACAACCTTGAAAGCTTTGGGTGGTGTTGTACTAGTTTGACCTTCTCACAAAATTGAAAACATCCCATATTTTGGAAAAATGAGAGGATCATGGGAGATGAGGGGATAGCCACTGTGCTCTGGGGTTCAAATCTGTTTACTTTCCCTCCCTTATGATTTGGTCTCATAGGCCCTTGGCCCCTATCACTGCTGCTACTGTCTTCAGCTCCTGACATGGTGATATGAGATGTTTGCTGATAAAATATGGTTTGGAGGAGCATGATGAAGATGGTGGTGAAGTCAAATTCTTGTGAATGAATGATATGGAGGCTAGGGTTTAGGACTGAGTTTCTTTGGAGCTTAAGAGGGTTCACCTTGAATCATGAATTGTGACCACACTAATTTACCCTCTCTTAAATGACATTGAACTTGTTCAAGAAGGCCAAAAACAAAGGTTTAATATGCACTTGAGACCTAGGGTTTGCACACCTAGGGTTTAATCACTCATAGCCACCAAATTATGAAAATTGCTTGTGGGTCAAGGAAGAGAGGTGACCTACCATTTTTTTCTCCTCTGCAAGCCTTTGAATGCAACTTGGAGGATGAATTTTTAGCTTCGGGGCAAGTTTTTCTTTCGTTTGAGGGCCTTCTGCATTAGCGCAGTGCCCTGCCCGAGCAGTTGGGTCGGCTTGTTAGCGCAGCGCCGGGCGCATGCAGGCCTTCCAGTCAGGTCCTAGGCGTGTTAGTCGGGTCTTTGCACAACGCCCCTGGTTTGTGCAGCGCCACCCTGGATTAGCACAATGCTGTGTTACTCTGAATGGGAGAAAGGCAGATTAGTGCAGTGCCAGACCTGGTAAGCGTAGCGCCAATAACCCTTTGCCTAGAAATGACAAAAAACTCTGTTTTTTCTCCTGAAATATTTCTTCTCTCTTCCAAGTGATCAGTGAGTTTGAAAATGATGACTTAGGTGCTTTTATACCCTTTTGAGAAATAAATCAAATTTGAAAAACCCACTTTTGCTATGTTTTCTTTTTGTCATTTTATAATTTTCACTAATATCTCTTTAGCCTTTTTTGTAGGTGATTTTGAACTTTGTCAAAGTGACTTTTTTCTCCTTTGGTGAAAGTGTGCTAAAGAGATGAAGAAGGTTGCTTTACATTTGGGAGTGTTGGCACTGGTGAATCTTTTGGCATGCATTCATAAACTGAAGCTATTGTTTTTACCCTTTTTGGCATGCTTGAGTGAAAGTGACCTGAAACATATCTTTCTTACCTTTTACTGATATTAACAGTGATATATCCATTTTGGCAAAGATTGTACATCATGCCCGCTGTGTTTTCCATTGACCACTTCTGATTTTTTGCAGGTGCCTATTACACATTTTTTTTTGTTCCCTTTTGTCACTTTTGGATTTTGATAATCTCACCCACTCAACAGCAAGCTCATTCTCATCTTGATCTCCACTTTGACACTTAACCTAATGATTTCCTTCTTTTGACCATTTTGAGGGCAAGTGACAGTAACTGAAGGTTTGATTTCTCCCATACTGATACCCTTTGTATTCCTTCTCCCTTTGGTGTAGTGAAGCATTGTTGCCTTGAAAAACCCTAAAAGCCACCTTCAAAGGTATTTTGAAAACCTCTTACTGTCATGATGGAGGTCCACCATCCTCATTTCACTTGTTTTTCCTATCCTTCCAAAACTCTAGGTTTTAGGGCTGTTAGAGAAAATCAATTAGTGTTTCCTTTTAAGTTCTCTATAGCCCTTTCAAGTTCATTCATTTCTTGTTCAGTTCACCTCACCTTTTTCCCTTTCTCATTTATAATTTCTAAAAAATTTTAATGTGTGCTTGGTTATGTTGTTGTGCTTTTGACCTGGTGGTCTTTACACTGGCTCCTTGCTTGGCAACGCTGTTTTGAAAATCAGTCCCAAAACCATGATTCTCTCTTTAAATAGGCCTTCCTTTGCTGTGGCTATCCTTAGTGATGATTTAGCCTCTTATCTTACCTCTTTTTTCTGCTGATAGCCATATCAATCATTCCTACAGAAATGTTTAAGATGGGCACCTATCTTTTGCAGAAGTTGTGCTTTAACCAAGGAGGCCTTCCTTGAAGGATTTTCTGATATATTTGGACAATCCTATGTTGTCCTTCTTCCTCTTTGATTTCAGCCTCTTGGCACAGGAAAAAAAAAAGATTTAGAACATCAAAAAAATCCTATGACCTGTGAAACCCTAGGTGACCTAGTGGGAGGCTCTTGGATTTGGCCTTTGGCTGAAAACTTGACTTAGGGTTTTTAGGTGTAAAACAGAGTTTTTAACAGAATTTATGCATTGCAGACCAAAAAATACTTATTTTTATTTATCTAAAAAGCCTAGAAAGGTATTTTGAATCCCTTAATGCTTGAGGTATCCGGAAAACAAAAGAGTGAGTAGGTTTGTTGGTGATCCTAGTTGACAAGTGGAGGAATTAGGCAAGCCAAAACAGAGTGATAAAGTCAGGGGTGGAAAAATATAGTGAAAATGAGTGGCATGAGCCCTTGATGGGTCTCCTAGGGGTGATGGGCTGGCTCTGATATGATAGGATGGTAAAATAGTGAAATTTTATCTTAAGGATAATGAAGGCAATGAGATTTCTAGAACTCACAATATTCATGAATTTTGTTTCTAGAAATATAGGATAAACATTTAGTCATCTATGAAAAGAAAAAATTACTGATGACTAACAGTTTCGACTGTGAGTCTCACGATTATGATGAAGTGTTATCTCCCTGTCCTCCATCCTTTGGTCCCTCTGATCCTTCAGATTATGAGTTTTTGCATTCACCTGTCTCGAATATTTATTTTGATGTTCATTAGGATCAAGTGTTGGACAAAATTGGTGTTGAGCAACCAACTTTGTGATGTGGGAGCTCTTTTTGAATAAGAATCTGTGATGGAGGATGACTTCCTTCATTCTGTAGCTCTCTTGCACCATCCTGACATTTTCCATGATTCTGTCTTTCTAGTTGAATCTTGTGAGAATTTAGTTTTTGATCATGTTAATACTTCTGATCATTCGCAGATTACGCAGGATGACAATTTCTCATCCAGATGTGGAGAGGACAAATCTTATGTTCATGATCTTCCCAATCTCTCATATTACCTTTCTAAAAATATAGAGGGTGAAATTTCTTGGTTCTCATCTCTCCCTTTGTATGATTCATCAGATCATGAGGATACCTACGTTCACGAACTTGAACTTTTTGATCGTGGTTGTTGTGACCTTTTCATTGATTCAGTAGGTCATGATTCTGATTGTCTTGTTATTTATTTTTTGAATCCACCAATGTTTGATGATGTATCTTTCGATGAGTTGGAACTTCCTCAAATTTTCGAGGAAGTTCAGCCTGAGATGATGGTTATGTTAGTCTTTCGTATCCTTGAGGTCAATTCCACCTCTGATCAGAAGATTATTGAATATTTTTAGGCTCCCCATGAATCTATTATACATATTAAAGATCAATCTGTTTTAAAATTTTTCTTATCCTCCATTTGTATTACACGATCCTATCACTTAGTCATTGGAGGAATCATACGTAGTGAGCATTGTGGAAAAACTAAAATTTTCTTCTTTCTTTATGGTTTCTCTCCTTCGTTGTTCAATTAATTTTTTTTGTAATTATTCGACTCAAAATGTGTCAAAGCACCATGACAAAACCACAAAATGATTTGCATGTGCTTTTTGTATTTACTTTTCTGCGTGTTCATTTAAAATTCGAACATTATAATTTTCATTTTTCTATCTTTATTTTTTTATTTTTATGCTTGTATATATTTCTTGACATGCATTCCCTTGCCTTCATAGGCCAACCAACGTGTGGTGGTTGCATTGGAAGTATCTCTTCACATGAGTTTTTCATATATTTTGTTTAGGTTTGGAGTAGGAGTAGTGTTTTGGTTTTTTTTGTTGTTTGCTATGATTTTCTTTATGTTCATTTGTTTTCATTCTGCTTCTTTCCTTTTTTGTGTTTTAAACTATAGGTTAGTAACCACATGAGACTATGTTTGGCTTCTGAAGCAAGCATGGTGAAATCCAAGAGGAAGTTTTCTACTATCAATGCTTGGTTTTTTGTTTATTCCCTCTCTTTGTGCAAAACTTTCATTCTTTTAAGTTGATGATACTCTGATGGAAAATATGTTCCTTCTTGGAGAAAATCATAGTGAAATCACGATGTTTGGATTTTAACTGGTACGACCTACTCTAATGGGATTGATCTTTTCGGTCAATCCTTGTCAACCTAGCCAAGTATAGGAAGGAGGGGAGGAAATCCTTAACAAGTATGTTAGAGGTGTATATAAATATCCTTCTCTAAAGGGACAACCTTTTCTACTCTCAATATGTTGGGATCCCTCTTCTTCCCCATGAAATAAATAAGTGCCTATGCACACTTTTTTGAACAAAAAATGAAAAAAATGAAAAAAATAAATAAAGGGTGAAAGAAGATAAAGGCTTCATGTGTAGAGAGGTGAAGCAAGAAACTCTGCAGGGGTAATGTCCACATTCGTTGGTAGCAGAGTAATGTTTGTGTTACTAAAGTGACTCCTTCTTGGTATTGTCCAGGCCTACTGGAAGAATAGCAACACTAGAGATGAAAATAAGAATATGACAATTTATTTTACTTGTGCACTTATATACTCCTCACCCCAAATCGAAACAACTTAGTTTGACTTGCCTTGGTTAGTGCACCACCGATGAAGAGGATGGATGGGACCATGTATTTAACTCAAAATAAATGAGGGAGTTGTGGTGATCAATAAATTGAACAATAATTTCGGAAGGGTGAGACCGGTTTTGCATGAGACAAGATTCATTCAGACAGCTGGAGTTCTACCAATGTCTCACCAGTGTTGTAGCGGCTACAACCACCCTCCAAATTTTTCCTTTTCTTAGATTTTGGAGCCTAACCTTCTTTTCACAGGAGCTTACCTTGCACTGCTATCAGGTATTAATTATTTGATTGATGTTTCTCCTTTATCTATGCTTGTGTTCACTTTATTTTCACTTATCTGATTTTTCCAAGCCACAAGCTAACCTCTTGACTTATTCTTGTAGAAACATTCTAGGCTTGCCTCTAGAAACTGCACAATCTGTGAGTGAAAGCAACCTTGATGACTGGAACTACGTAGTCATGACTGGAATTCAGGCTTCATCTAGAAAAATATGCACTCATGGAAGGAAGCCCAACACTGGGACAAAAACTATGCGATACCTCACTGAGCTAAGAAATTTCAAAGTGCACTGAGACGAAAAGTTGCCCAGTTCCCAAAATTACAAAATCTTTCCCAGTGATGTGTATGGCATGTTTTTCTCGAAAAAATTAGAAAATATGAAAAAGGAAAAATAATCCCTAAAATATAAGGAACTATTTTTTGTACCCTAAAGGAGGCACACTTGCTATTTTTGGAAACTTTCACCATGTGTCATTTTTTCCTTGATTTTAGACATGCACGTCATAAACCCTAATTTTTTAAAATATATTTAATTGACATGCCTAGAGCTCATTTTCACACTTGATATTGGAGCTCTAACATTCCCAAGGATATTAAGGAACCTTCAATGCGATCTTTGTCACTTTTTTGGCAAGTTTCACGTTTATCTCTTTTTGTCGCTTTTTTCCATTTGGATTTTTTGAGTCTTGTTTTGCTTATTTCTTTGTATGCATGTTGGCATTTCAAATTTATTTAACTTGCAGGAGTTTTGTTTCAAGTTATCTTTTGCCTTTCACAAGTGTCACATCATTTTCTTCATTTTTACACCGATGGTCACCGTTGTGGAAACTCTCCTCACCGATTTGGTTTTCTTGGATTTATTTAGTTTCTACACTCAATATGTCTTGTTTCATTCACACTTAGTCATATTTTCACTCAATTCAACATTTTCTCTTATATCTTCTCATTTTCCACACTTTCCTTAGAAGGATTTGTCATTCCCTTGGTCGATTTTCACTTTACCTAGCTAAGCACTGCATAATCTTAAGGCTCAAGCCAAGAGCTTGGGCTCCGGAACTACATAATGCACAATATAGGTTGTCCCAATAGTGAATTTCATAGTTCCAAGGTTTAGTTTGCATCCCTAGCCATTGAGATTGTGAAATGCATAGTCTCTCTCAAACCACTTCCCAGGTTGAACTACGCATTACACAGTCTCAGGCCTCAAGCTTTGACCATGACTATTGGGAATGAATAATTCACATTTCCCTAAGGTATTCAGCCCCTCTTTCCAATGGAAATTGCGCAATCCTTCCCATCATATGCCCGGTTTGTTGCTTTAACATCCCTTGAAAGTGTTTTTTCTTAAGACTGATGTTTTCTTTCCATGAGTGTATTTTATATCCCACAAGTACAACAGTTATTGAGAACCTCTCAAGCAGTCACTATTAACATGGAACCCAAGAGAAATTCTTCAAAATAAACCATTGAAAGAAGTACCGGGGAAGAATTTGAGCAAGCGTCAGTTAACTTTACAGTAAATGCAGACATTCAACTCTTTCTAGAGAAGGAATCGAAATTGACATGGAAACATATTAAAGATTCTTTTGCAAAGGAACTTGGGGCATATTTAGAGGATTGGCAGGTTTATCTCAACATTTTCCTGTCAAGACTATATAGGGTTGCATGCAGGTATCCAAGCTCCCTATGTGCGTATGTGATCAGTTAGGTTGTCTCACACATTGATGAGAAAATTATGACATTTAGCAACACCAACATATATAATCTTGCTACATTTCTGGCAGTATATTTTTAGCAGATTTATCATCTTCCTGAGCCAGTAAATATCATGGGCTCATTTTTCTATGCCACCCATAATTATGCAAGTACAGAGGATATTTGCAGAAGTTGGGTGAAGGAGAAAACAAATTTTAGACAGCCACCCACCCACATATATAAGACAAAGTCACTTAGGAAGGCCTACCATCTTTTGGTCATATTAGCTTGCAGAATATATGGTCAATTGAGCACAAAGACCTTTCATGAGGGGTGGAATATATAATTGAACCAGGTGGTGAACGACGGGAAGTTGTTCAACTGGTTAGATATTTTGGCTCATTAGCCGAGAGCCCATGTATCACAAGCCGAGGATCCCACCAAGGGCGAGCAAGTAAGGTTCTATATGTAGGCATACTTATAGGATGTGATATGTGTACAAAATCAGTTTCCTGGCATGAACTAGATGTGGACACCAATAGAAATTGTTGTGAATATCTATTGAAAGTTGCTTTCAGATTGCAGCCACAGAGGATTTATGGAGAAACTAACTAGTCACGTCATCATCTCATTATAAAAGATTATCTTTCAGGATGACCCACCTTGGATGTCATGAGGAGAAATGGAGGCAGTATCAGAGATTGCAGATTGGTTTTCCTTACTGGTTGGAAAATTGATTAGAGTGTTCTGTGGGAAGAAGCCAACAAATATTCTTCCAAGATATACCATCGAAAAAAATTTCATGCAAGAAGTATCTTACCATATCATGACAAGGTTGTTAGGAACACTACACAGGAATAGGAAAGTGCGATGGCCCATGCTTCCTTTTTAGATATGATTATATGAGATTAAGAATCTCAAATTTGCAGATACCGAAGCTAAAGTCATAATGAAGCTTGATTTTGGTACAAAATACTTCAACCTGTATGATCCAAGGGGAATTTGCAAGCATCACAGTATGAGAATCTACTATAATTGGGTTGGCGGGAAATTTCATTGGTCAGAGGAGCAATAATGGAAGAATTTATATAACTCCTCTAGACCCCACAAACTAATTAGTATAGCTGGGACCTCACAAGCTACTCCACATATGACAACATTTTTAGAAGAAACAAAAATAAAACACAACCTGGTACAAGCTAAGGGAAAGAGGAAGGCTACTGACAGTGCAGAGGAGGATAAAAGCTGGAAGATGCAAGCAGATCCTATTGTTGAACAAGAAACTTAAGCGATAGAAGAAAAGAGGAGGTAGAGGATAAAAAGAGTAGAGCAAAGGAAGAGAGAGAAACACATCTTGGAGGAAGTAGAGCTGAGAGAATAGAAACAAGAACAAGAGCTAAGGGAAGAATGGGAGCTAAGGAGAAGAGAATAAGAGGAGAAGCATAAGAAGGAAGAAGAAGGAAGGAAAGGTGCCATATCATAATAAACGACATCAATACAGGTTGAAGAGCAGGAACACGATTAACCAGAACTAGAGGGAGTGATCGAACAAATGAAGGATCGGTCGCTTGCTCAATGGATTGAGGAGTTGGTTGAATTTGCAGATATGGTGTTGGGACTGAAGCCACAAGATGAAGATGTGGACCTGATTCCTAGCACACCATATGCCACCATTTAGACTCCACTTCCTCCAGTTGCAGAGCCAGCCCCAAGCAAGGAAGGGTAGATAATTCCCCTTGATGATGATCCGGTGATGGATGTGTACAATCTGTCATTTGATAAAATCCAGAAGAAGATTGTACAAGCGAGGGGAAATCACTTCTCAAATGATCATGCATCACCTACATTTATGATATAACTAGTGATATTGGCAGACACCAACAAGAATCCAAGTGTTATTGCTGAAGCCAACTTGGCCTTCGCGGGTGCGGAAAAATATAACACTCAGTAGTTGTTTTCCGAGAATAAATAATTGGCACAAAATCTACAGGTTGTCCAGCAAGAGAATGAATAGCTCCACACAACAACACATAATGCACCTTCCGCACAGGTCTACTTAGTGGAGATGAGAGCAGTGATACTTGCTTAAGTATCAACACTTTGAGACACTATGCGAGACCTTTAATAGGAGCTTGTGACCATACATAAATCAATTGTACACTTACATGACTTTTAACGACAAAGAAAAGATTTTTTCAAGATCCTTAGGAATGTGCAAGCTTCTATCACCACTATGCATGATTAGACAATGCAATACAAAGGGGAACCACTTACCTATTCAAGAAAATAAAGTTGTAGGCAGATCTAGAGAAAGAGAGAGTTTGGATTTTGATCCAAAACAACAAGAAAATCATCTCTTTCATTGGAAACATTCAGGCCTCATATGTAGGGATATATAACAGTTTGGATTTCCTGGTGAGAACCCACAGGATTCCATCAGTCGACACACTCATCGATACTAAACACAAATGAAAAGTAAGGCAGGAGATCGATTAGTACTTGGAGTAGCTAAAGTAGATGGCCACCCAGGAGAACTTAGAGTTGAATAGATAGACCATGCTAACCTACATGGGTGATCTTGTTCAGATCAGAACAATTTTTCTCCTGATTGAGAAAGAGGTTCATACCAGTTCCAATACATTGTACGCAGATGCTATGGAGGCAAGATTTTGCTTCTAGCATGAAATTATCATGCAGTTTGGGGAGACCATCGAACTGTACTGATTTTGGCATCAATATGCGACCGGGAAGAATCAAGTGGAAGCTGCCCAACTTGAGTTCACCCAAACTCTAGGATCATAGTGTTTTGTCTTGTTAGGATGTCAAGTTGTCTCTACCCTATTTTTTCTTACGGGGTTATGAGCGGAAAATGTAATATTATTTTTAATTATTGTAAAAGTGAATTTCCAAGTGTCCCTTTTGGAATGTGAAGAGTCATATGTAATGTAATGAGTTATTTTGTAAGAAGTTGAAGAGTCACGAGGGGATTCCAAGGGTCACAAAGGGGGCATGCCAAGAGTCACCCCCCTTTGTTATAAATATATCTTCATAACTTAGGTAACATGCTTTTACGAGCGAATTTTTTAGTTAGGCTTAGGCTTAGTAAGATCTTTGGCGTTTTTTGTGAGCCTTAGCTTCTCTGTAGTGTAGATAAAGTATACTTCTTTGGAGGAGTAGGTGTTGTATACTTCACATTTCACTATTGGGGTAAATGGCTTGTCAAATGTTGTATGTACATGTTAAACCCAGGCATTGTAAGCACACAAGGAGATAATATAAGCGTGAGATACCATATTATTCACAGTGATATACATTTATAGTACATTAGTTGTGACTCTTGGATTCCATATTGCAAGGTATCTTGGACTCCCTATGATCGTTCGTTTCCCACACCTTAACCCTTAGCAGATCAGGTGTCCAACATTCCCCCCCTTAATTTGAAGGGGTATGTAAGAGTCCAAGAAGAGAGCTGTAATAAAAATGTGCAAAGTATGCATGGTAGCACTAGGTTGAATGAGTTCTCTAAAATATTGGCATAAGGAGGTGGTTTAAATATGACCACCAACACTGGAACACTTAGTGCAGTTCCTAGAACTCTTCCAAATCTGGAAAGAAAATGAGGTCTTCTGCTCGAGGAAGTGCTCCTGATGTTTTGAAGAGTGATACCCATTGGGTTGTATTAATCACTATTGAATGACTAAACAACACACATAAATTATCAATCCAGGAACGTCTTTTATTTCAATGATAGTTACACTGTCTGTGCTGATACACTGAACCAGAAGCAATTCCAATTAAAATAAATCGTTGTTGAATTAAATGTTGGAAGTAAATCACTCATGCATAAATAAAATGATCTACAAGACTGGAATCACACTTCAATTAATCTGTTCTAGCGTGCCACACAAAAATTATCCAGCCGGTGTCTCTAATATCATATGTGTAACATCATACAAAGTATTGAAATTGAAGCGGATATAGTCACAGCTGAAACATCAAAAACAACACCTCTACTGATACATAAACATAAATCAAACAGATATACACAACTACCTTAATCACTACAATCCTTACTAAGAAGGAGGGCCCTTCCTCCCTAGCATGGCATAGGTAGAGAAAGAACTTAACGAAAACTAAATTGAATAACACATGTAACAACAATAACAAGATAATCTATATTAATATGAGAAAAATTACAGAGCCAAAATAATGTTGTTCTCTGCTAACCTCTCAACCTCTAGGGCCGAGAACTATATAGTGGTTACATCTCAAAAAATCTAGGGATAGATAAGTCATGAGAATCTTATGATTCTCATGCTGATCGAAATAGAGTACATATAGTTATAACCACTTCTTAATAAAAGTACGACTAGAAAATTATAGAGTATAATCAAAACCGCCCATAGGCTGTTATCCAAAAATACAATGCTAAACAACTTCTACAGCTATCGCAATAAAACCGCAACTGTAGTGTAATAGCTAAAGGACAGGTCAGCAATAGGTGTTGATGAGATCCAGTCAGTGGTACAACTGTATCAGCATTTTTCCAGCGGGTTTGTAACAACAAGGTGTAACAACATCACTCGCTGTAACAACACACCCTTAACTGCTCCTATGTACCTCATGCTTGGGATCTTTGGTGCTACAAATGAAATCTGGAAAGACAACACAAAGACCATATATCTTCTCCAAACATTCATCCTCAATTAGTCATAAATAGGCACGATATATCACAATAATTGATGAAATGGTAGAGTAATGAAAATAAGGTGAAACAACATAAGTTAAGATAGAAAGGTAGGAAAAAGAGGAAAATATAGTCCTGTTGTTTATAGTCATGAGGCAAAATAGGGAAAACAAATTTAGTAAAAGTGTGCAAAACTGGCACCCAACATCTCTCCCCAACTGAAACACTTGCATGTCCTCGTGCAAACTCATCTCTCATTGGAATACCTCTAGTGCAGGTCGGTGAGATCATAAGTGCCAGCTGTATCTTTGTCTATGGAACTGTACCCCTGATTGGCCATCAATTGTTGTACCCAGGACTCTGAATCATACTTACTCAATTCATAATTACTTTGATAATCCTCAATTGGTAGCTAGATGAAAGTAAACTTGATTCTCAATCCAAGCCATAAAGCACCAAGGGATTGTACGATCTATGCATACGCTGGTACATGTGTAACAGCCACCACAAAATTCTGGAATGAGAATGGGTCCCCCTTCAATAGCTCAGCATTGCTGGCTTCTGTACATTTTAAGCACCCAGTTAAAGCTCAGCTCTTCATCATTGAGAACTGGTTGAGGCAGAAGTTCACAATCCTTCTTCTGTATGTGGAAGCCGGTTCCTTTATCCCAGGAGTACTCAACATTCTCTTGAATTCTCATCTTAACTCGGTAGCCTGTACTGATTCTTCCTGGACCCATAATGCCATCTTCTCCTCATTAGGATTCATATATTTGAAGGCCAAATGCCACTCAATCTGATTCTTCATGAATGACACAAAAGCTCGTAACTGAAGATCCCCCATATAGGAGAATACTGTCACAACCATCTGCATACTCACATGCTCACAAATGATCTTGTGCAAGAATAACTCACACAAAAAGCTTTTCTCATCAAAATCAGAGGCACAAAACACATCTAAAAATGTGCGAGTGGAAGAACATAAATAAGGTCTATCCTCCATAACAGCTTTCATATGGAATAGGAAGTAACGTTCCCATAGAAAAATAGGATAGGATGGAGAAGGCTGCCTACATCCTAGAAAATTGAGGGCGAGATCATGAAGTTTTTTCTTATATATGGTAAGATCCTAAACCTGCTATTGTGACAGCAGCAATTGTTCCTCCTATTTATTCAGAGCTTCCTTCTTCTTATAATTCTCCCATCCTTTCTTCAACTCTTCTTTCATCCATCTTTCATGTAAGGTGTCTATCTCTCTCCGATGTTCTTTCAGCAAAATCGTCTCCTCCCGAAGGGAGATTGCTTCCTATTTCCACTTTTGAAATTCATAAATTAACAAGATTTTCTTAGAAATCCATCCCGAGATGGGACCCGACGTTATTCTGCATTCAATATCCACATCAATAATGGGTGTAACAACCTCTGCTAAATGGGGTTTTTCCACCTCTGTTGTTGGTTTTTGTGTAATAGCAACTTCCTCGGTGGGTTCTTGTGTGTCAACCCCTTCGTTTCCACCTAGAGTAGCCTCTATGTCCATTGTTGTTTCCTCTACAATAGGAGTTTCCTCCATAGGTTCTTATGAATCATCTTCTAGGTCAATTATTATAGGAGGCACTGCTTTAACTGCTGTTTCTTGTGTAGCAACAATATCCTGAGCAGGTTCTTGTCTAACAGCCTCCTGCTGTTCTGTTTATGTTTCCATTGGGCTGATGTTTTCTCTACAGGCCTTATATCCCACTGCTGTTAATTCTTGAAAACATGTCATGCATAAAGACACCGATATTTCCTTCCCCTTAGATAATTTTTTCTTTAATTCTTCATTTTCCTTTCTTAGATTTTCGAGTTCTAAAAACAGGACATGAGTTTCGTCCTTACCTAATGAGGAGGGTTTCATTTCTTCTTATAATACTTCTACTTCTGTCTGATTTTCGACCGTAGGCAAAGGTTCTACAGGTATGCTGACTTTCACCTTTTGTTTTGGCCTTCTATCCCTAATTGATTCATCAGTAGGTTCTTGCCCAATTTTAACTTTAGCAGGCTGAGTCTAGGTTTCTGCTTCTGCCTGGCTTCCTCCTGGTGTCACGGTTTGTTTCCCCCGGCTTGTCCTCATCCTCTTTCGCTTGAATTCTTCCCAAGTTTTTCCTTGCTGGCCTAGGGCATTCATCACGATTAAATTGATGAGTCTGTGATTAGTCACATATTCCTCCGGGTGTGTTGCTGTCTTTACTGTTGTCGTCATATGCTTGATGTTCCCTAACAAGTAGAATGGAAGATTAATCTTTTTCTGGTGCCAAAGGTGATTAAGTAGAGGAAAGTGATAGTTAAACACTATCGTGGATCTTCCCTCACAAGTGATATATTTAATTAAACCCAGGGCGACATTTGCCCAAGGATGAGGAAGCGAAAACCTGTCAATTCCTTTCCCTTTTTTCTCCAGTTTTTCTTCTCCTTCTAGGAAGTCTTCTTTCAAGGAGGGGTCATTGATTTTTATATTAAACCACCTCTGTCCCTCTGCTGGAAATGAAGTTACCCGGGCCATTACCTCTTCAGTCACCTTAACTTGTAGGCCCCTAACTCGAGTCCGACTGTTATTCCAATTATGAGCGAATTTGATTGCCACCGCCTCGTCTGAGCCTTCAGGCTTCTGGAAATACTCAATCCATCCAACGTCTCTAAATATATGGTAGGATTCTGGACAATTCTACAAGGAATCCATAGAATCCGGCTCATGCCTGACTGCTTCTCAACCCATCTTGCTATTTTTTTCTGAATTCACTTCTTGCTGCTCAACCCCACTGTAATATCACTACACTGCTCACTGCCTCTCAGTGTCTCTATTTATCCGAATTGAAAAGTTTGCAATGAGGATGCAAGGTTTTAGTCGAGGAGGTTGATGGAAGGTGACAAATTTTATGGATTACTTAATCGTACCTCACACTAATCTTCATAAATGTCTCGTTATGGAAAGTAATGGGTTCTAGTACACACACTCCTTTCTAACCGGATTTAGTCATCATTGGCATTTGTTTTATTAAATGGGTGCATGTGAATTTGATAGAGGTTTATGACTATGCATTTTTGCAATGATTTAAAGACATATCCCCTCCCCCACCTTAATGGTGACTGTCGCCCATGACCGTCACAGGAATATCATTACTTCTACCAATTAATCACCTAATCATAAATGATAACATTACCTTTCGAATGACATACCTGAGGTGACGTGGAGGAAGATTTTGAATTGGCGGCATTTTTCTTGTAGTGCTCGTGTTTTTGCGTTTGGCTAACATGATTATTGGTGTTATGGGATGAAACATAAGAAACAATGTTCGTTCCTGTCAGCTGTTACATGTGTAAAAGCCAAGACAACCCTTAGATTATTCTTCAAAAAACATAATAATCAGGAGAAATTGGTATAGAAAAGAAAATTCAATGAATACCATCATCCTATAAAATAGATCAGGAAGGGAAGATGATGTTTAGAGGAGAAAAATATGGGTGTAACAGTCACCACAAGAGTGGTTTTCAGCTCTTACCAACTATCTGACTATGCGCCAGAAAGGGATTTTCACAGTTACATACAGTTACATTTATTATTTTTGTTTTATTTTCTTTTTATTTTGTTATATATATATATATATATATATATATATATATATATATATATATATATATATATATATTTATTTATTTATTTTTATTTATTTTTTTAAACGGGTGTAATAGCTGCCACAAGGGTGGTTTTCAACCACTGCACTTATTGGAATTTCAATTTTCAGGTTGCAGAGGAGAATGTTCCCCTGTTATCATAACATGAAGATCAGAGTCCGCGACAATGTTGAAAAATGATTCCTTTGAAGCGGGTTGATGATATAACCTTATACGACGCCCATTAACCAGTAATGGTGTCTTAGCACTATCAATGGTGACCAATTGTACAGTCCCATAGTCAAATACCATGTCCACTTCACAAGGACCTAGCCATCTAGTGCAGAGCTTGCCTTTGAAATCTTTGAACCTTGTGTTATCACCCAAAAATTTTCAAAAAAACATCATTGTGTTATGTTTGTTTTTGTTCATAGTTCGAATTAGGTTTAGAAGTCAATTTAGGGTTTGGTTAAGGATAGGTTAGATTTTTATAAGTTCAAAGCCCATCCTTATGTTCAAATAAAGTCTTTTTAAGGTCCATTCATTGTCAAATATCCATAATTTCCATTTGTGAGTCATTTCCTAAATTCTCATGTCAAAACTGGTCAATTAGCCAAGAAACCTTACTTTAATAGTGTCGCTAGTTCAAAAAAGTTGATTTGCGCTACGAAACTGCTGAAAGTTATGAAGAGAAAACTCTGTTTTTTGGTTTTGATTAGTCACTTTCCAGGGAGGTTTCTGAGCAACTGAAAACGAATTTTGGAAAACTAAAAGAGGCTTTTTTTCCTAACAGACCTAACTACAAAAACCTCTATCAGTGTCTTCAAATTCATTAGGAAGTGGGAGATATGGATAAATTAAAATGTGCTACGGCACTGTTGTTACAAAATTGTCCTGTACATGACTGTTTAGCAGTCAAATTAAAGTTTATTTTCTGTCCAAATGAAAAAGTATTTTTGAAGTATGAAAGAGGTTTTTCTTCATCACAACTCTAGCTACAATAATCTCTATCACTTTTCTTACAAGTGTTATCAGTTGTGAGATACAAGGCTTCCTTTGAAGCCCTATTTTCAAAAAACAGAGTTTTCCTATTTTACACATGTTTTTCAAAGGAATTTTTTGGACAACAGGAGATGTATTTCAAAACACAAAGACAGGTTTTTATTCAAGAAATAATGGTATAAAATAATCCCATTCAATTTCTCAAAATACATCATGGATTAGGAGATATAAGCTCTGTCTCAAGACCTATTTTTTAGATAAAAATAGGAGAAATCTGCAAGAAGTTAAGAAGTTATAAAGGTTGGAATGATTGCGTTTTCTGTTCATATAGCTTTTGATATAATGAAATTAGTTTCATTTTGAGTTTTGGAACATTTTTAAATTTTCATTTTAGAAAATTTTGGACAAAACTGCTCACTCAGAAGTTTCGTAGCGCAGACAGTGTAAAAAGAGTGAGAAGCGCTACGAAACTGCTGTAGCAGCTTTTTTCACTCTTTCTCATAAATTTTTGAAGGGAAAAGGTGTGAATTATGACCTAAAATTGTTAGGGGAGTTATTTTTAATGATAATGAATATAATATTGGAGGGAACAATCCAAAATTTTTAAGGTTAAAGGGTTAAAAGGTTGTGCTACGAAACTCTATTGTTTTCGTAGCACATGCCTACTTCAACTAATTCAAACAGTTTGATGATGGTTTTGGACAATTG
This sequence comes from Pinus albicaulis, assembly GCA_034641835.2. Taxonomy (NCBI): domain Eukaryota; kingdom Viridiplantae; phylum Streptophyta; class Pinopsida; order Pinales; family Pinaceae; genus Pinus; species Pinus albicaulis. The sequence goes on from CM076582.1 coordinate 480,842,214, forward strand.
GGAGTTAGTGAGTTTTTTTGGTAGGTGTTACTTCAGTTCTTAACAGAAAATAACCTTGAAGTGATGGGTTCATGATGGTCAGAGTGTCTCAAGAATACAAAGGAACATATGCCTAGAAAACAGGGGACAATTTCCTAGTTTAATGGAGATCAGCATTGAGGTCATAAAGTGTTGAAGCCTATCATTTGGATTCAACCTTGTGTCAATACAATTTGAAAATGATGTAATCTAGTTTAGATAAGGTTTTTATGACTAAAGCTAAGGAGTTTGAATGCTATTCGTAATAAGATTGTTTATTAGATTTGTAGCTGTCATTTTGTAACAAATACCATGTCATATGGTTAGGAAAGGTGTCAAAAAGTAGGAATTCAATGTATCTAGCTCAGGATAAGTTTATCCTATGTTGTAAATGATTTATAAAAGATCAAGAAGTCGAATTAGCAAAGGGTTGGACATCTTTAGCAAAAATATTGTGTTTATTGTATGTAACTGGTTTTCAGCTTAATACAAAGTTTTCTACTTAGCCAACTCAAGATTCATAAAGAGTTCTAGTGTGTTCTTGTTAAAATTGCATCTTTTTACTATCCTTTTGCAGTGGTGTTTTCTTATGTTACTCAGAATTCATCATTGATGCTCTGACTTCCTTCATAGACAAACTGACTATGTGTTTTACAGTTTCACATGTGTATCTCAAGACTAGAAATCTGATATGCCTTGACTTCCATGGTAAGTATATTTTTTTGTTTTACTGAATCTATTTTGACTCCATAAGCCCAATTTGAACTTGATAATGTGATTTAAAACCAATATATATCATTTATCTGTGTATTACCCCACATAGAGTTAGCCATATATATTTCTATGAAAAATCATTAACTCTTGAGAGAGCCCTCTTAAGTTTAGGAGGCTAAGCCTCAATCAAAATATTGGTTTGGAACAGTTACATGAGATTGATTTGATTAGAAGTTTATCAGGTCTAATTTTGTGACAACATTTTGGTGCGTCTGCCAGGAGTCTAAAGATTATACTTTCCTGAGATTTTGAAGCTGAACTTCTGAAGGTAGCAGGAGATCGGGAAACTTTTCGAGGTTGCATCTACCTTGGCGACTCCACACATCAAATAAAAAATTGGAAGGTGAATCCACTACTTGAAGATCAGTAGCTTGATGAAGTTTCAGAATGACTTCCATTGCAAGAATAAATTCCAGGTATAGCCCTATGAATCGGTCTCACATCCCTAGTTTTCCAAATCCGATGCCAAAGGTTGAATGGTTAACTGATCTTCCTATATTCAAAGATGAAAATAAAGACAATGCCTCTCTTCATTTGGTTATATTCCATATGCATGTACACTGTCTTAAAGTTCAGTTCCCTGAGGATTGTCTCATGAAGATTTTTATGGCCACTTTAGAAGGAAAAGCATGGTCTTGGTATGAAAGCTTGCCAAATGGTTCATTATATTCTCTTGTTGATTTCCATGTTGCATTTTATGAGATGTATAAAGAGTGTCATCCCTCCTTATTGCTGGTCAAATATTGTTGTAAACACTCTGTGAGTTTTATTGAATATTTGGAGAATTGTTATGAAGATGATGAGTTCATGGATGAGGAAATTTTAGAGGCCGTTCATGACGATACCTTTCATCACCAAGAAGAAAGGATATCCTCTCTATTGGATGAAAATGAAACCCAGTAGGATTTTATTTATGATAATCATGTTACATCCTCTGATTTTGAGGAAAATTTGTAGTAGACTTGTCAATCCTTTGATCATTGGGAGTATGAGAATCATTTCAAACAACAAGAGGAAATATTGGAAAATTCTTGCTACAATCCTTAGGTACAAGAAAAAGTTTATTCTTCATGTCATTTCTTGCATCAGCCTACATCAAATGATGATCACACTAATGAAGAAGTAGGTGAAAAATTTTCTTTATCCTTGTCTTCTAATCTGAAATCATTTGAGTGCAAGTCAGAAGTTAAGATTCAATTTGTGGATTAAGTTTCTAAGAACCATGAAAATGATATTGAAGTTTTAGAAGATAAAATTCAATCTCATAATATTTATGATCAAGATCAGTCTTTTCAAATGATTTTTATGCCAAAAAATAAAGAGAGGGTGCTGCCACCTTTCTCCTTTGAGTTTGAGGAAGAAACAATATTTTTGAAAATCAGTTTGAAAAGCAGTTTGAGAGCACACAACTGAAGTCTTATGTGGTTGATCAAAGCATGTATGAGTGGTCCAAAGTTGAAGAATGTCACTAGAAGCTTTGAATAGATTATGTCTTCTATGATTCTATAGCTGACTACATGGAAAAGATTTACAGTTCAGATTTCCAGTTATATTTTTATTTTGAAGATCAGTTACATCTCATGTTGCCTTGGTCATTTAAATATCATGTTTACTTTTGGTCCAAGCACAGTCAAGAGGTTCAAGTGTCAGATCAGATCAATGACTAGCTTCATTGGAAGTTTCATGTTCCTTGAGTTACAAATGGAGATTGCAGCTAATAGGGTAGGTAGGAGTGTGTGAATAAGCTCAAAGTTGACTGAGCATCTTTTCAGTAGGTACATATTTGGTTCTTCTACAGTGATCATCAAGCTTGAGCCCGAGGTGAAGGCTATAAGATTTTGAAGAAGACTTGGTAAAATTTCAAAGTTTTTATTCCAAGAAGATGGATAGCATCACTGGAATTACTGGTTCTTAGTGTACCACAGGGGCACACTATCCCAAGTGGAGCCACTGTTATCACCCAAAAAATTTCAAAAAAACATAATTGTGTTATGTTTGTTTTTGGTCATGGTTCAAATTAGGTTTAGAAGTCAATTTATGGTTTGGTTAAGGGTAGGTTAGATTTTTATAAGTTCAAAGCCCATCCTTAAGTTCAAATAAAGTCTTTTTAAGGTCCATTCATTGTCAAATATCCATAATTTCCATTTGTGAATCATTTCCTAAAGTCTCATGCCAAAACTGGTCAATTAGCCAAGAAACCTTACTTTCGTAGCGTCGCTAGTTCAAAAATGTTGATTTGCGCTACGAAACTGCTGAAAGTTATGAAGAAAAAACTATGTTTTCTGGTTTTGAGCAGTCAACTTCCAAGGAGGTTTCTGAGCAACTGAAAATGATTTTGGGATAAATGAAAGAGGTTTTTATTCCTAACGGACCTAACTACAATAAAGTCTCTCAGTATATTCAAATTCATTAAGATTTGGGAGAAATTGATAAATTAAAATGCACTACAAAACTGTTGTTACAAAACTGTCATGTACATGAATATTTAGCAGTCAACTTCAAGTTCGGTTTTTGGCCAAATGAAAAATTATTTTGGAATTATTGAAGAGGTTTGTCTTCATAATAGACCCAAATATAATAACCTCTCTCATTTTTCTCACACGTGTTATCAGTTGGGATATAAAAGGCTTTGTTTGAAGCCCTATTTTCAGAAAACAGATTTTCCTTGTTTTACACATGTTTTTCAAAGGCAGTTTTGGGACAGCAGGAGATGTATTTAAAAAAACAAAGAGAGGTTTTTATTCATGAAATAATGGTATACACAAATCTCCTTCCATTTCTCAAACTACATCATGGATTAAGAGATATAATCTCTGTCTCAAGACCTATGTTTCAGATAAAAATAGGAGAAATCTGCAAGAAGTTAAGAAGTTATAAAGGCTGGAATGATTGTGTTTTCAGTTCATATGGCTTTTGATATAATGAAATAAGTTTCATTTTTAGTTTTGGAACATTTCAAATTTTCATTTTAGAAAATTTTGGACAAAACTGCTCACTCAGCAGTTTCGTAGCGCAGATAGTGTAAAAAGAGTGAAAAGCGCTACGAAACTGCCGTAACAACTTTTTTCACTCTTTCTCATAAATTTTTGAAGGGAAAAGGTGTGAATTATGACCTGAAATTTATAGGGGAGCTATGTTTAATGATAATGAAGATAATCCTGGAGGAAAGAAACCAAAATTTTGAAGGTTAAAGGGTTAAAAGGCTGTGCTATGAAACTGTGTTGTTTTCGTAGCGCAGGCCTACTTCAGCTAATTCGAACAGTTTGATGATGGTTTTGGACAGTTGGGATTTAGTGAGGTTTTTTGAAAAGTGTTAATTTAGTTCTTAACAGCAAATAAACTCGAAGTGATGGGTTCATGATGGCCAGAGTGTCTCAAGAATACAAAGGAACATATGCCTAGAAAACAGGGGACAGTTTCCTAGTTTAATGGAGATCAACATTGAGGTCATAAAGTGTTGAAGCCTATCATCTGGATTCAACCTTATGTCAATACACTTGGAAAGTGTTGTAATATAGTTTATATAAGGTTGTTATGAGTAAAGTTAAGGAGTTTGAATCCTATTTGTAATAGGACAATTTATTAGATTTGCAGCTGTCATTTTGTAATAAATACCATTTCATATGGTTAGGAAAGGTGTAAAAAACTAGGAATTCGATGTATCTAGCTCAGGATAAGGTTATCCTATGTTGTAAATTATCTATAAAAGATCAAGAAGTCGAATTAGCAAAGGGTTGGACATTTTTAGCAAAAATACTGTGTTTATTGTATGTAACTAGTTTTCAGCTTAATACAGAGTTTTCTACTTAGCCAACTCAAGGTTCATAAAGAGTTCTAGTGTGTTCTTGTTCTAATGGAATATTTTTACTATATTATTACAATGGTGTTTTCTTATGTTACTCAGAATTCATCATTGATGCCCTGACTTCCTTCATAGACAAACTGACTGTGTGTTTTATAGCTTCACATGTGTATCTCACAACTAGAAATTTGATATGCCTTGACTTGCATGCTAAGTAGATTGTTTTGTTTTACTGAAGCTATTTTGACTCCATAAGCCCAATGTGCACTTGATAATGTGATTTAAAACCAATATCTATCATTTATCTACTTATTACCCCACATAGAGTTAGCCATCTATATTTGTATGAAAAATCATTAACCCTTGAGAGAGCCCTCTCAGGTTGAGGGGGCTAAGCCTCAATCAAAATATTGGTTTGAAACAGTTACATGAGATTGATTTTATTGGAAGCCTATCAGGTCTAATTTTATGATAACACCTTGAATCATACAAAATATCCCAATCTCCTTTTTGGAACCTTTTCTTCTTAATAAACCCATCATGCCACCTAGCTCTTTGCTGCTGAATGATCTCTGTCTGTTGAATAGCAGCCAGTCATTTCTCTTCCAACTCATTGAGCTAATTTAGTCTTTATTTCTATGTTGTACTCAAATCTAGATCGACCTACAATGTTGTTCTTAATGTCTTTATTTCAAACTCTATGGGGAATAAAGGATTCTTACCATACACCAATTCATATGGTAAGAAGCATGTAGTATTCCTCCATGTTTTCCTATAAGCCCACAGTACCTATGGAAGTTTCTCAGCCCAATTTATTTGGTGGCTGGCTACTGTATTTGTTAAGATTCCCTCAATGAATTTATTGGTGCTTTCCACTTGACCATTTTCTTGTGGGTGATATGTTGAAGTGATTATGTGATAAATTCCATAATTTTGAACCAGCCTCTTGATCAAATGAGATGTGAACTAAGGCCTCCCATTTGTCACTATCTCTCTGGGTATCCTGAAGCGAACAAAAATATCTTCAAACAGGACGTCTGAAATATCCTGCTATGTTGCTCTAGTTAGTGCCTTTTCTTCAACCATTTTGTGACGTAATCGGTGCAGGCCAATATGTATGATTTTTGTTGTGATGAAGGATTAATTGGCCCCACAAAGCCCAGGGCCCATTTCTCAAATGGTTATATCACTATCTGAGGTTGTAACAACATCTCATTTGATTTTAGAGGCTGGCCCATTCTTTGGAAACTATCACATCCTTTCACAAAATTCTCGGCATCCTGGAATATAGTTGGCTAGTAGTACCTTGTTGAGAGTACTTTTTCTCCTGTCCTCTTGTCAGCGAAATGTCCTCCACAAGGTTCCTCATGACAAGCCTTCAAGATCTCAAATACCTCATATTCTCTAACACATTGCCTAATCTGAAAATATGGCTCGGTATGATAGATATTGCCTTCTATCCAGGAGTAGGTAGCACTCTATTGTATAATCTTCCCCCTTTCCTTGGAAGACAATTGGTGTGGGAATTTTCCTATAGCAAGGTAATTGGCTATATCTGCATACCATGGTGAGTGAGTAGAGATGGAAAAAATATATTCATCTGGAAAAGAATCCTCAGTGGCAGTGTAGTCATCACTTATAGTTAATCTAGAAAGAAAATAAAAAACTACATTATCTTTTCTGGGTTTATCTAAAATAGTAATATCAAATTCTTGTAACAACAATAACCATCGTGTAACTCTACCATTAGTAACAGGTTTTTTTCATCAAAAATCGAATTGCAGCATGGTCAGTGTGTACAAATACTTGGTACCTAGTGATGTAGTGCCTAAATTTGTTGATAGCATGCATTACTGCTAGAAATTCCTTCTCCGTAGCAGTGTAGTTGATTTCTGTTGGAGTTAAGTACTAACTGATGTAATAAATGGCATAAGTTTTTTTCTCCCCCAGCTGCCCCAAAACAACACCCACAACCATGTCAGATGCGTCCGTAGAAATATGAAATGGAAATTCCCAGTTTGGTCCTCGTAAAACAGGTCTTGTTGCTACACAGTTTGTCAACTTTAAAAAGGCTTGCTCACACTTCCCTATCAACAAAAATTCTGCATCTTACATGAGTAATGAAAATATAGGAGATGCAATCTTTGAAAAGTTCTTTATAAATCAACTATAGTATCCTGCATGTCCCAAAAAACTACGTACCTCTTTTGGAGTATTAGGGGTTGGGATTTTCGAGATTACCTCAATTTTTGCAGGATCTACCTTGATTCCATCTTCCAAAATGAAATGTCCTAGCATAATTCCCTCAGTGATCATCATGTAGCATTTCTTCGTGCTCAGAGCAACATTATTTTTTTCACAATGTTCCAACACTTTTTCCAAGTTAGCTAATGTTGTCTCAAAAGCATCATCGTAGGGTGTAAAATCATCCATAAATATTTCAAGACAGCCATTCAAAAGATCATAAAAAATACCCAATATTTCCCTCTGAAAGGTTGTTGGTGAAGCAGTTTATGCAATTCCAATTCTTTCAGTATCTCCTTAAGTGCGGGGTTCATTCGGCGCTATGGTTGTCTAACTGGTTTTCAGTCCTCTTTAAGGTAAATGCAGTGAGTGCATATGCCAGGATGGATTCCTTTCATATCTGTATAGTCACATGCAAATTCCTTTTTGTATTTCTGTAGCAACTGTATCAGTAATCTGTTTTGTTCAGCAGTCAGGTTAGGATTGATGTTTAAACATTTCCAAAGTTTGATTTCAACGGTACTGCTGATAGTATGCAGAGTTGTTTTCAAATGTTCAATAATTGCATCCTCTACCTCATCTTCTTCCCCCAAATTTCTAATCGAGGCAACATAGAGTGAATTACTATTAAAACCATTAATGATATCGTCCTTTGTTTCATCTTTAAAGTATTGTGCCTTTCCTAGTGTGAGAAGAGGTAGGGAAAGATCAGATTCAGGTGCAAATTCATCCCACCAGGGACTACTCGAATCCATATGAGGTTTTTCTGGGGAATAAAGATTTAGGTTCTGAGTGGCTTGTCCATCTAAGATCACCATATATTCGAACCTACATCCAATATATGCATCTGCAGTGGCCAACCACGGTCTTCCCAAGATCAAAGGATGACCCCCCAAGTTGGATTTGGTTTGTAAAATGAGAAAATCAACCAGATAATTCCAGGAATCCAAAATGATAACCACATATTCTATCATTCCCTCAAGCTTGACATGGGACCTATTTACTAATTCAAGCACTGTGGGTGTAGTTCTATTTCCATGAAATCCTAGATAGATGAAGAGGTCTTTAGTCATGACATTAATAGCTGCCCCTAGATTAATTAAAGTATTGGTTATAGGTTGATTGTCAATATGGACAGTCACTGTAGGGTTCCTTGGGTCATTATATTTAGTCAAAAAAGGCTAATCAATCATGATATCGGACAATTTATCCATGACATGGATAATAGCAGGGTCTTTAGGTTATCTTCCAGGTCTTTTGATACATAAATCCTTCACTGTTTTAGAATAGATAGGTACTTCTTTAAGAGCTTCTAACATCGGAATACACATATACAAATTTTTCAGTTCCTTAAGGAATTCAAATTCAGGTTGTGAGACCAACCCAGTTTCCGTTAATCGTTGAGGGTATGGAGGATTCTGAATGCTAACAGTTGAGTTAGCTATCACAGATGCACCAACCTTGCTCAAATTGGCTGCTGTAGAAACAACAGATCCTCCCGATTTGGCTGCTACAGATGTAATAGTGGGTGTTGTATCAGTTGTTACATGTGTAACGACTACCTCTGAATCGCCCATGTCCCTTCTAGGTGACTCACATTCTTCGGTAATAATGGGAGTATGCTCATATCTAATGACTTTCCCTGATCAAAGTTGAACATCGTTAAGTCAAATAGGAGTAATAAGATAAGTCTGGAGGGTAACCAGAGCATCCATGTTCTGTGCTACCTTACTATTTGGATTGCGGTTAGGTTGCACAAGTAATTGGGGTCGGATAGAAGGTGTAGGATTTCGAATAGAAAGTAGTTCTAACTGCTGCTGCTGTATTGGTATTGGAGGGGGTACTGGACCTTGGCCATTACTTCTCTAGTTCTGACCTAAAGGATTGGGTTGTGATGGAGGATATTGCATTGGTGGAGGAGAAGACCACTGGTTCCATGGTGAAGGGAATTGTGTTGAGGAAGGAGTAGGATACTGCCATGGATATTTCTGACTATTATAAAAATTATTCTAAGGATAAAAAGAGGAAAAATTTAAAGGAATACCTATAGGTCGCGATTTCCATGGTATTTTTGATCTGATGAAATAATGTAATATCCCAAATTGGGAACTGTCAGCAAGGCATGACTGGAAAATGCATTTTCCAGGAATGGCTTCTATAGGATTTGAAACCAAGACCTGGATCCCTCATATCAATGCATATAAGGCTGAAATACAAGAGGAGGCTCAAAATAAATCCCTCTAGGTGGGTTAAACAGATCTCCCACACCTGGTTGTCTTCAGAAAGTGCCCGATGAAGGGGTTGCAACAATTCTTGAACAAGAGATGGAATACAACATTATTTTATAACCATGAACACATGAAGATCTATATAGCCAAAAAATGTATAATATTGCAGCAAATGTATACAATTCTTTGAGGAATCAATCACTCAAGCTAGGCAATGAGAGCCTCAACAAAACATGTACAGGAAAATGAAGAATACTGCTACACATTGAAAGGCCATGGCTATGACTGCACAGTATATAAAGAATGACTACTACAAAATGGTGTCAATACACAAATATGACAATATACCACTCAAATAAAATAGGGGAAGCAAGATCTCAACCCCTGGAAAAAGCAATACACAATCCTTGAAAGGATTGGCTGAAATAAGCACAAAATGGAAAATCTGCAGAAATGCCGGAGTTGCAGGGTGGAAAATGAAACTAAGAAAATGGAACTGGAAGGAGAAGACTGAAGATGATGAATTTGATGTCAAGATCTCCTCCAATGGATCTTCCAAGTGAGAGGCTGATCCTATCACTGAAGATCTCACTCTCCAATCAACACTGCAAACCCTCACTGCAAGTATGCTCTGAAAATAACGCAGTCACTGAGGGATACTGCATTGTAGGTGGAATAGAATGCTTTAGCCAAGTGCCAAGATCTGAAATATGCTCAGAATCCTTCCTTACTGATCTACCAAAGGAAATAAGGGTCCGTCCTCTGAAAAATGAGCCAAGGAATGATGTTGTGGGGTACTCCACTGCAACACCCTGCAACACAACTCAGCTCTAAACAGAAACTGCGCTGTAGCTGAAGGAGGATGCTTGGCCCAAGCCTGAATGTGGAGAAATGAAGTGAAATCCCTCAAGAGGCCTCTCAAGAAGGAGAGGAAATCCTAAACAGGAATCCCTCATGCTAAACAACACTGCAACTCAGCTAAACAGCCAGAGACTGCAAATAGTCTAAATAGACAAGAAATCTATAGTCATATGCATGAGTAACAATGGCTGCCTTGCCCTCCTTTTAAACACATGAGAGCTCCCTCTCCATGGGTCCCACTCTTTAGGGTTTCCACCATCAAGGAAACTTCCCTCTTCTTTCTTTGTGCTATCCCACAAGATGCTCTCCACCTCATACCTCTGCGCTGTTTGACTTGGTCAAAATTGACCTAGCCTTCTTGCAAATGTATCCTTTCACACATGAGGGTGTGAAATCTAGTTCCACTGATGATCCCCTTTCATAACAAGAGAGATTTTATCCATGTTTTTATTATGAATGGGCCTTATCACCCAATTATTCAACTCCTAAGTGAAAATAGAAAAAATTAATATTCCAATTTATTGTAGGAAAATTTTGGAATATTACAAATAAGAAGATTGAACATCCTCGCTTGATTCTTGAAGTACCGCCTTCAGTCTGGGAAATTTAGGACACTAATTTGTAGAATGCACCAACTCACAGATGTTTCACAGGCTGGCACTATTTAGTTCACATTCTCTTTCCAAATGTTTCTTTTTGCATCGGGGACAAAATATTTCTAAGGCTACTTCAGCTTCTGCTTGCGCTTTCTTGACTTGTACCGTAGTGATCTTGGAAGAGAGAGTGCCAAGGAGGTCAGTTTTAAAATCCTCGAATAAATTTCCGATCTCTGATCTGGTTACTCCTCCACTCATGGACTCTGTATCCGGACTAAAGGGTCACGAACTAAAACTTTCCCTTTGGCTGATCCTCTTGAGCTACGCAGGCAAAGCTTCATTATTTCATCAAGCAGTTCTTGCAATATGTCTCCTTTTCCCTATAGGTTCAGATGCTCCAGAAAATCATCTCTTATACCTGTTAAAAATATTGGCTTTAGAATTTCCGGGTCTAAGTTATTGAACTTAGACCTTTGTAAATTGTAGTGAAATTGTTCCATATAGTCTTCTAGGCTTTCCTCCTCCTTTTTTACAATTCTAAAAATCTCGTCCTTCAAATCCTTGGTTCGATAGTAATCCTGATATTTAAAGAGGAAGACATCTCTCATGTCATTTGAGGTTCAAATTGTGCTAGCACCCAGTCTCATGAACCATATTAATGCTGCTCCTTTCAGAGTAGCAGGGAATAATTTCAGCTTCTAAGCATCTGAAGTGTAGTAATAACCTCTACACAGCACATCGAATTCGAATAGAAAGGTATCAGGGTATTCAACAACAATCCCTTGAAAGGATGGTAGGGATGATAGAGGAATATTATTCATATGAGCCTCATCCCGTATTACTACTATTGGGAATTCAAAAGTAACAGAGCTATCTATCTTGACATTCTCGTCCCCCATGGCTAATTCTTCTAGATGGGATGAATTGACCTCAAAGTGTACTGGATATTGAAAAATAAAAGGATCAGGTTGCTCCAGGACCAACTGTTAAACAACACTACCAGCGTCCAAATGATGATCAATTGAATGTTGTTCCTCAGGTCCCTGATGCTCCCCAGTGGTCTTTCCGTGTCCTTCAATTCTCAGATCCTGATCAATGATTCTCCACTGCTGTTTTGAATCTGGAGTCTTGGTATTAGGAGTGGATATGTTGTTCGAAGGATGGTGAGGTCCAGACATGGAAGACATTGATGGTCTAGGCTTTGATATGGCAGCTACTTTCTGTGGTCCTATCTTTCTATTATCTTTGTATGACGTGGTATGTTCCTTTTCTTCCCTTGAGATCATATCTCTAAAGAATGTCTTTCCTCCCAAATCTGCACTCTTCTTTTCCTTCTTACGACCTGTCTTTCCTGTAGTCAGTAGAGTGGGGGGTGTTTGTAGATGTTGATGTTGTCCTACTGGCACAGATGGGCCCTATGTGTATCAATTCATCCTATAAGTGCTTTACTTTCTATAGCAGTGAGGTCACCCAAGTTTGTTAGAGAAATGCGCAGGTTCTTACCTCTCATCTTACCACCCAATGACTGTATAGCTGAAGACACCCTACAAGAACACCCAAAAATTCAACTCCTAAGTGTCCTAGCAAGACATTGGTGAGCCCGCTCAAGTTTGTTAGAGCGATGTGCAGGTTCTTACCTCTCACCTTACCGCTCGGTAATTGTGTCATTGGAGAAACTCTAAGAAAAAAAAATGCTCAGAAATTCACTCTCCTAAGTATCCCAGCAAGACATTGGTGATCTCGCTCAACTTAGTTAGAGCGCTGCGTAGGTTCTTACCTCTCGTCTTACTGCCTGACAATTGTGTTGCTGGAGACACTCTAAGAACACATAGAAATTTCACTTCTAAGAAACAACTCTGATTGATTGGATCGTCACTGCCATCCCTGGAAATGGTGGCAAAATGTTGGGTTGTATTAATCACTATTGAATGACTAAAAAGTACACATAAATTATTAATCCAGGGATGTCTTTTATTTCAATGAAAATTGCAATTTCTGTGCCGATACACTCAACCAGAAGCAATTCCAATTAAAAGAAATCGTTGCTGAAGTAAATGCTGGAATTAAATCACTCATGCAGGAATAAAATGATCTACAAGACTGGAATCACACTTCAATTAATCTGTTCTAGCACGTCACACAACAATTATCCAGCTGGTGTCTCTAATATCATATGTGTAACAACATACAAAGTATTGAAATTGAAGCTGATATATTCACAACTGAAACAACAGAAACAACACCTCTATTGATACATAAATAGAAATACAAACACATATACATAACTACCTTAATCACTGCAACCACTGCTAAGAAGGAGGGCCCTTCCTCCCTAGTAGGGTGCAGGTAGAGAAAGAACTTAACAGAAACTAAATTCAATAATGCATGTAAAAACAATAACACGATAATCTATATTAATATGAGCAAAATTACAGAGCCAAAATTATGTTGTTTTCCGCTAACCTCTCGACCTCTAGGGCCGAGAACTATATAGTGGTTACATCTCATAAAATCCAGGGATAGATCACTCATAATAATCTTATGATTCACATGCTGATCGAAATAGAGTACATATAGTTATAACCACTTCTTAATAAAAGACTGACTAGGAAATTATATATTACAATCAAAACCGCCCATAGGTTGTTATCCAGAAATACAATGCTAAACAACTTCTACAACTATCGCAATAAAACCATAGCTGTAGTGTAACAGATAAAGGACAGTTCAACAACAGTTGTTGTCGAGATCCAGTCAGCGGTACAACTGTATCAACATTTTTCCAGTGGGTCTGTAATAGCAGAGTGTAACAACAATTTGTCGGTGGGTCTGTAACAACAAGGTGTAACAGCATCGCTCACTGTAACAACACACCCTTAACTGCTCCTATGTACCTCGTGCTCGAGATATTTGGTGCTAAAAATGAAATCTGGAAAGACAACACAAAGACCATATATATTCTCCAAACATTCATCCTCAATTAGTCATAAAAAGGCATGATATATCACAATAATTGATGAAATGGCAGAGTAATGAAAATAATGTGAAACAACGCAAGTTAGGATAGAAAGGTAGGAAAAATAGGCAAAGATAGTCCTATTGGTTATAGTCATGAGGAAAAATAAGGAAAACAAATGTAGGAAAATTGTGCAAAACTGGCACCCAACAATACCTTCAACCTAGAAGAAGGGATGTCTACAACTTGTGATGGTTTAAGGATGACCACCAACTCTGGAATTCTTGATGCATTTCTTGGAACTCCTCAAAAACTGGCAAGAAGCTGAAGTCTTCTGCTAGAGGAAGTGTCCCCAATTATTTGAAGAGGAAGAAGCTCAACCTCACATATATGGTTTAAGGATGACCACCAACCAAAGGCATGCTCATCGGAATCTCTGTCTCTGGCTACAACTCTGAATATGGAATGGCAGGTTGTGGCTCAAGCTCGCTTGACGCGGATTTGAAGCTTATAGATGACCATCATTTCCCCCCTGTCAGATACAGGATGAGATGATGGTGAAAAATCAACTACAAGACCGTTCAATACTCTAGAAATTTTTTTGACATATGACTGGAACATATTCTTGGTTGTTGATGCCCATTTCCAAGAAGTGATCCATCCAATATGAATATTTGTTCTTGCAGGAGGTTTATTTTTGAAGCATTTGTACGAAAAATGAATGTTCTGACCATAGTTCTTGAATGGGTGAAGATCAAAACAATGATATTTCATATGGCCAACTCAATCACAGTGTTGGAATTTTACAATCTGTTGTGGCTGTTGTGGAAGAGGAGTGGGATTTGGAACATCTGAAGATGCGTTGTCATGAAGAAATCCAACACTATGGAACTGGATGGGCTTTGAGTAATATAGAATATTAAAGGACACCTCCTTGTCATATCTAAGGCCTGTTATGTGCTTGTTATGGACAAGCTCTTCCTAAGGTTTGATGATGGGCTTGGGAAGTGCAGGCTGGATTTTTGCTTTGCATGCAAAGCTACTCTTGAACTAGGCACTGAATCTGAATCACCTACAACATTATTGAATTATTGTTTATGGGATTCTGTTTCAATGTTCTGAATAGAAACAAGTTCAGAATTATGCTCACTTTGTTGTAGCTCTTCTCAATGTAGCCTTGTCTTAAGCTACAAAAACTCAATTTTAACTTGTGCATTTTGTAGACAAGTGTGAATTTCTGAGAGAGAGTCTTTGCTGATTTTCACTATACTTTCATCAGTAGACATGATTAGAGTTCCGAATAACTCTAATAAAGTGTCAATTTTATCCATTTTCTCCATAGTGAAATGACAACTATGAACTTGTAGAAAATAAACAATGCCCACTAACAATACAATACCACTGCAATTGGATTATACAATAGGGAGGAGAACTAAATGTACACCTACAACTTGATACTCAACTATGAGTTAAATTTTTTATGCACCCACATTATCACTTAATATCTAAACTATTTAATAAATCACTCAAGCGATTGATGACTATAACTACCAATTCAAGAAGAGTTTTTCTTTATGAGAACTAACATATCTCATTTGAGGCACTTTCAAATGTTTAAATAATATAAATTGAGGAAGAAACAAAACTAGAATGAAGGCTCCCACTATCTTGGTCCTCGAGTCATATCCCTTTATGTACCCATGCAAAAATATGTTAGTGCCTCATACTCGCTCTTTATTTCGACCTCAAATATTTTTTTGCATTCGACCTCAGAGATTGACGGAGTGTGGCGGAAAGTGTTATGGAGGAGAGTGTGAGGGAGGATTTGGAAAGGAGGAATGTGGTGGAATGCATAGTGTTATGGAGGTGAGCATGAGGGCAGATTTGGAAAGGCAAAATGTGGTGGAAGGCATAATGTTATGGAGGTCGGGCCAGCAAGAGGTAGGTGGGACGGGCTGACGGGAGGGAGGTGGTAAGGGTCGACAAGTGGTGCCACAAGCCAGGGAAGACCAACTGTTATCGGAGGCCCAAGAGCACAATGTGGACTGTGGATGAGGCGTCACATAGGAGTAAGTTGAGGACGGGGCGTCCGCCGTTAGCATTCAAGATATGTGGGAGATTTGTGTAATGGGGTGCGAAGGAGGGCAGGCACCAGGTAGGAGTTGGTTGGTGTGTATTAACAAAACACCACAATGCCAAGGGGTAGGTGCCTCATACTCGCTCTTTATTTTGATTATGTGTCCAAAAATATGATTGGAAATATCACTTTTATAAGTACTTAGAGACGATATTATTTCATGCATATATTGTGAATATAGTAGGACTACTCTTATTGTATTTTTTATGTATGCTATTTAACCTACGTATATGCTTCTGAACTATTTCGTTTGCATTTGTATGTATCTTTTTGGATGCATGTTGATGTGTTAATCCATCATGTTGACTTGTGGAATATTCCACTTGTTAGTTCCTGTGATGTCATTTTTCTCATGTGTTACTTCTAAGCTCCATAAAATTACAAGATTGCAAGGGGTACACTTTATTCTCCCTTCATGTGTTGGAACTGTCATACGTTTCACTTGACTCTTAGTAGGGTCACACACTTGTTCTCACCAAAGACACCATGGACCACTCTATGCATTTTCAAACCAAGGCATATCATTAACACCTCACTATTGGGACTCCTACTCGACACTTTGTGAGGTCTAGTTGGGACTTCATATTAGGGAGATCCCTTAAATGTTGGCTACTCTAGTACCGTAAATAAAATTCTTAATGAATGTATGATCTAATAGATGATGTTCTAGTTATTGTGAGAGGGCATCTGGCCTTCTAGACGATTCTTAGATAAGTATGAGATCTGTTATTTAGATATATCATTATGATCTGTAGATTACATGTTCATGATGTGTATGATAGAATGAATATCATGGGTAGGCCTTTCTAGGTCAAGTTCTTGTCTATGTTTTGTATGGAAGGATTTTTCCTAGTGTCAATTATTGTTCTAGAAAGTTGCATCAAGTTCTGGGCAATGGTCTGGAGACTAGACCTGAAAAAAGTACCTGATATATCGCGGCCAAAGGAAAATAACTGGGTAAAAAATACTGCAGTCGCTCCCTTGTAGGCTTATGCATGCAACTGGAGGGGTAAAAATTAATTAAGGTAGTGTTGTGCCTGTGTTTAAGAGTCCATATTAGTGAAAAAACAAGTTAACTCAGGGTTTGGGCATCGGGCACCTGGAAGGATGGTTTAGCCCTTGGGTGTCCTGTAGCACCTGAGGGAAATTAGTAAGGTTTTGGTTTTATCAATTCCACTTCCTTAAGGTGACCTAGGAGGTTGATTCATACCATAGTAAATCTTCGTTACATATTTAGCCTGGTGGATTGGTGAAATTGGGTGTAACAACCATAGTCAAAATTCCATGAAAAATTTAATGAAGCCAAAAACAAGATCATGGTCATGGGACACACATTCCAAGATGAATGTTGGGAAAAGCATCCTAGTTGGTGTCTTTTCAGTTTATTATGGCTAAGGAAATGGAAAAGACTTGGGAAAGGAAAGAGGCATTAATTGGCATTTTATTTATGAAAATAATGGAAAATAGGAGAAAAGGAAGGTGAAAGGTCACAGGTTGCACGTGAGGAGGAAAATGAAGAAAAAGTAATGGAAAATGAGGAAAATATAGGTCTCATTGATAAAAAGGCCTATGAGGATCAATTGGTAGCGTTTTTCAGTTCAGTTTTGGAGCTCTCTCTCTATTCGCTCTCTCACACTCTTGGACACGTAGATTTTTTTTGGTGCACTTCAACATTGGATCAAGAAAGGAAAAGAAGGAAAAGAGGAAGCAAAGATCAAGCAAGGAAGAGTAGGATCAAGCAGCTTCAATGAGTTTGTTTGCCAGTATCGATTTTCGTGTGTGATTTCCTTGCTATATTTCAAATGCATGGTTACACATGTGTGTTATTGGATTTCTTGCTGTCATTGGGATGGGTTTTTCTAGGTGTGACATTGTTCTTAAGCCTTTCCTTTCCATTTCTGGATATCCATGGTGTGATGGGGTTCTCATGTTTCAGTTGAGATGTATTTCTGGATGGATTCGAAACTGAGTGAGGTGGATCTCTGAATGAAAGAATACACGGTCTATTGATCCCTGAACTAGATTGTGGATTGCGGTAAATCCACTGGCCTAGTGACCCCTGAACCGAACTATGGGTTGCAGTAAAGTTAGGTATTGTGTGCCTTGGTGGGTTTTGGAATCCTCGAACAATGAATGGTGGGATATATGGTAAATCCTACAGGTGGTTTCCCTTGATTAGGCCTAGGAATCCTTGCTAGTGAATGGTAGGATATATCGTAAAGCTTGGAGGGTGGTGTCTCAGTTATGGGATAGTGATCCCTAGATCATATTGTGGATTGTAGTAAAGCCTAGAGACTAGGAGACAAAATTATTCATGGTGTAGGTGGATAAATCCAGTGGAATCCATGCTTTTTAATGGCCTAGTGATCTAGTGATGATTGTGGTAAAGCCTATTTCTATTGATGAGGGCGAGGTGGTTAGCCTCGGCAACCCCAATTGGTTATTTTGGTTTGAGTCCCACATTCATGATTGGAATATGGCATGGGGGTGAATGGGTGAAGAGAGTTTGGCTCAACCAATCTATGGTCGGGTGGAACATGGTAGTCCCATACTGGGATTTATTTTGTATTCATTAATAAGAGGTTCTTTCCTTGGTATCTTATATGTAAATATATTGGTTCATATGTGGCATTTGTGGCTATTGTATTCTCATTATTTCTATTGTTTATATGTTGGTTATGAATATGTTTTATGAATGTGATGATGTACGACTCTCATCATGTTTTGATTTTTAAATGAATGAATAATTAATATATGACCTAATATATGATAATGCAGATAATGTGATAAGGCATCAATGCTTCTTTACAAATCTTAGATAAGTATGATACCCTTATGCTCATATATGTTATTATGACTTTCAGATTACATGTTCATGATGTGTTTGATGAAATGTTTTTCATGGTTAGACTTCGTTAGGTAAAGTCCTTGACCAAGTTTTGTGTTAGAGGCTTTGTCTTGGTGTCATTGATTGTCTTGGAAAGTCTCATCAAGTTCTGAGTAGTGGTTTAGAGACTAGCCCTAAAAAAGTGGCTTAAATCTCACATTATCTAGCACAAAAAATGACTGAAAAAGACTACAATATCTCCCTTGTAGGAATCATTGGAGCGACTAGAGGGTCGTAATTGCATGAATTCCCATGTCATGGGAGCGATTGGGGGTTTTTTCAATGAAAATTTAGTTTGACTCAGGGCTTAGGAACTTGGAGGGGTGGTTTAGCTCCTATGGGTCCTGCAGCTCCTCATGAAGGTAAGTATGGTTTTATTGTGTCAATTCCACTTCCTTAAGGTTATCTAGGAGGTTGAATCATATCATATTAACTATTCGTCACTTTTTTACCTTGGTGGACATGTTAACTTTGGTAAATGTGGGAGGAGGGTGTTACAGAGTGGTATCAGAACATGGTTCAACACTTAGACACGATGGTCGGAATGTGTTTGTGATGCATACATTTTAGTTGCATATGTGTTATTTATATTGTGGAATATTTTCTTTTTGTGTATGCATGGTGGTGGTCATTTTCTTCATTGTGTTGCCATGTGGAAGTTGATGACGTTGTTGTTGGGATGAATTTGTCATGAATTCATGTGAGACGTATATGCATTTTTTATGCATCTCAGTGTCTATACCATGTTATGGATGCATTTTCATGGTTATAGTTGTTTTGCATGAGGTCATTGTAGGCATTTTAGGTCATCATGATGTTGTTGGTATGTTATGATGTTGATGCGTTGGTTGAGATAGCGCAAGAGATGCAGATCATTAGAGTGAGGCTGCGGCACTAAAATTCAGGGTGAGAGAATATCATCATATAGGTTTATATGTTTGGCATGTAGTTATGAGGCTATTGGTTGTTATAAGAATTAGGATTACTTATATTCTTGTCATTCCATTGTTATTGTGGTTACATGTGTGATAAAATATAGCTGATCAGTGTGATCATATGTACATGCATCGGTTAGTCATGAAGGATAGTAACTTGTTGTTATATGCATTGTGGTCATATGCATGATGGTTATGGTAATTTTCCTTAGGATATTGATCTTATATGTATCATGCTAATTTGTATTGGCATATGCAGATGATTATGGTTATGACATTTAGGTATGTTAATATATTGTGATATTATGTCATACTAATCTAGAATGACTGTACATATGTGATTGTTATTCATGAATTTAAATTGTTTATGAGCTTATGATGTGAACATGTTATATAGTTACTATTATGGATATCATGATATTATTTATGATTGAGTTGATATGTTGTGAAGTTATATTGTGCTAATATAGATTGATTGTGGAGACAAAATAGCCTCCCTTAAGATACATTAAGGTATAAGTTAGCTTATGTCCTATACTTGGTCCTTGACTGTTTGATTATGTCATTTAATTGGTGTTTGAGTGTTTGATTATGTCATCTAGTTGATTTATCTAACATGGTACGTTTACAGTCCATTTGAATGTTTGATTAATTGGATGATACAAGTATGTGTTTGTAAGATTGCATGAAAAAATGATATTGTTTAATATTGTTGTACTAACACATATGTGTTGAGATAGCTAATATGTACTTGAGTGAAAGTAGGTGATAGTTGTAGCATTATGTACTATGAGTGATGAATGTGAGTTGACTGTTGGTTATGATATTATTTTTCATCTTGATAAAGGTTTATTTCAAATTAATATACATGATGTCTTGATCTTTGGAACATGTGGCTGACATGTGTGTTTAGTTACGAGGCAACGTGTTTGGCATAACAAGGTAATATAGCTAATATATTGTTATATTAATCTATGCGTTGACATTTATGTATTTTCATTAGTATGATACAGGGAATTGCATGGAAAAAAGATTTCCATGAAATATTGAAGAAGGCTTGGGTTGAGCTTTCCATTGGAGGTATTGGGAACCATGGGGTTAAGTCATGGTGTTTGTTGGAAGTTTTTTGGGAACCATGGGGTTAAGTCATGGTGTTTGTTGGGAGTTTTGTGCCTTTGGTATTTTGTGATGTGTTTGATATTGATTTATGGGTTTTCATTACATCTGGTGTAAGGCCTTGCCACTTTGTTTGTGATGTCATATTGCTATTGGTTTTTCATGGTTTTCTTCTTGTTTTCTTTTTTTATTGTGTTTTATGTTTTGAGGGTCTTGGGAATTGGTTGGGAAGGAGGAAATTTAATTGATCTCAGGGAGAGATGAATGAAACCCAATAGGTGATGCAAGACTCAGACGAAGCTCGTTGCATGGGTAAGGACAATTGAAGGCAAGAGTATGACATTCGGTTGGATTAGTTGGCTCCATTGAGGTAAATGGACGGTGGCAGGACAAACATGAGAAATGTAACCAAAAATGTAAATTAAATGGATTTGAGGCGTCAAATGCCGTGACTATGTTGGGAACCATTGTTCTCAATGTTGTGCATGTTGTGCATGGATAAATGGAGTTCTCTTAACCTTGACCTTGTGCTATCTGGTAATTATGTTGTGATCATGATTATGCTGATGTTTATTTATGTATACATGTATGTATGTATGTATTTCATGTCTGAGAGGGTCGTCATGAATCATGATTGTTTAATTCTAATGTTTATATGTATATATGTTTGTATGTATGTCGTTGTATAACAAGATCATGATTATTTTATGCTAATGATTATATATATGTATGTATCAATGTCATTGTATTCCAGGGTTGCCAGGGATCATTCTTGTGGAGTAATGATTGATTATGCAGGTGAATCAAAGAAAGAGGCTCTTGGTCTTATGAGGAATCAAGTTGTAAGAGTAAAAATGACATATCTACAAGGTCGGTATCATGTTGACATGAAGTGATAATATATGCTTGTATTATGCCTATGTTTATGTTATGGATAGGTAATGCAAAGGGATACATCAACAAAATGGAATAAATGTGATCAATGGCATGTTGGAACATGCATAAATAGTGAAAGGACTCTAGAAGAGAGGTTGCTTGGTAGAGTCAGTGAGTGCTCTATGGATATGTAGTACTAATGTGGTGTATATGTTTTGCATTTTGTACTTGTTATGTTGTGTACATAAGGTTTTGTGTTTATATGATATTGTGTACATGTTGTTTATGTAGTTTCAGGTATAGATGGTGCTATGTGCATGATGTATATATTGTGTTGTGTACATATCGTATTGTGGGCATGTTGGATGTGCGGTTTTGAGTGCATATGTTGTTGTGTACATGTTGGATATGTGGTGCTATGTACATATGGTGCTTTGTGCATGTTTCATATGCAATTTTTTGTACATATGTTGTGGTCTGCATGTTATACATACGTACTATGTACATGTGGTGTTGTGTGTATGATTGTACATGTCGTGCTATTTGCATGTGGTATCGTGTATGTGTTGTACATGGGGTGATGTGTGTAGTTAGTGTTGTGTACATGTCTTGCATGTGGTGCTATGTACATGTGGTGTTGTTTACATGTTGTGCATATGGTGCTGTGTATATGTGGTGTCATGTACACGCTCTGTAGGTGGAATTGTGTACATGTGGTACTGTGTACACATTCTGTAGGTGGCATTGTGTACATGTGGTATTGTGTACACGTTGTGCAGGTGATGTCATTTACATTTGGTGTTTTGTACATGTTGTGCAGGTGGTGTTGTGTACAGGTGGTACTATCTACATGTTGTGCATGCAGAATTGTTGTACATGTTGTATTGTGTGTATGTAGTACATGTTGTATGGTGCACATGTGGTATTGTGTGCATGTGGTAATATGTATGTGCATTATGTAGTCGTGGTGTCGTGACATGTGTATTCGTTGTGTTATACTCTGTGTATGTATATGTATTGTGTTTTACATCGGATTTAGGTGTATGTATATGTATTGTGTTGTACACCATACGTAGGTGTATGTATTGTGTTTTATTGTACATTGGGTGTAGGAATATGTATTGTATTGTGTCATACATCAGATGTAGGTGTATGTGTTATGTAGTATGTCGGGTGTAGGTGTATGTGTTGTATGTTAGGTGTTGGTGCATGCATTGTATGGTATTGTATTCCATGTGTGGTTGTATGTGTGTGATGCACACTATGTGTATACGTACGCAGTTGAAGAAAAGGCATTGGATGTTTTTCGAGTGTGGAAACTGATCCAGTGTCCATACAAAAAGGATCGATTAAAGGATAAGTATCAGTATTTTATTTCAATTTTAATTATGCATGTTATTTATGATTATGGTTTATGATGGTTACATGTGATCTATGATTTTGATTACTATGGTTGCGTTTTGAGCTAACTGGATGTGATATGTTTATACATGATTATTTGATCGAACAACTAGTTTGACTTGTTGTGACTAGAAGTGAAAATAAGTGCAAGTGTACCTTACTGACGAGCCACTGATGAGGTATTACTTGAATTTATTTAATTTTCTTTTAATATAATGGTACTTATGTGCTTGGTATAGGAAATCATGAAAATTCTCGGTTGGGTGGTTGAAACTGACTCCAAGAATTAGCAACAACAAGAAAAGGAGTTGAAACATACAACAATATATTGGTAAAGCACTCAAGGAGCAGGACCATTGTGGGACACTCGTAACCAACAATTTCCATTGATTTCCATGAGAATGCTATGAATGGTATGATGGTTTTGAGGCAGGTATATGGCTTGGTTTTTGTATCCTTCGATGCGAGGAACTGTTGCCAAGGGATGGATCTCCTGGGATAGGGGATGCCAAGGAACTTGGAAGGTGAGTGACTGTATGAAAGGTAATGATCATATTGCCCGAGGGACTATGTAGCAGAGAAGGGAAGCTTAGGGAATGGTTTTTTTTTGTCATTAGCATTTCTAGATGGAATCGGATGCACATTGGGAGTTTTCCCTGGAACAATGAGTTGGTAAATGTTCACTGGGAGGAAATTTGGCACGAGATTGTAGCGCTGGACATTTGATGCAAGTTTGACTCTGGAAGTGGATTCTAGACGGCCTGGGAAGAATGTGAATCCTAGTATTACTTTTGAGGGTGGAGGTGTGAGCCTCTGGATTCCCATGTTGCAGATGCATTCATCGTATCCTTTTATTTGTTGGTTGAGAAAATGTGCATATGTGTATATTACTGTAAATATTATATCGAGCTAGATTTATAAAGCTCCATAAATAGTATGCTTATTTTTTGGTTGAAAAAAATTGGTTGTTATTATAAATACCGTAATGAGTTGTGTTATAAAGCTCATGGGTAGTATGTTTTTCTTTCAAAATTCTTGTTGGTTGTAGGTGTCATTGAACACTGAGGAAGGTGTTCCCCCAATGGGGAGGCTTCTCAAAATAGCCCTGGTCAAAATTCCATGTAAAAAATAATAAATGAAAAAATAAGACCATGGTCATGGGACACGTATTCCAAATTGAATGTTAGGAAAACCATCCTAGTGGATGTCATTTCGGTTTATTATGGCTAAGGAAATTTGCAAAGGAAATGGAAAATGCTTTGGAAATGCAAGATACATTAATTGGCATTTTATTTATGAAAATAATAGAAAATGGGAGAAAAGGAAGATGAAAGGTCACATGTTGCATGTGAGGAGGGAAATGAAGGAAAAATAATGGAAAATGAAGAAAATAGAGACCTCATTGATAAGAAGTCTTATGAGGATCAGTTGATAGCTTTTGTCAGATTAGTTTTGGAGCTCTCTCTCTATTCTCTCTCTCACACTCTTTGACACCTAGAGTTTTCTTGGAGCACTTCAACATTGGATCAAGAAAGGAAAAGAAGGAAAAGAGGAAGCAAAGATAAAGCAAGGAAGAGCCGGATCAAGCAACTACAATGAGTTTACTTGTAGGTATCTATTTTCATGTGTGATTTCCCTTCTATATCTAGCATGCATGTTATGCATGTGTGTTCTTGGTTCTCTTGTTGTCATTGACATGGGTTTTTCTAGGTGTGTAGTGTTCTTCAGCCTTGCCTTTGCACTTCCAGATAGCCATGGTGTAATGGGGTTCTCATGTTTCGGTTGAGCTGGATTATCAGATGAGTTCAAAAATGAGTGAGGTGGATCTAAAAGAACACATGACCAAGTGATCCCTGAATCGAACTGTGGATTGTGGTAAAGCCACTAGCCTAGTGACCCCTGAACCGAATTGTGGATTTTAGTAAAGCCATGTATTGTGTGTGGGCCCAGGAATCCTCGACTGGTGAATGGTAGGATATATGATAAATCCTAGAGCTGGTTGCCCTTGATCAGGCCGAGGAATCCTTTCTGGTGAATGTCGGTATATACGATAAATCCTGGACGATCGTGTCTCTATTATGGCCTAGTGATCCCTGTATCAGACTGTGGATTGCGGCAAAGCCTAGAGACTAGGAGATGGAAAAATTCCTCACGGTGTAGGTGGATAAATCTGGGGGCATCCATGCCTTTTTATGGCCTAGTGATCCTGTGATGATTGCAGTAAACAATATTTTGATGAGGGTGAGGTGGTTAGCCTCAGAAAGCCCTGGTTGGTTATTTTGGTTTGATTCCCACATTCATGCTTGGAATATGACACATGGGTGATTGGATGAAGAGAGATTTGGCTAAGTCAATATATGGTCAGTTGGAACATGGTAGTCCCATACCGCGTTGGTTTTAGAATTAATTAATAACAGTCTCTTTCCTTGGTATCTTATGTGTAAATGTATTGGTTCATATGTGGCATTTATGGTTGTTGTATTCTCATTATTTATGTTGTTTATATGCTGGTTATGTATATGTTTTATGACAGTGATGATGTATGGATCTCATCATGTTTTGATTTGTAAATGAATGAATAATTAACCTATGACCTAATTATTAATAATGCAACTAATGTTATAAGGCATCAATTCTTCTTTACGAATCTCAGATAAGTATGAGACCGTTATGCTCAATTATGTTATTATGACATGTAGATTACATGTTCATGATGCGTTTGATGAAATGTATGTCATGGTTAGATTTGGTTAGGTCAAATCCTTGACTAATTTTTTTGTTAGAGGCTTTATATTGGTGTCATTGATTGTCTTGGAAAGTCTCATCAAGTTTAGGGTAGTGGTTTGCAAACTAGCCCTGAAAAAGTGACTTAAATATCATAGTCTTTGGCAAAGAACTGGCTGAAAAAGATTGCAGTATCTCCCTTACATGAATCATGGGAGAAATTGGAGGGTTCCAGTCGCATGGATTCCCATGCAATGGGAGTGACTAGGGGTTTTTTCAATGAAAATGAAATTTGACTCAGGGCTTGGGCATCTGAAGGGGTGGTTTAGCTCCTGTGGATCCTGTAGCTCCTCAGGAAGGTCAATATGGCTTTCTTGTGTTGATTCCATCTTTCTTGTGTCAATTCCATTTCCTTAAGGTGATCTAGGAGGTTGCATCATACCATAGTAACTCTTTGTCACATGTTTACCCTAGTGGACTCGTTAACTTGAGAAAATGTGAGAGGAGGGTGTTACATTGGGTAAGTGTGGGAGGAGGGTGTTACAATATGAACCATATTATCAAGTATTTTCACAAAAGATTCTACATCACACATTACCAAAGCAGTCTATATACCATGCATTTCAATGACTATGTTACATTTGTAAATACAATAAGAGAGGATACTCCTCTTATTAGATTGAGGCCATATCATTAATGCGAGGGCTTCTTCCTGAAATAGATTATTTCTTAAACATTAATTCCTTTTGGTTATGAACATAGAGGATCATTAAAATTGTCTTATTTTATTAACAGTTGGTTTGATTATTTTAAACTCCAAACCTTTTGCTAAGATATTTTCCATTTCTTTATAACAGAAAAGGTATTGGTGTTTGATAATACCTTAAGAAACAATTGATTTGTTAAGAATACCAAAGCCAACGTGGCCAAATGATTTCATTAGACTGAGTTCAAAAATTAATTATGGTTCCATTGCTTTTAAAATTGTATAGTTTTATAAAAAGGTGGTCTATTGTTTCTTCAAGTTTAATTTCTCACATGAAATTAGTGCTCCAAGATGATCTATAGAAGAATGATATGTTTTTCTTAGAACAATTACTAAGATTTTTGGCATTGTTACAAAAATTTTCCAAATTGTCGCGTGCTACCATGTCAAACTTTTCCTTGCATAGTTTTGAGCAAAATTTTTCTAGCAACTTAAAACTTATTTCCACCAAGTTCAACGTGATCCTATTGTCGCTAAGAAATAGACACTTTAAATGAGGCAAGGATAAAAACCTCTTCAAATAATTCATGCTAGTTTTGGCTATTGACAATTTCTGAAACTGTGGAAACTGCTCAAACAAAGTCAAGAGAGGAAATTTGCATGGCATACCTTTAAGTGTAATGTCTAGGGTTAAGGAAATTATTTTTGAAGGATTTTGTCTACCTCTAGTAGCTTCAATTGTATTTTCCCATGATTTTTCCATATTTCTTATGATTCAAGCTTTCACAACAAGTTCAAACCCACCCACTCAACATTTTAGATTTCAAAGGGATATTATTAATATCACCTCTATGTGCCTCAATAAAAATGGAAAAAGTGCCTTTGTTTTGTGAAGGAAAATATGTGTGTGCCCTTTAAAACACCTTCAAAATCTCCCTTGTTCACACAAATTCGACTAACTTTCAGATATGGAAATTCTCAACTTGGAAATAAGGATGAGATGTGTCCCACTACTCAGAGTTTTCAGAAATGGAAATTTCTTGTGCACATGTTTTGTACATCTGCTAGGTAGTGAAAGAAAAATGAGGATAACCAAGTTGTTGAAAGTGGGTTGTTGTCTCAATGCTCATTCACATTATGCAAATTTAAAATGTTGCATAACCGTAACAGAACAATCAACCTTCAATTTTAACTGTTAGTTATTATAAATTCATTAATTTCATCTCATTATATTTCATCAACATGATTTCAAATCCATGGTACCCATGACATTGTGAAATTTCATATTTGACTACAGTTACCATTGATCTTACATTCACATAATAAACCACTCTCTCAATATTTTTTCATGGAAAGTCTTCTATTTTTAGTGTTCATTGTTCATCATACATAAATAAAAAAAATAAAAAAAATTAAATAAATCACTTTTTCATTCAAAGTATTTATCTGAAATTCTTATATTTGTTGTGTATTTATCCTAAAATATCATATTTTATGCAGGAAACATAGTTGCAATTTAGAAAGAAGGAACATTCTCACAACGCTGAGAAAAAGCTCAAAAATCTATATTTAAAACAAAGACTATAGTTTAGTTATAGTCATCCTCGATTTGATTTAATGATGAAGAAAAGGGCAGTACACCTACCATTTTTACAAAATATTTTGTCACTTTGAGCAAATCTGATTCTCAAAGGATATGCTTGTAATGACTTGCGTACCAATATTTTGTATATTTTATGTGTTGTATCCTTCTTCTTCTTGCATGCATGGAATATGCATTTCTTTTTCATCAATTTATTAGTTAGTGTATATCATGTGGCTATAAGGATCTATGGTCTCGACCCTATAAAATTTATTCCTGTTGTTCTAATTTTTTTAAAATGTTATAATGTCACTACCTTTTTAAGTTACATGTGGGTAATTGTTTCCTAAAGATTTATGATCCCTAATTTTCCTTTGCGTGATCATTTTTTCTTCAGTTGATGTGCATGTTGTGGGCTAATACTTAGAAATTACAATGATCTACTATATTGTATACTCTCTTTTACTAATTGGTTTTTGCTAATATCGAGAGGTGCCTTTGTTCTTTTAATGCGGGCATATAGTTGGATTAAATACATGTGTTCCATTGTAAACTATGATTTATTGATATATATTAATGTGGTTGAGGTTGCATAATAAATTTTTGAGACTAATATTGAATTCAATGAAATGTTTCAAAAAAAAAATAAATGATTTTTTGAATCACGTTTTTGTTTTTTGCTAATAGTCTTAGAGATATCTTGCATTCTATTGTATTTGATTGTAGTATTGACAAGCAATTGCAAATGATATTGAGGGGTATCAAACTTCTGCATGTACAATTTTTTTAGTACAACCCTAATTAAATGTTTGAATCTTGGGATTTGATCCAAAACAAAGAGTGGCAAAGAAAACATGTTAAGGCTCAT
The DNA here is from genome assembly GCA_034641835.2 of Pinus albicaulis. Lineage (NCBI taxonomy): Eukaryota > Viridiplantae > Streptophyta > Pinopsida > Pinales > Pinaceae > Pinus > Pinus albicaulis. The sequence continues at coordinate 480,870,925 of CM076582.1, forward strand.
ACTATTTGTTTAAGCACTATATTTGAAAATTCAATTTTGAACGAGTTATGTAATATCTTAAATATATTAATAATTTCCTTTAGTTTACATATTGTGCATGTTCTTCAATTGTTTTCAAACATAGTTTTGTTACTAGAGAGCTATTATTTTTAAAAGCAAAAAAGCCCTTAACATTATAAAAAAAAATATGGAAATAAATTATGGTGCTTCAAAGTTGACATTTACCCCTAATGCTTCTTTCCTTTCTTGAGCTTCTTTATGATTCTACCACCCACTTGGAATCTTCATATATTTTTATTTATATGATCCCTTTTGTCAAGGGTAAGTTCATCGATATACAAACTAATTGATTGTTTGTGCTTGGACTAGGCCCACACTTGCAAAAATGTAAGGCATTCCACGATATAAACATGCCTCTTCGCACTCTAGATTTCTAGTTTGCAGATCCACAAAAGATCCCATATTTTTTTTTTTTAACTTTTCTCATAAATATTGTAGGCTCTTTTCAAATTGTAGAAGATTAAATATGGGATTTATAACCTTGATTATCACTTGACAACTTTTCTACTTTGGCATATTTTTTATCTTTTCTTACTACTATCCTTTTCAAGAGTGGTTAATTTATGTTCTATTACCATCCATGAATCCATCCCTATGCAAAGAATCATTTCTCTCCCATTTTTATTTATCAATGAGAAAACACTTATTGGAATTTTGTCAGTTACAAAATCGACTGTAGGGACAAACTTACAGAGAAACTAAATTTATGTGATGTGGAAAAACTTGTTACTTTAAAATTATAGTCAAAGTGCATTGGCACTTTTTTGGTGAACAAGTTAATATTGTAATAGATGTCTAGAAGATTAAATCAAACTCATGGATGACCACCATCATCATTGACTGCACTCCCCACTAAAATTATGAACACCGCTTTATAAGTAAAATGTGATACACAACACTCAATGTAAAACTCATAGATAATTGCATCATCTAAAATTCAATCTTGATCTCTTCTGTATTTCTCTATAACCATTTGGTATGATTTCATTGATACACTCATATTCACCACCCCGCTATTGTTCTACTTGTGTTCACAATAACACATAAATATAAATGCAATTATCAGATTAACTTTACTACAATGCATACTACTTCATACTTGTCCATATATGATATTTTTAAATTTTCTTCAAGGTTCTGGTCTCTTTAAATATAGCGACAAATCTAGTTAAATATTTCTTTTAGAAACATGAACTACTCAAGAATGGGAACAATTTTTCCTTTTTTAATTTATTAAAATTTTGAAATGATTTTTATATGAAAAATATATTTCAACAAATGTTGAGTTAATTTTTGGTGAAAACAAAACTTAGTGGAATCCAGCATGGATTCCTGGATTGGTAGTGTTGTGCCAGTGTTTAAGAGTCCATATTAGTGAAAAAGAAAGTTAACTCAAGGTTTGGGCATTGGGCACCTAGAAGGGTGGTTTAGCCCTTGGGTGTCCTGTAGCACCTGAGGGAAATTAGTAAGGTTTTGGTTTTATCAATTCCACTTCCTTAAGGTGATCTAGGAGGTTGATTCATACCATAGTAAATCTTTGTTACATATTTACCTCAGTGGACCGGTGAAATTGGGTGTAACAGCTGTAGTCAAAATTCCATGTAAAATTTAATAAAGCCAAAAATAAGATCATGGTCATGGGACATGTATTCCAAGATGAATGTTGGGAAAAACATCCTAGTTGGTGTCATTTTGGTTTATTATGGCTAAGGAAATTTTCAAAGGAAATGGAAAAGACTTGGGAAAGGAAAGAGGCATTAATTGGCATTTTATTTATGAAAATAATGGAAAATAGGAGAAAAGGAAGGTGAAAGGTCACAGGTTTCACGTGAGGATGAAAATGAAGGAAAAATAATGGAAAATGAGGAAAATATAGGTCTCATTGATAAAAATTCCGATGAGGATAAATTGGTAGCTTTTTTCAGTTTAGTTTTGGAGCTCTCTCTCTATTCGCTCTCTCACACTCTTGGACACTTAGATTTTTCTTGGTGCACTTCAGCATTGGATCAAGAAAGGAAAATAAGGAAAAGAGGAAGCAAAGAACAAGCAAGGAAGAGTAGGATCAAGCAGCTTCAATGAGCTTGTTTTCCGGTATCGATTTTTGTGTGTGATTTCCTTGCTATATTTCGAATGCATGGTTACACATGTGTGTTATTGGATCCCTTGCTGTCATTGGGATGGGCTTTTCTAGGTGTGACATTGTTCTTAAGCCTTTCCTTTCCATTTCTGGATATCCATGGTGTGATGGGGTTCTCATGTTTCAGTTGAGATGTATTTCTGGATGGATTCGAAACTGAGTGAGGTGGATCTCTGAAAGAAAGAATACACAGCCTATTGATCCCTGACTATATTGTGGATTGTGGTAAATCCACTGACCTAGTGACCCCTGAACCGAACTATGGGTTGCAGTAAAGTTAGGTATTTTGTGCCTTGGTGGGCCTTGGAATCCTCAACCGATGAATGGTGGGATATACGGTAAATCCTACAGGTGGTTTCCCTTGATGAGGCCTAGGAATCATTTCTAATGAATGGTAGGATATATCGTAAAGCTTGGAGGGTGGTGTCTCAGTTATGGGATAGTGATCCTTGGATCAGATTGTGGATTGTAGTAAAGCCTAAATTACTGACGGTGTAGGTGGAGAAATACGGTGGAATCCATGCTTTTTTATGGCCTAGTGATCTAGTGAGGATTGTGGTAAAGCCTATTTCTATAGATGAGGGCGAGGTGGTTAGCCTCAGAAAGCCCCAATTGGTTATTTTGGTTTGAGTCCCACATTCATGATTGGAATATGGCATGGGGGTGATTGGGTGAAGAGAGTTTGGCTCAACCAATCTATGGTCGGGTGGAACGTGGTAGTCCCATACCGGGATGTATTTTTTATTCATTAATAAGAGGTTATTTCCTTGGTATCTTATGTGTAAATATATTGGTTCATATGTGGAATTTGTGGCTATTGTATTCTCATTATTTCTATTGTTTATATGTTGGTTATGAATATGTTTTATGACAGTGATGATGTACGACTCTCATCATGTTTTTATTTGTAAATTAATGAATAATTAATCTATGACCTAATAGATGATAATGCAGATAATGTGATAAGGCATCAATGCTTCTTTACGAATCTTAGATAAGTATGATACCCTTATGCTCATATATGTTATTATGACCTTTAGATTACATGTTCATGATGTGTTCGACGAAATGTTTTTTATGGTTAGACTTGGTTAGGTAAAGTCCTTGATCAATTTTTGTGTTAGAGGCTTTGTCTTGGTGTTATTGATTGTCTCGGAAAGTCTCATCCAATTCTGGGTAGTGGTTTAGAGACTAGCCCTAAAAAAGTGGCTTAAATCTCACATTCTCTAGCACAAAAATGACTGAAAAACACTGCAATATCTCCCTTGTAGGCATCATTGGAGTGACTGGAGGGTCCCAGTTGCATGCATTCCCATGTCATGGGAGCAATTGGGGGTTTTTTCAATGAAAATTCAGTTTTACTTAGGGCTTGGTAACCTGGAGGGGTGGTTTAGCTCCTGTGGGTCTTGTAGCTCCTCATGAAGGTAAGTAGGGTTTATTGTGTCAATTCCACTTCATTAGGGTTATCTACGAGGTTGAATCATATCATATTAACTATTTGTCACTTTTTTACCTCAGTGGATAGGTTAACTTGGGTAAATGTGGGAGGAGGGTGTTACAAAGTGGTTTCAGAACATGGTTCAACACTTAGACTGGATGGTCGGAATGTGTTTGTCATGCATACATTTCAGTTGCATATGTTTTATTTATAATGCAGACTAGTGTTATTTATAATGCATACTATGTTATTTTTGTGTATGCATGGTGGTGGTCATTTTCTTTGTTGTGTTGCCATGTGGAAGTTGATGACGTTGTTGTTGGGATGCATTTGTCATGAATGCATGTGAGACGTATATGCATTTTTTATGCATCTCAGTGTCTATACCATGTTATGGATGCATTTTCATGGTTATAGTTGCTGTGCATGAGGTCATTGTAGGCATTTTAGGTCATCATGATGTTGTTGGTATGTTATGATGTTAATGTGTTTGTTGAGATAGAGCAAGAGATGCAGATCATTAGAGTGAGGTTGTGGCAATAAATTCGGGGTGAGAGAAGATCGTCATATAGGTTTATATGTTTGGCATGTAGTTATGAGGTTATTGGTTGTCATAAGAATTATGGTTACTTATATTCTTGTCATTCCATTGTTATTGTGGTTACATGTATGATAAAATATAGTTGATCAGTGTGATCATATGTACATGCATCGGTTAGTCATGAAGGATAGTAACTTGTTGTTATATGCATTGTAGTCATATGCATGATGGTTATGGTATTTTTCCTTAGGATATTGATCTTATATGTATCATGCTAATTTGGACTGGTATATGCAGATGATTATGGTTATGACATTTAGGTATTTTAATATGTCGTGATATTATGTCATACTAATCCAGAATGACTGTACATATGTGATTGTTATTCATGAATTTAAATTGTTTATGAGCTTATGATGTGAACATTTTAGATAGTTACTATTATGGATATCATGATATTATTTATGTTTGAGTTGATATGTTGTGAAGTTATATCGTGCTAATATAGATTGATTGTGCAGACAGAATAACCTCCCTTGAGATACATTAAGGTATGAGTTACCTTATGTCCTATACTTGGTGCTTGACTGTTTGATTATGTCATTTAATTGGTGTTTGAGTGTTTGATTATGTCATCTAGTTGATTTATCTAACATGGTATGTTTACAGTCCATTTGAATGTTTGATTAATTGGATGATACGAGTATGTGTTTGTAAGATTGCATGAAAAAATGATATTGTTTAATATTGTTGTACTAACACATATGTGTTGAGATAGCTAATATGTACTTGAGTGAAATTAGGTGATAGTTGTAGCATTATGTACTATGAGTGATAAATGTGAGTTGACTGTTGGTTATGACATGATTGTTCATCTTGGTAAGGTTGATTTCAAATTAATATACATGATGTCTTGATCTTTGGAACATGTGGCTGACATGTGTGTTCAGTTACAAGGCAACGTGTTTGGCACAACAAGGTAATATAGCTAATATATTGTTATATTTATTTATGTGTTGACATTTATGTGTTTGCATTAGTATGATACAGGGAATTGCATGGAAAAGAGGTTGCCATGAAATATTGAAGAAGGCTTGGGTTGAGATTTCCCTTGGAGGTATTGGGAACCATGGGGTTAAGTCATGGTGTTTGTTGGGAGTTTTGTGCCTTCGGTATTTTGTGATTTGTTTGATATTGATTTATGGGTTTTCATTACGTCTGGTGTAAGGCCTTGCCACTTTGTTTGTGATGTCATACTGCTATTGGTTTTTCATGGTTTTCTTCTTTTTTCTTTTTTTATTGCCTTTTATGTTTTGAGGGTCTTGGGAATTGGTTGGGAAGGAGGAAATTTAATTGATCTTGGGGAGAGATGAATGAAACCCAATAGGTGACGCAAGACTCAGACGAAGCTTGGTGCATGAGTAAGGACAATTGAAGGCAAGAGTATGATAGTCAGTTGGATTAGTTGGGTCCATTGAGGTAAATGGATGGTGGTAGGACAAACATGAGAAATGTAACCAAAAATGTAAATTAAATGGATTTGAGGCATCAAATGCTATGACTATGTTGGGAAGTATTGTTCTCAATGTTGTGCATGGATAAATGGAATTCTCTTAACCTTGACCTTGTGCTATCTGGTAATTATATTGTGATCATGATTATGCTGATGTTTATTTATGTATACATGTATGTATGTATGTATTTCATGTCTGAGAGGGTCGTCATGAATCATGATTGTTTAATGCTAATGTTTATATGTATTTCGTTGTATAATAAGATCATGATTATTTTATGCTAATGATTATATATATGTATGTATCAATGTCATTGTATTCCAGGGTTGCCAGGGATCATTATTGTGGAGTAATGATTGATTATGCAGGTGAATCAAAGAAATATGCTCTTGGTCTTATGAGGAATCAAGTTGTAACAGTAACAATGGCATATCTACAAGGTCGGTATCATGTTGACATGAAGTGATAATATATGCTTGTATTATGCCTATGTTTATGTTATGGATAGGTAATGCAAATGGATACATCAACAAAATGGAATAAATGTGATCAGTGGCATGTTGGAACATGCATAAATAATGAAAGGAATCTAGAAGAAAGGTTGCTTGGTAGAGTCAGTGTTTAATATTCATTTTTAGGAATTTCTGTAATAACTCCAATGAGGATGTTGTATAAGGAAAAAAATGCAAAAATAATGCAGAACAGGACTTGGATCCTCTAATATATGATGTATGTAGCTTAAATATAGAATGGAATTAGAAAAAAATCATTCTAGCTACTCTAAACAAATCTCCCCAAATCATATATGCATAAAAGCACCCCAATCCCACTGCTTCAAAAAATAGAAATGTCGGAGACTGCAACAACATTATTTTTATTATGGAATATAAAAAAAATATAGTTTAATACAGATATAGAGCTTTCATTAAGCATGGAATCAGAAATGAGAGGTTAGACCTCTTTTACAAGCACCTCGGAATGCCCCGACAAGGGTTTCCAGCAAAATAGCAACATAAAAAGTAGCTCTGCAGAAAATAACGCTGTACCCATCAACATTGTATTAAGAAAGACCAAATATGAAATGAAATGGACAAAAAATACAATAGTTGGCCCAAGGCCTTCCTCAATATATCTTCCGGAGTGAAATAGACTCCTTCTCCTTTGAAACAAGCACAAATGGAAAGATGCAACCCTAGCTACTACAGCTACTGCAGAAATAATGCAATCCTTGGAAGTGACTGCGCTGTATAGGATGGAGAATTGTTTCGCTCAAGATAAATGATGAGAAATGAACTCAGGACCTCCTCCTTAGATCTCTCAATCATCTATACCAATGGTGAAGATAGAATTCCCGCATGAGAATCCCTTTGCACTAAACAATGCTATAACTCCAGCTAAACAGCTGAAGCTTGCAATCAGTCATAAGAATGAGACAAGATGAATGAATTAATGAATCCTTTGCTGCTATCTCCTCCTTCTTTTCCTTGGTGAGCTTTCCCATCCTGGGCCCCATTCATGGGTGATGTGACTTCCTTGAGAAGTTTCTTCCTTCAAAAATGTGTTGCCCTAGTCGCTTTCCCTCTTGTGACAACACTGTTGACTTGGCCAACTATAGCTAGATCATTGCTTTGCCCCTCTTTCACACCAAAGAGGATTTATTTTTTCCTCCTACTTCAATCCATTTTTATACTGGGTTATGTTTTATTGTCTTTCCTACTTCTTATTTAAAAAATGGAGCAGTTATAATATTCCAAGTAGCAGTGGCTAATTGGGAATATTACAGTCCTCCCCACTCAAAATTTTCTTGCCCACAAGCAACATTAAAGAAGGATGCTACAAGATATTCTCTCCTTCCCAAGTGGCATCCTCATCTGGTGGATTCCTCCATCAAATCAGATATTCCTTGATGACTCTGTTTCTCAGCTGCCTCTCCCTTATGTCTAAGATTCCTTCTGGCTGCAAGATTAAGTGACCCCCATCATCAATAGGGAGGAGTTCCATGTTGGCAGCTACATTTCTCCCAATGGCCTTCTTGAGGCAAGAGACATGGTAGATATTGTGGATCTTGCTCCCCTTAGGAAGCTCCAGCTCATATGCTACCTTACCGATACACCTGACCACCCTGTATGGCCCATAAAAACGTGGTTTGATCTTCTCAGCTCCCTTCTCCTTGAGTGTGGACTGTTTGTAATGCTGAAGACGCAAGTAGACAAGATCTCCCACCTCAAACTGTCTGTCTATTCGACCATGGTCTGCATACATCTTCTACTGGTTTTGGGCAGTGGCAATGTTGTCTTTGAGTGCCCTGAGTATGTCTTGGTTATCCTGAATCCAATCCTTTGCCCTTGGAGCTTTACTTGCCCCAAACATAACATCAACAAATGAGAGTGCCTTATACCCATATAAGGCTCAGAATGGAGTCATGCCAATAGAAATATGTTGAGTAGTGTTGTAACAATACTCTCCCAAGTGGAGCCAACACAGCCAAGCTTTCTGCTACCCTGCCACATAGTTCCTCAGGTAGCCTTCTAGCCACTTGTTCACTATCTCAGTCTGTCCATCAGTTTGGGGATGATAGCTAGTGCTTGGAGTCAAATCAGTCCCCACTAACCGGAAAAGTTCCTGCCAAAATCCACCCATGAAGCGGCTGTCCCGATCACTCACTATGGTCCTTGGGAGACCATGGAGTCTAAATACATCTCTGAAGAAGAGCTCAGCTACCTGTGAAGCAGTATAATGTCCAAAAATGGAAAATAAATAAGAGTACTTTGTTAGTCTGTCAACAACAACAAATATACAGTCCTTACCCTGCATTGTCGATAAGCCAGTGATGAAGTCCATAGAGATACTTTCCCACTTCCCATTCAGAATAGGTTGTGGCTGCAACAATCCAGCAGGGTGAGTGTGTTCTCCCTTATTCTGTTGGAAAATGCTGCATTCCCTGACATGCCGGAGCACATCCTCCTTGAGACCCTTCCATGAGAATCTCTCTCTGATAGATCTGTAAGTCTTTGTGAAACCTTGATGCCCGACAAGTGGTGAATCATGTGATGCCAATAGGATCGTCTCCTTGAGCTTAGAATTATTAGCCAAGAAGATCAGGTCCCGGTAATATATAACCTCATCCATAACTCTGAACCTCTCATATGATACCACCCCATCTAGTATCTCACATGCGAAGTCATATTTGGAATACTCAACTAAGAGTTGAGCCTTTCAATTTGCATCCATGCCCCTCAAGGACAACGTTGTAGGCCTCTTGGATAGTGCATCAGCTACGACATTACTCTTTCCCTTGACATACTCTATGTCAAAATCATAGGCTTAGATTTTTCTCACCCATTTCTGTTGTCTTTCGTGGAGTTGTCTCTGTTCAGGGAAGAATCTAAGACTGTTATGATCAGTCTTCACTTTGAACTTATTCCCCACCAAGTATTGCCGGAATTTGGCTAATGTATGCATGATAGCCAACATTTCTTTATCATATATGGGGTATAACCTCTCATGATGGAGAAACTTCTTTCTCTCAAAGGCTATAGGATGCCCACCTTGCATCAAGACCACCCTAATACCTTCACCTGATGCATCACTTTCTAGCACAAAAGGTTGAGAAAAGTCAAGTAAAACCAAAACAGGACAGCAACTCATTACCTCTTTGAGCTTATCAAGATCCCTCTGCGCTATAGGTGTACAATGGAAAGCTCCCTTCTTTTTCAAGTCTGTGAGTGGTGCTGCTAGTTGTGAAAATCCATTCACAAACTTCTGGTAATAAGTGCATATGCCCACAAACCCTCTGAGTTCTGTAACATTCCTGGGTTCAGGCCATTCTCTGATAGCTTGGATCTTCTCCTCATGTACCCTTACTCCATCCACTCCTATGATGTGCCCCAAATACAACATCTCTGTGAGGCCAAATTCACATTTGGAGAGCTTGGCATAGAATTTTGCTCCTTGAGGATATGTAAAACTATCTCAATATGCTGCAAGTGCTCCTCCCAAGTGCGGCTGTAGATAAGAATATCATCAAAGAAGACCAATACAAACTTTCTCAAATGACCATGGAAGATGTGGTTCATGTAGGATTGGAAATTTTTTGGAGCATTAGTCAATCCAAAGGGCATTACCAGAAACTCAAAATGCCCATAGTGACATCTGAACGCTGTCTTGGGGATGTCTTGCTCCCTCACCTTGATTTGATGATACCCGGACCTCAAATCAATCTTGGAGAAGTATTTAGATCCCCTTAACTCATCCATGAGTTCATCGATCCTGGGTATAGGGTACCTATTCTTCATAGTATTCTTGTTCAAGGCCCTATAATCAATGCACATCCTCAAGGTGCCATCTTTCTTCTTTACCAAAACCACCGAGGAAGCAAAAGAACTAGTGCTAGGTCGGATGTGTCCTAGAGCTAGAAGCTCTTGGATAGATTTCTCAATCTTATCCCTATAAGCCTTGGGATGCCTATAAGGAGTGGTGATTACTTCTTGGACCCCTTGTTCCAACTCAATGGTGTGTTCAAACCCTTGGTCAGGAGGTCTCCCTGGTGGGATATCTCCAAATACTGTAGAATACCGGTCCAAGAGAGACTGAACATCTGGATGTACTGGTGAATCCTTGCCCTTCACCTCTGATATATGTAGCTCCACTGCCCATTCAACATCCCCTCTACGTAGATCTACCTCCATCCTGTGTGATGAAAAAAACTAAGGGGGGTGTGTGTTTATACCCTTGATTCTTTTTTGCTGGTCATCCTTCCCTCTTGTCCATTCCATTTGCAAGGTTCTCCAGTTAGTGGTAAATATCCCAAGAGTGATTAACCATTGGACTCCCAATATGACATTGGTGTCTGGAATATCTACCACAAAGAAGTGGTCTGTCAATGTATAGGTTCCCATAGTAATGGTTAGTGCCGGAACATACTTGGCACATTGCAGGGTCATAGCTCCTAGGACCAAAACTGAAAATCCCTCAAACTCCTCCATGTGGATTCCTCTCCTTTGTACCAGTTGTGCATCAATAAAATTATGAGTGGCTCCACTATCTATCAATATAGAAACTCTTTGCCCCATGATAGTGCCTCTCACCCTCAAGGTTAAATACTTTGGGACTCCTCTTAATGCTGCAATAGCTCCCCCTCTTGGAGCAAAGTCTTCCATGGATTGTACAGTGCTGACATCCTTCTTGGAGGAGGTCTTGACATGATGTGTCCTTCCTGTAACACATGCTCTCTCCAAATCTTGAACATGGATTGTCTCCCTTGGTCTTGAGTGAGTCTTTTGTTGTAAAAAGGTTCTTGCCCTGGGCAAGATGTGTTGCAGATCTCTAGCTTTCTCCACAGCTTCAGGGAGTGTGGTTGGTTTAGTAGACTTGAACAACCCTTGTAATGGTTCATCCATCCCATTCAAAAACATGCATACCTTCCTACTCATAGTGAGGTTGGATACCATCACTGAAAGCTGCAAATACTCAACAATGTAATACTCAAGATCTCCCTCCTGCTTGAGCTTGGTTATCTTGGCAAAGTGGGCTTCTGGATCCCTTGGATCAAACCTATCTACTAGATTCTTGGTGAAAGATGAGTATGAAGTGATATGATGATGCCCAAGTGTGTTCAGTCCATGAAACCACCAATATTGAGCTTCCCCTTCTAGGTGCAGCGCAACTATCTTGATGGCTTCTATCTCAAAAACCTTGTTGAGCTGGAAGTATGTGTCCAGCTTCTCCACCCAAGCCTTTGCTGTGCACTTAGGTGTCCCATCAAATGTGGGTAAGAAGAACCATACCATACTGCGCTGTAGGGATTATCCCTGCATCAATTTCTCCTCCTTTTGATGAGGATTAATCCTCCTTCAATCCTTGATCCGCCAAAACTCCTGAAAGCTCAAGTGCTCCTTGAACCTTTAATACTGGAGTTCATACTCTTCAAAATATTCCCCCAAAGTGCCCTCCTTATCTCCTCCAGTTAGAAATTAAGGCATGGTGGAGCATTGTGATGCATCTGAATTCCCCATGCCACTTGCAGTGCTGGTGCTTGCCTCATGGCAGAACCCTAGAGAGTCCTCTTCATGTCTCATCTCCTTAAGATCCCTTGCAATGTTTTGCAGGGTTTAAAGTACTAGATTTGAGATTTATTCATTCTCCATGCTGAAGATAAATCTCCCCCCACAAGCTGAGCCAAGAGAAGAGCTCTGATACCACTGTAATATTCCTTTTCAGGAATTTCTGCAATAACTCTTATGAGGACGCTGTATAAGGAAAAAAATGAAAAAATAATGTAGAAAAAGACTTGGATCCTCTAATATATGCTGTATGTAGCTTAAATATAGAATGGCATAAAAAAAAATCATTCTAGCTACTCTAAACATATATCCCCAACTCATATATGCATAAAAGCACCCCAATCCCACTGCTTCATAAAATATAAATGCCGGAGACTGCAACAAAATTATTTTTATTATGGCATCTACAGAAAAAAAATATTGTAATATGGATCTAGAGCTTTCATTAAGCATGGATTCAGAAATGAGAGGTTATACCTCTTTTACAAGCACCTCGGAATGCCCCGGCAAGGGTTTCTGGCAAAATAGCAACATAAAAAGTAGCTCTGTAGAAAATAACGTTGTACCCAACAACAATGTATTAAGAAAGACCAAATATGATCTGAAATGGACAAAAAATACAATATTTGGCCCAAGGCCTTCCTCAATAGATCTCTCGGAGTGAAATAGACTCCTTCTCCTCTGAAACAAGCACAAATGGAAAGATGCAACCCCAGTTGCTGCAGCTACTGCAGAAATAATGCAATCCCTGGAAGTGACTACGCTGTCTAGGATGGAGAATGGTTCCCTCAAGATAAATGATGATAACTGAACTCAGGACCTCCTCCTTAGATCTCCCAATCAACTATAGCAATGGTGAAGATAAATTCCCGCATGATAATCCCTTTGCACTAAACAATGATGCAACTCCGGCTAAACAGTTGAAGCTTGCAGTCAGTCATAAGACTGAGACAAGATGAATGAAAGAATGAATCCTTTGCTGATATCTCCTCCTTCTTATCCTTGGTGAGCTTTCCCATCCCGAGCCCCACTCATGGGTGATGTGACTTCCTTGAGAAGTTTCCTCCTTCGAAACTGCGCTGCCCTATTAGCTTTCCCTCCTCTTGTGACAGCACTGTTGACTTGGTCAATTGTAGCTAGATCATTGCTTTTCCCCTCTTTCACACCAAAGAGGCTTTATTTTTTCCTCCTACTTCAATACCTTTTTACACTGGGTTATGTTTTATTGTCTTTCCTACTTCTTATTTAAAAAATGGAGCAGTTATAATATTCCAAGTAGTAGTGGCTAATTGGGAATATTACACAGTGAGTGCTCTATGGATATGTAGTACTAATGTGGTGTATATGTTTTTCATTTTGTACTTGTTATGTTGTGTACATAAGGTTTTGTGTATATATGATATTGTGTACATGTTGTTTATGTAGTTTCAGGTACAGATGGTGCTATGTGCATGATGTATATATTGTGTTGTGTACATATCGTATTGTGGGCATGTTGGATGTGCAGTTTTGAGTGCATATGTTGTTGTGTGCATGTTGGATATGTGGTGCTATGTACATATGGTGCTTTTTGCATGTTTCATATGCAATTTTTCGTACATATGTTGTGGTCTGCATGTTATACATACGTGCTATGTACATGTGGTGTTGTGTGTATGATTGTACGTCGTGCTATTTGCATGTGGTGTCGTGTACATGTTGTACATGGGGTGATGTGTGTAGTTAGTGTTGTGTACATGTCTTGCATGTGGTGCTATCTACATGTGGCGTTGTGTATATGTGGTGCCGTGTACATGTTCTGTAGGTGGCATTGTGTATGTGTGGTACTGTGTACATGTTGTGTAGGTGATGTCATTTACATTTTGTGTTTTGTACATGTTGTGCAGGTGGTGTTGTGTATAGGTGGTACTGTCTACATGTTGTGCATGCAGAATTGTTATAAATGTGGTATTGTGTGTATGTAGTACATGTTATATGGTGCACATGTGGTATTGTGTGCATGTTGTTTCATGTACACACGGTAATATGTATGTGCATTATGTAGTCATGGTGTCGTGACATGTGTATTCGTTGTGTTATACTTTGTGTATGTATATGTATTGTGTTGTACATTGGATTCAGGTGTATGTAGATGTATTGTGTTATACACTGGACGTAGGTGTATGTATTGTGTTTTATTGTACATCGGGTGTAGGCATATGTATTGTATTGTGTCATACATTGGATGCAAGTGTATGTGTTGTGAAGTATGTCGGGTGTAGGTGTATGTGCTATATGTTAGGTGTTGGTGCATGCTTTTTATGGTATTTTATTCCATGTGTGGTTGTATGTGTGTGATGCACATTATGTGTATATGTACGCAGTTGAAGAGAAGGCATTGGATGTTTGTCGAGTGTGGAAACCGATCCACTGTGCATACAAAAAGGATCGATTAAAGGATAAGTATCAATATTTTCTTTCGGTTTTAATTATGCATGTTATCTATGATTATGGTTTATGATGGTTACATGTGATCTATGATTTTGATTACTATGGTTGCGTTTTGAGATAACTGGATGTGATATGTTTATACATGATTATTTGATCGAACAACTAGTTTGACTTGTTGTGACCAAAAGTGAAAATAAGTGCAAGTGTACCTTATTGACGGGCCACTGATGAGGTATTACTTGAATTTATTTAATTTTCTTTTAATCTAATGGTACTTATGTGCTTGGTATAGGAAATCATTAAAATGCTTGGTTGGGTGGTTGAAACTGACTACAAGAATTAGCAACAACAAGAAAAGGAGTTGAAACATGAAACAATATATTGGTAAAGCACTCAAGGAGCAGGGCCATTGTGGGACATTGGTAACCAAAAATTTCCATTGATTTCCATGAGCATGCTATGACTGGTATGATGGTTTTGAGGCAGGTATATGGCTTGGTTTTTGTATCCTTCAATGCGAGGAACCCTTGCCAGGGGATGGATCTCCAGGGATAGGGGATGCCAGGGAACTTGGAAGGTGAGTGACTGTACGAAAGGTAATGATCATATTTCTCGAGGGACTGTGTAGCAGAGAAGGGAAGGTCAGGGAATGGATTTTTTTTTGTCATTTGCATTTCCAGATGGAATCAGATGCACATTAGGAGTGTTCCCTGGAACAATGAATTGGTAATGGTTCACTGGGAGGATAATTGGCACGGGATTGTGGTGCTAGACATTTGATGCAGGTTTGACTCTGGAAGTGGATTATGGACTACCTGGGAAGAATGTGAATCCTAGTCTTAATTTTGAGGATGGAGGTGTGAGCTTCTGGATTCCCATGTTGTAGATGCATGCATCGTATCCTTTTATTTGTTGGTTGAGAAAATGTGCATATTTGTATATTATTGTAAATATTATATCGAGCTAGATTTATAAAGCTCCATAACTATTATGGTTATTTTTTGGTTGAAAAAATGTGGTTGTTATTATAAATACCGTAATGAGTTGTGTTATAAAGCTCCAGTAAAGGGTATGATTGTCATGTTTTCAGCGGGTGATCGTTGTAAATAATGAAACGAGTTGTGTTATAAAGCTCATGGGTAGTATGTTTTTCTTTCAAAAGTCTTGTTGGCTGTAGGTGTCATTGAACACCGAGGAATGTGTTCCCCCAAGGGGGAGGCTTCTGTAATAGCCCTGGTAAAAATTCCATGTAAAAATTAATAAAGGAAAAAATAAGACCATGGTCATGGGACACGTATTCCAAGTTGAATGTTGGGAAAAACATCCTAGTGGATGTCATTTCGGTTTATTATGGCTAAGGAAATGGAAAAGGCTTTGGAAATGCAAGATACATTAATTGGCATTTTATTTATGAAAATAATAGAAAATGGGAGAAAAGGAAGGTGAAAGGTCACATGTTGCATGTGAGGAGGGAAATGAAGGAAAAATAATGGAAAATGAAGAAAATAGAGGCCTCATTGATAAGAAGGCTTATGAGGATCAGTTGATAGCTTTTGTCAGATTAGTTTTGGAGCTCTCTCTCTATTCTCTCTCTCACACTCTTTGACACTTAGAGTTTTCTTGGAGCACTTCAACATTGGATCAAGAAAGGAAAAGAAGGAAAAGAGGAAGCAAAGATAAAGTAAGGAAGAGTAGGATCAAGAAACTACAATGAGTTTACTTGTAGGTATCTATTTTCATGTGTGATTTCCTTGCTATATTTAGCAGGCATGGTTATGCATGTGTGTTCTTGGTTCTCTTGCGGTCATTGATATGGGTTTTTCTCGGTGTGACAGTGTTCTTTAGCCTTGCCTTTCCACTTCCAGATAGCCATGGTGTGATGGGGTTCTCATGTTTCGGTTGAGCTGGATTATCAAATGAGTTCGAAAATGAGTGAGGTGGATGTAAAAGAACACATGGCCAAGTGATCCCTGAATCAAACTGTGGATTGCGGTAAAGCCACTAGCCTAGTGACCCCTGAACCGAATTGTGGATTTTGGTAAAGCCATGTATTGTGTGCGGGCCTAGGAATCCTCGATCGATGAATGGTAGGATATATAATAAATCCCAGAGTTGGTTTCCCTTGATCAAGCCTAGGAATCCTTTCTGGTGAATGTTGGTATATATGATAAATCCTGGAGGTATGTGTCTCTATTATGGCCTAGTGATCCCTGTATCAGACTATGGATTGTGGCAAAGCCTAGAGACTAGGAGATGGGAAAATTCCTCATGGTGTAGGTGGATAAATCTGGGGGCATCCATGCCTTTTTATGGCCTAGTGATCCCGTGATGATTGCAGTAAACAATTTTTTGATGAGGGTGAGGTGGTTAGCCTCGGAAATCCCTGGTTGGTTATTTTGGTTTGATTCCCACATTCATGCTTGGAATATGATACATGGATGATTGGATGAAGAGATATTTGGCTGAGCCAATATATGGTCAGTTGGAACATGGTAGTCCCATACCACGTTGGCTTTAGAATTCATTAATAACAGTCTCTTTCCTTGGTATCTTATGTGAAAATGTATTGGTTCATATGTGGCATTTATGGTTGTTGTATTCTCATTATTTATGTTGTTTGTATGCTGGTTATGTATATATTTTATGACAGTGATGATGTATGGATCTCATCATGTTTCTATTTGTAAATGAATGAATAATTAACCTATGACCTGATAGATGATAATGCAACTAATGTTATAAGGCATAAATTCTTCTTTACGAATCTCAGATAAGTATGAGACCCTTATGCTCATATATGTTATTATGACAAGTAGATTACATGTTCATGATGTGTTTGATGAAATGTATGTCATGGTTAGATTTTGTTTGGTCAAATCCTTGACTAAGTTTTGTGTTAGAGGCTTTGCATTGGTGTCATTGATTGTCTTGGACAGTCTCATCAAATTTAGGGTAGTGGTTTGCAAACTAGCCCTGAAAAAGTGGCTTAAATATCGCAGTCTCTGGCAAAGAACTGGCTGAAAAAGACTGCAGTATGTCCCTTACATGAATCATGGGAGCGATTGGAGGGTTCGAGTCGCATGGATTCCCATGCCATCGGAGTGACTAGGGGTCTTTTCAATGAAAATGAAATTTGACTTAGGGTTTGGGCACTTGGAGGGATGGTTTAGCTCCTGCGGGTCCTGTAGCTCCTCAGAAAGGTCAATATGGCTTTCTTGTGTCGATTCCAGCTTTCTTGTGTCAATTCCATTTCCTTAAGGTGATCTAGGAGGTTGAATCATACCATAGTAACTAATTGTCACATGTTTACCCTGGTGGACTGGTTAACTTGGGAAAATGTGAGAGGAGGGTGTTACATTGGGTAAGTGTGGGAGGAGGGTGTTACAATATGGACCATATTATCAAGTATTTTCACAAAAGATTCTACCTCACACATTACCAAAGCAGTCTATATACCATGCATTTCAATGACTATGTTACATTTGTAAATAAAATTAGAGAGGATACTCCTCTTATTAGATTGAGGCCATATCATTAATGCGAGGGCTTCTTCCTAAAATAGATTATTTCTTAAACATTAATTCTTTTTGGTTATGAACATGGAGGATCATTAAAATGGTCCTATTTTATTAACAATTGGTTTGATTATTTTAAAATCCAAACCTTTTGCTAAGATATTTTCCATTTCTTTATAACAAAAAAGGTATTGGTGTTTGATAACACCTTTAGAAACAATTGATTTGTTAAGAATACCAAAGCCAATGTGGCCAAATGATTTCATTAGACTGAGTTCAAAAATTAATTATGGTTCCATTGCTTTTAAAATTGTATAGTTTTATAAAAAGGTGGTCTATTGTTTCTTCAAGTTTAAATTTCTCACATGAAATTAGTGCTCCAAGATGATCTATAGAAGAATGATATGTTTTTCTTAGAACAATTACCAAGATTTTTGGCATTGTTACAAATATTGGCCAAATTGTCGCGTGCTACCAAGTCAAACTTTTCCTTGCATAGTTTTGAGAAAAAATTTCTCGCAACTCAAAACTTATTTCCACCAAGTTCAACATGATCTTTTTGTCGCTAAGAAATAGACACTTTAAATGAGGCAAGGATAAAAACCTCTCCAAACAAGTTATGCTAGTTTTGGCTATTGACAATTCCTGAAACTGTGGAAACTGCTCAAACATAGTCAAGAGAGGAAACTTGCATGGCATACCTTTAAGTGTAATGTCTAGGGTTAAGGAAATTATTTTTGAAGGATTTTGTCTACCTCTAGTAGCTTCAATTGTATTTTCCCATGATTTTTCCATATTTCTTATGATTCAAGCTTTCACAACAAGTTCAAACCCACCCACTCAACATTTTAGATTTCAAAGGGAGATTATTAAGATCACCTCTATGTGCCTCAATAAAAATGGAAAAAGCGCCTTTGTTTTGTGAAGGAAAATATGTGTGTGCCCTTTAAAACACCTTCAAAATCTCCCTTGTTCACACAAATTTGACTAACTTTCAGATATGGAAATTCTCAACTTGGAAATAAGGATGAGATGTGTCCCACTACTTAGAGTTTTCAGAAATGGAAATTTCTTGTGCACATGTTTTGTACATCTGCTAGGTAGTGAAAGAAAAATGAGGATAACCAAGTTGTTGAAAGTGGGTTGTTGTCTCAATGCTCATTCACATTATGCAAATTTAAAATGTTGCATAACCGTAACAAAACAATCAAACTTTAATTTTAACTGTTAGTTGTTGTAAATTCATTAATTTCATCTCATTATATTTCATCAACATGATTTAAAATCCATGGTACCCATGACATTGTGAAAGTTCATATTTGACAACAGTTACCATTGATCTTACATTCACATAGTAAACCACTCTCTCAATATTTTTTCATGGAAAGTATTCTATTTTAAGTGTTCATTTTTCATCATACATAAAAAAAAAATCACTTTTTCATTCAAAGTATTTATCTGAAATTCTTATATTTGTTTTGTATTTATCCTAAAATATCATATTTTATGCAGGAAACATAGTTTCAATTTAGAAAGAAGGAACATTCTCACAACACTGAGCAAAAGCTCAAAAATATATATTTAAAACAAACACTATAGTTTAGTTATAGTCATCCTCGATTTGATTTAATGATGAAGAAAAGGGCAGTACACCTACCACTTTTACAAAATATTTTGTCACTTTGAGCAAATATGATTCTCAAAGGATATGCTTGTAATGACTTGCGTACCAATATTTTGTATATTTTATGTGTTGTATCCTTCCTCCTCTTACATGCATGGAATATGCATTTTTTTTTCATCAATTTATTAGTTAGTGTATATCATGTGGCTATAAGGATCTATGGTCTCGAACCTATAAAATTTATTCCTGTTGTTCTAATTTTTTTTTAAATGTTATAATGTCACTATCTTTTTAAGTTATATGTGGTGTAGTGCTCTTTTTAATGGGTAATTGTTTCCTTCAAGGTCCACAATCGTACCTAAATATTTATGATCCCTAATTTTCCTTTGCGTGATCATTTTTTCTTCGGTTGATGTGCATGTTGTGGGCTAATACTTACAATCTATGTCATATGGTTCGGGTTCGAATTCGAGTTCAATAACGATTCAAATTCAAATTTTTCATTGAGGTTCACATGAGGTTCGGTTTTAAGTTCGACTATGTGTGTGTGTGTATATATATATATATAATAAATCAAAATCAATCAATAAAGTTATATGAATAGCAATGAGAACGCATGAGTTACAAATCACAACCACTATTCACTTCACCCTCTTGGAGGCGGGGACAAGCAACGTCTAGAAATTGAATTCAGGAAATTGCAGAGAATACAACGCTGAGCACAATAGAGCGAGTACACTCAGGCTGAAGTTGGCTTGTGAAAATATATCGACAACCATGGTAAATAAAGACAAACTAATGGCTATTGCGGGAAACTAATTGGAAAGAAGCAGAACAAGAGAAAACCATGTGATTCCCATGGTTTTTCTCATAAACCTTAAAACAACTGACAAAAACTGCCCAAACTCTAACCTCAAACTGCAATTTTTTTTTTTTTTTTTTAAATTATAAAATTTGGCTTCAAGTTCGTCTTTAGGTTCGCCTTTAGGTTCAAATTTTTTCAAATTCGGCGAACCCTATGACATAGCTTACAATGATCTACTATATTGTATACTCTCTTTTACTAATTGGTTTTTGGTAATATCGAGAGGTGCCTTTGTTCTTTTAATGCGTGCATATAGTTGGATTAAATACATGTGTTCCATTGTGAACTATGATTTATTGATGTATATTAATGTGGTTGAGGTTGCATAATCAGTTTTTGAGACTAATATTGAAGTCAATGAAATGTTTCAAAAAAAATTTAAATGATTTTTTGAATCACGTTTCTTTTTGCTAATAGTCTGAGGGATATCTTGCATTCTATTGTATTCGATTGTAGTATTGACAAACAATTGCAAATGACATTGAGGGGTATCAAACTTCTGCATGTACAATTTTTTTGAGTACAAGCCTAATTAAATGTTTGAATCTTGGGATTTGATCCAAAACAAAGGGTGGCAAATCAAACATGCTAAGACTCATACTATTTGTTTAAGCACTATATTTGAAAATTCAATTTTGAACGAGTTATGTAATATCTTAAATATATTAATAATTTCCTTTAGTTTACATATTGTGCATGTTCTTCAATCGTTTTCAAACATAGTTTTGTTACTAGAGAGCTATTATTTTTAAAAGCAAAAAAGGCCTTAACATTATAAATTTTAAAAAATAAATAAATTATGGTGCTTCAAAGTTGACATTTATCCCTAATGTTTCTTTCCTTTCTTGAGCTTCTTTATGATTCTACCACCCACTTGGAATCTTCATATATTTTTATTTATATGATCCCTTTTTTCAAGGGTATGTTCATCAATATAAAAAATAATTTATTGTTTGTGCTTGGACCAGGCCCACACTTGCAAAAATGTAAGGCATTCCAAGATATTAACATGCCTCTTGCACTCTAGATTTCTAGTTTTCAGATCCACAAAAAATCCCATAAGGAACTATTGATGTCAATGACTCCCAAAACGTTATGTTTTTTTTTTTACTATTCTCATAAATATTGTAGGCTCTTTTCAAATGGTAGAAGATTAAACATGGGATTTATAACCTTGATTATCACTTGACAACTTTTCTACTTTGGCATATTTTTTATCTTTTCTTACTACTACCCTTTTCAAGAGTGGTTAATTTATGTTCTATTACCATCCATGAATCCATCCCTATGCAAAGAATCGTTTCTCTCCCATTTTTATTTATCAGTGAGAAAAGACTTATTGGAATTTTGTGAGTTACAAAATCGACTGTAGGGACAAACTTACAGAGAAACTAAATTTATGTGATGTGGCAAAACTTGTTACCTTAAAATTATAGTCAAAGTACATTGGCACTTTTTTGTGAACGAGTTAATATTGTAATAGATGTCTAGAATATTAAATCAAACTCATGGATGACCACCATCATCATTGACTGCACTCCCCACTAAAATTATGACCACCGCTTTATAAGTAAAATGTGATACAGAACACTCAATTTAAAACTCATAGATAATTGCATCATCTAAAATTCAATCTTGATCTCTTCTCTATTTCTCTATAACCATTTGGTACAATTTCATTGATACACTCATATTCACCACCCCGCTATTATTCTACTTGTGTTCACAATAACACATAAATATAAATGCAATTATCATATTAACTTTACTACAATGCATACTACTTCATACTTGTCCATATATGATATTTTTAAATTTTCTTCAAGGTTCTGCTCTCTTTAAATATAGCGACAAATCTAGTTAAATATTTCCTTTAGAAACATAACCTACTCAAGAATGGGAACAATTTTTCCTTTTTTAATTTATTAAAATTTTGAAATGATTTTTATATGAAAAATATATTTCAACAAATGTTGAGATAATTTTTAGTGAAAACAAAACTTAGTGGAATCCAACATGGATTTTTATTTTTTAAAACAAAAACAGGTATGTTTATAATGATTCAAAATTTCTGAGTCTTATGCTCGGAGGTTTTACATTAGGAGACCCAATGTATAGGGGGTTTCCGAACAAGCAAAATTCACCTACTCTGCTTCTTACATTCAATCTAGAAATTTCCTAATGACTAGAAAACCTTCTAATACAAATAAATTGTTGTAGCAAGAGACAAAAATACATAACATGGAGAGGGGCCGGCTAAGGCAGAGGATCCCATGAATCCCCCTCTTCACAAAGTAGAGATACCGTTGGTAAAGAGACAACAATTTTGGCTTCAAGATCCGCATCTTTGTTATTTTTCTGAAGAACATGAAAGGACTGAAGTCTTTCAAAGGACACGATCAGCCTATTGATACGAGTGAACAACCATTGCAAGCAGAGATCTTTAGGGACCGATTTTGTCACAATCAAGCCAATGAGGCTTTGTGAATCTCCAATTATGTGAGCCTCCTTGATACCATGTTTTTTCAGAAGTCTTGGAGGAGAGCCATGGCTTCTGCTTGATTGTTTGAAGTAAGCCCCAAACCCCAGGCAAAGTGGGAAATGATTTGGTATGAAGGGCAGTGAATAATTCCTCCGTCTTCAGCCTTCCCCAGATTCCCCTTTACTACACCGTCAAAAAACATAGTGTGGATATCTGAGTTGCTTCTCCATTTTTCGAAGTCCTCATCCTCTAGTATGATTTTCCATTCTTCTCTACACTTCTCCATATTTTTCCTCGTGGGAAGGTTTAGCCCTAGCTACTGGCACCACTCCCTACCTTGCTGGTTTAAGCTACAAGCTCGCTTTTGGCTCACATTGGCCTACATTATTTCTTTGAATACGCTTCTGATTTTCACACCGATTTGTTGTTGGTTTAGGGCCTTCTCTTGAAAGAACTGATTGTTTATTTCAAACCAAAACTTCCAGGAAATGAGCTTAGGGATAATCATCCACCCCTCATAAGGCCAACCTCTCCCGAGGAAGGACTTAGGGAACATGTCTCCCCAATTAGACAACATACCCATGATATTGGATGGGAGGATGGGGCTTTTGTTCCAAATCAACAAGATTTCATTCCAAATGTCTCGAGCATGGAGGCACTCAAGAAAGGTGTGGACCAAATTTTCCTCCCGCTATTGACATAGCGGGTACTGAGAGGGGTTGTGGAAGCCAGGATGCTGCAAATTTTCAGCTGTAAGGACACTGTTGTGCCCCAGCTTCTAGGTGAACATATCAATCTTCAGAATGCTTTTAACCTTCCAAATCCCTTTCCAAATCATAGGGTTGCGTGAGACAGTGGGGATGGATTTAAGACATCTGTAGCCTTCTGTAGCAGAATAGCATCCCTTCGAGGAACACCAACCCCTTTTGTATTTTTTTCTTGCATTTAGGGGGGCTTCCACAGCTAATGCTACCATTAATTTGGCCCATGCTTGCTCCATATAAGCAGGAATCTCTATCTTCTGCCACCCTGCCCAATTGCTGCTCTCCTATTCTGAAATGTCCCACAACGTGCATTGACCATCTACAATTATCCACGTTTTTAGCTTCAACAATTCAGGATCCTCCCCAACCGCTTCTGAATTCATAATCCTATCCTCCCATAGGCTAATCTGCTTCCCATTTCCTGGGATCTAGAACAAGTGGTCATGCAGCAGTGAGAGAGAACGCTTACACAACTGATGGATCAGGGAGCCCTGACGATTATATTGGACGTTCTCTAGGCTGCGAAGACGCTTTCCAAAGCTATGTTTTTTCCACAAATAAATCTGTGCCCATCCTAGATTCCTTGCTACCTACTGCCATAAGATATTGCCCCCCAAAGTGATATTGTGCTCCTTGAGATATTTTATGTGACGACCACCTTCTAATAGCGGCATAGCGATCTTATTCCAACTAATAAACATAATTATCTTAGTGTTATTCTTCCCTCCCTTCCATAAAAAAGGAGCGGATGAATTTCTCCATCTTGCAAAGAATGCCCACTGGAGCCAATAGAACAGACATCTAAAATATTGGAAGACTATTAAGGACTGAATTAATGAGAACAATATTACTTGCCAAATTGAGCCACAACGTGCCCAAGGCTTGCATTTTGAGCTTGAATTTGTCCAGCAAGGGGTACCAGTCCCTCCTAATCGGGCTTCCTTGAAATATTGACATCCCAAGATATTTAAAAGACACCCATTTCGTGGAGCCTTTTAAACCCAATATCCTGGTGACGTGCTTAGCTTGAGGCCAGTGAGGTTCCAAGAATAAATGAAGAATTTTCTCGTGTTAAGTTCACTCCCAGAATTGAGGCAGTAGCAATCCAGTTCCAGCTTGAATCGGGAGGCCTAGATGTTGGAGACACCCCCTAGGAATATGGAGTCATCAGCAAAGAGAGCATGATTTATGTCTCTGACTCCCCTAGTGATCCTAAGACCCATAAACTCTTGCTTGATTTGTCTTTTCTCCAGCACAAAATAGAGGAAAAAGGCTTGAATGAAAAAGAGAAGAGGGGATAGAGGGCATCCCTGCTTTATCTTGAAACTTGCCTTGAAGAATTCAGCAGCACGCCTATTGACAAGTGGAGAAATCCATGGCTCCGCAATGTAGGCTTTGACCCATCTTATAAAGCAAAAATCAAAACCAAATTGATGCATAACCCCAAAGAGAAACTTGTGCTTAACTCTATCAAATGCACTAGCCAGGTCCAGCTTGACAGCCATGCCTTTTTCTCGTCTTTGGATGCTTGAATGGATTGCTTCCTGAACAAGAATGAAGTTATCAATTTTTTGCCTACCTTTGACAAATCCCCCTTGATTGTCAGGAATGATTTTCGGAAGAAGGCCTTTCAGTGTGTTAGCCATGACTTTAGTGATGAGCTTGTAGCCAATGTTGCAAAGGGAAATTGGCCTGAATTTTTTGAAAGAACTGGCACCCTTCTCTTTAGGTATAAGGGCCAAGAAGGTCGATTTGGTGCTACCCCTAAGCTTGTGGCAGGCCTGAGACTTTAAGATCATTTTGTAGAGATCCTTTTTGACAATGTTCCAACAAGTTTTAATGAATCGAGCAATGAACCCATCCAGCCTAGGAGCCTTGTCCGGATCCATTTCATCAAGGGCTTGCTTAATTTCATTGATGGTGATAGGAGCAGTCAGCATAGCATTCATTTGGGCATTAACCTTTAGGGGGACCAACTCAAGTAGGTTGGAGTTGAGACTTGCTTGCTTATCCTCTGTGTACAATTATTTGAAGTGCTGACGAGCAGCTTTTTTTATTCTTGTAGGGTTGGAGAAGGATTGGTCTCCTGAGGTTATCTCCACTATAGAATCAAAGTTTCTTTTGGATTGAGCCTACTTATGAAATGAGGAGGTATTCCTGTTCGCAGCTTGTAGCCACAAGCTGTGAGATTTAAGTCTCTAGAATTCCTCCTCCCAGATGCACGCCTTATGAAGATTAGCCTGGAGCTCCTCTTCGAGGGTTAATTTGTCCTTCGAGATGTCCATATCTTCCATTTGTTTTTGATGAATCTCCAAACAGGCCTCGGCAGCCGGCCTTGACTCAGTCGGAGAA
Organism: Pinus albicaulis; assembly: GCA_034641835.2. Classification (NCBI taxonomy): domain Eukaryota; kingdom Viridiplantae; phylum Streptophyta; class Pinopsida; order Pinales; family Pinaceae; genus Pinus; species Pinus albicaulis. The sequence goes on from CM076582.1 coordinate 480,896,709, forward strand.
GGGAGGGCTTTAGCCTAGCTTTTGACGACCCTCTTCACTCTCCTCCACTTTTCTTCCCACATAAAGGAGGGGGATCCACTGATAGGGTGTTTCCAGACTTCCTCAACTTTGTCCAAAAATTCAAGTTGGTGCACCTAGAGAGCATTAAAACGGAAGGGAATAGGCCCCATATTCATATGCGGCTTCATCTCAAGCCTAATGGGCTTGTGATCGGAGACCGACGAAGAAATAATAGCATAACTGACATCAAGACCTAAAAGCAAGAAGGAAATTTGGATGAGAAAACAATCTAACCTTCCAGCAATGTGGCCTAGACCCATTATTCTATTGGTCCATGTATATTTTCCCTTGGGTGGCTTGATGTCCAACAGATCCCAGTCCTGAATGAGTTCTTCCACCCATTCTCTGGCTAGATCCCTTACAATGCTGCCCCCTAGCTTCTCCCCTTGGCTTAAAGTAATGCTCATGTCTCCAACGAGAATGATTTGTAAATAAATAATACACATAAAAGTGAAAAGTAGTGTGCAATATAATTTCAATAAGAAAGGATAAATGTAACAATTTTCTAGAAAAGAAATTGAAGAAACATGGAGAAAAAGAAGATAGAATTGAGCATTGCCATACTTTAGAAGTTGTTTTGGATTGGATTATATATATATATATATATATATATATATATATATATATATATATATATATAATGTTTTAAAGTAGCAATTTTCTAAAAAAAAGTAATTGCAGAAATATTATTAAAATTTTTTAGAAAATAAATTGAAGAAATATAGAGAAAAAAAGAAGCTAAATATCAAAGAAGATAAGATTGAGTATTGCCATATGTTAGGAGTTGCTTTGGATTCGATTGTAAATTTATGTTAAGATTTATTTTATATATATAGTTTTTATGTTTTAAGGTGAAATTTTCCAGAAACGTAATTGCAGAAATATTATTAAAAGTTTTTAGAAAAAACAATTAAAGAAATATAGAGAAAAAAAAGCTAAAAATAAAAGAAGATAGGATAAGAATTGCCATAGTTTAGGTGCTGCTTTAGATTCGATTGTACATTTATGTTAAGCTTTATTATATATATAATTTGTATGGTTTTGAGGTTTTAAATTATATTTTTTTCTTAAATGAATGGAAATGGTTTTCTAAATGGTTAGATTGGGTTTTATTTTTTTTAAATGGAAATAAATAAACATTTTTAAAGAAAATAAATAAAATAATGAAATAAAAAACTTAATATAAAATTTATATATATAGATTAAGTTGTTATGTTATTTTAATTGATATATTTGACTTGTTTAAGTTAAATAGACTTAATAAGTATGTTAAGTAAATTGTGAACAAATTTTTTTTTTTTCTTGAATAAATATTAATTATGGTGTGGTTTCCATAAAGTGATGGTAAAGTGTCTAAGATACCATAGTCCTAAGATTAAAGCAGTTATTTGATAGTTATCTCTTCTCTGGGAATAAAAAGGAAACCCTAAGGAGGAAAAGGGGTTCTGTGTAGAAGAAAAGATAGCAAGAGGGCTGGAAGATGAGAGTGCCCAGAGCTGGAAGGAACCAGTGGAACTCTGTAACCTGATAATTGGAGGAGAGACTAGACAAAGGTCTTGAGGTCTACCTTCAGAAGAATTGTTGTATAAACCTACTTTTGTAAGGAGCACGGGAGGGGGGGGGATCTGAGGATGTAATTGCCTCTCTCATGCTTGGGAGGATGCCATAAGCAAGTCTTATCTGAGATAAGTATTATAAACCTGAAATGGTTTGGAATGAAAAGTTCTTATTATGATTTTATAAGTATATTAATTTTTGAAATTGAATTTTTGTATGCTGTGAATGTTGAATGCAAAAAGGTAGAAATTATTCTTGTTATGAATGATATATATATCAGTTCAGGAAAGTACATATTTAAAGGAAAAAAAAAGTCTTAATATTTAAGTTTAAATAACATGTAGAAATAGGTTGAATTTGTATTAAAAAAAACAATGATTAGATGAGATAGTTAGTCCATCCAGGGAAGAACCCTAGACATGATAGTCTGTCTTGAAAAAGGATAGTTACACATACTGAGGGTTGAGAAATAAACCCTTTTAATTTAATGATGGTCTGGACATCTGGGGGAAAGCTTATTTAAAAGAAAATAAGGAAATACAAAACTTAAAATTGAAATGTAGAAGCATTAATCTACAATATAGGAAAAAAAAATGTAACTTTAATTTACTAACCAAATAGAAACATTACAGTAAACGAGTAGTATTCTATGGAATAACAAATATTAAGAAAAAACATAGAGATCTCTTTAAAATGACAAACTGGAGAATAAAATCATAGTATAAAACTACAATATCAATTCCTAAATTCTTTAATGCAAATATTATATGTATATATAAACATAATAACCAATTACACGGGAACCCCATTTATGAGGGAAAAATCTAGAATCTAGAACATAAATGAAAGTTGTGCAGTGCTCATGTAGGGGTGGAAACAGAGCTATATTATAGCTAAAATGTAAGGTGTTATGGCCATAATCAACATACAAAACAATATATATAAACTCATGACACAATATATTTAGAGTATTATGAAAAATAGGGATAGAATCGAATTGTTCCTATTAATACAAGCAAATGACATTAGAAAGGACCAAAATTTAAAATTTGTCAGAGTCCATTTTCTACAATTTAATGTGTTGTTCTTTAAATACCTGAACTAGAGTTAAAACCTCCATTTCAACAGAAAAAAAAAAATTTATAAATACACTGTTTACAGAGAGACCCCATAGGGCTAAAAACTTTCACCATAAATTTTTAGGTCTACAGTTTGAACCCAAGACAAACATCGCCTTACAAAATTAACAAACATGTATATTAAATATGAACAGAGTCTGAGACGTCTCGAAAAAGACAGAATGAGAAGTCGAGGTACCTGTACACATATGGTGAGGAGTATTACTATCTAGAAATTCACTTACAAGACAGAGCAGTAGAGGAGTAGGGTTTGAAAGAACACTGCCTACCCAAGACCATAAAATAAACAACTGTGAGAACTTCTGTTTGACGAAATTATCAGTATGGTTTAAGGAAATGAAAGAAAATTTTCTAGCGAGAATCTTAAATGAGGGTTATTGCTCAGAAGCAAAGGGGTCGGAATGATACCCTAGAGGAAAATCAAAGTCAAACCATGAGAACAACATTATAATGGAGAAACTAAAACTAAATTAAAAATACGGTGCAACAAAAGGATCCCTTACCTGGGTTGGCCCCATTGAAGTTGGGTATCCGTCGCCGAGTGAAGCAAAGCCGAAGAATTCTGGAGAAAACCACATAAAACCCTCGCAACAGTTGGTGTGCAGTCTTTGCCAAGCATCACAGGATGAAAACATACAGAGAACCACATTCATCACCGAAAAGGATGTGTTGTGCGAGCACAGTAATGAACAAAAAATGAAGAAAATAAATTCTGGGGGAACGGAAGGAGAAACACAGAGTGTTACCTCCATTTCTGGCCGAAGACCAACCACAAAGAAGCATGAGCACATACCAGAGTTGCAGAACTTGGAAGAACACGAGGACATAATGAGGAAGTGGTTAGGGTTCGAGGGTAGGGTAATACCATAATTGCCCCAATCTCCATTTTAGCCATCAGATCGATGAGCTACCAAGGGCAGAGATCAGACCAAGTGTCATGCAACAAGAGAGCTTCGTATTTCCCAACCATTAAGGAGAATCAAGTCATGGACCTTAAAGACATAACTGGCAGTACTACGAAATCTTATGCATGAGTTCTCGTTTGTGGGCATCCAAACAGAAATAAAAAACATAATGATAGTGCCAAACTATAACCTTAGAACAAAATCTAAGAGATATGAAATGAGTTATAGCAAGGTACTTAATGATTGAAAAGTGTAACATATGTCATGCCATGGTAAATTTCAATCTATGCAATTCAAGTGAATACAAACTATGGTACAGAAAGGTCATAATGCTAAATATCTAGTTATATATATATATATTCAGTCAACCAATCATCCAAATACCTATGTTAACCAATATGGCATGGTAGTAAAATGTTACTAGTAAGTTAGATGTTATAATGTAAATGATTTTTTTTTTTTTTTACTCTTATATTATTCATGGTAAGTTTTCTATAACATTTACATGGTTAGACTCCTCTCTCTCTCTATCTATATATATATTTTAATATTTATGATGAATTTGGAATTTCAAAATATTAATGTCTTGAGATAAAAAATAATATATCAAAAAATGAAACTAAATTTTGGATTAAAGAAAATGAGAATGAAGGTTATGAAAGACTTGACTTAAGATAATTTACCCATGTAAAATAATGGAGTATTTAATAACAAAATTCTTCCCGAAAATCACATTAGAATTTATAGGGCCAACACTTTTCTAACCACTAAGTGTAGTTGATCATGAGGAGAATGATGATTACGCTGATCCAAAGACTAAACTACTAAGTGTAGTTCATCATAAGGAGAATGAAAAATATATACTGCACAGCTATGCAACGGTTAATGACTTAAAAATTATAAAAAAATAAAAAAATCGGTGAATGACTTAAACGTTATAAAAAATTATTAAAATAATAAAATTGAATGTTAAAAAAATATTAATAACTAAAAATTTTACCCTATTTAGCTATATAATATTATTAAACCTAATCAATATAAATAGAAACAAAATAAAAATAAATCAATAGTAAAAATAAAAAAACTAAAAATAAACCAATTGAAAACAAAAGTAAAATAATAATAAAACTAAAAAATAACAATAAAATAATAATAAACAACTAAAACCATACATAAACAAACAAGTGTAACACATACATAAAAACATAAATAAATGATGATAATGGTTACCGTCAACTAAGACCAATGCGGTCTATCAAACCTAAACAGAGGAGAAATAATCTAAGTTTGATTCTTCGAAATATTGTTTCTATGGTCAAAGAGAAGGGAAATAAGCATTCCAAGATTGCTATACGCAGGTTGGATTAATAGGTTAAGAAGATTGTAAGTGTGGCAGATGTTAAGGAATTGAGAGCAGATGTGAGTAAGACTCAGGCAGTCTAAAAGGAAGTGTTTTTCATCTTCCACCCGCTTAGAATTGAAAATATGAAAAATTATATCGTTCCAATGAGTCTTGGAAATATACCACTGCCTGGTCTCACTCTGAAGCTCATGGGAATTAGTTCTTATCCCAACGATGTTCATTTTTTCTTAGTGCTGGACAACATAAAGAGATAATTTTGATTATCAAGGGTGGGGTTGATCAAATCCTTATAGTATCTTAGATTCATTTTACCCTCCAGCTCCTTATTCTACCACAACTTGTCCTTAAACTTGGACGTAATAGTATTTTTGAGATTATGTGTACTTCCCATACTGAGATCCTCCTTAATTCCCCAATGGTGTAGCCAAGGCTGGACATCCTTATGCCACCCGCACTTGAGGCGAAGGTGGAGGTTTTGACTATAGTTAGAAGCAATTTTTTGGAGCATTTTCGATTTTAGGATGTAAAGCTTCTTCTTATACACCAAATATCTAAACATAGTTGTACTTTCAATGGGGGACAAACCAGGTTCGATCAAGAGGATAGGATAGGGAGTATTCCCCTTGATCTTAAGTTTGTAGGTTATGAATTTCTTTTGAATCATCTCAATCTTCCTCCATGCCTCTTTGGATATACTGCAACCCCAAATTTCACATCCGTATAAGACAATAGGGATGACGAGGGTCACAAAGAGAAACCTCTTTTTACTCCAAATGTAAAGATCGACCGACTTACAATTGTTTTCAAGCTCATAATAGGCTTTCTAGCCCCCAATAATACTTTTATCGATGCTATAATTCCAATTGAGTTGATGATGGAAGTCAATGCCCAAATATTTATAAGAAGAAACCCGCTCTAAGCACTGGCTATTATACATGAAACTATCATGGGTGATCCTTTTGGATTTAATGATCATGACTTTAGTCTTTTCAGTGTTAACTGTCATACTCATCTTGGAGCAGTAGTCATGAAGAATCTAGAGCTGCTTGTCATGGTCATCATGCCTTTTTGCAATAAGAATGATATCATCAACATAGAGGAGAAGATTAATGAGAACACCAACAAGCTTGGTGCCCTTGCACCCTTCGGATTCCAGACACTACTCTAGCTTATCAATGTATATGCCAAAAAGGGTAGGGGATAGGGGACACCCTTGCTTAACTCCAATATTGAAATTAATGTCTTTATAAAACCCCTTGTTGGTCTTAAGTTTGGCAGTGACGGTCTCATAGAGATGGATCACAACAATCCTTAGCTCAGGAGGGACCATGATCTCTTTAAGTCTCTCCCAAAATTTATCTCAAGGAACAATATCGAAAGCTTTTCTAAAGTCCAAAAATAAACATAAGAGATCATCTTTACTATTGCAACATTCTTCCGTAATGATTCTGAGAGTGAAAATATGGTCAATAGTCGAGTGATGTCTCCTAAAACCAACTTGTCCTTTAACTATTTTTCCCTGGCTTTCAAGCCAAAGGCTAAGATTCTTTTCCAAAATGAGCCCATAAAGCTTGGCTAGAATATGGCTAATCATAATGGTCCTGTAGTTAGATGGAACTCTCTTGTTCCCATTCTTAAATATAGGCACAATAAGGCTTTGTGTTCAAAGCCAAGGGAATCCATGCGTTACAACTAAATTGAGAAGCTTGTGGAGATAAGGAATGAGGATAGATCTTCCCATTTTAAGGATATCAACTTGGTATCCTTCAATATATTTAGCTTTCCCATTAGCAAGCTTATTAATACAAGAATCAATGTTGTAAGAGAGAATGAATCCTGCTTAATTGGAGTGATTATGGTGGTACCCATAGTGTCTGGAGAGTCTTACAACTTCTTACGATAGTTATCCCAGTTTTCTAAGGGGATAGAATGGTTATCTTTGGTTCTACGGACAAGAACATTCTGCCAAAATTTTTTGGGCACGACTTTAGAACGGTGGAGAAGATAATCTTATCTTTTATTAATATATGATGTTCTCTTCCTCCTGATTTTTGTATATATTTATATTCTGCATCTTAATGATTTCATTAGGAGCATCTCTAATCGCTTTCCTAGAAATTTTGCAATCTTTGTCATACCATGGATTGGAAGTTCTATTAGACTACTTAAAAAAAATCTCATTAGAAAACTTGCTACTGGTATTGGAAAGGATAATAGTGAAATGGTAATAAATTTGATCAATGTTATTATTAGAATTCATGGAGTGTAAATCCCTCTCTAAGTCCCTTAAGAAGAGGTTGGATTTACTTCTATCGAAGTTGTTAGGGTCCTATAAATATAGGATTCATAATTTTGAATTGACTTTTGATAGTCTTGTAAAATATGTACATACCTTTCTTTTTGCAAGTTGTTTCCCATATTTTGAAAAAATAAAAAAGAGGGTAAAAAGTCCTAAAAGAAAGATCAAAGGACTTACAAAATATATAGATCCCAAAAGAAAAAAAAACATGAAAGTGTGCAAGTCCAAATGCCACTACTTTTTTATTTTTGCAAGTGATTATGGCAGAGTGTCAATAAATGCCATAATCCATGACGAGTTAAACTGTTTAATCTTGACTTGTCATGTTTTCAATTTCAATGTTTTAGATAGTGAATAAAGTTTTGTCAGACAGTTTAATCCTGACAAATCAGTAGATAGGTAGAGAATAATGAGGAGCTCATCAGTTTAATCTGAGCCCTCGGATGAAATAAGGTAGAATTATATAGGTTTATGGTTTCAAAATAATAAAATGTTTCAAGGTAGAAAGCTTAAATGCACTTGCTAAAAGGAAGAAAAAATGTTAGAGTAATGTTGGGTAGGTAGAAAGAAGTGGGAAAAGCATGTAATATTCATCACCGGGCAAAAATCACTATTTTCCCTTCCCCTGTAGGTATTCAGTATTCTATGCTTCCAGTCAAAGAGGCTCAAAGCATTTCTCTGACTTCTGTTGGGACCAGTCCCAAGGCTCAATGACTGGATAGTGGAAAATGTTGAATTTTTATGATAAAATCCCCTTTACCATTTTTTATCCCTCATTCATACATTTAAGCCATCTTCATAAGTAAAGAATCCTTCTTACTTAATGAAACTTAAAATCCCATGTAATTAACTTCTTTCATTCATAAAAAATACAAAAACCCTCAAAAAACACTCTATCCTAAGTAAATTGGTGAAATGATGAAATAATGAGCTTTTCTTTTTTTTATTCACTCTACTTGGTCATTTAGTTTATTTTTGTGTATTCCATCTCCCCTTGTCATATTAACTTCTAAAATTACTTTATTAATTCCCTAAAAATACCTTATCCTATCTATATAAATCCCTTTATTTTAAATACCCCCCAAAACCCACTATTATAAAGTTTTTAGAACAAAGTTAATATCCACATGCTAAATTAAAAACCCAAATAAACACCCTTTGGTCTAAAAATAACATAATTAAATATCCCGCCCCTATAGTTTTTAAACCATTCACAAGGTTTAAAGCTATATAATACAATAATCACACCAATGAGTTTTACCCCACTCATCAGCGTTTTAGCCTAAGTTTCTGAGTGATATTTTATCATTTTATAAAGGTTAAAATCTTGGGACTGCCACCATGCTAAACTCCTCCTTGGGCAAACAAAGTCATTCCTCCCCGCATATTTCTAATCCAATGTTTAAACAAAATAAGCTAAGGTTTATTTTAAGTAAACATTAAACCTCGCCCCTATCTATATCTACCACGATATATAAAGCCTCATGTTGTATATTAATAACCCGTTATATATGCACCATGCCGCATATACATTTAACTCTCGTTATATTCCCTTAACAATCCTTATATCCGCCGTCATATTGAAACATTGGTAAAATTCATGTTTTATAAATATTTTAACACTTTAAACACCCACTTAACCTTAGCCCCAGTCCCACCTTTGATTTCCTGCAGCTTTCAAACAGATCCTCACCCTTCGCTCTTGATTGCAAGATCTAACGGTGCGAAATCAATATCGCGCAGAAAAATCAAACGCCCATTCCAACACCAATCGAGCTTGAAATGGGTGGTTTAACCCATTCCACCTCCTACGACATGTTAGTATTTTGTTGGATCGTGTTCGTTTCTGTTAAAACAACTTACCACCAGAATTGAATGCAAAAATTTCTGCCGGTTTCGCATTTTAAACTAAAAACCACTCCCGCCATTTGATAAGACCCACAATGAATGCATTAGATGGTGATTCATATCAAAGGTTAAAACCTTTGATATAACACTTTGATGTTTTATTTGCACATTCAAAACTGTAAAAGCTCCGCTCGACCGTGTAAAAAACCCTTTTGCTCAAATTGTCGACCTATACCTAGAGAAAATCAGAATTTGACCACAGATTCCCCATTGAAGACCATTAAAGCCATTCGCTACACCAGCAATCTAGAACAGTCCTCAGATTAAACCAATATCTTCTCAAGAACCCTTCAAGCAACTAAATACCTATGTTTAAAGGTATTTCTCAACAATCAAAACCTGCAATTTCAAGTTTAAAACAAGAATTACTAAACTAGGCCTATAATTAAGGGTTTTTTCAAGCCAAGTTACCTAAAAAAGCCCAAAAAAGAGGCCAAACCTTGGCCAATTTTTCCCAGAAAGTTCAGAGTCTGAAAGAACCACTTTTTTAGCCAATTTCCTCAATTTGTGACCTCTGAAGATTAATTTCAAATACAGAAAGGGTTTAAAGCCTTTAGACATCTTGAAAACTCTTTTTTGCAGTCAATCTATTCAGGAAACCCTCGTTTTCTGTCTTATTCCAGTTATATCCTCTGACAAAGAAAAAAAACTCCTACAAACAATTTAAGCTTGCAGTAGTTAGTCCAAAATGACCAAAAATCAGATCAAAGCTAGACCTAGAGGTTCTAAACCAACCAAGCCTGAAGGATCCAAACCTCCTAAATATGTAACACCTAAAGCTGTTAAATCTACTCCAGCCCTCATTGCTAAATCCACTGTATCAGTAAATCCCCTCCAGCCACCTGTAGCTACTGAAGAAAACATTCCATTGACTGATATGGACTACAAGATTGTTGATCCAGTGGTAGAATTCAACCTTTTAGAAATACATAATTGGTGCTATGATAAATACTTGGACAAGGATGAAATGCCTATTTGGGAGACTCATTTTCCCAAATATGTAGTTCCATTGACCCACCCTGCACAAGATCTTGTTAGATTGTGTCATAAAAATTATGAGCCAGACCAAAGGGCCATTGTTAATGTTGACAGAGAGATCCTTTTTACCATCACAGCAGAGTCCATAAATCAAATGTTGCAATTACAGTTGGATCTTCAATCAGTCCCCCTATCTATAGAATTTTTGACCCAGTTATACTTAGGCTTGGATTTCCCAAAGAATTTTATGATATTTCAAGACTTTTTGCCTTCCCATGTTGAAATTCCTAAGTTGAACCCTCCTTATTCCACTTCCAAATTTCCCGAAGGTTCTAGGCATATTATTTCAATGCTATATTTTATACTGGGATACTTTACAGATGGATTCACTGATGAATCCATTCTTGGCTTTCTATCCACCTTATCTCCAGGCCAACCTCCAACACTCATTTTTTATTATGCTAGCTTCATAACAGATAGTATTCATCATCAGCTGACCAAACTACCCACTGAAAGGGTTTTCAGATACTCTTCCTACTTGTTTTTCTTGTTTTTATTCTTCCAAGCTGATAATTCTCCAATTGCATTGAAAAAGATGGACTTGGAGGGTAAGCCTTTATCCATTGTCTTATGGACTTCCTTGCTAAGGAAATAGAGTAGTGAGTTCACTTATACAAATTTTTCAGACCTTTTCCTTCATCTAGCAATGAATATTTTGTACAAAGAAATGCAACCCAAGGCTAATGAATAAATGAAAAGGATCTTGCAACTATCAAAGAAGAATAAAATGGGAGACTGGTTTCTTTATGAAAAGCATACAGAGATAAGAATTTTTGGATTCAACTTATTACCTTATAAGTTGCCAAAATACTTGAACATGAGAATTTTTGCATTGGAATATTTAAGACAGATTCTCAATTATGACTCTATCAACTTCTTAGCTGCAAGGAAAAAGACTCAATTTAAGCCGAAGAATCAGGTTGGTCCTTTCATCATAAATAACAGAGAGGCAGGAAAAGAAATCTCAAAGAGACTAGTAGAATTCAAATTTCAACAAAGTTTTCCATGGAACTATGATCCTCAAGGGATCCTGAGCAATTTAAGGGTAAAATGTAAACTTACACCCTTTATACATGAGCCCAAACCAGATATGGAGAAGTTTTCCAATCAAGAAGATTGGGTGGATAACACACTGATAGACATAATCACTAATACATATACAGCAGGAAAAATGGTTACAACACAAGCCCTGGAAGTTGTAAAACAGCCAGAGACTTCAGTCAAAAGAGGCAGGGAAGAATGAACATACACAACAGAAACAACTATAGAAACAAAGTTCAAATTGATTTATAATAAAAGGCTTAAAATCAGTTCAAATGGGAAAGAAAAGGTAATTGATGTTGAGGATACAAATGAGCCAGAGGTAAATAATGATGAAGCTATAGTAATAATAAATGAAACTCTTGCACAGATTGAAAAGGAGAAAACAACAGGTAAAGATGATACTCAAATGATTGAGAAACAAAATATGGAGGCCTCTTCCTCATAGATAGTGGAGGAAAAAGACTTAGATATCAAGGAAAAGTATAAGCAGATAAAGAAGAAGAATGAGGAAATTAAAACAGAGATATATTCTCACTCCTCGGTTGAAACTGAATAAAAATAGTACATCGACAAATTTTGATTATTATAATAACAAAATGATTATGTCATTTTCGTAAACTAACTACTTCAGCACCAAAAACAATGGTAGATATAAAAGATGGAGTTGAAGTGACACTGAAAATTTTCATGAGCTAGATCAAACTTGTTATTTTACAGACATGTTTCAAAATGTTGTATTGAAATGTGTGACATTGACAATGATAAGCAACAAGTTGCGTATCATTCTAACATGCAGTGCTCAAATGAAGCAGCAGATGTTGGGATTCAGAGGCAAAGGACCTAAGGATTAAAGCCTTAGAGGATTTGATTTTATAGGTGGGATATGATCCCTCAAATGTTCAAGCAGTAGAATTGTTGATTAAGAAAAAGAATGATGATATTGTAGCTTTGAGGAAACAGCTTAAGCTTCCTCAAAGTGAGCATCCACAGAACAAAGAAATCCTTCAAGAGAAAAGTGAAAAAGAAGAGATGATGAAGATCATCCTCAAACTAACTGCTCAAATCAAAGAAATGGAATCTCAAATGGACCAGCTTGTCCAAGAGAAGGAAACTATGAAAGAGACTGACACTCCTATCATTCCTTCAGTTATGCCAGTGATTACCATAGCGGTGGCTTCCACATTAGGAGAAAAACAAGCACCAAAGGAACCATTGGCAACTGCAGTGCTAGTGAGTTCAAATACTACTTCAAACACAGATTCTTCTACAACACAAGTTCAACAAACAGATGGAGCAGGTCAGATTGTAAAGGCTATGGAGGAATTTTCCTTGAAAAATAATGAAATCAGTAGTCTAAAGAAGACGATTAATAATCTTGAAGCCACAAATAAGATAACCCAAGTAAATGCTAAAACCCATGAATAGAAGGCAATTAGACTTAGAGAACAAATCAAGGGCTTACAAAAAGAGCTAACTTTCACTGAAAAAATTTCATTTGTAAAGAATCATCTATGGAAAAACATAATTGAAGCCATTCAAACTCAATGGCCTTCAATTTAGATTATATATGAGGAGAGAGACTTATTGTTAGCAGCTTAGGCAGAGATTTAGAAGACCAAGGATGAGTTAACTGATAAGCCAGCTCAGGCTTTAAAACTCATCACATTCCTAAACAGTAAGAACAGAGCAGAATTGGAAGAATTATAGGTATTGGATAGAACAAAGACCATTTTACAGATTAAAAAAGTGGTAACAAAGAAAAATTTGATGAACTACCTAGAAGAGAAGTGTGAATCAATGAACATTTCCATAACAAAGTTTATGGTGAAATATACAAACTTAAGACAGAAGGGCTTGCCAAACATTCATGTCTTCAATGAAAAACTAATGCCCCACAAAGATTATGATAAGAAGATCAGGGAATTTTCCAAGGAGGAAGTCAGCAAACCATTGCCACAAGGCACTCCCACAGTAAAAGTCCTCCTTCAGCACTTTGAAGATTTGTTCTTTCTACAACATGAGATCAAACATCTTTTTGTGTTCAAACCCAATTTTGCTAAATACACAGAGGCAGATGAGAATTTTAGAAAACTAAAGAATGTCAATATTCCCAGTGAAGAATAGTGGCAAACATTTATAGATTTAATGTAAAAATGAGAGGTAAAACATTGAATAAATAACCTTGAAAACAATCAAGAAGAAACAGTGAAGTAAGAGGACATTTTGCTGATTTTTTTACTGCCAAAAGATATATTTTTACAGCAATAAATAGTAGAAATATTAGTCAAAAGTGTATAAGAGTTAAAGTGCAGCGTTAAAGAGTATTAGGTGAAAGAGTACCGGGTAAGGCAACTCAAATGAAAATATTTTCTAAGCAACCAGCAAACAGGACAACTAATCACTCAAAAATCTCCTTGTTAGATAAAGTAATTCTATTTATTTTGGATAAGAGGAAAGCTCGCTGATTTGTTAAGCAATTGTCCCTCTTATTTTGTAAAGATATTTTATATTTCCTAAAGACATTCCTAGATGTCTCCTAGGATATTTGTAACTACATTTTTTATAAATACTTCTACAATTGAAGTATTGAGTGTGGAATAAAATTGCTGGACTTTACCATAGAATTTTTTGCTGAACATTGGAGGCTATTATGTGTTGATTTCGAAGTAGCAGACTGGACAAAGATAAAATGGCATCATAATTCAGGATCCCTATGATAAGATGATGAGTGAAGTACTTTCTTCTTGTCATTGTTTTATTTTCTGAGTTTCATGCAATTCATTATATATGTTTGTTCTATCTGAATGTGTAACTAGGAATATTACTACAGGTTAGTCTAGTGCTCCTTGTTTTTAACTACTTACCATTTGAATGTTTTCTTCTTATTTCCGGTGTTCGGAATTCTTGATTGCTCCTACTCCTGTTTGACCCCTGCCTCCTTATTCCATTTTCTGGATCAAAGGATCCTTCATAGCCCTTTATCCTAAATCATACCATTTCACCAAAAAAACACTTTTCCAAATATCTGAGGGTTATCTATCTTTCCCTGAATACATTTGTACCTTTTTGGCCTTGAATTCTAGTGCTTCTAGCTTGATTTAGACTCCATAGCCCAATGGAAAAGTATATTTCTCTCTAGTTTACCTCTAAGTGATTTTTTCCCACCAAAACCTTTAAAAACAAAACCAATTGTTCTATCATAACTAGCTTAAAAACATAAATAAAAAACAAAGATAAAGCTTAAAGAGAGAGCCCTCTCTGAATTCTAGAAAGGCTAGATCCTAGAATTTGAAGTAGGTTTGTGGTTACCTCTAGTGTTCTTAGACTAAAAACTCAAATCCCACAACTTAAGAAATTACTAGAGTGATAACATACTGGCAACCATACTAGGGAACTAACCAATCTCCAATCTTAAATTTAGTCTTAAAGGAAGATCTTTCATTTATATTTTTACTTTAAGATTATTTTTATAGGTTGTGGGTATTCAAAACAGTCATTCTGGCTTCTAGGAAAACCTACTATGCCATGCCTAATCTGGATCCTAAGCCTGTATTTATAGTAGATAACCCAGATCAGGTTGGAAAAAATAAAAAACAAACTGTCAAATTAGAAACTGAAGTACCATTAAGAAAAGCCAATTCTTTACCCAAAGAGTTAGTGAATTTAAATGATATTGATTTTGATCTGAAGTTTGAATATTCATTGTTTAAAACTAAATCTAAAACTGATTTGAAAAATACTGTTATAGATCCTATTTTCCTTTCATTTTTGAATGAAAAACAGAAAAATATTTCCGTAGGAACAAATTCAAATAAATCTGAATATCGAAATATAGTTGAAAAAATTAATGTTTCATTGATTAAAGATATTAATGAAGCTATTGAATTAGCTAATTTTTTTCTTACATAAAACCTCGAGTTTCTCAATTGCATACACAAATAATACCAACAACAGATTCATATTTATATGTTATCACTTCATTTATAGATACTTCTTCAAGTTCATCTATAGATCATTTCATTCCTAAGTTCCCTGTGCAGCCTGGGATATTATTTCCTTCATCTACTCAATCCACTGCATCCAATACTTTTCATTCAGATTTTATAAGAACCACATCTTTATTTCCCAGCAATTCCATTTACATACCATCTTCATTTCCCAGCCCTTCAACCACATTTGTTAGTTCATCAGCTATCATATCCAACACTTCCCATATCATTACTGTTATACCTCCCAGCTCAACAAAGCTTCAAGGCATGGCTGCTAGGTATGCTCCCCTTACCCCAAAACCTCCATGATATGCCTCAAGATTACCAAATAAATGTACCACTGTTTTATGGCCTTTTACAATATACTTCTCAACAACATGTAACTAAAATGACATATTACTGTGAAATTTATGAAATTGATGAGTCAAATGTCCAGATGAGGTTACTTGCCCAAAGTTTGACAGGAGAAGTTAAAAAATGGTTCAAAAATTTAGCTGTTATTAGTGTAGCTGATTTAGCTGCATTTCATAGAATATTTTTAAATAAATGGGAAAGGAAAAATACCCCCCTTCAAATTTTGTCTGAGTTTGATGCTTTGAAAAGATCTCCTACTGAGTCTATCCAAGACTACTGCACTAGGTATAACAATGTCTATAATTCTATTCCTGTAGCTCTTAAACCTACACCTTACTCTGTTCTGCTCAAATTCCCTGATGGATTTGATACATATATGGCCTATCAATTAAGAGAAAGAGATTCCCAAACATTAGAACATATGCAATTAGATGCTGTCAGTGTAGAAATTAACATTTTAGCTAGGAAATATAGACTTAGAAATGAAAGAAGAGTTACAATTAAAGAAGAAAGTTCAAACTCTGATGTTAAATTGGATTTAGTTGCTAAAAATTTAGAAAGGGTGGTAGAAAGATTAGATAATATAGATAGAAAACCTCAATGGGATAATCAACCTCAGATCAGAAATCCTAATTTCAGAAAAAATAATAACCCTGGAAAAGCTAAAGAAGCTGCTCCAAACCAAAACATTAGGCCCCCATTTCAAGAGAAATATGCTGAAAGTTCTCAAAATAATCATGAAGATGAGGATCACATCAATCATATAATGGGAATAGATGAAAACAACACCATTTTCCTCACTCAGGAAAATCTGGAAATTTTTTAGCTTCAACAACTCAAATTAAACTCCAGTGAATCCGTTGACTACAAACAGGGTTATGAATTTGCCATAAATGAAATAGATAGTTAGTATAACCTTATACATAAGAAAAATAATGAGTCTTCTACAAAAAACTATTCCCAAAATCAAAACAAGAAAAATGTAGAAGCCCTAAAAACAAAAGTTTTGCAAATTCTCCCAAGGGAAAATAATCAAAATTCCAATCCTTCCAGTCCTAAAAAACCAACAAGTCCCAATATTACTGATGAAGTAGCTCAATATTACAAATATGCACAAAAATCCAATACTGCTAAAGCTTCTAATTCAGTAAAAACAACAAATTCTGATCCTAAAAAGATTCTTGCTGATCCTAAATCAGCAAATCCTAGAACATATAATCCCAGAACACCTGCTGATAATTCTAAGTTTGATAAAATTTATGCTACCACACAAACAATCCCCGAAAAGAAAATTGAAACCAGCAAAACTCAAGAAACTCAGACAGAGAATGTCAAGACAATTGAAGATAAAAATACAACTGTTGAAAATCAAGAGAAACCAACTCAGATTACAGTTACTAAAGATGAATTAGTACAAATTAGTAAATCTCAATCCTCATTCAATATTCAATCTGAAATTGCTAAGTTAAAAATACCTATTCCTTTAACATAATTGTTTAAAAATGACTTATACAAATCAACTATAACTGAAACTTTGAATATGAATGATGGTGAAGATGCCATTAATTTGAACGATGATTAACCTGAGTTGATTTTTGGCCCTGATGTGAATGAAAAGCATTCAGATGGATCAGTCCCTCCTTTCTATATCAGTCTTACCATCCACGATTAGATTTTACACGGTGCTATGTTAGATTCAAGAGCTTCCCATAATTTAATTCCCAAAGCTATCATGGAAACTCTTAATCTAGAAATAACCAGGACTTACAAAGATTTGTTCTCATTTGATTCTAGTAAAGTTAAGTGCTTAGGATTAATTAAAGACTTATGTGTGAATTTAGTTCAATACCCTGGTAAGAGTATGGTGATGGAAATTGTAGTAGCTGAAATCCCACCAAAGTATGGTATGCTTATTTCTCGCTTATGGGGAGAAAAGTTGCAGGGATCTCTACAATTGGACATGAGCTATGCTACAATATCAGTGTTTGGTCAACCCAAAAATCTATATAGGTAAAATTTAATGAAATTCATGGTCAGTAGTGCTGAGAGATCCATAAATTATCCTATTTATTCTACACCAACCAACCTTGACTCTTTTATTTTGTGTAACTCTGATAACAATGAAATTCAAACTAAACTAATTGATAAAAAGCCAAAACCAAACAATGACAACATATTTCATGAGTCCCTTTGGCACTTGGACTTTGATCGCTCTGTAAAAAAATCAGGAGCAGGAGCAGGAGTATGGATTACAAATATGGAAACTAATCATTTAGAAGGACATGCCTTCAGACTCAACTTCAAATGTACCAACAACATGGCAGAGTATGAGGCACTTATTCTTGGCCTCCAGAGAAACTTAGGAGGAAAAAGAATACTAATCATGGGAGATTCTGAATTAATCATTAAGAAAATAAATGGAGATTATTCTATTTATAATCCTAGACTAGCCAGATATAGAGATACAACAATTGATTTAACTGATGATTTATTGGAATGCAAGTTTGCTTCTATACCCAGAAAACAAAACATTCAAGCACGCTGTCTAGCAACTTTTGCTAGTACTTGTAACTTACCATTCCAACCAACTCATAGGTATACTGCTGAGGTAAAAAATAGACCAATTATCCCAGATAACCTCAAGTACTGGCAGATTTTCTCTCAGGATGAACAGATTTACCATTTTTTAAATAATGAGGAAGAATTTCAAAATTGTAAAATAGATACAGACTGTAATATAGATTCATATTTTAATTGTGAAATAGATAACATAAGTGTACATAAATTTAACAAATCCAATGTATTTACTCAATTTGACATAGATAACTTAGAGAAGGTAGATATTGAGAAAATCATTGAAGAAGAAATTGACAAGTTAGATCTAAAAGATAATTTTTTGCTTAAAGGTTTAACCCCTTTGGAATACCTTTTTGATTCCAATGTTGTGCCTAAAAAGCCAAAAATGGAACCAGTTAGGTTTGACGTTGAGGAATGTAACATTGGGACAAAATTAAAACCAAAAATGATTAAAATTTCTAAATCTTTACCTCAACAAGACAAGGAATAATACATTGATCTTTTAAAGGAATATCAAGATGTGTTTGCTTGGAGTTATGAAGATCTTAAAGCTTATGACACAAACATAATTCAACACAAAATTCCCATAAAATATGATTAGAATCCATTCAAACAAAAATTGAGGAGAATTAATCCTGTTCTATTACCTTTGATAGAAAAGGAAGTAAAATGCATGTATGATGCTCAAATTATTTCACCAATCAAATATTCTGATTGGGTTTCAAACTTAGTACCAACAAGAAAGAAAACATGTGAAATTAGGTTATGTGTCGACTTTAGAAATCTTACAAAGTGTCTTTAAAGGAAAATTACCCTCTACCAAAGATGAATCATATATTACAAAGGGTAGTTGGTTCCTCTAGAATTTCTTTGTTAGATTGTTTTTCAGGATACAACCAGATCCTAGTCCAAAAGGAAGATCAGGCTAAAACGACTTTCACCACTCCTTGGGGCACTTTCATGTATGGGAAAATTCCCTTTGATTTGATGAATGCAGGAGAAACCTTTCAGAGAGCTATGGACATAGCCTTTGCTAAGGAGATTCATGAATTCTTGGTAATTTATTTAGATGACATTACTATATTTTCCAAAAAAAATAATGAACACTCGGATCATTTGTGACAGGTCTTTATTAAATGTAGAAAATTTGGCATCTCTTTAAATCCCAAGAAAACTCTCTTTGGACTAGAGGAAGGTAAGTTACTAGGACATAGAATTTCAAAAGAAGGTATTAGAATAGATCCTGCTAGAATAGAAGCTATTCTGAACATTCATCCACCTAGAAATATCAAAGAGTTACAAGCATTCTTAGGTAAAATTAACTTTTTGAGAAGATTTATTTCTAACTTAGCTGACATCATTAGAGAACTAAATAACATGCTAAAAAAAACTCAACTTTAAAATGGACTGTTGAAGCAAAACAATCATTTGAATCCATAAAACAAGCTTTAACTAAAACAACAGTCCTAATCAGTCCATATTTCAAAAAATAATTTATAATTTTTTATTTTGCATCAGAGCATACCATTGCTGCAATTTTACTGCAGAAGAATGATCAAGGTTTTGAACAACCTATAGCTTTCTTCAGTAAAACCCTTAGAGATGCACCTCTGAAATATAACATAATGGAGAAACAAGACTTAGCTTTGGTTAAGGCCATAAAATATTTCAGAGTTTACATTCTCTATTCCCACATAATTTCCTATGTCCCTAATTCTATAGTTAAAGACATTCTTACTCAGGATGGCCCTGATGGAAGAAGAGGTAAGTGGATTTCCACTATCCTAGAATATGACATATAAATCAAACCAAAAAGACTCATTAAAGGACAAGGATTAGCCAGATTAATGGCTGAATCCAACTGCAATGCATTAGACATAAATTTTATTGCTCAGATTGATGACCAGGAAGAGATGGCGACTCCAATGATCAGTGAAGCCTTTACAGATTCACCTTGGTACTCAGATAATATCTTTGTACTTACAAACTTACAAGATCCTCCTAGATTATCAAGGACAAAAGCCAGATTTCTTAAACTTAAAGCAATGAGATTTTTTATTTTAGATAATGTGCTTTTTTGGAAAGAACATAGTGGGATATTACTAAATTGTTTACTGAAAGTAGAAGCTGACAAAATTCTTGAAGAATTTCATGCAGGTGACTATGGAGGGCATTTATATTGGAAAAATACTGCAGATAAGATCCTTAGAGCTGGTTTTTACTGGCCTACCTTATTTACTGATGTTAATAAATTTGTTACTTCATGTCATAAATGTCAAATTTTTGAAGGAAAAAAGAAATTGTTACCTTTACCCTTAAAGCTAATTTCAACTGAGATTCCATTTCAATAATGGGGTTTAGACTTCATTGGAGAAATTCACCCCCCATCCTCTAGCCAAAATAAGTGGATTTTGACTGCCACAGATTACTTTACTAAGTGGATTGAAGCCATTCCTACCAGACAAGCCACTGACACAGTCATTATCTCTTTCATAGACAACAACCTTTTATCTAGATTTGGATGCCCTCAGAAAATAATTACTGATAATGCAACAACATTTAAATCTAAGAAAATGATTGCCTTCTTTCACAAATACCATATTACCTTAGGCCACTCTACTGCTTATTACCCTCAGGGTAATGGCCTAGCTGAATCTTCAAACAAAAGCCTTGTAAATATTATTAAAAAATTACTTGAAGATAAAAAAAAGACCTGGAATAAAAATTTAGTCTATGCCTTATGGGCAGATAGACTTACTACCAAAACTTCAATTGGCACTTCTCCTTATCAAATTGTTTATGGGATGGATGCAGTTTTCCCATCATCCTTAGGTGTTCCAGTAATGAATATAATTCAAGAATCACAAGTGGAAATCAATTATATACAAAGGAGGATAAATCAAAATATTCATCTAAAAAAAATAAGAGAAGAAGTCTATGAGAAATCCCAAGTCATTCATAATAAAATCAAGAAATGTTTTGATAAAAGAAGTAAAGAAGATGACTTTTACATTGGAGATCAAGTGTTAAATTGGGACTCTATGAGAGAGGACAAAGGTAAGCATGGGAAGTTTGACTTTATATGGAAAGGACCTTATGTAATTTATGGATATAGGGGTAGCAATTATTTCTTCATTAAAGATTTGCATGGAACATATATTCAAGAAGGACCAGTTAATGGCAGAATTCTCAAACACTACTATTCTTCTGAGTTAACCAATAGTTAGTCCCAGTTACTTTTTACATCATTGTAAATATCAATTGAAGTTTTATATTGGATTGGATATTTTCTTTCCAAAGTTGAAGCCTAGAGAGAAGGCCCTAAGCTTTGAAGAGAAAAATATCATAAATGTGAGTTTTTGCAAAAAACAAAAGAAAATTATTGGATCATCATGGTCAAAATTGAAGGCTACTAGCCTTAGAGTTCTTGACATTTCACCAGGAAATGCCATCCCCATGTGAAGCCTCTGTTAGGGTCCTATAAATATATGATTCATAATTTTGAATTGACTTTTTATAGTCTTGTAAAATATGTACATACCTTTCTTTTTGCAAGTTGTTTTCCCATATTTTGAAAAAAAAAGAAAAAAAGAAAAGAAAAAAGAGGGTAAAAAGTCCTAAAAGAAAGATCAAAGGACTTAAAAAATATATATATCCCAAAAGAAAAGAAAAAAAGATGAAAATAAAACATGAAAGTGTGCAAGTACAAATGCCACTAATTTTTACTTTTTGCAAGTGATTATGGCAGAGTGAAAATAAATTCCATAATCCATGATGAGTTAAATTGTTTAATCTTGATTTGTCATGTTTTCAATTTCCATGTTTAAGATAGTGAATAGAGTTTTGTCAGCCAGTTTAATCCTGACAAATCAGTAGATAGGTAGAGAATAATGAGGAGCTCATCAGTTTAATCTGAGCCCTTGGATGAAATAAGGTAGAATTAGATAGGTTTATGCTTTCAAAAGAATAAAATGTTTCAAGGTAGAAAGCTTAAATGCACCTGCTAAAAGGAAGAAAAATGTTAGAGTAATGTTGGGTAGGTAGAAATAAGTGGGAAAAGCATGTAATATTCATCACCAGGAAAAAATCACTAATTTTCCTTCCCCTGTAGGTATTCAGTATTCTGTACTTCCATTCAAAGAGGCTCAGAGCATTTCTCTGACTTCTGTTGGGAACGGACCCAAGGCTCGAGGACTGGATAGTAGAAAATGTTGAATTTTTATGATAAAATCCCCTTTACCATTTTTTATCCCTCATTCATAAATTTAAGTCATCTTCATAAGTAAAGAATCCTTCTTACTTAATGAAACTTAAAATCCCATGTAATTAACTTCATTCATAAAAAATACAAAAACCCTCAAAAAACACTCTATCCTAAGTAAATTGGTGAAATGATGAAATAATGAGCTTTGATTTTATTTATTCACTCTACTTTGTCATTTAGTGTATTTTTGTGTATTCCATCTCCCCTTGTCATATTAACTTCTAAAATTACTTTATTAATTCCCGAAAAATACCTTATCCTTTCTATATAAATCCCTTTATTTTAAATATCCCCCAAAACCCACTATTATAAAGTTTTTAGACCAAAGTTAATATCCATATGCTAAATTAAAAACCCAAATAAACACCCTTTGGTCTAAAACTAACATTAATTAAATATCCTGCCCCCTATAGTTGTTAAACCATTCACAAGGTTTAAAGCTATATAATACAATAATCGCACCAATGAGTTTTACCCCACTCATCAGCGTTTTAGCCTAAGTTTCTGAGTGATATTTTATCATTTTATAAAGGTTAAAAAGCTTGGGAGCGCCACCATGCTAAACTCTGCCTTGTGCAGACAAATTCATTCCTCCCCGCATATTTCTAATCCAATGTTTACACAAAATAAGCTAAGGTTTATTTTAAGTAAACATTAAACCCCGCCCCTATCTATATCTGCCACAATATATAAAGCCTCATGTTGTATATTAATAACTCGTTATATATGCACCATGCCGCATATACATTTAACTCCTGTTATATTCCTTTAACCATCCTTATATCCGCCGTCATATCGAAACATTGGTAAAAGTCATGTTTTATAAAGATTTTAACACTTTAAACACCTGCTTAACTTTAGCCACGGTCCCACCTTTGATTGCTAGCTTTCAAAGAGATCCTCGCCCTTCATTCTCGATCGCAAGATCTAACGGCGCAAAATCGATATCGCGCAAAAAAAATCAAACGCCCGTTCCAACACCAATCGAGTGTGAAATGGGTGGTTTTACCCATCACCCACCCCCCCCCCCCCGCGACGTGTCAGTATTATGTTGGATCGCGTTCGTTTGTGTTAAAACAACTTACTACCAGAATTGAATGCGAAAACTACTACTGGTTTCGCATTTTATACTAAAAACCACTCCCACCATTTGATAAGACCCGCAGTTAATGCATTAGATGTCGATTCATATCAAAGGTTAAAACCTTTGATATAACACTTTGATGTTTTATTTGCGCATTCAAAACTGTAAAAGCTCCGCTCGTTTGTGTAAAAACCCCTTTTGCTCAAATTGTCGACCTATACCTAGAGAAAATCAGAATCTAACCATAGATTCCCCATTGAAGACCATTAAAGCCATTCGTTGCACCAGCAATCCGGACTAGTCCTCAGATAAAACCAATATCTTCTCAAGAACCCTTCAAGCAACTAAATACCTACGTTTAAAGGTATTTCTCGACAATCAAAACCTGCAATTTCAAGTTTAAAACAAGAATTATTAAACTAGGCCTGTAATTAAGGGTTTTTTCAAGCCAAGTTACCTAAAAAAGACTGAAAAAGAGGCCAAACCCTGGCCAAATTTTCCCAGAAATTTCAGAGTCCGAAAGAACCACATTTTTATCCAATTTCCTCAATTTGTGACCTCTGAAGATTAATTTCAAATACTGAAAGGGTTTAAAGCCTTTAGACATCTTGAAAACCCTTTTTGCAGTCAATCTATTCAAGAAGCCCTCATTTTCTGTCTTATTCCAGTTATATCCTCTGACAAAGAAAAACAACTGCTGCAAACAATTTAAGCTTACAGTAGTTAGTCCAAAATGACCAAAAAGCAGATCAAAGCTAGACCTAGAGGTTCTAAACCAACCAAGCCTGAAGGACCCAAACCTCCTAAATCTGTAACACCTAAAGCTGTTAAATCTACTCCAGCCCTCACTGTTAAATCCATTGTATCAGTAAATCCCCTCCAACCACCTATAGCTATTGAAGAAAACATTCCATTAACTGATATGGACTACAATATTGTTGATTCAATGGTAGAATTCAACCTTTTAGAAATACATGATTATAAAGCAGAACAACACTGACAAGGATGAACAGTCGGTTTGGGAGACCTATTTTCCCAAATATGTAAAGTCTCATTGATTTTAATCAGACAAGACCTTATTGTGATTAAAGGAGCCATGTCGTAATAGCGTCATGGATAATGTCGTAGATAGTATAGATTCCCTTTACCATCGTTGCAGTCCATAAATCAACAAATGGGGCCGCAATTATAGTATGATGCTCAATCAGTCCCCTATCTATAGAATTTTTGACCCAGTTATACTTAGGCCTAGATTTCCCAAAGAAGTTTATGATATTTCAAGACTTTTTGCCTTCCCATGTTGACATCCCTAAGTTGAACCCTCCTTCTTCCACTTCCAAATTTCCTGAAGGGTCTAGGCATATTATTTCATTGTTATCTTTTATATTGAGATACTTTACAGATGGATTCACTGATGAATCCATTCTTGGCTTTCTATCCACCTTATCTCCAGGCCAACCTCCAGCACTCATTTTTTATTATGCCAGCTTCATAGTAGATAGTATTCATCATCAACTGACCAAACTACCCACTGAAGGGGTTTTTAGATACTCTTCCTACTTGTTTCACTTGTTTTTATTCTTCCAAGATGATAATTTTTCAATTGCATTGAAAAGTATGGACTTGGAGGGTAAGCCTTTATCCATTGTCTTCTGGAATTCCTTGCTAAGGAAAGAGAGTGGTGAGTTCACTTATACAGATTTTTCAGACCTTTTCCTTCATCCAGCAATGAATATTTAAAGCAATGCAGCCCAGGGTCAATGAAGAAATGAAAAGGATCTTGCAACTATCAAAGCAGAATAAAATGGGAGACTGGTTTCTTTATGAAAAACATACAGAGATAAGAATTTTTGGATCCAACTTATTACCTTATAAGTTTCCAAAATACATGAACATGAGAATTTTTGCATTGGAATATTTAAGACAAATTCTCAATTCTGACTCTATCAACTTCTTAGCTGTAAGGAAAAATACTCAATTTAAGCTAATGAATCAGGTTGGTCCTTTCATCATAAATAACAGAGAAGCAGAAAAATAAATCTCAAAGAGACTAGTAGAATCCAAATTTCAACAAATTTTTCCATGGAACTATGATCCTCAAGGGATCCTGAGAAATTTAAGGGTAAAATGTAAACTTACACCGTTCATACATGAGTCCAAACCATAGATTGAGAAGTTTTCCAATCAAGAAGATTGGGTGGAGAGCACACTGATAGATACATTCACTAATACAAATACAGCAGGAAAAATGGTTACAACACAAGCCTTGGAAGTTGTAAAATAGCCAGAGACTTCAGTCAAAAGAGGCAGGGAAGAAGGAACATACACAGAAGAAACAACTACAGAAACAAAGTTCAAACTGATTTATAATAAAAGGCTTAAATTCAGTTCAATTGGGAAAGAAAAGGTAATTGATGTTGAGGATACGAATGAACCAGAGGTAAATAATGATGAAGCTATAGTAATAATCAATGAAACTCTTGCATAGATTGAAAAGGAGCAAACAACAGGTAAAGATGATACTCAAATTATTGAGAAAAAAAATATGGAGGCCACTTCCTTACAGACAGTGGAGGAAAAAGACTTAGATATCAAGGAAAAGTATATGCAGATAAAGCAGAAGAACGAGGAAATTAAAATAGAGATGTATTCTCAATTCCTCAAGAAAAAACCAGGGAATCAAAATAGGCTACTGAAAACCTTTGATTATTCTACAAACAAAATGATTATGTCATTTTTGCAACCAACTACTTCAGCACCAAAAACAGTGGAAAATTATAAAAAGATGGAGTTTGATGTAGACACTAAAAATGTTCATGAACTAGATCAAATTGAATTTCATAGACATAGCTCTGAAATGTTGTATTCAACTATGGTTACAAAGTCAATGAGTGCTACCAAGTTGCATAATACTATTCTTAACATGCAGGATCAAATGAAGCTAGACATAGGATCTTTGTATGTAAAGGACCTAAGGATTAAAGCCTTAGAGGATTTGATTTTATAGGTGGGATATGATCCCTCAAATGTTCAAGCAACAGAATTGTTGATTAAGAAAAAGAATGATGATATTGCATCTTTTAGGAAACAGCTTAAGCTTCCTCAAAGTGAGCATCCACAGACCAAAGAAATCCTTCAAGAGCAAAGTGAAAAAGAAGAGATGATGAAGCTCATCCTTAAACTAACTGCTCAGATCAAAGAAATGGAATCTCAAATGGACCAGCTTGTCCAAGAGAAGGAAACTGTGAAAGAGACTAAAACTCCTATCATTCCTTCAGTTATACTAGTGATTACCATAGCAGTGGCTTCCACATTAGGAGAAAAACTAGCACCAAAGGAACCATTGGCAACTGCAGTGCCAGTGAGTTCAACTACTACTTCAAACACAGATTCTTCTACAACACAAGTTGAGCAAATAGATGGAGCAGGTCAGATTGTAAAGGCTATGGAGGAATTATCTTTGAAAAATAATGAAATCAACAGTCTAAAGAAGACGATTGATAATCTTGAAACCACAAATAAGATAGCCAAAATAAATGCTAAAACCCATGAACAGAAGGAAATTAGACTTGGAGAAAAAATCAAGGGCTTATAGAAAGAGCTAACTTTCACTGAACAAATTTCTTTTGTAAGGAATCATCTATGGACAAACATAATTGAAGCCATTCACACTCAATGGCCTTCAATTCAGATTATATATGAGCAGAGAGACTTATTGTTAGTAGCTTACGCAGAGATTCAGAAGACCAAGGATGAGTTAACTGATAAGCTAGCTCAGGCTTTAAAACTCATCACATTCTTGAACAACAAGAATAGAGAAGAATTGGAAGAATTACAAGTATTGGATAGAACAAAGACCATTTTACAGATTAAAAAATTAGTAACAAAGAAAAATCTAATGAACTACCTAGAAGAGAAGTGTGAATCAATGAACATTTCCATAACAAAGTTTATGGTGAAATATACAAACTTAAGACAGAAGGGCTTGCCAGACATTCATGTCTTCAATGAAAAACTAATGCCCCAGAAAGATTATGATAAGAATATCAGGGAATTTTCCAAGGTGCAAGTCAGGAAACCATTGCCACAAGGAACTCCCACAGGAAAAGTCCTCCTTCAACACTTTGAAGATTTGTTCTTTCTACAACATGAGATCAAACATCTTTTTGTGTTCAAACCCAATTTTACTAAATACACGGAGGCAGATGAGAATTTTAGAAAACTAAATAATGTCAAAATTCCCAGTGAAGAACAGTGGCAAACATTTACAGATTTAATGTAAAAATGAGACGTAAAACAGTGAAGAAATTACCTTGAAAACAGTCAAGAAGAAATAGTGAAGTAAAAGGACAGTCTGCTGATTTTTTTTTACTGCTAAAAGATATATTTTTACAGCAGTAAACAGTAGAAATATCAGTCAAAATTGTATCAGAGTTAAATAGCAGCGTTAAAGAGTATCAGGTGAAAGAGTATCAACTAAGGCAACTCAAATGAAGATATTTTCTAAGCAGTCAACAAGCAGGATAACTAATCACTCAAAAATCTCCTTGTTAGATAAAGTAGTTCTATTTATTTTGGATAAGAGGACAACTTACTGATTTGTTAAGCAACTATCCCTCTTATTTTGTAAAGATATTTTCTATTTCCTAAAGACATTCCTAGATGTCTCCTAGGATATTTGTAACTATATTTTGTATAAATACTTCTACATTTGAAGTATTGAGTGTGGAATAAAATTGATGGACTTTACTATAGACTTTTTTGCTGAACATTGGAGGCTATTATGTGATAATTTCGAAGTAGCAGATTGGACAAAGCTAAAATGACATCATAATTCAGGATCCCTGTGATAAGCTGATGAGTGAAGTAATTTATTCTTGTCATTGTTTTCTTTTATGAGTTTCATGCAATTCATTATATATGTTTGTTCTATATAAATGTGTAACTAGGAATATTACTATAGGTTAGTCTAGTGCTCCTTGTTTTTAACTAGTTACCATTTGAATGTTTTCTCTTGATTTTCAGTGTTAGGAATTATTGATTTCTCCTACTCCCGTTTGACCCCTTCCTCCTTCTTCCATTTTCTGGATCAAAGGATCCTTCATATCCCTTTATCCTAAATCATACCATTTCACCAAAAAAACACTTTTCCAAATCTCTGAGAGTTATCTATCTTGCCCTGAATACATTTATACCTTTTTGGCCTTGACTTCTAGTGCTGCTAGCTAGATTTAGACTCCATAGCCCAATGGACAAGTAGATTTCTCTCTAGTTTACCTCTAAGTGATTTTTTCCCACCAAAACCTTTAAAAACAAAACCAATTGTTCTATCATAACTAGCCTAAAAACATAAATAAAAAACAAAGATAAATCTGAAGAGAGTCTTCCGAATACTGTGTGAAGGCTAGATCCTAGAATTTGAAGTAGGTTTGTGGTTACCTCTAGTGTTCTTAGACTAAAAACTCAAATCCCACAACTTAAGAAATTACTAGAGTGATAACAGAAGCGAATGTATATTTTTCTTTCATTGGTCTCCTGCATGTGGGTGGTATGCATAGAAATATTGAGGGATAGAGACAGAGGTATGTGATCAAAGTCAGACTTGAATCCATTAAGCAGCTCAAAGTTTGTAAAATGGTTGAGGACGAGGATGTCAGAAATCACATAATCCACGACACTATTACCCAACACATGGAAACATGTCATTTGACTAGAGAGGGGCCACTTGTTAATACCATTACAAATAATTAGGTCCTGGGAACTACAAAGTTTGAGGAGCTCGGTGCCAAATAAGTTCTCGATAATGTCTTCATATTTTCTCTTTAATTTATTACCTAAGTTACTATCTTCATCAAGCCACAAGGGGTCAAGGTTAGAGTTGTTACTTAATGAAATGGCTTGATTAGTATAGGTTGTAGCATTAATGTCTCCCAACAAAAGGATATTACCCTCATTCCTCAGATCGAAGATGTATTTTTCTAAAGAATTGAAAGGACAATTCTTATCCATGTTGTTCTTCTTATAGGATGTAGAGTTGATAGGAGCGAAATAACAGATTGTAAGAAAGATCTTGCTGGTGGTCGAATCAGAGATTTCAATCCAAATGTACTGTTTGAAGTGGTCGATTTTATGAAGTCAGATGTGAGAGGAAAAATCTTTCCCTATATAGCAGGCTATAACACCAAAACCCCTCGAGAGGATTTCTTATTCCAACCAGACCAAAGAGTGAAACTATCAAGGTGAGGGACCCTATATTCGTCATGCTCCCAAGTTTCAACTAAGAGAATAAGGTCAACATCACTCGGGATCCAACTTAACATAGGACCTTTACACCATGGAAAGCCATGAAATTTCTAGAAGAGGATCCGGAGTGATGTAAATCCCTATTTGTCACTTGTGCTTGAGACTCTATCTCTAATAATATCTTTCCTATTCCTAATTATTTCTCATTTCTCGACCTTTCTTGCATCCTTGACCTTTTGGACTTCTTTCCTAAGTTCAACTTGGTCTTCTGGAATGAGATCTTCAGTTATAAATATTCCCATTCCTTTTAGGCTTGGGGATTTCCTGAGTATATCCAGTTTATGTTCATTACAACTGACCATGACACAGATGAGTCTGTGTTTATGCTCAAGTATCTTTCTGACCCTTATTGCTTCCGTGAGATAAGTTGTTGCAATTTGAGATTTTGTTCTTAATTGTTCTTGAACTATTTCTAATATATTTTAATTTTCTTGTTCTTCTATACTTGCAACTATAAGAATTAAGGTTCGTTTGTGGCGCTCATGGTCGAGAACCACATAAATAATAAAATTAATAAATAATAAACAATTGAAACTATAAATAAACAAACAAGCGTAACTAACTCATAAAAACATAAATAAATAAAAGTAATATATATATATATATATATATATATATATATATATGAGAGAAAAGGGAATCAAAATAAAGAGAGATAATAAACAAATGGAATAGGAGAAAGAACAAATCCACTAGCACAGAGACATAATCCAATAATTGCTAATTTTTCACCAGTTGTCCTTATTCAGAGTATGAGACATTTTCTCGATCTTAACAACTTCCCTAAATTTCGGTGATGGAAATTCTCAGCCTTAGTAATAACCATGGAATCCTCCAAAAAAATGTGGTGGTTAGTCTTCCTAGCATGTGGGGGCTGAGTCCTACAATCCCTGATATCAACAACATGCTATTGAATTATCCTATTTATCGAGTGGTCAGTTTCTGCAATGTAGGGAATCCCACAGGAACATGGGATCAAATAGACACCTTTCATGCTCTCTTGGGGTCCAAAGAGTCTTTAATAGATCTAGGGAACCACAAATGGTGCTGGAAGAATAGTTATAACAATATTCTTGCTAATTATATTTTCTTAAATGTATAAAATATTGCAGCATGAAAAAATAATATTTTTATTTAATCAAATTAACTTTAATAATAAAATTTATATAAAATAATAATAAAAACATATAATATTTTAATTAAAAGGAAAATTTAAATTCGATTAAAAATAATAATATAAGAAATCAATTTTTTTAATTTAATTAATTTAATTTATATAAGTAAGGATTTACTATTTAATTTGTAAAATATAATTATTCAAATCTCAAATTTTTATAGTGTTTCAGGGAGGCAATTTAATTGGTGATGAAGAAATGTGAAATCAAATTTTTATATTGTCTTAGGGAGGCAATTTTTATAGTGTCTTAGGGAGGCAATTTAATTGGTGATATAAGAAATGTGAAATCTGTGAAAACTGAGAGATTCAAGGTTCAAATCCCCCTAGCTATGATCTAGTTTATGAATACTAAGAGGAGAACAAGTCGTAAACTCCCCAGAGGTGAATTCCTATAAGATACAAAGAATACAAATGTATGTAAAGAATTAATTTTACTTGGGAAAAATCAATTGGTTAATTGTGTTTTTTTTATAATTCTAAAATGAGTTTAACTTTTTAATATCATCTTTATCTTTTAAATGATTATAAATTGTATTAAAAATGTCATTAATGATTGTAAGTTTTAATGTCATTTTCTATTTTAATTATAGATTGTATTGAAAATGAATTGTTATTAAATCAGATAACAAATTAATTAAAAGTATAAGTTTGAAGTTATGAATTTTAAAGGAGAGAAATATTTATTGGTTTTGAATTTGCTTTTTTTCAACAACCTCCTCAATTTCCGTAGGCTTGATGACTTAGTAGATTGTATCTTCTTCGCTTAAATACCAACTTTTTAGTCTAAATTTTTTGGATATTTGTCCTTTGCTCTAGATTAGAGATGTTAGACTCCACTTCCTCTATTTTCTTTGGAAAATTAATTTTCAATTGGGATATGGTTAATTACAATTCCTCTAGCTAGTGAGCAAGCTTGGTTTCCAATTAGCCTAAATTATTTAGCAATCTCACAAGTGTAACTCCACTGCAATAATTATTACTCTCCATTGAAGGTATTTAAAGTGATACACCAAAAAAATAAGCACACCTAAACCTTTATCCTCTTTCTATAAAAAAAAAAACTTAACCAAACAACAAGTAAACTCAAACCACTCCACCTCCATAGTGCCACTATAGACTTAGTCTCTAACACCATCAAGGGAGTGAACATACCTCTCAAAATGCCATCAACCCACAAACTACATTACTATGAAATGAATTGAAACCAGATTCAAATCATATCCCAACATTCTTGGGTAAACTCAATCCTCCCACCATTTAAGTCCCAAGCATGTTGAGAGATGGAAATGGTATAGGGAGATGGAATGAAGTAGAGATGGATTGAATTAAACACCTTTATATGGTGATGTGATTCAAATAACCAATTTCCCATCGATTTGATGAGTGTATTTATATTATAATTGATTAAGGAAAGTATTATGGGAGATAATGCAAAAGGATTTCCATCTCAGTTTGGACCATTTGACTTTAATTTAAAAGAATACCTTTATTTTCCATGTCATCTGCCTTAGATGAAGGGCATGACAAAAAGTTTTTCTTATCAAAATGGTTTATTATTTTTTAAAATTCATCTATCAATTCAGATAAGTTGGAAAATCTTATGATTGAGGTATTTATCATTGTTGATTTATTGTCATGTTATCTTCAACAATCACAATTTCTTTTACCTATCTTTCATACAATCTCATGAAACCTTAAAAATAAAACTAGGAATTTAATCTGAATGTTTGATACCTCTCCTAATACCTAAGCATAAGTTAATTCTTATTGTCCTTTAATTTGGTAAATAATCTTTCTCCCAAAACCACTCTTGTTACCCTTACAGAAACAAGTCAAAAAAAAAAAACTACCCAAACCCACATGAACCACCATTACACAAGCAAGTCATCAAAGACCCTTTTAAAAATTCAACTTACATGAGATATAAGATATTTAAAAGTGCTAATCCATTTTTACATTAAAACAAAATTTTCAATAATCCAAAACTATAATTTCAATAAAACATTTAAAACTAAATTTTAATAATTATAAAACTAAAAACTTCAAAATTATAAAATATTTAATATTTTTCTATTTTACAATTATGTCTTTAACTTTAATATTCAAAATAATTAATTAACTTAATTAAGAAAAATCACCATTTACTAAATTCAAAATAGTAATTTGACGGTTTCGTAGAAACTATAAAGCGCCCTTAGAAACTATAGAAATGTAGGTGGTGATAATTGAATTAAATGTGATAATGTTGTGTTTTTCAAGTATTTAAACAAAGCTAAAATGTCTAATGTTACTCAATATTCCATTATTTTTGAAGAGGTCGTGATTAGGGGGCTTAAGAGGTTATATATAACTTAGGATGCACTTTAATTTAATATATATAACACTAATTTTAAAGTTAATAATTCAAACAAATTTAAAATTAATTCAAAAAAATTATCCACTTCTTTTTTATATAGTATTTTTATTTTAATAAAATTAAACCTCACATTAAAAAAAAACTCCTTTTATATTTTCACGTTTTAACCATTTTTTTTACACTTACAAATTTTCATTTTTCATTTAGAATTATTATAAATATTTAATCTTCAAATAACACATTTAATAAGAAAAATAAATTCCAAACAAATTTACATTTCTTATTAAATATATAAATAAAAAACTTTATAAATCTTAAACAATAAAATTCACTAACCACTTTCTACATATGGTCATCCATACTCATTCTCTTTCTTTCCAAATTTAAAATACATTTTTCTCATTATTAATATCATCTAATCAATATCGATAATTATTTTCACAATTTCAAATAAATTTAATTAACCATAATATATATATATATATATATATATATATATATATATATATATATATATATTTTGTAACTTTTGTATTTACATATAGTAAAAAATTTTAAGTTAATATAATTTTAACTGTTTAATTAAGAATCGATTGAAATTGAAAAGAATTCTTAGTAACCACCTTCATATTCTTGGTTTGGTGGCAATCTGTTTTGAAAAAAAGGATTTTGTATAAAAATATTGGAGAAGGAAGGATGGGAGGGTATTAAGTGATTAAGAATACATTCTTATGGAGCGGATCCTAGACTTTCCTCTTGCCTATGTTATAGGTCATTTTGTCACATCTAGTCAATTGACCTGTAAATTGGATCAATCAACATCCTTTTACCTCTTAACATCATCATTGCATAGATCCCTAAGCATGACTCTCCTTAATCCCAAAGTTTATGCCTGAAACAACCTTGAATTAGTCTCTTTAAGCACCAACACAATCTGTATGCCTATGGACTTGCGTTCACCAATAGGTTGCTCCATGTTGGACAAGGTTGATCACCAATAGGTTGCTCCATGTTGGGGTGCGTTAGTTCTAGAAATTTGGGAAAAAGAGAGACAATCCCAAAGCCTCCTTTTCTAGAAGCCCAAGATATATTGTAACTATCTACCTCAGATAAAACTCTCGAATCCTATCCTATCTCTCCTTGGAGTTTCCATCCCTTATCCTTTGATCCCATTCTCCCATCAATAGTGGATCTCAAAGCATAGTTTGGTAAATGGATAAGAAATCCCAACTTACCCCCCTATTCTATATATTTGTGACCATCGGCAAGCTAGGGGTTGGATTTTGGAGATATAATTCTACCCTCAGGTTGTTGCTGTGAAGAGTTACCATTCCATGCATTAGGGTGATTAGAGGTGCACATTGTGGCAAAGAAGGAACAAGACAACTTGGAAGAGTTCTTCCATAAGATCAACTCATGTTTTTGGTTGTAACTCATTCCATTCCTATTAATGAAAAGAGTTATTTGTTTTCCTATATATTATGTTATGATTTCATGTATTTTGACACCATGTTGATCCATTGAATGAATTATTTAGATGATGTACATAGATACCGTAGATCATTGGCATGTGTCGTCTGATCGTGTAGGTTCTAATTATAGCGACGAGAGCTAGGATTGGAGCTAGGCATGCGTTAGTCATGGGGAGAATTTTTATGACCCTTGGGCTCTCAAAAACCCAGAAAAATTGCACGAGATCACAAAATGGATCTGCAAATTGAAAGGGAAAGGTCTTATCTCCTACCTGGAAATGTTAGTGCTTGAAATGATCCACCGGATTAGCCACAATCAGCTGTAGAAGATCGAGGGAAAAAAAGGGTTCATAGCTCTCAATGTTGAAGGTAAATGTGAAATGGTAAAAATGAATAGTCATTTTCATTACTTGTGGTTGTTTTTTCATTATTGTATCATATTTAAGTTTTGACCTAGTAATCGTTCATTTTTTTTATCATGAAACAAGTATGTTTGATCCTTTTTGTGATGTTTTGAGCAGGTAGATAATTGTTTAACAAATTTTGACTTGTTTTCATAGATCATTTTAACCAAGGAGTATAATTTTTATCACTTTTTCGTACGCCATAAATTCACGAAAAAGGAACCCCTTGGAGTCCTCTTTCAGCTCTTTTCAGACTCCAAAAATATGAAAATATTGTCGAGCACTTGTCTTTTCAAACTCGTTAAAGTAAATGAAAATACCTCTACTCAGTATAAGCTTAACCCTTTTCCAGACTGAGATAGATTATTTACGAAAAAGGAATACCTTGGTCAAACATGACTAAGAGGTTCTCTTGGGTATTGCTTTCTACCTTTTGGGACTCAAGGAACTATCTATGCAAAGGAACATATAGAGTTTTCTTTTTTGCCTCCTTTTCAAACTCTCTAAACATGAAAAAGATGTGGAGTTTTACCTTTTTTGAACTCGTTAAAACATCAAACAAGGATGGACTTGTCAAACATGATGAGACGGAACCACTCCTTCTCAGGATTTGTTAAACATACTCAGAAGGATTCATCCGAAGGATGAACTTACAGATCAAACATATGTTATCCTCCTTAAGCTTGTTAAAAAATAAAGACGTACTTACCAGTATAGTTAGGGAAATTGGGAAAACTGGGTACTCCATTTGCTAATGCCAGTGAGTTTCTATGGAACATGACAGTCTTCCACTTCATCTCTGTGGGTTTTGGGTTGCTTAATATGCTTGTATTTTGGTCTATCATATCATTTTCAAAGCCTCCATTTTTGTTTTCAGGCCAATGCTACCAACGCCATTCAGTGTCATCAATGTGTTCAAGAGAATTCATTCAGTTTATATCTTCTACAATACTCTAAAACCTTCATTTCATGTCTTCCATTCCTGGTCCAATTCGATATCATCATCATTCTTATCAAGTCATGATACCCATTTTGTGTTGTTCATGAGGGATACATCAAGGCCCTCCTGCGATGGGTCACTTCCTCTCAACATCAACTCATTATCCAAGAAGTCAACTTAGAAAAAACCCTTTGGTACCTTGGTGCTTGCATACATCAATGGCAAGTTTCCTCACTCTCAGCCATAGGTTTACATCATTATCCTTCAACCGAAAGATTCTGTGTGGTTTTTGAATACAACTTATTCATTCACACCATACGAATTTTATTGTAGTACTTTGAGAACCATTAACATCATCAATGGTTTCTTTCGATTTTGTTAACAACTTACATCATTGGTCGGTAATCAGTTGGTATCTACCATGTTCGACTCCAACTCATTGATTCACATGATAAGACTTGTACATTAGATGATCATGTGAACATAAGACCCCAGATCTAGTTTCATCCATCCAGGCTACAATTTCAGGATTAATACAAGGTCACAATGTATGATGGCTATGGTCATATAGAAAGTCATCCAGTCATGGGTCCACCATTTTTCATCCATGGACATGTATTTTGATCATTGTACATATAATTATTTCTTATGTGTTGAGTATGGGTATGCCTACCTCAATAAAGATGTCATGATGTAAATGTATTGTAACAGAATATGATCTCTGCAATTGTTCTTGATCCTGACTTGTCACAAGGTAAAGCAGTTCAGTCATCAGTCACCATTTATGACTTTGTGCTTTAGGGAGGAATATGTTATAGACCAGTTTGTCACATCTATTCAATTGACTTGTAAAATGGATCAATCAACATCCTTTTACCCCTTATCATCATCATTTCATAAAGACCTAAGCATGAATCTCCTTAATCCAAAGTTTTTACCTGAAACAATCTTGAATCAATCTCTTTAAGCACCAACACAGTCTGTATGCCTATGGACCTGTGTTCACTAGCAATTTTCTCCATGCTGGATAGGGTTGATCACAAACGGGTTTCTCCATATTGGGGTGCAATTGTTCTAGAAATTTGGGAAAAAGAGAGAGAATATCGAAGCATCCTTTTCTAGAAGCTTCCAGGATATGTTGTAACTATTTACCTCAGATAAAAATCTTGAATCCTATCTTATCTCTCCTTGGAGTTTCCATCCCTTATCCTTTGATCCCATTCTCCCATAAAGAGTGGATCTCAAAGCCTACATTGGTAAATAGATAAGAAATCCCAACTTACCCTCCTATTATATATATTTGTGACCATCCACAAGCTAGGGGTTGAATTTTGGAGATAGAATTCTACCCTCTTGTTGCTCTTGTGAAGAGTTATCATTCCATGCATTAGGGAGATTAGAGGTGCACTTTTTGGAAAAGAAGGAACAAGTCAACTTGGAGGAGTTCTTATAAAAGATCAACTCCTATTTTTGGTTGTAACTCCTTCCATTCCTATTAATGCAAAGATTTATTTTTTTCCTATATATGAGGTTATGATTTCATGTATTTCGATGCCATGTTGATCCATTGAATGAAGTATTTATATGATACTCCATATATATTGTTTAGCTTGTTTCGTCTGATTGTGTAGGTTCTAATTATAATGATGAGAGATAGGATTGGAGCATTCAAGCCAAGAAAGGAGTGAAGCATACGACATATCATAGGTAGGATTCATCCCATTATCTATTTACTTTAAGGGAAACAATAACTTTTTTGTATTTCGATTGTTCTAGGCTAGGCCACCTAGTCTAGGGAAGACACTTTTGTTCACAGTCATAGATTCTCTATTACAGGCTGCATGAATAGAATGGTTGTAGTTGATAGGTCATTTTCTTTCTTGTGAATTAATTTGTTTCTAAAAAGATTAGAGAATTTTTTTTAACAATTTTGATACTAAACCCATATATAAACGATGTAAATGTGGGAATACAACACACTGATAAAGTATGATATTGTTGTTTGTTCAAAATTATTTAATTTGCTTCCATTGCCAATGTGAGGCTTGATATTTTAAAACTAAAGGTTTTGAGTAGAGTTTTCATTTTAATAGTTTCAAGGAAAAGTGTAGATCACAAAAAAGAATTTTAATTCTCTTTTATGGAAGAATTTACTCGTTAAATTCCATCCATTTATCACTAAATATTTTAATGAATTTTTGAAACATATACAAGTCAATTTGTGTATGATCAACCCTAAATAACTGAGTACTTTTCTTATTAAAAGAAAAATACCGCAAGTATATCACGTTGGCCTACAAATCGTCAAGGCATTCGAGCCATACGCTAGCAAGGAGATGCAAAACACAAGGAAGTTTATGTACGCCGAAACTAAGCTAGGTATGGTCTTAAGGTTAGTTGAGAATGTCGAATTTTTGAAATATGTGTTATGTGTTAATATTTTCATGAGTTTTGGTGCGCAAAGGATGGGTTGAAATTGTTCTATGAGAAATAATGCATGGGTATATGCACAAAATTAATATTTGTATTATCTTTTTGAGAAAGAAAGCAGATGATTGTTGTATGAATAAAATATCAGATTATCAACATTATTTTGGGAAGGACTGCATAGTATAGGGTTACTATTACTATCTGTGATGATCTTTTGTAAGGAGAACATAAGAACCAAAGATTATTTTCTTAAAAAAAAACTGCTTATATAATATTATAAAAAAAAAAAGAATAGTTATTATGTTAATTTATTTGGAGAAGAAACAAATATTGCATGCATAAAATAGTAGCTATTATGATTAGATTATTTTTTGGAAAAGAATAACCAATTTCATGCATGAAGGAATATCTATGTTTCATTTGACGTTCTTGGAAAATAAATATTTGTTTTCATACAAAAGGAATAACTACTATGCATTAGATTTTTTTTTAAGTTTGTAAAAAGGATCCAAGTGAATTTTGTATGTAAAGGCTAAGTAGCCTTGCCAAATTCTTGGAAAGTCTTTATGGATTTTGTGGAAAAGAATTAAATCACAACCAAAGAATTACTATTTTCTTTGATTTCTAGAAAAAGAAATGTGTATTTACATACACAGAAGATTAGTTGATTGTGTTAAATCTCTTTATGCACAAAAGACTATATCTAATGTGAAAAAGAATAAGAATATTTATGCATAGAGACATTAATTGTTATACTAAATTCCTTTTGAAAAAGAAGTATGAATTTTTTTACATGAAAAGAATAGATAATGATGGTAGAATTTTAGATAAAAAAAAATGTGTTGCATACATTAAAGAAGGGCTATTATGATAAGCTCTTGCAGGCACAAATAATAGTCATGGTGTTATAGCGATATGTTCTTTGCATGGATAGAAGAACTATTGAGCTATATTTCTTTAGAAAAATTATATGTGATTGTTTTTATGCTATCATAACTATTATGTTAGTTTATTTTGGAATAATATCATGTATATGCATGCAAAATTTGTATTAGCTTTCATTTGGAAAGAATATACAATGTTTTCATGTGGGAAATGATAGCATGTTGTGTTAACCTACATTGGAAAAGACTCTTTGGGAAAGAAGATGAATTTAAATGCACAAAAACCATAGTAATGTGTTGGTTTCCTTGGAATATATATATATATATATATATATATATATATATATGGGTAATTTTTGTATAATCTTGGAAAAGAAGACATGTATTTGTATGATTTATTGCATTAGTTTTATGACAAAGAAAATATGTTTTTGCAGGCCCTATTGTGCTAGATTTCCTTGAAAAGCAAACATGTGTTTTCATGCTCTATTGTATTGAGCATTCTTTTGGGAAAATTATTTTGGAAGTATATGCATTTGAATTCATAGGAACAACATTAGTTGTATTAGATTTCTTTATGTATTTGCATGCACCAAAAGTAATAACTTGATGACATGAAAATGGAAATGATTTTAATCTATCTTATGCATCTATCTAAACTGTTTATTATACTATATACCCGAGATGTTTCTTCATTTATGCGATCTGAAAAGATATCCCTCAACTGTTAGTAATATAGATAATTTAACAATTGAAAGAGATGAAAATTATGTAAAATAATTCTTCTAAGAAAGTAGTTTGACTAGAAGAATTGTGAAAAATATATCGCATTCATATGTGTGATTATACATTCAATAAGAAACTACAGAAAAATATTAGAACAGAAGTGCATGTAACATTCATCTATAATGACGTTTTAAATATATAATGCAATAAAAAGATGAATATCAATATATAAAGCAGATCTTAATACAAGTGAATAAAAGTACCATATGTATGAAGTTCTACTCATGTAAAATAGCAGTAATTGATCTGCTCCTCATTTTCATTCAATTGAAAGAGTACAGTAGTGCAACATCAGTTAAATAGATTTAATTTTCAGAAGATAATAGAATATGTTCCATTGATTCATCAAAGCATTCAAAAACTTACAATAGTGCATTCTTTGCAAATGTTTTTTACAAATTTTTGGACCCTTCTATAAATGCATGAGAGGGGTTTAAATACTAAACTAACTATGTTCTAAAATAGATTATTAAAAAAATATAGAGGAGGTTTCAAACAACCATCCTCGTATGTCCAACTTAAACTACAATCTAGGAAAATAAAATAACAATTTTGATTTATGAATTCTGCCCTTTCTTATGGATTTGATAATAAAGTTGACAAATATCTATCATTGGCTTGAGCTGAGTTGGCTGCGAAATCCTTGATCTGACCTGTCCCTTGAATAATGCGTTTGAAAGTATGGGCTGCGATATTTTTGTTGAATCTATTAAGGATTGTAGAATCTGATACTGATGATAAGGTTTGATCAGAAAATTCTAATAATTTTCTTGATTAGACTTATTTACCTTTTTTATTACTTCATCCTGTGTGTATGCTCTCTTCTTCCACTGTGTTTCTATCTGTTTTACTTCTGAGAACACTTCAGACATGTACTCTTTGAGAAGTTCTACTTTCACCAACCATTCACATACAAATTCAATAATTTCATTTGATAATTTTGATGTTTTTGCTGCAGCTTTCTCTGCCTACTTGATTTGTGCTTCCCAATATTTGAATAAGATCTCCTTATCAAACTTATCTACCTGAGGTAGATCGACTTCCTTTCCTAAGTTTTATGCTTGTCGTTGGATTTGTTCATTTATTTTCTTTTCAAGCCTTTGACATTCAAGTTTCTAGATAGCTATTTGCTGGATCAATATTTTATTTGAATCACAATAAGAGTCAATCATAAAAGCTTCATGACAAAATATTTCCTATTCTATTTTTAACTTAGCATTTACAACCAATGCTTATTTTATGAATTTTTCTAACTGCGGTTGGTTCTGTAACCTTGTCATTAATGTTCCAGTTCTGCTTGTTTCTCATTAATTTTTGCTTGATGCTGCAATTTAAGACTCTCAAAGTCCTTTTGAAATTGGGCCATCTTTGCTTTGATTTGCTCACTGGAGTTGGATTTTTCTTCATTTAACAACCTCTAGTTCTTGTACTCTAGCTTCCTTTTGCCTCAACAACACTCTAACCTCAGTATCTTTATCAACAATGGTAGTAGCAAATGCCCCTGCATACTCTGATAATTTAGTTAGATGTTTTTTAGGGTCATCTAAGGAATCCTTCCATAGTACGTCAACTGATTCATCTGTGAGGTTTGAGATTGTTTCATCAGTTCTTCTCCTTTTGTTCCTCTTAACTACATATTTATAGCTAGGACTGTAGAAAATGTCTAGTGAAGGAATTTCTTCAACTTGTAAAACTATTTGTTCTGTAGGGTAGGTTGGTATGATCTCTCGATCATGAGTCTATGGAACTGGTTGTAGTGGATTAACGGTTTCCACTATCTTTTGGGAATGCTCAGGTGTTTGGAAATTAGTTACTTGTTCAGTATTGGGATTAGCTTTGGGAGTTTTTATTGCTTCAGAAAATTCCTCCCATACACAACTAAAATTATTTGTTTGTGACTTCTCAGACTGATCTAGTGTGTCATGACTGTGCTAAAATTCTTGAGAAGTTTACTCTATTCCATTACTTTCTTTTTGCTCCTGCATCTCTATCTCTTGGATTACTTGATAAATTATCTTTTTTGGGCTATCCTTTCTGGATTCAGATTCATTTTCAGAATGATCTGAATTGTGAGATTGATGTTATGATTGATCTGCTTCATCCTCAAACATGTCTTTTGCTTCATTATCCAAGCTGATACTTGGAGTAGGTCTGTTGATGTCTTCAATAGTTAAAAAATTGAGAGGAACTCTGTCCAGTATTTTATTTCTTTATATTTGGAATGCTTCCAAATCATCTTGGCTTAGTTGACTGGATGCAAACTTGATTATATCTAAAAAAAATTCCATGCCTTGGAAGAGATCATCGAATCCATCTGTTTCCTTTACAAAAGGCTTCATTTTGAGCTCTGTAGTGTAATTTTTAATTACATCATTTGGATCGTATAACCTCTTTGACATTTCTGCCAATTTCAATAGATTAATCTTGGAAACCTCCTTGTAGGTATGGCGAATATCAAAAAGTGCAAAAGTGTCGCACTGTATAGGGAAATTAGGCCAAATGGCATTCTTAACATATTTCAGCTGTTTAGTGATACCAGTAACAAGTTGGTAAGCTATCTCTCGTGCAAGCAACTTGTCAGGAACTTAATATGGTAGGACATGGGGAGAATCATAACTCCCGAATACTTTGACATATATGAAATTCTCCTCTGCAAACCACCTAGCCACAAAAAGAATATTTTTGCTAGCCTCTTTAGAAACCCTAGGGGCCTTCTTATTGAATATCATTTGGTGCATAGGCAACATGACTCCATAACAAATTTTATATAAATGCAGGTGGAAGTATAAATCCCAAATTTCTCCATGGTAAATGTGGATTTGGGTAGGGTCTTGGGTATTCCATTTCCATCCCATGGTAGGAAAACTAGAAGAAAATTAGATTGCATCCATGACATAGGCAGACATATACAAGGGAGGTATTTCTATAGATGAAACACTCCTTTTATTCCTATATTCTGTGATGTGTCTGGCTAAAGTATCGAATAAGATGTTTGCCCAATTCAGAATTGAGGAATTGACAACTTCGTCAATTAATGGAACCCAGTCTATTGAAAATCTAGTGGTATCAGGTTTGGAAAACAATCTACACAACATACCGGAAACATAACAATAAGGGGAAGGAATTTGGGCAATTGGGTACATACCAAGTTTATCTCGCTTCAACTTTCCCTGGTCTTCCTTCCATTCTTTTATGAATTTCATGAGATCTGGATGCTCTGCTCTAAAGCTTTGTCATATTTCTGTTGCAGGGAGGGTAGATGGTACATTGCTTATAAATCTTCTGCACTGGAAGACCCTATTTTTTCTCCCTTTGAATATCTGAATTTCTTGTCATCTATGTTTAATTGGTCAATTACCCACTTAACCATGTCTGTGTAAGGGAGAATTTACGGTCTTGCAACTACCCTGTGGATGAATGAACATGCAACATCAAAGTAGGTCACGTCTGAAGTAGATGTTGTACCTGTTGCAGAGACTTTTGTTATTACTTTTTGTTTTTCATATTCAAACAATTTATACATTATTTCCCATGATGAAATACCACAATCCTTGTTACAGGTAGTATCTGAAAATAAGGAAGACATGTTTGAGTCTTCAATAGGTAGCGTTTGAGAAATCTCCTTGCCTTTCTTGCTCATTTCAATCTTCCTTAATCCGTTAAATGGTTTCCTGATTTCAAGTAAATAGGAAGAGCATTAAAAGTATAGGGAACAAAGAGTTAGATATGTTGTTCATATCAAACATGCATAAATAGATATGAATCTTATCAAATATGATATCAATCATCGATAATCATTTCAAAAATAAAATCTCTTACACCTTCACATGAAATATTTATCAATCAACTTTAAGCTGTTAGATCTCAAATTTTGTTTTGATACGACATAAGTCATTTCACATGCTCTAGAAATTAAATTCCGTCAGTTCGCATATTTCCATATATAACTCTTACTGTTTGTGATGTTTACCCATAAATGTTGCGAAATGCGATGTGCACAAACTGCACATCACAACTTTTTATGTGATAGTGAATTTGTTTTATAGTTAAGCTATGAAAATGTGAAATGCGCATTCAAAAGTCAAGTGGCTGCGCTCGAT
This sequence comes from Pinus albicaulis, assembly GCA_034641835.2. Lineage (NCBI taxonomy): Eukaryota > Viridiplantae > Streptophyta > Pinopsida > Pinales > Pinaceae > Pinus > Pinus albicaulis. The sequence goes on from CM076582.1 coordinate 480,941,142, forward strand.
AGAACTTTAGAGATTTATTTGTGTTGTTTTGATGGCTCTTCGGGTCCGCGTGATCGCACTTATATCAAATTTATTTATGAGTTGGTTGTTTTAAATAAGGTGCGATGCGATAAAGAGATTATAACAAAAATTGAAGTGTTTGCAATATTTTTAAAACATTACTTCGAAAAAGGCCAGCGCACTTCGCAGCTTGTGTAACTTGGATGTTTGTAAGCCTTTTTCGAGTTATGTGATGCGCTAAATAAATAAAGAGGAAAACTCAAAAGAAAAATTTTATTTCCTAAGTTTTTTTGTTTTTAAAGCTAAAAATAAATTTCCTATTTATTTCTAAAGGGTCCCCATTTATTAAAATAAATGGGGGGTGTTGTATAGCACAACAATTGGCGATTCACCTAGGAGAACCAACTATCTCTGATTAAATTTTTGAAAATAAAAATAGTTGCAGGAATGAATTTCAAAAAAATAATATCTTACTAAGCAATGAAATTCCTCTTATTTATAATTCAAAATAATCCCTCTTTTAAAGATATAAGTATGAAAAACTATATCAGTCCTTAATCAGTTCAAAGAGATAAAGCAGGTGGCCCTTACAGATCAGCTTTATAAAAATTTACTCTTTTATCACAGGTAGAACCTCTATTCCAATAGGCAATTTAAGCTTTTGGCAGGGTTACCTTTCACCCAACAATGATTCATTGTCCCATCCAGTGTTTCTTACAATTTCCAAAATAAACTCTAATTTTTTGAAACTTTTCTTTTTTTGTATCATATTTTTATTTACTTAAAAGCCATTGTCTTGGCTTGGTAACCAAATGATTACAATTCCATTCACTATTTGTAATTAAACTGATGAAGCTGGCTCTTGATGACACCCCTTGTCCTCTTGATACAATCTCAAGTCATTACCCTGTTTTGGTAGGAAGTATTGCTAATGTTAGTTCAATTATTTTCTTATGAACATGGTAAACAAGATCTTGATGAGACTTATTCTCTTTTATGTTTTTCTAGTTATAATCTTTTTTGAATTTCTTTCAAAATTTTATAAGTTTTCTCAGATGGGGTGAATTATTGGTCCTTTTGAGGATTCTAGATGATAATGTTGAGTTTTAGATTTATTTTCTATAAAAGAGTCTTTACTATGTTAAAGACTCTTTTCTTTACTAATGAAAGAATAATCATGCTATCAAAAGATGAGAGTTCATCATAGAAGAAATAATTTCAGTGAAATTACATCCTTTAGTGAAAATAAAATCTATCTGTCTTTCAAATATTTCGATTTTTTCCTTAACACTTCTTATTTATATAAGCGATAAATAAAAAAGGATCATCTGAGATTTTATTTTGAAAAGACAAAAAATTATACTAAGCAACTTTTATTTCTTCTAAGGAAAAGAAAAAGGCACTAGTATACAAGGAATAGAAGGGGTTACCTCCTATGAAAAATATTTTTTCAAAATCTGCCCATTAACAGGCAAAGAATCTCTTTTGCTTGATAGATCTTGTAATAAGAATGTCGATGGGCCTGTTTCTTTGATTATTTGAAATGGAACTAGCCATAGTTTTTGAAACTTCGCATGTGTACCTTTTTTCTCATGCGCTTTGTCCCAGTTCAATACCTGATCACCAATTTCAATTTTTTTTGGAGTAACAATAGCTGAATCAAATGAGGCTTTTACTATCTGTTGATGATGTGCATGAGTCTGTTTGGATTTTTCTCTTTTTTCTTCTAACTTAAGAATTTGACATTATCTAAATTGTAAAGAAGAAGCAGGAGATTCATCAACAAATTGTACTAAGGAAAGAGAGGGAATAAATATGTTGGTAGGAAGTACGACTTCTTTTCCATAGATAAGATTAAATGGAGAGGTTCCTTGTTGACTTGAGGGGTCTTGACCCAGGTTCGGTGTGCAAGGTTTACCAACAAACCCCTATACTACTGGCCCTTTCGGCAGTGACCTACTTGCATAGATCACAGTCTCACCCGAAGTAGTATGGGTGGGTGTTGGAACCAGGTTTCCGCACCCTGAGAAAGGAAGGGTAAGGAAACAGGGCCGCGTTCTGTTCAGATCACTGTGCCTCTGCGCAGGGTTAAATATGTATCATATTGAATCCACATGCACTAGATCTACAATTATATACTTCTCATAATATCAATATATAACCATAACAGAATAGATATAGATCCAATTCGACAAAATTTTGCAGTATGATATACCCAGTGCGAACAGATCAATTATTCAATATACAGACCTTCGCAGCAAAAAAACAGAAAATGCATAACACAGTAATTACCCGAAATTCAATAGTACTCACAGATTCAGATCTAACAATCCAACGTATTCATTCATTCCTCAACCTTTCTTTACAATACCCTTCCCAACTTGCGCACACAGCAGCAGGGTCTACACACAGCCGGACTAGGATCTCCACGCACACAGCCAGCAGGAGTTTGTTCCTCAAAAATCCAAACAGATCGCTTAAAAAATAGATTGCATCAATAGCTCATCAAAATCCTACCTTCTACAATCCAAAATGCCTCTCTATTTATAACAATCTAGCTTTATCAATCCTATGGTCCGCAACCCATGGTTTTCAGACCCCTAGTTTACCCTTTGACCCATTACAATGCATTCGGGGCTTTGTCCCACCCCAAAACCCCTGCGCTATACTAAATATAATAAAAAATATCCAAAATGGACAAGTTTCGTAGCTTGTTAGGAGACCCTGTTCCAACAGTCCCCCAACACAATCTTGAGACTTGTCCCGAGTCACTGCACTGTTGCAACCTCATGTTCCATAGTCCTGTATGGTTTAAGTTTGCCTTTATTGGCAAAGCCAGGGAGGAGGTCACCGCACAGGGTAGCTAACTGAACTGCTTCGCCATTCGTAACCTTATGAACTATGTAGGGACCAAGCCAGTGCTGCCAGAATTTTCCAGGGTGTTTTGCAAATTGGCTGTCATATAATAAGACAAGATCACCTGTGACAAATTTCTTCTGGCGAATGTGTTGATCATGTAAATCTTTATCTCTAGCTTTGTGTACATGCTATTGAAACTGAGCAATAAACCAATCTTCTTCCAATTCTACCAGTTGCGCCAGGCGCTCTTCTATGATATCAGAGTTGGCCATGTTCGTAAATGCTGCAATGTGTAGGCTAGGAACAATGTAGTCTATGGGCATGATGGCTTCCTTGCCATAGACCATTCGGAAAGGTGTCCTACCAGTCAGATTTTTGCAGGTCGTCCGGTAAGCCCATAGGACCGAGGGGATGTGAATATCCCAGTCACTACGATCAGCATTACAAACCTTCGTTAGTGCCTGCTCCAAAATTTTGTTGAAAGCTTCAATCGCCCCATTAGCTTGGGGATGGTATGGTGTACTCTTGGCATGGTGGATCCGGAATTCGTCGTTCAGGGCTTGGATCGTTTGGTTAACAAAATGCATACGTCTATCACTCATTAGGATTTTCGGACAGCCGAACCTGGTTATAATCTGCTCAAAGATGAAGTGTGCAGCAGTGTCAGCGGTACAATCCTTCACAGCCTATGCCTCAGCCCATCGGGTAACATAGTCAGTAGCAATAATAATGTAGCGTGCACCGATTTTCTTTCCTGGTGGATTAATCGGTCCTATAAAGTCAATGGCCCATTTATTGAAAGCCTGTAGGGATATTTGGGGTTGTAATGGCATATCATCGCGTCGTGAGGGTCGACAAGTTCATTGGCAGGTATCACATGTTCTACAATAGGTGTAAGAATCCTAATGCAGGGTAGGCCACCACAAGCCAGCCCTAAAAATATTTTGCATTGTGGCCCTGCCTGCATAGTGGCCGCCAACAATCCCCTCATGGGCTTCTGCGAGGATGGTAGGTCGTTCATGTTCTAATCCGTATCTATGGAGTATTTCATCTGCGCCTAGCTTGTATAACTATCCTGCAATGATAGTAAAGTCTACCGCTCGGGTAACCAACTCCTTCTTTTGTTGCACCGAATATGCAGCAGGAGCTAGACTCGTAGTAAGGAAATTAGTGATATCAACGAAGTGGTCATCCACCATTTTAATGGTAAACAGCTGCGCATCGGGTAAGCCTTCGTCCAAGTTAGCGGGTTCTTCCCCTGTATTAATATGAGACAGATGGTCCGGGCCTGCATTCAACCTTCCAAGTTTCATGATGATCTCAAAATCATATTCTTTAAATAGCAACAACCAGCGGCAAATATTCCCCCCCAACACAGGCTTGTTGACCAGGTATTTTAAAGCCGAATGGTCTGTAAACATCTTAAAGTGACCCCCCAGCAGGTAGTGTCGATATTTTTGTAGCGCATACACCATAGCCAGGCCTTCGTGTTTAGTGGTAGAGTAATTACTTTTAGCACCTGAGAGCTTGCAACTGGCAAAGGCAACCAGATGATCAATATCCCCTTCACCAGGTTGTGTAAGGACCGCACCCAAAGCAATGCCTGACGCATCGACATGTACATGGAATTCCTTTGACCAGTTAGGGAATATTAGTATGGGCGCAGAAATCATCTTTTCCTTGAGTAGTTCAAAGCTCTTCTGACATTCATCATTCCAAAAAAAAGAGACATCTTTCTTTAGTAGTTGTTCCATGGGTGTTGTGATTAGAGTGTATCCTTGAATGAATTTTCTGTAGTAGCCTGTGTGATCGAGAATGGAACGCAGCTGTTTCTCCATTGTAGGGGAATCCAAGTTAATAATAACAGCTATCTTCGCAGGGTCAACCATCAAACCTTTCCGACAGACTATATGACCCAGCAAGATTCTGAACGGTATGCAGAAAACGCATTTCTTGACATTCAGGGAGATTTTGTGCTTTCGGCATGCATCCAACATTAATCGTAGATTCAAGACATGATTCTTGACTAAGCCGAACACCGTCCAGTCATCGAAGTAAACTTCCAGAAACTTATGGATAGATTCTTTGAACACAGCCACTATGACCCTTGAAAAGATGGCAGGTGCATTCTTAAGACCGAAGGGCATGACAATGTACTGGAAAGAGCCCCATTCAGTGGCAAAGGTGGTATGATCTGATGGTATCCCTAGAATTTTTCTGTGAAGGAATAGGCCTCTTGGCCACCCACGCTCTCAAAAATTTTGTCGGAGAAGGGAGTAGGGAAGGGGTCGTGAATGCAGGCATCATTTAGTTTTTGAAGGTCCACACAAATACTTATTTCTCCTTCTTCTTTTTTTCTCCTGAACGACCATTGGGCTGATCCAATCTGACTGTTCAACTGGTTCAATGATTCCTGTGGTCAGCATTTTTTCCATCTCTTCTTTGAACTTTTGCTTATATTTAGGATTCAATCGATAGGGCCGCTGCTTGATGGGCTGTGCCTCTAGTTTTAGAGTGATGTGCATAATGCCAAGGTCCCCTATGATTCCTTTGAGCTCCGAAAACTTTGTAGGAAATAAGTCCTGGTACTCTGTTAGTAGCTCAACAACTTTCCCCATAGTGCCTTCATCCCAATAGTCCCCAATTTTTTCCAATTTAGGGTGTTCATCTGTCCCAATATTAACTTTGCGTAGCCGGAGAGGTTGCGTTACATCGACATTTAGGAGCGATGGCCGATGACAGTACGTTCCCCTTCAGATTCTAGAACAGAGATATTCCGTGGGTTATCTTCTTCTTCATTAATTGCCAAGCTTCGGTAGTTGACTATGTCTTGCATCTAAGCCTCCCATGTCAGCATGGATGGTGGGGTGTGTGGGTGAGGCTTCTAAAAGACGAACACATCAATGTCTTGCAGAGCTTCGTCAAGCATTTTTATTCCTCCAATGAGCCCGACTCTTCTAAGGAAGTATTCTTTTAATATCTCTGAATGGCGGGTCCGTTGATGTAACTCAGCATCTAAGTACCAAGTAGTGGGGATAGGGCCCAAGGCATGTATAAATAGATGGATCCACTCATCTGGGGTTCGGTCAGCTCACTTGGTTGTCCATATACGTAGATGCACTTGGGGATCTCCGGGCCCTAGGAATGTCTTGGTTCACACATCGGTAGGGGATGTAAATCACAGTACCATCCTATCCCGACACGTCTCCCAGTCCGGAAATGATTTCTTGTGGGTATCCCACCATCAGGCAGGCATGCCTCGTAGCACCAGGTTGAGCACCTAGAGTCGTCAATCCCTGGGCACCCTGGCTTATAATGTTCTTACAAAGTCCTGGATAGTACTAGATTCGTCAAAGGGGGAAGATCCCTTACCTCTGAGGTGATGCAGTAGAGAATCCTTGCAATTCGAGGGTATTGTAGGGTTGATACGTCGCGTAGCCGAGTCTGCCACTTCTCAAGTTCTTCGTCTGGGTCAGACAAGTACTCCTTGTTGTTATCCTAGTTGAATACTCCACCTATTGCTAGATCATCCTGGTCCTCCTCCTGTGATGTCATTCTGTAGATGTGATCGAGCTCCTCTTCTTCACATGCAGGTTCGGTATATCGTGTGCCCTCAATGGGATCTAGTGGTACTATTACACGCATCCCATTCTTCTCAAACACCATGCTGCGTTTTTTTAGATTAATGATACCTCCTACGTCGATAGCCCAATCTATCCCCAAGAGCACAGGATATGGGTTTGTATCTTCCACAATTTCTATGACCTCAAAGTCAGCCATGACCTTTACTCCTGCGATATCAACCATAACCTTTGGCAGTCATCCAAGAGGTATGATCTTCTGTTGATTCGCCATTCGTAGCTGGATGGCGAACCAGTCTAATTTAGGTTCCCCCATTCGTTGCCACGTTTGTTTTGGTAAGACATTCGCATCAGATCCCAGATTAAGAACAACCTGATCTATCTCATAGTCACCAATTTGTGTAGTCAAACGCACTTCTCTCCCAGTGTGCCTTTTATAGCTGTGTAATTTTTGTAGTTCCTTAACCTTAGTCGTTTGAGCTGCGCAGTCCTGTAGTAATACTTGAAGACTCTCTCCCGCCTGTGGGCTGCGTAGGAGTTTCAAGCATGCCCCTAAAAAGGTTTCAACCTCTTCTTCTGGCAGCTGCGGAGGGGATCCCAGGGATTCCTGCCTTCCTGGAGCTGGTTTCCTCTGGAAAACAATCCCCTCTTTTTCTTTCTGGGTGATCATGCTACGCGTTATGCTCCTTAGCTCTGTTTTGACTCTCTGTATATTCCACGTAGGAGTAGACTGTCTGTCCTTCATCTTTGTTAGAAAAATCGGGCAACCCTCGATTTCGTGGTCCAACTGTCGACAGTGTTTGTAGGTATGCCTAGTGGGATTCGAGCAGTCCCGCGCAAAGTGCCCTACCTTTCCACAGTTGTAGCAGATTAGTTGGCCACGCCCTCATCCAACGCTTCCTCCCTAGCCCCCCCTGCCCTGTGCAGGGGAGCTACCAAAGCTTATGGGGGATCTTGGAGAGGCAGGATCAGATTGAACCCTATAGAGTGTTCCTTGATCTACCAGTAAGTCATACGTGCGGAAATTCTGCTCATCGTGCCCTATAGATCAGCAGAACCGGCACCATTGTTACTTTAATTCACCTCTACTTATTCGCGGACACTGGGTTGTATCATGTGATCCCGCTACCCGGAAATCCTCACACCAAAGGTCCGTGCTTACTCCCTTCCCTCGTTCCATCCGTAAGTTCTGTATTTCTATGTGCATGGCCCTAAGATGTTCCTGAATTTTTTGTACTCCTTCCCTTGTGTCATCCTTAGGTGCAACTTCAAGTTTCATGGCAGCTTCCAAGGATTTTTCTTGCGATTCAAAAGTCTGCTGGCCCATGGGTGTATGTAAGTGAGGTAGGAGCATAGCGATAAACCATTCCATGTGTTGTTCGTCATCGTATTTGAACTCGCATTCATGGATTTCTTTCTTCAATCGTTGATCAGCCTCCCAGACTGACTCAGATGCTCCTTGCTTGAATTATTTTACCTCCGATACCTGTTGGGAATAGAATTTTGGTTTCCGGAATTGTTTCTTTAGGGCCTCCTTAATACTTTGAAGTGTTGCGCTCCCATTTTGAGATAGGTACCGCATATACCAGTCCAGTGCCCTTTCTTCAAAAGCCAAGGATAGTTGCGCTCTTTTTACAGTATCGCTTACCACCCCTTGCGCCATCCATACCGAATTGGCCACGAACCAAAATCATTCTAGGTCCTCATCGAACGCTCCTTTAAAGGTAGGTAATTTTAAGTGTGATGCCATGGGCTCTTCCAGTTTACCTCCCTGAGGCCCTAGTGTCAGGGCAGCTGATGGATTTTTTGTAGGTTTTGACGAACTACCGATAGGGTGACCTTCCTCTTACCTCTTCCAATAGTGTTCTACACTGTACCTTGGCTTGCTCAGCCCTATGCTCAATCTCTGATGCCGTTACCCAATCTCGTTTCTCAAATCTCTTCCAGTCCCGACAATGGAACCATTTTTTGGCTTGAGGGGTCCTGACCCAGGTTTAGTGTGCAAGGTTTGCCAAAAAACCCCTATACTGCTGGCCCTTTCGGCAGTGACCTGCTTGCGCAGATCACAGTCTCACCCGAAGTAGTATGGGTGGGTGCTGGAACCAGGTTTCCGCACCCTAAGAAAGGAAGGGTAAGGCAACAGGGTTGTGTTTTGTTCAGATCACCATGCCTCTTCGCAGGGTTAAATATGTATCCTATTGTATCCACATGCACTAGATCTAAAATTATATACTTCTCATAATATCAATATATAACCATAACAGAATAGATATAGATCCAATTCAATAGACTTTCACAGTATGATATACCTAGAGCGGATAGATCAATTATTCAATATACAGACCTTCGTAGCATAAAGACAGAGAATGCATAACACATTAATTACCCGAAATTCAATAGTACTCACAGATTCAGATCTAACAATCCAGCGTATTCATTCATTCATCAACCTTTCTTTACAATACGCTTCCCAACCTGCGCACACAGCAGCAGGTTCCACACACAGCTGGACTAGGTTCTCCGCGCACACAGCCATCAGGAGTCTGTTCCCCAAAAACCCAAATAGATCGCATCAATAACTCATCAAAATCCTACCTTCTACAATCTGAAATGCCTCTCTATTTATAACAATCTAGCTTTATCAATCCTATGGTCCGCAACCCATGGTTTTCAGACCCCTAGTTTACCCTTTGACCCATTACAATGCATTCGGGGCTTTGTCCCACCCCAAAACCCCTGTGCTATACTAAATATAATCAAAAATAGCCAAAATGGACCAATTTCGTAGCTTGTTAGGAGAACCCATTCCAACATTCCGATAGAATATTTTTGAGTTATTCGATCTGTCCAAAGAGAAAATATTAATGAATTGTGCCAATTTCATTGATTTTGATCAAAAATCTTTTTTATTATTCTAATCAAGTTCTTATTTGTAGATTCTGCCAAACTATTTCCTTGCAGATAATAATTTGCATAATACTTAAGTTTAAAACCTCTTTTAATTGCAAATTCCATCATGGCAGTTCTTGAGAAGTAAGATGCATTATCAAACATTAAAGTAGTAGGTAAGCCAAACCTAGTTATGATATTTTGGTCGATGAAATCTATGATATTTTCAAAGTTTCCTATTTTTAGTGGAATCGCTTCCACCCATTTAGTAAAGTAATATGTAGTTGTGAGAATATATCTATTTTTTTTGGAATATTTAGGAACAATCTCACCAATTATATCTAATCCCCATTGTTCGAATGGTTGTTTAATATTGTCTGGATGTAATGGGAATGCTGGCTTCCTTTGTCTTCTAGATGTACTTTGACACACTTTGCATTTTCTTGCATATTCATGAGCATCTTTGAAAAGTGTAGGCCAATAGTAACCTACATGCAGGATTTTGTGTGTTTTCATATTTCCTCCAAAATGTCCTCCATCTGGTCCATCATGGAGTTCCTGCAAGACTTTCTCTGCTTCATATTTTTATAAGCATCTTAAAAGTACATAATCAAAATTTCTCCTAAATAACACATCTTTGATTAATTCATATTGTTTGGCCTTTAATATTAAAGCTCGTTTTGTTTTGTAATTGAGTTGATTCATAGCATATCCATTCTTCAAATAGAATATAAGATCAGTGTATTATGATTATGCATCGTTGAGGCTTACCTCTGATATTTGCACATTGTTACCTGATTCTTCCTCTGATGATAGATGGGATTCGTCTGTAAGCATTTTGCAAAAACCTTGACCTCTAACAATTTTAGAGGGTTTAATTTCTACATCATATTCTTGTAAAGAAGTAACCCAGTTAGCCCTCTTCTCTCCTAATTCTATTTTCATCAAGAGGTTTCTCACTGCAGAGAACGAAACTATGATTTTGGTGTGAGTTTTTAGGAGAAACGACCTGAAATTATTTATAGCCTTAAAGACAGAAAATGCTATTGGTGCTTCAATTTTTTGGTCATTTAGATGTGTTAAAAAAACCGCATATGATGTATCCGATGAAAAAGTGTATAATGTAAAAGGATTAAGAAAATTGGGGGTAGTCACGAATGGAGCATTGACAATTGATTGTTTAATCAAATCAAATGCTTCTCTTTCATTATGTCCACATTTAAAGAGAATTTTTTTCTTAATCATGTTCTATAAAGGTAAAACAATTTGTGAAAAGTTAGGGACAAACCTTTTAACAAAATTAATTTGCCCAAGAAATGACTGCACAGTTTTCTTGTTATGAGGGAAAGGAATTCGTTTGATTTCTTCAATTCTTTCAGGATCAATATAGATACCACTTTTTGACACAATGAATCCTAAACGTTTTCCTTCATCTAATGCAAAAAATGATTTATTTGCATTCAATGAGATTCCATAGCTTTTACATCGCTCAAATACTTGCTTTAGGTCATTCACATGATTGGTTACTTGTTTAGAAAAGACTGTAATGTCATCTAAATAAATAACTACTGTTTTATTTATGAGTCCCCTAAAATCTGTGTCCATAGCTCTTTGAAATGTGGTGCTTGCATTAATTAATCCAAATGGCATCTTTTGATAGGCATAAGTTCCCCATTTAGTTATGAACGTAGTCTTCGATCTATCATCTGGATGTACGAGGATTTGATTATATCCCGAGAGTCCATCTAGAAAGGACATGAGTTCAGAACCAGCTACTGTCTACAATACTTGTTCCATGGTTGGTAATTGAAAGTTTTCCTTCTGACAAGCTTTGTTTAAATTCCTAAAATCAATGCAAATTCTAATATCACCATTCTTCTTCCTGACAAGTACGAAATTTGATACCCATTTAGAACGCCTGACTGGAAAGATGATTTTTTCCTCAAGGAGTTTGTTCAATTATATTTTAATTTGATTTTCTAGATTTGGATGAATCTTCCTCAAATTCTGATGTACAGGCTTTTCTTCTGAAATAATAGGAATTGCGTGTTGAATCACAAAAGTGTCATATGTTTTAAGATCAGTATAATCCCATGAAAAGACACTTTTGTACATTCTAAGCAATTTTATAAATGATAATTTATTTCTTTGGAAGATAGACCAAGACCTAGATTGACGTTTTGAGTTTTTTCATCAGTTCCTAGATTCACTAACTCAAATCTTAAGGTAGAAATTTGTGTTTTTGAGTTATTCACTCTTTTAAACCTACTTTTTAGATAATATAGGTCTTTTAACTTGACAAAAGATTTAGGAATAGGATTTTCATCTTGCTCTTTCTTAATCTAAATGTCATGTTCATTTTCATCCAAAATTTGACTATCATAAGATCCTTCGGATGTTAAAAATCTATGATGTCTGAATCATTATTGAATACTCTCCAATTGGTAATATTATCAAGAATATATGGTATAAAAACCAATTCAATAGAAAATATATCGGGACTAAATTCTTGGGATGGGATTAACTTCAAGGCCACATTAGCCAGTAGATATGTACTATCATTCTGCATTCTAGGTACAGAAGAAATGTTGAAGGCTAAGAAATGAGAGGTTAATTCTTGGACTAATGATTGGCAATGTTTTAAATGTCCAAAATTACAATGAATAGTATCTCTTACTTGTCTAACTATGATTTCTAAATCTCCTTGAACTTTTAGATTTTTGATATTAAGATCAATGGCTTTTAAGAAGCCTTGAACTAATGCTTCGTATTCCGCTACATTGTTTGTACAATCAAATTGTAATCTGCAGGCTAACATGGTCTTCTCTCCTTCAGGGTTTATTAAAATACAACCCGCACCTGCACCATATTTAGATTTAGAACCATTGAAATAAAGAGTCCAAAATAAATAATTAAATGTTTTTCTATCTGCAAAATTAGCACATTTGGAATTATCTGGCAGGGAAAAATTCTCAATCTGAGAAAAAATTGCATTATCAAAGAAAGGTGATGGTTGAACATTGAAATTTACCAAAAACGACCATGCTAAGTAGTTTCCAATAATGTTGTTATTAAATTCTATTGGCTCATTTACTCCTTCAAGATCAGTGACTGTATGCTTCATGAGCTTTTCATGGTCTACTCGAATTTGATTTGGCTTTCCATTATATGGTAACCACATATGTGACTAGTCTGTTGCAAAATAACCATGAAGTTTTTCAGACCAATCTCGGCTTAAAACTAAGCCGTAAAATTCAGGAATATCAGCCAGTAATATGCCAATTATTTGAGAAACTTTGGGTTTTGATGACAATTTGATGGAAACATAATTTATTTATCCTACCACCTCTACTCTGGTTCTATCAAGTTATACTATATGAACGGGTGAACTCTGTGGAGTTATGTTCAATTTAGCACAAATTGATTTCGACATTATATTTGAGGAAGCCCCTGAGTTTATTAAACAATTATGAACGTTTTTGTTGTAGATCTCATAGGTTAAGAGAAATGGAGGAGTATGAGAGATGGATCAATCACCTATCATAATCAAGGCTGTAGCATCAATTTTCATTGAAGGAGAAGGTGGCTTACCCATTTCATTAGCAATTTGTACTATTACTAGAGTGGGTAAGTTTGAATCAGGAACCGCTTTTAAGTCTCTAAGTAAGATTTTATGTTGCTTCTTTAATTTAGTAAGTTCATGTATTGACATGTTAGCCCTGTTTTTCTTCATATCTTCAACTACATTATATTCAATGGTGTCTGAGACTACCATTGTCTAGATGTAGGTGGAGTGTCTGAAGTAACGGGGCTTGTTTTTGTAGCCTTTTAATTAGACTTTTTGCTTATTGATTTTTGTTTAGCAAGAGTTGAAATCTTTTGTTGTTGATCTGGTTGTGTTTCTTCAGTAGTATTTTTTCTCCTTGTGCTTACAGGTAAAGCTTCAAGTTGTTCTTCATTTGGTAGGATGAAATCCCACATTCCATTTAGTTCAACTTCTTCTTCTTCGTCATCTTCGTCTTCCTCCATTTTCTCTTCCTCTTCTTCTTGATCAGATTCGACATTAGATATGATATTTGGAGGTTGAGTATTAGAGGATTGACCTTTCAAGTTTTTGAAAGTATTTTTCGAGTTATTATTTTCAGCAACTTGTTTCTTGATATCTGCCATCTTGTTCGTCATGGTTTTCAAAACTTTTTGAAGACCTTCTACATCAAAAGGATCTTTTTGTGCCTTCTTTTTAGAATCATCTTTGAAAGATACCTTCTTTGATTTTCGATCTTCTTGAGAATTATTTTTCTCAAGATCGGTTATGTGTTTCTCTATAGATAGATATTCTTTCATATTTTCTGTAAGTGTTGCCAATTTCGTTCTATCAACAAAAATAGCTATATTGTATGGAAGAGATGAAATATACCACTCAGTTTGAACTTATACACCAGGAATTGTTGTAGCAGGAATTTTATTGAGTAATTTATTAAATATTGAATTGAAATCTTTTATCTTCTCACCTGTTTTTTATTTTGGATTTGACAAATCATTGATGAGCGTAGCATTGGTTATGTCGTCCCCAAACTTAGCTAGAAATTGTTCTTAGAACATATTCCAGTTATTTATAGAGCGTGCAGGTAGTGAAAAATACCAGGATCTTGTAGATCCTTTTAAAGTATATGGAAATAATATTACAATGCAATCCTCTTCAACTACTCCATTTATATTGATAGCTAACATAAAATTGTGAATGTTTTCTTCTGCCGGAAGACCATCATCAGGATTAAATTTAGGTAACCATCTTTCATGATTTTTGGGAAGAGCATGAAGAGGAGTGAGCATGTTTACAACCCATAGATTTCTCCATGGGTTTACATTTGGTGGAGGTACTTGGCCTACCATTGAATTTTGGATAGGTTGGTTGGGTGGAGTTTGAGTTGAAAAAGAGGCCGAATGAGTGCTAGGACTAGTTGTAGGGATAGTAGTTTGAGTACTGGAACTAGTAAAAGTAACACAGATTGTTGGAATGGAAGTTGTGGAAGTGATCGTAGGTAATGGAGGTGAATGGGATAAGATCTCACTGGTAATTGACTCTGATTGGGTCCTCTTTAGTTTCTTTCAAGTACTATCGATGGGAAATTCAAAAGGGAGAATTCATGTCTTTTGACTTTCTAATCGAGTTAATATTCTTCGAGGTTGTAAATAAGATGAAATAATGATATATGATATTTGAGAAGATTCAGGATTTTCAGTAGAAATAGATACTTTCTCTAACTTTTCTATCAAATACTGAACTTCTGGGGAAGCTGGATGTAAATCAAGAAATAGTATGGGTTGAGTATCACTAGGAGACCTGGGAGAAGGATGATCAACTTCAGATTTTAAATATAAGGATCTAGATAGTTTTATGGAATTTGATGGGGATCTAGAGGGAGAGAGACTCTTCAATTGACTTTTTTTATTGATCAGATAATTTTTTCCATTCACAGGGGTTTGGCCCTCCTTCTAGCACCAGAATGTTGAGGCCTCGGAATTTCGCTGTCGAAACATGGGGGAAAACCACTTGGTCCGAATCTTAAAGAAACTCCTTTTCCGTTTGGTGTAGTGGCTCTGACTAAGGGTAATGGGACCAGTTTCCCAATAAGGATGATTTTGAGGGTGTGTGATGACATGCAAATGGAAATGATTTTAATCTATATTATGAATCTATCTAAACTATTTATTCTACTATATACCCGAGATGTTTCTTCCTTTATGTGATCTGAAAAGATATCCTTCAACTGTTAGTAATATAGATCATTTAACAGTTGAAAGAGATGAAAATTATGTAAGATAATTCTTCTAACGAAGTAGTTTGATTAGAAGAATTGTGAAAAATATATTGCATTCATATGTGTGATTATACATTCCATAAGAAACTATAGACAAATATTAGAACATAAGTGCATGTAACATTCATCTATAATGACATTTTAAATATATAATTCAATAAAACGATGACTGTCAATCTATAAAGAAAAGCTTAATACAAGTGAATAAAAGTACCATATGTATGAAGTTCTACTCATGTAAACTAGTAGTAATTGATCTGATCTGTCTCACTTTCAACCAATTTAAAGAGTACAGTAGTACAACATCAGTTAAACAATGTTAATTGTTAAAATATAACAGAATGTGTTCCATTGATTCATCAAAGCATTCACAAACTTACAATAGTGCATTCTTTGCAAATGTTTTTGAAAAATTTCTGGACCCTTCTCTAAATGCATGAGAGGGGTTTAAATACTAAACTAAATATGTTCTAAAATATATTATTACAAAAATATAGAGGAGGTTTCAAATAACCATCCTCGTATGACTAACTTAAACTACAATCTAGGAAAATAAAATAACAATTTTGATTTATGAATTCCGACCTTTCTTCTGGATTTGGTCACAAAGTTGACAAATATCTATCATTGTCTTGAGCTGAGCTGGCTGTGAAATCCTTGATCTGACCTGTCCCTTGAATACTGCGTTTGAAAGTATGGGTTGTGATCTTTTTGTTGAATCTAATAAGGATTGCAGAATTTGATGCTGATGATAAGGTTTGATCAGAAAATTCCAATAATTTTCTTGATCAAACTTATTTACCTTTTTTATTACTTCATCCTGTGTGTCTGCTTTATGCTTCCATTGTGTTTCTATCTATTTTACTTCTGATAAAACTTCAGATGTGTAGTCTTTGAGAAGTTCTGCTTTCACCAGCTGTTCACATACAGATTCAATAATTTCATTTGATAATTTTGATGTTTTTTCTGCTGCTTTCTCTGCCTGCTTGATTTGTGCTTCCCAATATTTGAATAAGATCTCCTTATGAAACTTATCTACTTGATGTAGATTAGCTTCCTTTCTTGATTTTGATGCTTGCCATTGGATGTGTTCAATTATTTTCTTTTCAAGGCTTTCACATTCAAGTTTCTGGATAGCTATTTGCTGGATCAATATTTTATTTGAATCACAATAAGAGTCAATCATAGAAGCTTGATGACAAAATACTTCCTCTTATTTCTTTAAATTAGCATTTACATCCAATGCTTCTTTTATGAATTGTTCCAATTCCAGTTGGCTCTGTAACCTGGTTATTATTGTTTCCAGTTGTGCTTGTTTCTCATTAATTTCTGATTGATGTGCAATTTAAGACTCTCAAATTCCTTTTGAAATTGGGCCATCTTTGTTTTGATTTTCTTAGTGGAGTTGGATTTTTCTTCATTTAACAGTCTCTCTAGTTCTTGTACTCGAGCTTCCTTTTGCATCAACCACACTCTAACCTCGGTAGCTTTATCAACAGTGGTAGTAGCATATACCCCTGCATACTGTGATAATTTAGTTAGATGTTTTGTAGGGTCATCTAAGGAATCCTTCCATAGTACGTCAACTGATTCATCTGTGAGGTTTGAGATTGTTTAATCAGTTCTTCTCATTTTGTTCCTCTTAACTACATCTTTATAGCTAGGACTGTAGAAAATTTCCAGTGAAGGAATTTCTTCAACTTGTAAAACTATTTGTTCTGTAGGGTAGGCTGGTATGATCTCTCGATCACAAGTCTCTGGAACTTGTTGTAGTGGATTAAAAGTTTCCACTATATTCATGGTATGTTCAGGTGTTTGGAAATTAGTTACTTGATCAGTATTGGGATTATCTTTGGGATTTTTTATTGCTTCAGAAAAATCCTCCCATTCACTACTAAAATTATTTGTTCATGACTTCTCAGACTGATCTAGTGTGTCATGACTGTGTTGAACTTCTTGAGAAGTTGACTATGTTCCATTACCTTCTTTTCACTCCTGCATCTCTATCTCTTGGATTACGTGATCAATTATCTTTTCTGGCCTATCATTTCTAGATTCAGAGTCATTTTCAAAATGATCCGAATTGTGAGATCAATGTTCTGATTGACCTGATTCACCCTCAGACATGTATTTTGATTCATTATCCAAGATGATACTTGGAGTAGGTCTACTAACATCTTCAATAGTTAACAAATTGAGAGGAACTCTCTCCAGTCTCTTATTTCTATATATTTGGAATGCTTCCAAATCATCTTGCTCAGTTGGCTGGATGCAAACTTGATTATATCTGAAAACTTTTCCATGCCTTGGAAGAGATATTCTAATCCATTTGTTTCCTTTACAAAAGGCTTCATTTTGAGCTCTGTAGTGTAATTTTTAATTAAATCATTTGGATCGTATAACCTCTTTGTAATTTATGCCAATTTCAATATATTAATCTTGTAAACCTCCTTGTGGGTATGGCCAATATCTAAAAGTAAAAAAGCGCCGCACTGTACAGGGAAATTAGGCCAAACGGAATTCTTAGCCTATTTCAACTGTTTAGTGATACCATTAACAAGCTGGTAACATAATATAGTAGGACATGGGGAAAAGCATAACTCCCGAATACTCTGACATATGTGAAATTCTTCTCTACAAACCACCTAGCCACAAAAATAATATCTGTGTTAGCCTCTTTAGAAACACTAGGGGCCATCTTATTGAATATCATTTGGTGCATAAGCAACATGACTCCATAAATTTTTTTATATAAATGCAGGTGGAAGTCTAAATCCTAAAGTTCTCTGTGGTAAATGTGGATTGCGGTAGGGTCTTAGGTAGTCCATTTCCATCCCATGGTAGGAAAAATAGAAGAAAAGCAGATTACGTCCATGACATAAGCAGAAATATAAAAGGGAGGTATTTCTCTAGATGAAACAATCCTTTTATTCCTATATTATATGATGTGTTTGGCTAAACTATCAAATAAGATGTTTTCCCAATTTAGAATTGAGTAATTGATGATTGTGTCAATCAATGGAACCCAGTCTATTGAAAATCTAGTGGTATTAGGTTTGGAAAACAATATCCGGTAGCATAACAATAAGGGGGAAGAATTTGGGCAATTGGGTATGTACCGAGTTTATCTCACTTCAAATTTCATTGGTCTTCCTTCCATTCTTTGATGAATTTCATGAGATCTGGATGCTCTGCTCTAAAGCTTTGTAGAAAATCTTTGTCATATTTATGCTGCAGGGAGGGTAGATGGTACATTGCTTGTAAATATTCTGCCCTGAATGACCCTATGTTTTCTCCCTTTGAATCTTTGAATTTCCTGTCATCTATGCATAAGTGGTTAATTACCCACTTAACCATGTTTGTGAAAGGGAGAATTTTCGGTCTTGTGGCTACCCTGTGGATGAATGAACATGCAACATCGAAGTAGATCGCATCTAAAGTAGATGTCATACCTGTTGTAGAGACTTTGATTATTACTTTTAGTTTTTATTCTTCGAACAATTTATACATTGTTTCTCATGACGAACTACCACAATCCTTGTCACATGTAGTATCTGAAAATAAGGAAGACATGTATGAGTCTTTAGTAGGTAGCGTTTGAGAAATCTCCTTGCTTTTCTTACACATTTCAATCTTCCTTAATCCGTTAAATAGTTTCCTGATTTCAAGTAAACAGGAAGAGCATTAAAAGTATAGAGGACAGAGAGATAAATATGTTGTTCATATCAAATATGCATGAATAGATATGAATCTTATCAAATATGATATCAATTATCGATAATCATTTCAAAAATCAAATCTCTTACACCTTCACATGAAATATTTATCAATCAACTTTAAGTCGTTAGATCTGGAATTTCGTTTTGTTATGACATAAGTCATTTTGCATGCTCGAGAAATTGAATGCCGTCAGTTCTCATATCACCATATATAACTCTTATTGTTTGTGATTTTTACCCATAAATGTCGCGAAATGCGATGTGCACAAACCACACATCGTAACATTTTATGTGATAGTGAATTTGTTTTATAGTTAAGCTATGTGAAATGTGAAATGCACATTCAAAAGTCAAGCAGTTGTGCTTGATAGGACTTTAGAGATTTATTTTTGTTTTTTTGATGGCTCTTCGAGTCTGTGCGATCACACTTATATCGAATTTCTTTATGAGTTGGTTGTTTTAAATATGGTGCAATGTGATAAAGAGATGATAACGAAAATTGAAGTGTTTGCAAGATTTTTAAAACATAACTTTGAAAAAGGTTAGCGCACTTAGCAGCTTGTGTAATTTGGAGGTTTGTAAGACTTTTTAAGTTATAAGCTATGCGATTGCCGATGCGCTAAAGAAATATAGTGGAAAAATCAAAAGAGAACTTTTATTTCCTAAGTTTTTTTGTTTTTAAAGCTAAAAATAAATTTCCTGTTTATTTCTAAAGGGTCCCCATTTATTAAAATAAATGGGGGGTGTTGTATAGCACAACATAATTGAAGGGTAGGACATGGGGAAAATCATAACTCCCGAATAATCTGACATATGTGAAATTATCCTCTGCAAACCACCTAGCCACAGAAATAATATTTGCGCTAGCCTCTTTAGAAATCCTAGGGGCCTTCTTATTGAATATCATTTGGTGCATAGGAAACATGAATCCATAATTTTTTTTATAGAAATGCAGGTGGAAGTCTAAATCCCAAAGTTATCTATGGTAAATGTGGATTGGGGTAGGGTCTTGGGTAGTCCATTTCCATCCCATGGTATGAAGACTAGAAGAAAAGCAAATTACGTCCATGACATAGGAAGACATATAAAAGGAAGGTATTTCTCTAGATGAAACACTCCTTTTATTCCTATATTCTGTGATGTGTTTGGCTAAAGTATCGGATAAGATGTTTTCCCAATTCAGAATTGAGGAATTTACGATTTCGTCAATCAATGGAACCAAGCCTATTGAAAATCTAGTGGTATCAGGTTTGGAAAACAATATCCGGCAGCATAAAAATAAGGGGGAGGAATTTGGGAAATTGGGCACTTACCGAGTTTATCTCACTTCAACTTTCGCTAGTCTTCCTTCCATTCTTTGATGAATTTCATGAGATCTGGATGCTTTGCTCTAAAGCTTTGTAGAAAATCTTTGTCATATTTCTGTTGCGGGGAGGGTAGATGATACATTGCTTGTAAATATTTTTCCTTGAACGACCCTATGTTTTCTCCCTTTGAATCTTTGAATTTCCTGTCATCTATGCTTAAGTGGTCAATTACCCACTTAACCATGTTTGTGTAAGGGAGAATTTTCAGTCTTGTGACTACCCTGTGGATGATTGAACATGCAACATAGAAGTAGGTCGCATCTGAAGTAGATGTCGTACTTTTTGCAGAGACTTTGGTTATTACTTTTGGTTTTTCTTCTTCGAATAGTTTATACATTTTTTCCCATGACGAACTGTGCAATCCTTGTCACATGTAGTATCTAAAAATAAGGAAGACATGTATGAGTCTTCAGTAGGTAGCCTTTGAGAAATATCATTGCCTTTCTTACTCATTTCAATCTTCCTTAATCTGTTAATTGGTTTCATGATTTCAAGTAAAGAGGGAGAGCATTAAAATTATGGAGAACAAAGAGTTAAATATGTTGTTCATATCAAACATGCACGAATAGATATGAATCTTATCAAATAAGATATCAATCATCGATAATAATTTCAAAAATCAAATCTCTTACACCTTCACACGAAATATTTATCAATCAACTTTAAGCCGTTAGATCTCAAATTTCGTTTTGATACGACATAAGTCAGTTCGCATGCTCAAGAAATTAAATGCTGTCAATTCTCATATCGCCATATATAACTCTTACTGTTTGTGATGTTTACCCATAAATGTTGTGAAATGCGATGTGCACAAACTACACATCGCAAATTTTTATGTGATAGTGAATTTGTTTTATAGTTAAGCTATGCAAAATGTGAAATGTGCATTCAAAAGTCAAGCAGCTGCACTTGATAGGACTTTAGAGATTTATTTTTGTTGTTTTGATGGCTCTTCGGGTCCACGCGATCACACTTATATCAAATTTCTATATGAGTTTGTTGTTTTAAATAAGGTGCGATGTGATAAAGAGATTATAACAAAAAATTGAAGTGTTTGCAAGCTTTTTAAAACATAACTTTGAAAAAGGTTAGTGCACTTCGCAGATCACGTAACTTGGAGGTTTGTAAGCCTTTTTAAGTGATAAGCTATGTGATTTTCGATGCGCTAAATAAATACGGTGGAAAACTCAAAAGAAAACTTTTATTTCCTAAGTTTTTTTTGTTTTTAAAGCTAAAAATAAATTTCCTATTTTTTTCTAAACGGTCCCCATTTATTAAAATAAATGGGGGGTGTTTTATAGCACAAAATAACTGAAGGGTTAATTATTTTGATAAATTTTATGTAATCACATGCACGAAGATCATAACTCATGTGTTAGTTTTATTTAAAGGAATGTCTGGAGAGTCGTAGTGATATGTCTTGCAAGATTGTGTGCTTGTGTGAGGGGAATAATAGTTAATTTGGTATTAATTTATAGACATGATTTTATGCTTATATGCTTATAACTAATGCATATATAGTTTTGTTAAAGGAAACATGTTGCGATATTTTGTTTGTGTTTCATGAATGTACATGAATAGATGGTGAAGCATCACTAGTATTGATTTATGAATTGGTTTCATCAATACTTGATTTAATCATGATAATAAAAGGTTGTTGACAGTAGAAGTTGCAGGAAAATGCTATGAAATATGCAAAGACATATTATGTTTACCGTTATTGCAAGAAATAAGTTAGTGGTTTATGTAGATTGAAGGAATTTCATCAACAGGATAATTTATTGATGGGAAGAACTTGGCCCTAAGACATAATGCTCAAGGGTTTGTGGGTAAATGAGGTCGTGATGATTGTAATAGCTTATAACGAGTTATGTTTTTTTTTGAGATGATATTATTTGTAGTATTTTATGATGATGGTCAAGGAATGGAATCCCTTGTAACCATTGAATGAGAGGTGAACACCCTCATGACATTTAATAATAAAATTAAACATTTTCTAGATTTCACCCTACGGGGTTTCCAAGGTATATCGGTGTTATTAGGGAAATTTTAAGGTCTAAAATGAGCCTCCTAAGAAAAATGTACAACAAAAATAAAATTTATAAAAACCAATAGGATTCAATATGATGATGTCAACCATGGGGTATAATTCACCATTTTTGGAGTAAAAAAGTAAAAATATTTAAAAATAATAAAACTATTTTTTCAACTTGTATTTTCAACTAATATCCCTAAGGTTCTACTTAAATTTTGAGTGGGATTACTCGTTGGATGTAAAATTTAATTCCTCATCAAAGGAGTGCCCATGTAGCATAATTTTGATGGACCCTACTACATGAAAAAAAGAGAAATACATGTAAAATGTGATTGCAATCACGTTTTTTCATGTGTTTCTTAGTTTTCATGTAGTAGGGTCCATCGAAAGGATGCAACAAGGGTACTCCTTGTATGAGGAATTAATTTTTGCATCCAACGAGTGTTCCCGCTCGAAATTTGAGTAAACCCATAGGGAGCTAAGTTGAAAATAAAAGTTGAAAAAACAGTTTTTTCTTTTTTCTCTCTAAAATTTGATGATGTAATCTAATCTTATTTTATTATTTCCACTATTATTTTATAATTTCCTTATGAGGCCCATTTTAGACCTCAAAATTCCTCTAATGGAATTATGTGATAGCTTATTGTGTCGGTTTGATGATGATGATTCCTTGCATGATGTGATGTTTATAGTATCAAATATGTGATTAGCTAATCTAGTTAAAGGAATCATGAGAATGATGCAATATTATGTCAGAAATTTTATGTTGATATTCTATAATAATAATTGTTAATGGTTATGTAACTCACTATTCCTCACTAAAGTTACTCTATGTAATGATGAAGATTCCATCTAATGGTTAATGAGGAATCTGGGATAGTAACTTGGATAGTTACCCGTGGGTAACTTGTGTAAAAAAATTTCGAACTCCATGAATTTTCATGTGAGGTTACCGAGGAATGTTACAAGTGGTATCACAACTAGGTTTCAACACTGGAGAATTTTAGGAATTGTTAAGTAGAAAATAAACCAAGGTATGCTACCAGTGAGCATTAGCTCATGTATGAGTCTAACGATCTACATATTGATATATGGAGTAGAATATTTTTGACATGAGATGCATGATTCATGTTTATAACCGCATTGAAGAGTAGTAAGTAATAAAGTCTCCAAAAAAATTGTGTTCATGACATTTGAATCCCAATGAGGATAAAATACAATAAACTTATGTTACACGTATGGACAATCTTAAACACTCACTAACAAAAGTGAGAACCAACTACCAACCTTTGCAAATATGAAAATATTAATGTTTCATTAAATGAATATGACTAAAGTTACAATGAAATACTTATAATGAGTGAATGCATGAATGTAAATAATGGGAATTCCCTTGAGAGGACAATAGAGTGGTTTAAAATAAACAATGAGTCACGTAGTGAGACTTGATTGTAATAAATAGTTGTCGATTGAATATTTTCATGGATGCATTAAGATGGTTGATAGAATTGATTAGTTAGTGTTGCATTACTAACTAATAAAAATTGTATGCATGAATTTGTTTTTATTAAATATTATTGCAAGTTTTAAACAAGTGATTATGGTAGTTACTTCATGTGCTGGTCTGTTGGTAACAATACACTGTGGGAATTGGAAATGTTTGGATTTTTACCCTAAATGTTATTGAAATTTATACATTAATGAATATTCATATATACTTTATTCATGAAAGTACTGTAGGCATGAAACTAAAATGATTGCGAAAGTGAATACTTATATAAACAATGCATATTTATGACCAACGTTGTTGATAGGATTAAGCAAGGGTAGCTTAATGGCACCAAGAAAACCTGTGAAGGTAAAATGTTGCAATGCAAATTTCAACTGTAAATGAGAAAGTATAATGTTATGATATGCATGATTTTGCTATATGGAAAATCATAATGTTAATAATTCGTATGTCAGTTATGTTTCCTGTCAATCTAGATATTGTGGACACATGGTAAGGGTCAAGTATAAATGCATGGTGTACATAAATGTTTCCTTTGTTTTAATCATAATGTGCATATGGTTAATTATGTAAATTACTGTGGGAAAGAGTGCTAAAATAGGATTTTACATGCTAGATAGTTGTGGACAATTGTGAAAGGCCAGGAAGTCTTGGGTTGATGGTGGTTTCCTTCCCATAGGGTTTGATGGTGCTTGCTTGCCTGTATTTCCTCTCCATAGAGATAGATGATATTAGTAAGGGAAAATATTTGGCCAAGATGGTGAAGAGGGGAAAAATTGTGAGGAAACTTCTCTGATTTTGGAGCCTATTGGAGGAGGCCCAAAATTCCTTATAGACATAACGTTGTTGGAGGAGTAGGTAGGATGTTTCCAAGAGGAATAATATATTGGACCCTTTGTGGTCATTGGACTTCTTGATTTATTTTTCCAACGGAATTTAAAACTGGACCTGGTATGGTCTCTGTTAGAGAACTGTCTGGATGTGAAAATGGAACGATCTGGTTGTGGAAACTAGTTCCCACTGGTTGAGAGGAGCATTATTTTTCCATAATACTTCTCATAGAAGAACAATTAATTAATCATTTATGTGTTATGAATTTTTTGTATGTTTGTGTAAAACAATATTCATGTACATATTTATAAGAAAAGAGCCTAGTGCTCAAAAATGAATTACTGGAAGTGTAAGTTCCTTTATTATATTACCAATATTTTGAATATCTTAGTAGGGGATTAGACAATATGCACTTGGTGAATTTAATGATCATTTCGATGATTATAGAGCTAGCTTCTCTTTGATTAATTTTAGAAGTATTGTGTGGATGTCTTTAGCGGGAGAAAGTGTGCACATGGTGCAGTGATTTATCATTATCACGATTAGAGGGTTGGTGCTCTGTGAGTACTTGTGGAAGTATCATCGTTAAAGTATTATTTGACATTGCGTAAATAATTAATAATTAAAAGTATTTCATTTGATTGAAAATATTGTGACTAATGAGATTGAATTTGTTAGTCATACATTACAAGGTACTTGCCATGGAGTGTTGATGGGTTTTCCAACCATTCTTTGAGTGTTTGCGTAAAGTGATCATGAATTTCAAGAGTAATTGGTAAGTAATGGTAAGTTGGTATAAGAGATTCTGATTTTTTTTATGAAATTGAATAATGGCTAAGTGATTGGAAGTAGAAAATACTTATTTTGTAGCTATAAATTCTTATGTTTATTATTAATAAAAATTATTGATCTTACTTATTGAACACAAAAATCCTTCATTTTGAATTGGAAGGATCCCCTTTTGGGTTGTTTAAAATGAGTAAAAGTTAAGTCCTATTGAAGGATGAACATCGAGGATGGTGTTCTCTTTAAGGGGTGGTACATAATATCTCTATAATATACATACTGCAACTTTTGTATTTACATATGGTAAATTTTTTTTAAGTTAATATAATATTAACTATTTTAATCAAGAATCGAATGAAATTGAAACAAGTTCTTGGTAACCACCTTCATATTCTTGGTTCGGTGGCTCTCTGCTTTGGAAAAAATGGATTTTGTATAAAACGTTTAGAGAAGTTAGGATGGGGAGGGTATTAAGTGATTAAGAATACATTCTTGTGGAGCAGATCCAAGACTTTCCTCCTATCTGTATGAATACAATGGTTGTAGTCGATAGGTCATTTTTATTTCTTATGAATGCAATTGTTTCTAAACGGCTCAGAGATAAGATTTAACAATGTTGTCACTAAAATCATATATAAACGATGCAAATTTGGGAATATAACACATTCATAAATTATGATATTGTTCTTTGTTCAAAATTATTTATTCTATTTCCATTGATAGTGTGAGGTTTGGAATTTCAAAACTAAAGGTTTTGAGCAGAGTGTTCATTTTAATAGTTTCAAAGAAAAGTGTAGATTGCTAGAAGGAATTTTAATTGTCTTTGATGGAAGAATTTACTTGTTAAATTCCATCCATTAATCACTAAACACTACAAGGAAAAGACCCTCTAGCGGAGGTTATAAAGGAGGTTTTTAGTGCTATAAAATTGGCCAAAATTGTCAAAAAAAAAAATTCTACAACATTCATTTTCGGTAACGGAGGTTTTGACGAATCTTCTAACGGAATTTAAACACAACTAAAAAATCTAAGCAGCCAGAGGTTATTACAGATGTTTTTCTCATCGATGTGCTATTCAAGTTTCAACTCACCAGTGCGTTTTAAAGTAAACATCCCATTGTGTGTCATTCAAATGGCCGGCCCGAGGCTGTCGAAGGTGAATGCACCAGGTCGTAAAGTTATAAAACCGCACCAGGTGCACTTTAGTTGATAAAACACACCGGGCCGTTCTAATTGGTATTGAGATTTATGCGGTGCCCATAGGACGTATCAACACACTGGTTTGTAGTATTATAGAAACGCATCGGTGCGTAGTATCACACAAACACACTGATTGTTCTAATTTGTTTTGGTAATTGTGTGGTGCCCATAGGTCGTACAAACACACCGGTGAGCAGTCTCACATAAACGCACTGGTGCACAGTATCACACAAACGCACCGAGAGTTATAATTGGTATTGGTATTTGTGCAATGCCCATAGGTCGTACAAACACACCGGTGCGATTTATCTTAGAAACGCACTGGTGTATAGTAACTGACATGCACCTATGTTCATTTTGTATTTTTTAGAAACATCGACCTGTGACAGTGCAATTATTGTGATTTTTTAAAATTCATTATTCATCAAAATTCGACACATATCTTATAACAGTATTCATATCAATTAATTTTTTATTGGTGCATTTTAATGTGAGGTTTGGATTAATTTGTTATATCATATCATAATTATTGTGATTTTTTAAAATTCATTATTCATCAAAAGACGACACATATCTTATAATAGTATTCATATCAATTAAATTTTTATTAATGCATTTGATCTTTGGATTAATTTGTTATATTATATCATTAGATTTCACATCTCTTCATTATAACATCTAATCATCCATAAATTTAATCAGTGGTGTTACATTTCATAGAAACAATGGAGAACACAATAGAAAAATTAAAACATATTTTATTATATATATGTGAATAAGACAGTCTTCGTCATACAAAATGGGACAGTTATTGGTATCCCTTTGTCTTTCAATTGGGACACTATGTCCATTGTATTAAAAAAAATTTCTGATTTCACAGACAAATATTTCAAAAAATACAACGCGTTGCTTTGATATCCAAACATAATGATCATCATTCTTCGCTTGAACTGTTGTCACTATTGGAGCTACTTCCATGAATTGGGTTATTTTGAGGAATGTTTTGTTCACGGTGTTGATTGTTTTCTTCTTCTTCACCTTCCATATACAAACATAAAAATAAATTGTAATGAGTGTATATATATTGGTGAGAATAATGAAAATTGCAATATTAAAGAATATACATCAATGTAAATCGAAAAGAAATGACGTACCATAGCAACAATTGACTCATGAACTATACACATTCTTTCAAAACCAAATTTCATGCCATCTTTCAAGATTTCATCTGTTGGCGCAGTTCCATACTTTGTTTCCTGCAAGTTTTATACCCCATAGCAAATCATATATTTAATATAAAATATTTTTTTATTCTATTAATTATAGATGGAGCTAAGTAAAACAAGATCGATAGATGCTTACAAATTCCACAATTAATTTCTAGTAAGCCAACATATACTCACAACCCATATTTAACCCAATGTCAATCAATTCGTCTAATGGTTCTTCTTTGTATGTTAGCACCTGCTTGAAGACATTCAATGATGATTGTTGTAAAACAAATTAAAATATACAGAAATGAAATCTAGTTAATTTTTTATAAGGAAGTAACAATTACTCACAAACTTAGATATCAACCCTTTTCTTCCTTGTCATCCTGTTTTATGTGTCGAATGGGTTCCATTTTCTTTTATTTTCTGCAAGAAAATATTTGAAAATTAATATTTAATGCTAAATTGTTTATTTATTGTACCTAATCGAAAAATTCAATGATTACATATTACATTTGAAGCACGTTGTTGAGATGGCTCCTCCTGTGATGCAATTTTGTCCATTTATTTGACCATCCTCTTGTACACCTTTTTGAACATTCCTACTGGCATATTTATGATATCAGCTCGTTCATCTTTTGAGATTTTCATAATCTTCCTGAAAATGGAACATGACAATAAACTGTTTATTTTTTATATTGATATATGAAAAGTAAATATAACAAAAGTGATATTTATAAATAGTTCTAGAAAAAAATTTAAAGGAATATTACTTTTTTATTCCTTCTTTTTTATTGTTGTACGTTTTTGCTATTAAAAGTCTGCATGTCTCATTGACCAATTCTCTGGAAAATCTTCCTGTAGTTTAGATAGAATTTGGTTCTTGGAATCATTGGATTGATTTTTGTATTGTAAATGGAAAGAACGTCTATACATTCGTTCCACTAGATCCCTCAAAATTTTGTAAAAGTTTCCCCCCCTTTCGTTAACCTTCAACACCACTCCAAATGAGCTAAGGAGCAATTCATTTTCATTTGCATGTTCTAATTTTTCTTTTCTTTTCTTAGAACAACATTCATTTTCTGAGTTTTTGGTCCTTGTAGAACATTAAAAATATCTGAATTAATAGATTGTTTGAAACATGTTATCTAATAATTTTAAGTATATTATTAATGAAAATTAAAAAAATAAAATCATATTGGATCAATAGTATTTTTTCATTCACTTGATTCATCCTTTTGCAATTTTTCCATCAAGATTTTACGCTCTTCTGGTCCTAGATAAGAAATAATCTTATCGAGCTTTGTCATTTTGTGGCTTTACATGATACATAGTAAATAATACATATTAGTTAAACTTACATATAGTTCAAAAATAATATTTTTTGTAAAGAATTTACAAAGAACTTTCCTTTTTTTCTTTTTTTGATGTGCTATCAGTATTTTTGTTACTTGATCTCTTGTGAGCCATTTCTTTATCAATATGAAACTTGTACCATATCATTCATTAATATATTTTATAAATAAATCATAAAAATTTTAGGTAAAAATAAATATCAAGAAATTGGTGCACTTTTAATACTGTACACACTGATGTCAGTGCATTGTGTTCTTATAAACGCACCGCCAAAATAGTACAAAACACTGTACAGTGCTCTATGTCTACAAGGAGCATTGGTGTGTTTTATGTTAACCAACACACCGATTAACACAAAAAAATTAATAAAAATCCTCTAGTGTTAGTTTTTGTAGCATATGGTGTCGTGGAGGGGGCGGTGCAGCCTATTCTTATAGAAGCTCTGCGCAAACAGGGGACCACCGTACAGTGCTCTATGCCAACAAGGAGACCTGGTGCATTATATGTTAAATGTTGCATCGATTAACACATAAAATAAAAAATTGTTTTTTCCAAACAATACATGCACGGTGCGCTATAATGAAATAATGCACTGGTACCCTATTTTACATATGGCACACAGATTAAAAATATATATTTTAATTTGTTTTTATCAAATAGTACGTGTGTGGTGCACTGTGATAAGACAATCCACTGATGCGCTAGGTTATGCAGGGTGCACTGATTAAAAAAATTCACGCAAGGGCCGACATGGATTGGGATTCGACTATGCAATTCATCCCGTGGGTTAGATGTCATAGGCCTATATATATAGCAATACAAACCCTATAAATCTAAAATTAAAACCCCTAATTATGAAATCACTGAAACAGTAAGAAGCAAGGGCAGAAACAAAAAAAATGAAGGGTTTAGGGTAAAATGGATTTTTTTTTTCTCCTGAAAATGAACAGTAAATTTAAATTTTTTACTTACTGCGTAAAAAATACTACAGAAAATGTAAAATAAAACAATAAATTTAATCACGAGATTGTTTGAAATTCTATGCTACAGGGTTTGAATCACCAGAGGTTTGGAATTCTGATTGTCTCGATAGTTTTGTTCGAAAGTATTTTTCTGCTCCACGGTGCTCTCATGCTCTCTTTCTCTAGGTATGTCTCATGCAAATCTCTGGCCGAATTTTTTTGCAAAAATAGTGAAATAATGAAAAGTGTTTAGTATTTAAAGTATTGTTTTATGAAGTTAGATTTTCAAAAATATTTTGTCACCCATTTTTCAATTTACCATATTTTTTTCACTTTATAAATATAAAGTTGTGTTTTTTTATTTTTAGATTTTCGTCACCGGTGCGTAAATTAATAACACCTTACCGGTGCATCAGTTAAAAACAAGGCACTGCTGCGCAGTAACTAAAACACATCGGTGCAGATATCTGTACATAAGCACCGATAACAATAAGTCCATTTTTAAGGCACTGAAATTACTTATAGGTGTGTACACAAAAATTTATTGTTGATTTTGCTCAAATGCAGAGAGAAAATATCATAACTATATTGAATGGAAAATTATTCAAAATCCATATCGTTCAATAATATTTCTCAAATTCCATCGCGGATTTCTCCCTATCTATCTCGAGACGTAATATTTACTTCAGATTTTATTTATATTTTCATTATCTAATTGAATTTATGTTTTTTATCCATGTCAATCAGCTTAATAAAATTTATAATGTATACAAATTTGGAAGTTCATGCAGATTCTGAATCGAGTTCATATGCACAAAATATTCAAATAGCTCCAAAACATCGGAAGCTCTTATCAAGAGCAGCATACCGCAAGGTGCATTTGGTAGATGAAAATGGAAAACCGTTTCACCCTGCCAATTGTAACAATATTGCTTCTTCTAACCACAATCCTGGGACAATGATGGTAATAATAATCGTTTGGTATATTAATGTAATTATTTCAGCGTCAAACAAATTAATCATGCATTTTCAACGTTGTTACTAATTGATATCATATATTTTGTACTAATCATGTCCAAATATATTTTTTGAAATTATTAGGATTCTAGTGATGATGAGCGACCTAGCTACCATCTTCCATTGCACCCCACGACAATGTCAAATCAACAGAAGGCTGAATTAAGAGAAAAAATAAAAAAGAAATGATACCAAGAATGGTTGAATCAACCACCGATTCAATTCCCACTATGTCCAGATTCACCAATTAGGAATGACTACACCAATAGTAGTTCTTCACAAGCTAGCAATGGAGGCAATCAAATAGAGGTTGGTATGGATGATTACTTAAGGGATATGACTGACATGGAGACAATGTTGTTAGATGCATTCCAAAATGATGACCAGCTAGGGGATGATGCTCATATCGCTGACACCTTTTTCGAAAGCCTTAAATTTTCTTCCACCACCCCTCTCTTCGGACCTGGCGGTCAGTCAAAGTCTACCTAGTTGGGGAAAATGATGTTACTGTATAATTTGAAAGAAAAGTTTGGTTTGTCAAATGCATGTTTCATGAAAATTTTGAGGTAAGTTACCATAAATTCATCCCTTATATAATTGTCAGAAATATAATCACACAATGAACATTACAAATGGTCAATTTTATGAACGTTAATAATTATATCGAAATTAATGTAAATTTAATATTTTCCTTGATCACCAACTACAGGTTATTCAAAGATAAGGTTATTCTGATTGATAATGTCTTGCTCGGTAGCTGCGAAGAGGCAAAGAAATTGTTGAAAATGTTGGGTGTTGAGTACATATCATATCATGCATGTCCAAATTATTGTATTATATATAGAGGAGAATATGAAGAAAAAGATATTTTTTTTCTGAAATGTGGGCATGACAGGTATGATAAATCAAAAAATAAAGGTAAATCACGTGGTCCTCCTTTTAAGATATTGAGGCACATGCCTATAATCCAAGGACTCAAACGCTCTTTCATTGCAAAGAATTAGCTTTTTAGTAGGGATGGCATGCTTCACACAGAAGTGAGTTGGGAGTTATACGAATCCCAACTGATTCAATAGCCATGAAGCATGTTGGCTTGAGGGGTCCTGACCTAGGTTCAACTTCAAGGTTTTCCAACAAACCCCTATATTACTGGCCCTTTCAGCAATGACCTGATGCGCAAGCTAAGGTCTCACTCGAAGTAGTATGGGAGGGTGTTGGAACCAGGTTTTTGCACCTTGAGAGAGAGAAATTTAATTGAAAGGGGGTCCTTTCGGATCAATCAGAACAATATCCAATACTGAGACCCGTTAACTGCGTGCCATCGGAATACTTCTAGTAGAACTTATAAATCATGCAATAGTAGATCAACTGAAGCAATAACATTTAAATCTAACAAGATCTATGCATTTATTATCATATATATTATTGCATCCACGTGTGCCTCATCAATCATCAGTATGCAGTGAATAGATATAAATAACACAATGCGCAACCATTAATTACAACAAAGAACATTTCAGTATTCAGAAAAGGGTCTTCTTATTCATTACCATTCATATACAGCTTATAGACTCTATATAATAACCCGCGCACGTAGCCAGCGGGGTCTGCACACAGTAGGACTCAGGGAATCCACGCACACAACTAGTAGGAGCCCTTACCCAGACAATCGACCAAAAATCCATATGTTTGTATCTAGCTTTTATACTTCTTTCTTCTTTCTTTAGACTCGACATATTCATCTATTTATATCATGCTAGCCCATGTTATCCTATGGTCCGCAAACTGTGGTTTGTGGACCCTTGGTCTACCTTTTTGACCCATTACAAATCATTGGGGGTTTTGACCTGCCCCAAACACCCTGTGCTAGACTAAATATTACACAATATTACAAAACTGGAAAAAATTGAGGCTAGCATACCCTGTTCCAATAGTCCCCCAACACAATCTTGTGACTCGTCTAGAGTCACAGTACCAGTGGGGTCTTCATCCTGTCCTTGAGTTGTTCCATCGCAGTAGTGACCGGAGGCAAAATGCGAAGGTTCTGCATGGCGGTGTTATGTGCGATGTCCACTAGTTTCTAAGAGGTTGGCCCTTTCGTGGTAGCGGTGACACTGTCTAGAGTCTGGTTCAACTGCTGCACCGCCATGTCTATGTCCTACGAAAGCTTGAGGGTGTCGTCTGACCAAGGTTTCAGATGGTCGCTGAGTACCTACTTCTTTTGCCGGAGCCCCACAAGTTCACTACGAAGTGCATGGCTGGTTCAAAGACGGGCTAAGTGCTGGGTTGGAACTAGGGTGGACATTGTAGCTTCCAGCTACTCAAAGTCTTGTTCCTTTTGATTCAACTCCTGATCGATTTTTCGGAGGAGGGGGTCGTGCTGTACTTGGGACCATATTTCCATAGCATTTTAAAGAAGAGTGATGCCTTGACTGATTTGCATAATGATAGTGGTCGTGGCTTCTGTAACCAATGCGGCTCACTGGGTGTGTACTTTCAGGGGGGTCTCAGGCTGGAGCTTGGCCTGCAAAGATGTGAGCTGAAGTTTGAACTCAACCTTGACAACCTGCACCTCAGTCCAGGATGCCTTCAGAGCAGCAACCAATCCTTCGACTTTGGATTTTGGTTCAGCTGAGGCAGGAATTACTTTGGGCATGTCTTTTCAGAGCCAGTTGATCAAATTTTCTAAGGCAGCTTGCTGCACGACGGTGGCAACGTGCGCGA
Source organism: Pinus albicaulis (assembly GCA_034641835.2). Taxonomy (NCBI): domain Eukaryota; kingdom Viridiplantae; phylum Streptophyta; class Pinopsida; order Pinales; family Pinaceae; genus Pinus; species Pinus albicaulis. The sequence goes on from CM076582.1 coordinate 480,975,011, forward strand.
CCTGAATTTGGGCGGCGTCGGCAACTTGAGTCATAATGGTCTGCTTGGCCTTTCTGAGGTGCTCATGGATGTGAAGTTCTTGGTGATGGATTTCACTGGTGAGGGTGGTCAATATCTCATGCAGTTGCATAGTTGCCAGTCGATCAACATCAAGGTTGATCGATGAGAATTCCTAGACTTGGGTGCATAATTTAGTGGGTTCCATGAAAAAAGTAGCACCAAGGAGAGGGAAGATACGGCTCTTTGCAATGGTTTCCAGGGCTGTAACGGGGACCGTCTAGGCCACATGAGTCTGCCTTGCTTCATCCATGCTCACTTGATTCTCCCTCGCTTGATCTACGCTCGCTTGAAGGGTTTCCGCTTTTAGCTAGAGGGCCTACAGTTCTGCTTGCAAGACTTCTACAACAACCTTGTGTTGTTCTTCCCAAGTAATCCATCGATCGACAGACACAGTGGTGACAACATTAGCAATCTGGTCAAGGTCATCCTCCGTCAGAGTAACCTCCGTGTTGGTTTCGGTCTTATTGGCCTTACGCTTCTTTCAAGGGACTTGAGACAACCAGTGGGGACAATTTATACTATGCAAGACTGACGTACCTACATCATCAACATCGTTTATGTTATGAATCAGTGGGGAGTCTAGTTCTGGCTGCACGGTAGTGCTTCTGGGGGTCGCCTGCTGCGTGGAGGCCGGAATCGTTGACTCTATTGTTGGGCCAAGTGGAATGGTAGTTTTTTATATTACGTTGTGGCCAGATGTGTCTACGGCTTCTGGTTCATTTGGCGAGGCTACGACCTTCCACTCCTGCAGCCAAGTGGTAATTATCCCTTCAATCTCAGCCTCAATAGTCATATATGGGAGGTCATGCCAGGTCTGATCTTTATGACCCTGAATCTGCACATTGTGCATGGTCACTTGAAATGCTGCTATATTCTTATACTTATCATAGACTATTGGGGACAAGTGCAGTTGGGAATCTATGGCCGCAAAGATAGCCCCATCATAGAGTACCCAGAAGGAATTGTTTTCCTCAACTCGCTTGGGGTCCTTTGATTCCCATAGGTTGGAAAACCGCGCCCATTCGCACATACCAGGCTCAAGAGGGGGGAATATCTCTTCTTCCGGGGTTTCCTAGGAAACTAAGACGATTAGAAGGATCAGCTATGAGTAATAGAACACTTTTCCCTGCTCCTGAGCTTCACACAAATTGTCGAGAAATTCTTCAACCAAGTACTGGGACCAATTATAACAAACTCCCTTTTCACGTTGGTCGGTGATTTGAATTACATGAGCAGGGTAGACGATGCCTGGAATTTCTGCATCAACTTGCAAGAAAGAATTAGAGTGCCCATGTGCGTCCTTGGGTCATTGATTGTATCAATATAGAAGCCCTGTTTGTTGCGGTTGACATGGTACTTGTCCCGAACAACTTCAGCAGTATGGTGCTCGAATTTCTTGCCCTTTTTGTCCCTAGGATTAGGTCCGTGCATAGGGAGGCCCTTAATGTGGTGAATGAGATCAGCATCACTCAGTATGCAGCCTTGGAGCCACAAGCATCCATCATGGACGAGTGACAGTAGTTGGTGGACAACGAGGTTGGTTATGTTGTAGCAACCAAAATGGGGAAGGTGCAGTAAGTTCTAGATGCCTGTGTTGGCTATTCCCTTGACTGAAACCATTGACTTGACCTTGATCACAACATCTTCGAAAACCTATTCTAGGTATAGGTGTGGAGCTAATGAAGGAAAAGCGTCCAAGTTCCCGAGGTCATTTTCATCGAACTTTATTTTGGGGAGGTGGGCGAACATATATTGCAACTGGGGCACTTCTTCTGGGACCAGAGGCGTATGAAGATAAGAGAGGATGACATCCAAATTGGGCCTATGGGCTATTTTTCTTCACAACCAAGCATAAGGTGGTAACGACTTTAGTGGAGTCGCCTACAGGCCTTTTGCTGTGAGCGCCATTGGGTTCAAGGGTGTGGCAGACGATCGCTTCTTAGGCACTTTCCGAGGGGAGTGACGAATCCGAGGGGACGTACGAGGCTTCCCATTAGCCCATTTCATCTGTTTTAACTTTACTTTTCCTTTCCGATGTACTGAAGTCGATACATTTTCTTCTTCTACAAGGGTTACCTCTCGGACCTCATCAGATCCTATTTCCTCGGACGTCAGTTCAAGTGCAGGCACATTTGGGTTGGTAGCGGTCATCCTTGCTTGGAAGATGAACTTAGCATTTCTACTGTCATATGGCGTAGATTTCATAGTCATGCGGATGAAAGGTAGACATATGAAATGATATATACCAGAGTGGTAGAGGTGCAATAAAATTAAGCAGTAATTGAATCTCGTAAAATAAACAGTCGTCATATTATAGCTTGGCGAGGGGTAAACGGCTGGTGGATCCTTAATTTCCTTTCATAATGACGGGAATAGTAAAAATTTCTCGTAAATCACCACATTAATTTCTAGTTACCCACTTCATTAAATAGGAAGCACGATTTTCCATGCTCCCACTCCATCCCAATGGCTAGTTTTTTTCACTACGCATAACACTTGTGCTGATATCGCACCCACCCATACTTCCAGTTTTGCGCATCATCCCTGTGCATCCATCCCTCTGTACCATCCCTATGCGTAGTGTCCATTATATTGCTACTTCGGCCATATAGTCATTTGATCGACACCGAGAAGTCTCGATAAGGCTTCAGTCGACTCCCATTAACATATCCTGGCAGAGAATCACCGCATAGTGTAGCCAATCTGACCGCTCCACCGTTGGTAATTTCCTTTATCACATACGGACCTAACCATGCTATTAGAACTTCCCTGGGTGTTTCGTGAACTGGATATCATATAGTAGGACCAATTATCCACCCAAAAGGACCTTCTGTCGAATATGTCGATCATGCCATGCTTTCTCTCGCACCTTCTGAACCTGTTGGTGGAATTGGGCGATGAACCGGTCTTCTTCCAATGCTACCAGCTACGCCAGGCATTCCTCCATAATTTTTGGGTCCACCATATTTGTGAAGGCCGAGATGCGTAAGCTAGGAACAAAGGGTATTTTTCTCGTGAGGTTCTTACACATAGTTCTATAGGCCCAGAGCATAGAGGGGATGTGCATGTCCCAATCGCTTCGTTGTGTGTTACAAACCTTGGTGAGCACATGTTCCAAAATTTTATTGAATGCTTCTATAGTTCCATTCGCCTGTGGATGATATGGATTAATTTTGGCATGGTGGATATGGAATTCCTCAATCAGAGCCTTAATTGTTTCATTAATGAAATGCGTCCCTCTGTCACTCATCAGGATCCATGGGCACCCAAACCTAGTCAAGATATTTTCAAAGATGAAGTGCATCGTCGTGTCCGCAGTGCAATCCTTGATAGCTTTAGCTTCTACCCACCTGGTAACGTAATCGGTGGTCGTAATGATATATTGAGCACCTGCCTTCTTACCAAGGGGGTTAATGGGGCCTACAAAGTCGATGGCCCATTTGTAAAATACTTATAGGGCCATCTGTGGTTACAGGGGAATATCATCTCGATGTGAGGGTTTCCCGATCCATTGGCATGCGTCGCAGGCCCCACAATAAGTATGATCATCCGTGTGTAGTGTGGGCCACTAGAGCCTAGCTAGTAATATCTTTTATGCATTGGCTTTACCCGCGTAATTACCCCTCGCAACTCCTCCGTGGGCTTCAGCTAGGATAGCCGGTTTTTCATGTGCAAGGGCATGCCTTCGCAGGACCTTGTCTGCCCCTAGCTTTTAGAGTTGTCCTTCAGTGATAGTGAAGTCGGCTGTGTGAGTGACCAAATCCTTCTTCTGTAGCACCAAATAATTATCAGGGGCTTTCCCTATGGTCAAGAAGTAGAAAATATCGGCAGAGTGCTCATCAATCACCTTATTAGCAAACAGTTGCGCATCAGGAAATCCATCATCCAAGTTAGTTGGCTCTTCCCCATTCTCAATTCTGGACAAATGATCTGGCCTAGAATTTAACCTTCCTGTCTTCACAATAATTTCAAAATCATACTCCTGAAAAAGTAACAACCATCGACAAATTTTTCCTCCCAACATAGGCTTGTTAACTAGGTATTTTAAGGTCAAATGATCTGTGAATATCTTGAAGTGCCCCTCGAGTAAATAGTGCCTGTATTTTTGTAAGGAATTTTTGAAGTGCCCCCCGAGTATTCTGTGGTAGAATAGTTACGCTCCATGCTTGACAACTTCCTACTAGCGAAGGCCACCGAGTGATCTATATCCCCTTCTCTAGGCTGTGCCAAGATAGCTCCCAAGGCGATCCCTGATGAATCTATGTGGACATGAAAGATCTTTTCCCAATCGGGGAATATCAGGATAGGTGCGGTCACCATATTTTCTTTTAGAAGCTCTAAGATCTTCTAGCATTCGTCATCCCAGAAGAATGACACATCTTTCTTTAACAAATTTTCTATCAGAGCAGTGATCAAAGCGTATCCCTGTATGAAATTTTTGTAGTAACCTGTATGGCCGAGGATGGAGTGCAATTGTTTCTCCATGGTTGGAACTACCAAGTTGAAGATAATTGCAATCTTGGCTAGGTCAACCATTAGCCCCTGCTGACATACCACGTGTCCTAACAGAATTTTGAATGGGACACAAAAGACACATTTCTTGATGTTTAGCGAGATTTTGTGTTTCCTACAGGCATCTAGCATCATGTGCAGATTCGATACATGGTTCTTTACTAATCTGAACACCGTCCAGTCATCAAAATAGACTTATAGGAACTTGTGCATGAATTCCTTGAACCCGGCTACAACAATGCATGAAAAGATGGCAGGGGAATTCTTTAATCTAAAGGGCATGAAATTATACTGAAAGGAGCCCCACTCCATATCGAAATTTTTCTTGATGAAATCTTCAGATGCAATACGTATTTGATGGTACCCTCAGAATCCATTAGTAAACGAATAAGCCTCCTGACCTCCTACGTTATCTAGGATCTCATCAGAGAACGGTGTGGGGAATAGATCATGGGCACATGAATCATTTAAATTATGTAGGTCAATGCGGATCCTTATTTCTCCTTTAGTCTTATTTTCCTGGACTACCATGGGGCTTACCCAATATGACTGCTCTACTGGTTCAAATATACTTGCGACCACCATTTTCTCAATTTCCTCCTTAAATTTTTTCTTGTATTTTGGGTTTAGGCGATAGGGCTGTTGTTTGACTGGCCATGCATCTGGCTTCAATGTAATCCTCATGAATCCCATATCTCTTATGATTCCTTTATGTTCAAAGAACTTGGTCGGGAATAGGTCTTGATATTTAGTTAGCAGCTCAACGACCTTTCCCACCATTCCATCATCCCAATAATCCCCAACCTTGGCCATCTTGGGCTGTTCTGCCAAGCCAATATTGATTTCTTTTAGTTTCAGTGGTTTGGTGACATCGACTGTTTGCAACAATGGACCTGCAACATCCCGTTCCCCTTCTGATTCTTCGATCATAATTTTCCATGGATCTTCATTGTTCGCTTCTATTGATAGATTTCTATAGTTTATGATATCTTACAGCTGTGCATCCCAAGTTGGCGCAGTACGTTCTTTCTCAGGGCGTGTCTCACCGAAGACCAGAGAATCTATATCCTGCAAGGCTTCATCAAGTTACTCGGCACCTCCTATCATTCCAAACGTCCTTACGAAGTCTTCAGCCATCGTACTCTAATGCTTGGTGTGTTGATGCAGTTCTGCGTCCAAGTACCAGGAAGTGGGGATTGGTCCTGTTAGAGTCCTATAATAATAGGATTCATAATTTTGAATTGACTATGATTAGTCTTGTAATATGTACATACTTTTCTTTTTGCAAAATTGTTTTCCCATATTAAAAATAAAAAATGTAAAGAGGGTAAAAGTCCTAAAATAAAAATCAAAGGACTGAAGGAAAAATATAAAAAAGAATATAAAAAATGAACCCCAACAAAAAAAAGAAGAGATAAAATAAGATCATGAAAGTGATGAAAATTCAAATGCCACTACTTTTTACTTTTTACTTTATTTTTTACAAAATAAGATTGTGTGCAACTTGTTAAAAATGCCACAATCCATGAATAGTCAAACAGCTTAATCTTGACCTTTCATGCTTTAAATTTCATGTTGATAGATAGAGAATAAAGATCTAGTCAAACTATTTAATCTTGATAGAATAATAAGGAGCTCAACAGTTTAATATGAGCCCTTCGAAGTAATAAGGTTATAATTAGATAGTTTTTTTTAAAAGAAAAATGCTAAGGGTCTGCAAGCTCAAATGCACCCAAAGAAATGAAGAAAAAATGTTAGGGTAGCTGATGGGTAGGCAGAAGAAGTTTTCACAAGGCATGAATAGCATAAATTGGTCATTTCATATTACTAACTTCCTTTCAAAATTCATTCTCCTTGTAAAAAGACCCCTTTCCCTTCATTTTACTTTTCCTCCATTTACGTCACTCATTTTTCCCTATATACATACCCTTTCCCTAGTTTAAAACACATTTATCATTTGGAAAGTAATTCTCCCCTTAATAACTTCCATTTTCATTCATAAACACTCCCTAAAATACACTTATCCTAAGTTTCAAGTTTAAAATATTAATATTTGGCCCCACTATGAAAATCCCACCCCGATATTAACTTTTAACACTATCCTTAGTGTATTTTAAAAATCCCGCACATATTAACATTTCATTGTATATTATTAACTAAATTTAATTATTAAATTCCATATATACAAATTATCTCATATTATATTAACTCCCTTTTATATTATCCCCAACCCCTTATCTCATTATAACATATAGTTTTGTTATAAACCCCGCCTATTATAATGTCTCGAACCCATGTAATATAAACCCTTTTGCATATATATTATAACCCTATTGCATAAATTAAAGTCTCTGGCCCCATGTCTATCAAATACAGATTTTTGTGGTGGATTAGTCACACAGATGTACGAAATCACACCAGTTTAAAGAGTGTGGTCTACTCTTTAAACTATTGGTAACAGGAAGAAAGTGGTGGAGCCCAAAAGCACACAATTTAGTGGAAAGTCTATGCAAAAGTATGCTCAGGTTAAACTAAAACTAAAACACAAATATACAGAAGCTATTGAAGAGAGTCAAAACGATAATAATGAAAACGATGGCTCAAAGGCCTCTTCTTATTAAACGTTTGAAATGGAGAAGAGATTTTACCCACTTGCCAAAGGGCCCCTAGGCAATGGCTCTAGTTCCCGATGCAAGGATGTTGCCTTCCAAGCTCTGCCTTTGATGTAGTCTCCCTCTCTCTCTACCGCGGTGGACTAGGATTGTTGGGTGGCCAACGATCGAGTCCTCTTCAGCTCTAGCTTCAGGTCACACACTACTGGTGTTTCTTGGGCAACTTTGGCCAGCATAACATTGTGATCACCATTTCTTCATCTCTTGGTCGATTTATATAGGGGATTTAAAATCCTCCTTCCCTCCCTTGGTACATAATGGATGGTGACCCAAGGGAGAGGTATGATTCCATTGTGTGCTCACCTAATATCTAAGGAGGCACTGGTGGCTGTCCTTAGGCGGATTCATATAAGGATTAACTGTCCTCTACTTTGTGTGGTCTCGGAAAGTGACATTTTTTGATTTCCAGGAATGTGCTCTTATCGGGAAAAAAGGTGCTCTTCTCGAAGGATTAAGCGTGCAATTTAGCATTTAAGACTAGTTCAAATCTGATTTTCTCAAAACCTTAGATATTTTAAATAATTCTTGATTCCATAATGTGTTCTTGCCCTATAAATCCTTAGGCTTGACATTAATTAATGCCATCTTCTGTTGTACGATTTTCTAGTGTTAACAGTTCCCTAATGTGTGAGGTCTAGGAAGGACTTTATAGCTGAAAGACATTATATTTTCTTTTCTGTATCGTGCACAGAGAGAGAGAGAGGTCTGCATGAGTCTTGAAATTGAAAACACCTTACACTTTTTCCTAGATGACCATGGCCTAAGGGGCCCCTGCAATAAAACAAAATATACAACATATATACAAAATTTCAACAAGGCAGGCATGTCCCATGCTCGTGATGCTATTTCTAGTTAAACAAAATTGACAGATACATGTGTTGTCTACGTCACTACTGTGGTAGTGATGTTGGCAGTTGTTGATGATGACTGTTGACGCCCTTAGGGGTGTTTTTTCTTTGACGAAAGGTGGAATGTGCTACCCATATGCATAAACTTGGTATGGCATCTAGTTGTGCAATGTACACATATGTATTGGCTGGGACCTTCCCTTGTAAGAATTGTTGACAGAGATGCTTATGGAGGCACGGGTCTTCGATGGATCTTAATCAAAGTGCAATGGTTGTAAGGTACGATACCATATTGACATGAAAGTTTTTGTCGTAGTCGAATTTCATGAGGATCGATGACATCTGTGGACAATGGTGTCTCCCACAATGCCACCCGAGGATACCCCTTTGCATGGGGAGGGGTGATCCAAGGTACCGCTTCCTTTCTGGAAAGGAGGTGTCGAGGTCGACAAAAAGGAAGCCTTAACCGAATCATGAGTCGCCGACCTGAGGGATCGAGGACCTAGATGTGATGGGTTTAACATAGGCATGTTGGTGAGAGGTAACTGAATGATGGGGATTTAGTGGCCCGAGGTCGGAGTATACTTTAGCAGCTTGGCGATAGTCATAGTTATTTTTGAAGGGAAAACCCTGGAGTCGGTAGGACTTCCAGGGCGGGTATGAACCGGCTATGAATGTCATGATGGTGCATGTGTGGGGGTGAAATAATCCAACCAAGGGGAATGAGGGACTGCTGCCATGGGGGAAAAGATGAAATATGAGGGCGAGGCGGTGAAGTGCATCGTTTTCGGTCTTTGTACACTTACTAAAAGAATAAAATAATGAGGTTTGGTTTGTACAAAACACAAAGACAGGTACTCCAAAACATGAAAGGGTTCACTCACTAAGGGTGTGAGGATGGTGTTTTGCTGGGGGTGGTGGTCCCATTGGTTGGTCTCATGTGCGGGGTTGATGAAGTGGATGGAGGAGTGTTGCAGATGGGATAATGCTGATGGAGGTATGGTGGGCCAAATGCGATGCACAGAGGTGCGCTCTTAATCTTCTTGTACAACCTGGTCATTTGAGAAGGGGGGTTTGACTTTGGATGGTAAAATTGACCTTATGCATGATGAATGGATGGGCACAAGGTTCTTTCTCGGACTAAATTGGTATGGCCATGGCACCACTTGTGCTGTGATATATGGTCTACTTTGGGTGACAAGCGCCATGGAGGGGAGGCTTTACCGACCACCGAGGACCTTTATCATGTGCAGGGTGAGGTGATGATAAACGCGGTCGGGTATGAGGACCCTATGGTTGATTTCTGATGGAGAAATGATGTCAAGATATGCAAAGTTTTCTGGGAATCTATCATGATGGGGATAGAATGATACCTACTCCGGAACCTTCAGTAGATGGTGTTGTAAGTAGTTGCAGGTTCTTACTACAAAAACAATGACCTCAAATGAAAGCATCTTATTTTCATCCAAATATTATTGAAAGGCATGAGATTTAAAAAATAAGGTGGGAGGGTGTGTTGGATTCCCGTGATTTGGAAGATTGGTATACCAAATGACAAGGCAACATGGAACCAGTCTTTAGAGCCCTAAGACCTAGCCTTCCTGGACTCAGAGAGGGATCTCTCTATTTGTTTGCAAAGGATATGAACTTGTTTGTTTTGTAGGGTTGATTTTAGGCTAGTTATTAAGTGTGAGGTTTTGTTGTTTGTTTTGGTTGGGTATAATGATCAAGAAGCATAGATGGAATGAGGAAATATCTAATTCATGGGGAAATGGAGTCAAATGGAAGTCACGATAAGTTATTCAATGGATTGGGAAGTATCATAGGGCAAGTCTAACTTGGCCAGTGAATCTTCAAGTTTTAAGGGGAGTTTATAAGATGGACATCAATTATAAGAATGAAAGGTAGGGTAAAGGGAAATTAAGAATCCTTTATCATATGTACTTCTCAACAAAGGGACTTAAAATATCACAAAATCATGAAGAAGCAATCAATAGACAGGGCAAACCATAAATTCTACAATCCACACTTCAGCAAGTAGTATTTCAAGACAACTTTTACAATGAAATATAGAAGGCAAGAAACTCATTTAACTTCTAGTGATTTCATCTTCAAGGATAGAAAACACTTAAGGCACACATATTACTGTAATCAGAGAAGAGGGAACTCCTAAAAATCCTTTATTATAATTATGAAGATCTCTAAAACAATTAGTTAAGCAAGTACAAAGGGTATGATCGAAAAAAAACCTCTTTGGAAAACTTTAAAGAATGGTACTTTAGAGAGAGACTTCAAAAACATTGTTTAAGTGGCAGCAAGTAAGCAGGAAAAACCATAAATCATGCTTGAAACCAATTGTATTCAAATATTTATGAAATAAACAGGCTTAGGGGGTCCAGAGAACAATTAGGAATTCTCTGAAATGTCCTAGCATAAGAAAAAATTAAGGCAGTGAAGAATAAACAGAACTAAGGTGCTTTCAAAAGACATTTCTTAACCTAAAAATTTTATTCTACTGCAACACAGAAAGGTGGAAACATAATGAAAATAGGAAATAACAATAACATATTAGAAGCACTTCACCAACAACCAAACTCAGGGATCCAGTGATCTAGCCTCCTCCACCAACAAACAAATCAATACATCCACAAGTTCTAAGACTTTAATTTCCTTTGAACTTCCAAGACACTATGTATTACTTCAAAGAGTCAGCAAATTCCAACAAGATAATGAGTTCAGATGCAGTATTTATGCTGCAAATGAGGAGGTGAAGCCTAAGATAGGGTTTGAGTATCATTTATTATAGAGTAAGTGCATTCCTAACCTTGAGGACCATGCAAGGCTCAAGGTAGGAATATCTTCAGCTACTTCTCTGTTTTAATAACTTCTATCTTAACTCCTAAGGAAAAATAGGTGAATGTGTTGACTTGAAGGCTTATTCATAACTTTTACAATAAATGTCTGACCGATAAAATATATTTGACTCAACTCAATAACTGACTTATGCTTTCTTGAAGGAAATAAAGCACTTAGGTGGCTAAAAATATCTTTGAGAGGAATAACTGTTGTGAACTGAGTCATTTGAATTTGTCTTAGGTCAATCTATCCTTTTTTTTATCTTTAATCTGTGTTAAGCCTTAAACTTTGTCTTTATGTTTTATTGTCTACTTTGCATCATTTTTTCTTCAATTTGTTTTGATCTCTGTGTTGTTCCTTTAAACTTTTGATTATTTATTTTGATCCTTTGCCCTTATCCTTTTAATCTTTCCACTGTCTATTTTATTTCATTGACTATTTCTTTGACTGGCTAACCCTTTTGTTTTGTCTTCTAATTAGGATTAGTCCCTTTTAATTCTTCTTCTTTATTTCTTCTCTATTTCTCTGATTTGTTTGCGTCTTCTGTGTGCAGGGGAGGCCACTCTTTTCATGTAGGAGGGTTTATGATCATTCAATGATCATGTTTCATCGATGATTGATCTTAATGAAGAGCCTACGTCCCTTCTATTTCGAATAAAACAGCTAGATCGTCACCTAGCGTCTTAATCAACCCTTATTGGACTATGGGAGGGCTTGGTGGCCCTTTTCCGACATTAAACCTGCACAAAAAAGTAAACTGTTAATCTTAAAAACCTGCGAGAGGGCTTTTACTACATTTTTTCGGGGTTTGGAGCTGTCGGGAGGCGTTTGCAGAGGAGGAGACAGTGCGGAGGGAAGGGTTTCAGGGGTGGAACCGGGAGGAATTCAAAAAAAGGTGGGAAGAACTTTGAATTTGGCACAGATATGAAAGGCGGTTTTGATAAACTAGGGTGGTTTATCACGCGAGTAAAGGGCGGTTTGTGGTTTTGGGCCAGACGCATGTGATACCATAGAGCGTTTTCTGCGTGGCAAGACGAAAACTGCCTATTTCGCGCGGGTTGAGGGTTATCAAACTCATCACATATTTCTATGTGATATGTGTCTTGGGCCGTCAGATCTCAGATGATGAGATCAACAGTGCGGAAATATCTGAGGAGCGACGAGAAGATTTAGAGGGTGGAGCCTGGGGATAGGTGGCGCAGAATCATTGGTTAGCGAGGTTTAGTGGAAGGTGGGCCCAGGGTTTTAATAGATAAAGGGCGGATGTATCCTTTTTCTCAAAGGTTTGATGGGGGGTTCATATTAATGATGCGGGGAGCAGTTAGCCGTTGGATCGAGGTCCAAGGCTCCAGATCGATGGTGGAGATGGCTCGACCAAGGGTTTGGGAGAAACAGAAAGGAGGGGGCTCGCACTTTAATTTTTTCAAAGGTTTGGGGCCTTTTCATAAGGTTTGCAGGGTTAAATAAGATAAAAGGGGTGGAGTTTTATTAAAATGAGGAAGGGGGCTAATGAGCAAGTGGAAGCCAAGGTTCTTTGCAAACAAAGGGGGCTAAGGATTTTAAGCAGAGAGGGGCTTAAGGCCTGTTTTATACAAAGAGGGGGCTTTATACATAAAAAGGAGTTTTATGTATAATTTGAAGGACCCGATAGGATGAAATTTAGTTTCAAATAATGTAAAAAGAGGTTTTTTACATTGTTTAATATGTTTGAAGGAAAAAATGATGAAATGAAGGGGACTAATGAGGGTTTTGAGAGAGAAGGGGAAAAGTGGGTTTTTCAGATGAAGAGGTTTATGAATGAGGGTGAGGTGTTTGAAATGAGTAAAATAGGCTAAAATGAGAAAATCCCTTTTTGTAGTGGTGGGGGAAGACTTTTTAGGAGGCAGAGAGGAAAATATAGTGAAAAATAGTTAAACTTAGGATGATGAAGGCAGTGAGATTTCTAGAACTCACAACATTTCTCAAATGTTGTTTCTAGAAATATAGGATCTAAATTTAGTCATCTTTTGATATCAGAAAAAATTACTAATGAATAACAGTGGCTCCACTTTGGGAGGGCATATTCCTTTTGGAGGTGTCCAGAACCTTCAGTTTACCAAATCTCTGAGTTTCGGAAGACCAATGTCCTTTCCATAGGGAAGATTTCTTCTTTCTTTTCAATTGTTTATAATTCTTTGAAGTGACTATTTTTAACAATCTGCAACACATGAATTTTTCAACAACATTTCAACCTACCCAATCTACTTTTCCTAACATTTTTTCTTCTTTGAGTGTACTTGAACTGGAAAACTCTTGACATTTTATTTTTTGAAAATAGAAATAAACTATCTACTTCTACCCTTATTTCTTCCAAGAGTTCAGATTAAACTAGTGAACCCTTTTATTCTCTACCTAAACTATTTGAATGCCAAGATTAAACTGTTTGGCAATCTTGATTCTCTAAATTATTGACATGAAATTTAAAACATGGTTCAAATCAGGATTAGGCAGTCTGATTTGCCATGGTTGTGGCATTGAAACAAGCTGCACACAATCATTATTTTTCATAAAAATTAACTTAGAAAGATAAGGCTGTGATCTATCATTTGTAATTCATCCTTATCTTCCTCTTTGGTTCTGTTTTGAGCATGTGGAACCAGTATCCTATATTCCCTAATCTATCTTTCTTGATAAGTCATGTTTGAGATAATCTTGACAATCATTGTTTCTACTAACTTATCAACATAAATTTAAAGCATGTTCAACCGATTAGGAAAAATGACTGAACAAGATATCTTTTTGAATCAGCAGTGGCATTTGGATTTGCACACTTTCAACATTACTATTTTTTGGGTATGGGGCTGTACCTCTTTTGAATTTTCCCTCTTTTATTTTTCTTTCATTGTTTTTGTATTTTTATTTTCAATATTTTCTCATGCAATGTTTATATATAATGAATGAAAGCTTTGATGTTAAGACTCTTGAAAAAATAGTGTTTGAGCATCCTGCCATTGACAAGACCTCCAAATAATTCTTCTCCATTCAACCCTTGTGAAAAAGAAAGCATTATGACCCCTAATTGAATGAATGATATAATGCCCTTTCCATAAATTTTCAAATTTTCCATGTTTTCCTTTGTCTTCCCTCCTGGAATCCCATTTTAAAACTGTATCTCCAACTTGGAAATTGTTTGATTTAGTTCTTCTGTCAAAGATTTTCTTGATGTTCTCTTGAACTGCTTGTGTCCTTTTGTACACTTCCTCTCTTGATTGCTATAAATGAATGGTTTGATTCAGCCTTCTCTGCATGTCATTTTCTTTTTTTTTGTATTTCTTGGAGAAGTTTCATGATTGGAACTCCCAAAGATGTAGGGAAAACTGCATCTAGGCCATTTACCAGCTGATAGGGGGACATATTTATTGATTTATTGGTGGTTAGCCTAACAACCCATAATGCACGAACCAACTTACTATGCCATGATTTTTTATTTTGATCTAGTAGTCTTTTGATAATGTTGATCAAGCTTTTATTGGATGATTCAGCTAGGCCATTTCCTTGGGGGTAGTAAGCTGTGGAATGCCCTAATGTGATACGATATTTGTCGCAAAAGTCAACCATTCTTTTGGATTTGAAGGCAGTAGCATTGTCTATAATTATCTTTATAGGACAAACAAATCAGGATAGTACGTTGGTTTCAAGGAACTTGATAATGACTGAGTTAGTAGCATTCCTATAAGGGATATCTTCTATCCATTTGGTAAAATAATCAGTGGCAGTAAGGATCCACTTATGTTGAGCAGATGGGGTTGGGTGAATTTCTCAAATAAAGTCCAAACCCCATTGCTGAAAGGGAGCCTCAACACTGATGGGTTGCAATGGTAAAGGTAGGAGTTTTCTCTTGCCATAAAAGAATTGACCCTTATGGCAAGTCATGACTAGTTTTTTAGTATCAAGGAAAAGGGTGGGCCAGTAATAGCTAGCTCTAAGAATCTTGTTTTTTGTGGTTTTCTAGTAAAGGTGGCCTCCACATTGTCCCTCATGAGGCTCATGCATGATTTTTCTTGCATCATCCTCAAGAAAAAATTTAAGAAATATGCCGACAACAATTTTCCAATATAACACTCCATCTAAAATGCAGTAATTTAAAGCTTTCTGTTTCAAGAATCTAGATTTATTCTTTGATAAAGGAGGATGAGTATTAAGATAAAGAATCACATAAATGATATCAGCATACCAAGATGAATTCAGAAAATTTTCTTCAATGTATGGGGCTATGAATACTTCTTGTTCTTCTAAAACATCAAACATATTTATGTCTAATGCTTGGAAATATGAATCTGCCATGAGTTTTTCTAATCCCTATCCTTTAATCAGCTTGGTAGGCCTGATTTCTAAATCATATTCTAAACTAATAGCAATCCATTTTCCCCTTTTACCATCAGGGTCTTGATTTAGAATGTCCTTGACAACTGTGTGTGGGACAAAGGAAATGATATGTGAGTGTAAGATGTAGACTTGGAAGTCTTTCAATGCTTTTACCAAGTCTAAGGCTTGTTTCTCCATGATGTTATATTTCAGTGGAGTATCTCTTAAGGCTATACTTAAGAAGTATATTGGTTGTTCTTGGCCCATGTTATTCTTTTGCAACAACACTGCATCAATGGTGTGTTCATATGCAAATGAAAAAATGTAGAAATCTTTGGTGAAATCAAGGTTGATAAGAACTGGTGTTTGAGTGAGAGATTTTTTTACCAGTTCAAATTATTTTTTGGATTCTAAGGTCCATTTAACTCTTGTTTCATTTTTTAGAATGTTTTTGATATTCCTCAAAAGTTCAGTAAGGTTAGGGATGAACCTTCTCAAAAATTTGATCTTCCCAATGAAAGATTGCAATTCTTTGAGGTTTCTAGGATGGATGATTTTCAATATGCCTTCAATACTTTTGGGATCTACTTTGATTCCTTCTTCAGAAATTATGTGGCCTAGGATTTTTCCTTCCTGGATTCCAAAGAGTGTTTTCTTGGGATTCAAAGATAAACCATATTTTCTACATTTCTCAAAAAAAAATTCTTAAATGGACTAAGTTTTCTTTGTCAGTTTTGGAGAAAATAGTAATGTCATCAAGATAAATGATTATGAAAAAGCCTATGTCCTCTGAAAAATCTATGTCCATGGCCCTTTGGAAGGTGGTCCCTGCATTCATCAAACCAAATGGCATTTTAACATACATGAATGTACCCCAAGGTGTGGTGAAAGCAGTTTTGTGTTGATCACTTGGGAGTACTAGCACTTGGTTGTAGCCTGAAAAACCATCCAAGAGTGAGATTCTCTTAGATACAACCACCTTTTGGAGTATATGATCCATTTTAGGCAAGGGATATTTATCTTTTAGGGAGGCTTTGTTCAGATTTCTAAAGTCAATGCAAAACCTAATTTCCCTAGTTTTCTTCCTAATAGATACAAGGTTGGAAACCCATTCTGAATATCTAAGAGGGACTATAATCCCAACATCATACATCTTTTTGATCTCTTTCAAAACTAAAGGTAGTAAAACAGGGTTTATCCTTCTTAGTTTTTGTTTGAAAGGTTTCTGATTTTCCTTAAGAGGAATTTTGTGTTGAATAATGCTAGTGTCATATGATTTCAGACCTTTGTATCCCCATGCAAACACATCTCCAAACTCTTTGAAAAGTTCAATGTATTCTTGTTTAATATGAGTAGGAAGAGTGCTATATAGCTTGATCATTTTGGGTTCATTCATGTTGCCTATGTTATGTTCTTCTACATTAGTTTCTATAGGGGCCATATTTGGTTTTTTAGCTACATCATTGAAGTCAAAAATCTCTTCTAATGGTGTAAGGCCTCTTGGTATTGAATCATTTTTGCATTGTAAAACTTCAAGGTCCTTTTGATCTGGTTTGTTAAATAATTCTGCCTCATAAAGATGTTCAAATTGGTTTATATCAGCAGTAGAGGAAAATTCTTTTTTAGGGGTTTGTTTTTCATCAAAACAATCTTCTTCATGGCCTAGGCTAAGTGTTGGTATAGAAAAATCATTTTCAGATTGCAGAAAATCATCAATGTGTTTATCTCCCTCAAACACTTGCCAATAGTTTTCAATGTCAGGGAATGTAGGCCTATTTTTTACTTTAATAGTGAACATTTCATTTACCAAAGGTATTTGAAAAATGCTGGTAGCAAATGCAATCTCATTTGCAAGGTTATTTTGAGCTCTAGAGATGAAAGTGAGTTCATATTTTTCAAAAGTTTTTAGGAGATCTAGGGTAGAATTTATATATTCTCTTAATCTTGGGTTTTTGGCTGAATACTCCCCTTTAATTTTCCTAATAATCATCTCTGAATCTCCTTGGAATGATATTTTCTTGGCTCCTAGATATTTCAGTAAATTTAGGCCAAGAAGGAGGGCTTCATATTCTGCAATGTTATTAGTGCATTGGAAATCAAGTTTGTAGGAATGTCCTATGTTTGTATTATGTATCCATACACCAGCTCTAGAAATAGATTTTCTACAAGAGGCATCAAAACTCATTGTCCAAAGTGTTTCTATTTCACATTCATCCTCATTTTGTTGTTCAAAGCTGCTAAAGTTTGAGCTGTTACACTGAAATTTGTCACCACAACGTTTTAGTGTCTATATGGGTTCATCATTACTCATATATTACTCCCTTAGAAGTATAATACATCAGTTCCTAATATCAAGCCTTGAAAATAAGAGAAAAGATCATAAAAGTCCTTAAAACACTTGTACCGCACTTTCTCTTAGCTTTTCCTACAATCCCGCACCTTTTGGCTATAAATCATGCATAGCCAAATGCACTTTCTGTTTATTAAGGGTGTAGACCCCTCTAAAATATTAAAAAGGCGCAAGTAAAATCTAGAAGCTCAATTTGAGTCATTTTTGGAAGCTTCTAGAAACATTCCTGCAGTGGAAAGATCGCTCTTTTCAGGTTCATGCATCCCATCCATTAAGGAGCTAACCCCTTGATGTAAGGAACTAATCCCTTTGAATGAGGAATCTATCCCTTCTCATATGGAGATATCACTTCCTCTCTTTCACTATAAAAAGAGGCATAAGGCAGCCTCAAAGGGTTAGAATGGAGATTTTGACAATTGAGGAGTTCAAGCTTTAGTATTATTTGACGTGAAGTGTTGTTGGAACTTAGACCCTTTTAGCTTATATTTTATGTGGGAAAGATTACATACCTGTATGTATCTCAGTTGGAAGAGTGCAAGGCTTGTCAGAGTAAAGGAGATTCCTGCTTTGGATCCCTGGAAGACCTATACAACATCAAGGCCGACACGGTTGTAACGTTTTTCTTACTATTCAAAGTTAATACAAATAAATCCATTTTTCTCAATAAGCTGTCAATTGATTGGTTTATTTTATGGATTCCTTGATCACCACAATAGATATGATTTATGAATACATTCTATGCAAGTGCTATTTGATTTTTGTTTGTTTGTGATTGCAGATCTTCGAAGGCAACTCTTTCGGGCGACTGAAGGACTACTACTACAAACAAGAATTAGATCAAAGGTAAGATTGTAAAACCTTTATATCATTTAATTATGAATCATGATATATCTAGAGAAAGATAGATTTAATTGTCCGTTTGTTGCTAGCTATCCATAGGACACTTGGGAGGTTTGTCTTCCCTGCAAGAATGACTTATCCATCCAACAAATTAGAGACTCCGCTGGGGAATGATTGGATTTTTGGTTTTCCTTTTGTTTTGACTTGAGAAAATGATTTTTCTGGTTCTTGATTGATGTATACTGGTTTGGGTGGCTTAGTTTAATTTTTCTATACTTTGAAAAATTTTGAAAACTTTTGTTTTCTTGAAGTTTTTTTGATCTCCGCACTTTGCATTCACGCATAGTGCGGTCATCTCTGCAATTTTCTTGAGTAACCAATGCGGTACTGCACTTGTTTACTTTGGAGCCTGCAGACCCTTGGAAAATTTTATCAAAACTTGAAATTTCCTTTTCAGGCTTAGTCTAGATTTAATTTATGATTCTTAGCATATACCCAGATCTGTATTTTTCATCTCATCAATCTCCGTTAAGTTAATTAGGTATTTTGAGTCTCTTTTTTCATAAATTCTTAATTTGATTTACTTTGGTCATTACTTGGAGGTTTGTCTCAGTATTTTCATAATTTTGCATCTTTTTTCTTTTGTTAATGAGTGTTAATCGCCTTTGAGTGTTTTTATTTTTTGATCTTTGGAACTCTCACCTAGTTTTATTTACTTACACTTGATTGGTTCTGAGATTACATTAGAATCATCTTGTGTTTGAGAATTCTCTTGCATATATCACATTTGCATAATTAGAATTCTCATTTTCAGAGTATGAATGAAAAATGTGCATAAATTACTTTTGCATACTTTTCAAGTGAATTGTGCATATATTACAACTGCATAGTTTACATTCTGAAAAATCAATCATAGATTTAGATCAGTTTATTTAATTTGAATTTAGATGTTTTTATGCTTGTTTTAAAAACACAAAAATAAAAAAATATGGAATTGATTAGCATTAGTTTTTCTTGATGAAATTAGTGCATTAGAGAATTTGTTATATTTTCTCTTATTGATTAATTTTTTGCATTGTTGGAAGTGAATGGAACTCTCTCCCTACTTTAGTTAGGATTCATCGAATTGAAAAGATTACATTATCATATTCGATTGAATTTAGTTTTGGGTCGGGTCATAACACCATTGGTTTCATATCCATTTACCCTTTGAGTAATAACATCCTAAATAACACAGCGCTTAATAAAATTCATCTAGTAATTTTTACATTTTTAGGGCTCTTTCCACCAATCTAGCTCAGGATTAGTTCTTTGGAATAGGTTGTAGTTAACTTTCCAAAGAAACTAAACAAACAAGTAGTCGATATTGCAGTAGGAAAAATTCCAATTGTTGCATGTATGCTGTGGGAAGCTCCTCCTAAAAGAGTCAAGCACGAGATCATATCCGAACCAGTGAGGTAATCAATCCTTCCTCATTGGAAACGATAGAAGATATACACATATTAACAATGATAAACCTCAGATTGACCATTGTCGAGGAGCCTGGGGTCACTTGTCTGTAAACCTTGGATTATGTCAAGGAGCCTTCAAGGGGATTGAGCTTTGTTACTCTACCCTTGCGTGTGTGTCAGATCATAGACTGTTCCCCCAGGTATATTTATTTCTATTGGTAACCTTAGTGGCCATAATCTATAGGATTCTTTCCAAAGGTGACAGTGGAGGGAAGATCCCACTGTACCTGGAGAAGACGTCGGCTAGACTCACTTGGACTCTTGAAAGGGTTATCTTCACTCGAGATGGCATAGTGGAGAAACTTGTACCAGTTTGTTTCATTAAGCAGGTTGTCAGGGTAACTGTTCCAATTGCCATTTCTGCATTAAAATTCTACGATGTTGGATTTCATCACCAACTAATGTTTTTAGTGCGGGAATCTACTGTTTGTGTGTGGTTTGACTCCTATATTTGATAGCACATGTTAATTTTTTTGTTTTTACTTTTAGAGACCATAGGTGTGAATTGTGAATTTTAATTGTTAGGTGTGAATTGTGAATTGTTAATTTTATTTTAAATTGTTAATAAAATTCACTGAAGTTGAATATAATGGCAACTGTTCTAGAATTTACCAACCAAGGAACCCCTCTTAATGAGAATCCTAGTACTTTTCGTTGCTTTGGAAATGTTGGTCCTTCTTATATGGCTACATTGTCATTACCTAGATTTACAATAGGTTTACCGATATGGTTATTTTCAACTTCATTGGCCCCTAATACTCCAATTGTTCCACCTCAACCGGATGCTTCACCTCAACAGAGTTCACCATCTCAACATCACCAACCTTTTGTTGACCCTTTACCTTCTTCGCCTAATATGTCTTCCTCTTCGATTGGTAAAAGCCTTGATGCTAGTAACCAGGTGGCTAAGAAGAAGAAGAAAGGGAAGAAGAGGAAGAAGCAAAATAAGAAAGAAGTCAACAAACCATCCATGGCTGCAAGTGTTAGTAATGTTGAGGAAACCTCCAACATGTATCGTAAACCCAAATACTCTTGCAAGCTTTGTAAGGGTGACCACTTCCTTATCAATTGTCCTGGTATTCCAAAGGTCTTGGAAGTATGGTCAGAAAAATCTTGTCAAATTACTGTTGATCCATCAACCAGTGATAGTCAGGTTCCTCAGAAAAAGGGTAAAGTTAGGTTTCCTTGTAAGTTATGAAAAGGGAGTCATCAAACTCACATTTTCCCTCACATGGATGAAGCCTCAAAATTGTTGGAAAACCTTACTGTTCCACAGCAAGAACTTCCAACTGGTTACCGTCAACTTTCTCCCAACCTACCATCAACTGACAGAGGGAATGATCTAATTCCAAGTATAGTCGATCCCACTCTTCCATTGAAGAGTACAACTCATATCACTCAGGTTGATGATCCATTAGTTGATCAAGTGGTTGATTCAATTTCACATTCGACAGATCCCACTCTCCCTGAAGAGAGTGAACTTCATACTTCTTCGGTTCTTCTTATTACATCAGATTATTCTACGCCAGGGGGCATTTCACCTGTTTCTACTGAACCCCCTTCGAGTACTGAGGTCTTTTCCTTTGATTGGAATAGACTAACAGAACCTCGTCTTCCTTCCTCCATCCCTTTCCAAATCATTGTGAAGGCTGGTGGTACGAACATACGCTGCACACATGTAGATGAAGGTGCTTCTGTTAGTATTTTATCCTTAACTGCTTGGAAAGATTTTGGTTCCCCTCGGCTTGTGCCTATTACACATAATCTGAAAGCTTTTAACAGAACCATTAGTGAACCTTGAGGGATCCTTCCTAAGTTTTCTATTAATTTGGAAGGTAAAACTATATGTATTGATCTTATGGTAGTTCGAGCCCCCTTGGATTTCAATTTACTCCTTGGGAGAGACTATGTTTATGCAATGAAAGTTGTCGTATCGACACTCTTTCGCGTGATGTCTTTCCCTCACAATGGAAACATTGTGACTGTTGACTAAATTTCATTCCCTTGTCTTGATTTGACTACCAATAATCCAACACCCCTAAAATTTCCTTCTACTCAAGTGGTATCTACCCCGCCACGGGTTAATTATGTGGCAACCAGTCCCATGTTTTCAGTTACTGATGTAAGCGAGCCTCTCATTGTTTGCTCGACTTCCTTTCACTTAGATCTGGTAATTGACATGGAAAAATCTATGGGATTATTTGAACATGATTTTCCTATCCATTTTGAGTCCCTTGACATGTGTTCCTTCCAGAGAACTATTCTTCCTTCTGATGAAGACCTCTTGGAAGCCATGATCAAGGTGTTTCCATTGACATGTGTTTCTTCCAGTTGGAAGCCATTATCAAGTCACTGTGAGGATAGTTTCTTTTATTGTGTCAACCTCATTAAAAAATGAAACATGTCTATGAGGATAGTTCCTTTTACTATGTCAACCTCGTTAAAAAATGAATCAGTTGGTCAGAGGATAGTTCTTGTTACTGAGTCAACCTTGTTAAAAAATGAATCAAGTATGAGGACAGTTCTTTTCCTGTGTCAACCTCATTAAAAAATGAATCAGTAGGTATATTGATGGATTAGAAATAAGTAGTTTCTGAGGATGATTCCTGTTACTGAGTCAACCTCGTAAAAAATGAATCAGGTATGAGGAAAGTTCCTTTTACTATGTCAACCTCGTTAAAAATGAATCAGTGGATCACGAGGAAAGTTCCTTTTACTGTGTCAACGTCATTAAAAAAATGAATCAGTGGGCCATGAGGACAGTTCTTTTCCTGTGTCAACCTCATTAAAAAAAGAATCAGTAGGTTATATAGGTAGATTTTGTTAGACTCCTATACCAATAGGTGTCATATATCATGATTGACTTGATAAGCTATGTAATATGTTCATACCTTTTCTTGTTGCAAAGGTTTTCCATATTGTCAAAAAATCAAAAAATTTAAAAAATGTAAAGAGGGTATACCCTGAAAGAAAAATTAAAGGGTGAAAAGAATAAAATGGCAAAAAAAGTGAAAGAAAATGAACCCCACCAAAAGAAAAGCCAAGGAAAGTGTGCATGTCTAAATGCCACTACCTTTTTGCTCTTATATAATAAATAAAATTGTGTGCAACTTGTATTTTATGCCACAATTTATGAACAGTCAAACAGTTTAAGCTTGGCTAGTTCATCTTTCAATTTTATGTTTTAGAGATAGAGAATAAAATCTGACCAAACTGTTTAATCTTGGCAGATAAGTAGATAGGTAGAGTAGATAAGTAGGGTAGGTAGATGATGTTGCATAATTACATGTGATGTATAATGACTCTAGATGTGTTAAATCTTTACTTTCATCACAAGTGAAAAGGCAGACACTACACTGGAAGAATTTCAAACAAAACAAAGTCAGATTATTAACTTCCCTTCTCATTTTTCCCTAAAAATTTCACTATTTTCCCCTAAGTACTAAGGCATTTGAAAATTGGAGGGGCTCAAGGCATTTCCTTGACTTTTGGAGGGGCCAGACCCTCGGCCCAATAATTGGAAAAGCCTAAGTCCTTAAAATCATTCATCAAGATATTTATTCACCTCTAAAAAATCTTTCCCTAAGTAAAATCCAATTTTACTTAGGAAAATCATGCAATATTTCATAAAAACCCTATTCATAAAAGCAAAATTTAAATACATTACCTTGATGTTTTACACTTAGCACTTCTGTTCATTTTCCATATTAATTTATAACTTATTATTTAAATCAATATGTAAATTCCCCCTTTTCCCGTATTATTTTAATAAAATTTCCAAATTAATATAATATCCCACCCCATTGGTTGAAAAATAACCATATAAATTTAATTAATTGGTTGAAATTCCAATCAATTAAAAACCAGACACCCCGCTGCATTTAAAATACATTAATTAACCCTCATGGTTAATTAACAATATATTCCACCAATCAAATCACCCCCGACGTAATTTAAATTATGTTTAATTGCATTGGACCCGCCAGTTAATTCCCTATCATCTTCCTTTCCTGACGATCGTTCGATCGACCAATTTAAGATCTATGGTTGACGTCAATATCGCTGCCCATCCTCGTCCGAACGATAACGCACGATGGCCAAGCGGTTTTCTGAATAGTACCGAACCACATGTTGTCCATCGTATGGAATCGCTCGCTCTTCATTGAAAAGCGCCCTTCCCCAAAAGTTGTGCGATGAAAACAGTTTACTGCTTGCTTCCTATGTCAAAACCACCGTACTTTCTGACGTCATCTATTAAAAAATAAAAAAAAACCCGCCAACCTTTGAATTTGCAAATAAAACAAAAGAACCTGCGTCATTTTCACTATCTCGGGCAGTGACCAGTGTCCCATGCAATGAATTTCGAATTCAACTGTCAAAGTTTGCCAACTGTTACCTTGCTGAAGAAAATTTCCGTCGAGTAATCCAAAGTTCATTCGCCATAGTCAGCACCTGTTTAGTCATTATTCATTTCCCAGAAAACAGGTATTTACCTAAATTCTCGCTGAGCTCTATAAAAATCATGGTTTTTGTTTTAAATTCCACACGAAAAATTGAAAGAGGGTTCAAGATTGCTCTTTAGTTCATTTTTCAATTCCAAAAACTACAATTGCATTCCCAAACCTGTGATTGTGCCCGTTTTTTCATCAAAACCCACAATTCATTTCTGAATCCACAAGAACCAGAAATGGAAATTCCCGTGGCTTTGAATGTCGCACCCCTGAATGCCCCTCAAAGAGATTTAGACCATCTACCTCTAGTAGATAGGGATTTCCAAATTAAAGACCTTGTTTTCAGTGAAAATCCTCTTCGAATTTATTTCCGCTGCAGAGATAACTACCTAAATAGCTCTGACATTTTTGGATTATGGGAATCCAATCTTTCCATGTATCTTCTCCCTTCAGTCCATATTTTTCCTGATATAATCCATTACTACCATGAAAATTATGATCCCAATCAACGAGCAGTTTTGTCCCCGAGTCAAACCATTCTTTTCCCAATAACTGCTCAATCTATCAACAAAATGTTACAGTTTCAGCCTGGTCAAGCCCTGACTCCCCTTTCCGTGGGAGAATTACTTGAGAAATCTACCAATTTATCCCAAAAAGAGTTGAATCTCCTTTGCCAAACCTTCATGTTACCAGAACATTAGCCCAAAGGCCATCCCCCTTATGGTTATACCTTTTTCACTGATGTGGGAAGGCTTATTCTGAATATGATATCCTCTATAATGGGTTTCAATACTAGTGAATATGTTGATCAATTAACCCTAGTATTGTTGTCAATTTTTACCCCTAGATAGCCCCCTGCTGTCAAGTATGATTTTGCTTCCTACATTGCTAATAAAATCCATGATCAGTTCATGAGATTAGAGAATGAAAGAGTGTTCAAGTATTCCTCTGTTATATACCATCTCATGCTTTACTTTCAATCAGAGAGTTTTCCTTTCTATGTTAAAAAACTTGATGCCAAAAGAAATCCTAGGTCTATAATCTTTTGGTCTGCCATCACTCATAATTCCTTTGATTCTCCTTACTCTTATAATGAGTTTATTGACCTATTTGTACATGCTGCAACCACCTTGTTGAAAGGAGTCTCCCCTCCTAGGGTCAGTAGTGACATCAAGAAAATTCTCCAACTCTCAAAGCAATACAAAATAGGTGACTGGTACCTATACCGAAATCACACAGAAATCAGAATATATGGGTGTGAGTTATGCCCTTTCAAGTTGCCAAAATATGTCCCAATGAGAATTTTTGCATTAGATTATTTCAGACAGATGATTAACTCTGACATAGTTCATTTCTGCAATGCAAAGAAAAAGGCTCAACTCAGGATTAAAAGTCAATTAGGTCCCTTTGTCTGTAACTCCAGGGATGCTGGAAAGGAAGCTGAAAGAATATTAGAAGACTATCTCAAATTACAAAAAAATTTCTATTGGGTACATTATAACCCAAACAGCTTTATTTGTGATAAAAGAATGAAAAACAAATTATCACCATACATTCATCAAAGAATCCCAAAAATTGAACAGTATGCCAATATGGATGAATGGATGGAAGGGACATTGATAAAACAAGATAGTGAGCAGGTCAATGTTGAAAATGTTATGAAAGACCTTGAAAAAATACTTGACCTAGACTCTTTTGAACAGGTGTAGATACCAGGTATTGGTTCTTCTTCTTCTGGGACTTCTCAACAAAATTTACAAGAAATCAGTGCATTAGCCATAGTAGCATCTAAAGGAAAGGAAAAAGAGGCTGATATACAAGTTACAGAGAAATTTACAGTGACAAAACAGCCTGAAACTTCTAAAGAACAGGGTCAAGTATAGATCTCTCCTACTTAGACCAATGTGGCAGAAATGTCAATTTTACAAACTCCTCTCAATATAGAAAAGGGTAAAAAGAGAGATGTTGAAGCAGCTACCCCTATCAGTGGGTATTCAGAACAGGCTGATGTTAAAAGACAAAAATTGAATCCTCTTCCAGAAGTGGAATCTGTTCATGAAATCCCTGATAGTCAGACGCAAGAAGAATTGGGTAGTCAAAAAACATGTACAATCAGTGGGACATCCACTACTTTATAGAGAAAAGAGTTGCAAATGCATCAAAGTGCAGAAGTATCATCTTTCAAACCACCAGTGATTGATGCCTGGGATATTAAAAGGACATTCATAAATATAAACGCTAGAAATGATCCACTCAGACTTCAAGTTTACAATCAATATTTGAATATGGCTCCTAAGAATCAACAAAGATTGATGTCAGCCTATGACGTTCAACAGGGTAAAATGGTAATGAGCAACTTCAAACCCAAAGTGCAGCAACCTCAAACAGCTGCAGATTATATGAGAACT
Source organism: Pinus albicaulis (assembly GCA_034641835.2). Taxonomy (NCBI): domain Eukaryota; kingdom Viridiplantae; phylum Streptophyta; class Pinopsida; order Pinales; family Pinaceae; genus Pinus; species Pinus albicaulis. The sequence continues at coordinate 481,001,863 of CM076582.1, forward strand.
AATTTTGAAGTCATAGCAAAGGATATTCATCCTTTGGATCAAATTGAGCTGCATAAACAGACAAGTGAAATGATTTATTCTACTCTGACAGATAAATCAATGATGACCCAGAAATTGCAGGATTCTTTGGAGAATATTAATGCTCAATTAAATCTTGAAAAAGCCTCTTCTCAAGCTAAGGATAACAGGATAAATACTTTAGAGGAAATAATTATTGGATTGGGTCATAATCCCAAGGATGTCAAGGGTATAGAAGCTTTGATCAAGAAAAAAGATGATGATATTGCATCCTTGAGAAAAAAACTGAAGTTACCAGCCTCAAGACATCCACAGACTGCATAAATCATACAGAAAAATTATGAAGAAGAATTGTTGGATTTTCTCTTGAAACTGAATGAGCAACTTAATGAAACAGAAAAAGAGCTTGAAAAGGCATTGAAATATAAGCAGCCTAATACTTCAGCATCTACAGCTGAAGTGATTACAAGTACTACAACAACAGGTCAGCCAACAGAATTATCACAGGGTAATATTTCCAATTTAAGTACCGAAGAGTTAATAAAGTCAATGGAGGAATTGAAACTCCAAGTGACAGAACTTCAAAGAACAAAGGTACAATTCACCACTTTAGAAAAAAAATATGATCTCTCGAAGATGAATGTTGCAGATAAAATAAGGGAGGTCAACAAATTAGAAAAGTTGGTCAACAAATTGGAGAAGGATCTCACATTGAAGAAGCATTTAAAGGAAATAAATGAAATTATTTGGGACAACATCATCTAGTCAATAAAATATGTTTGGACCTCAATTCAAATAATGTATAAACATAATGATTTAGTCAAATTGGCTTTGGAAGAAATCCTAAAAGCAAGAGAAGAATTGGGAAACATGCCTGAAGAAGCCAATGAACTTATCCGCTTTTTAAATACTCAGAACAAGCATCAACTTGAAGAACTTGGCATTCAAGACAGGACGGGAACAATTTTGGAAATAAAAAGAGTTTTTACCAAAAAAAATCTGATGCAGAATCTAGAACGAAGGTGCTCTGATATGCAAGAAGAAATCAATGCCTTTATAAAAATATTTGATATTTTGTTGAATAAACGATTGCCCAGTCCTTTAGTTTCAGAGGATAAATTGATGGACCTTGAAATTTATGTTGAGAAATTGGACAAGCATGCTGACAATCAAGCCAGCTCCTCAACTAGTTCATCAGCAGCATCATTGCCTACAGGAAAAAATCTTCATGATAGATTAGAAAATTTGTTTTATCTCGAGCATGAGGTAAAGCATTTGTTCCCAATTCAACCTACTTTCTTTAGGTATAAAAAGACTGATTAAACTCTCAGAAAGCTGCAAAGAACCAGAATACCGGAAGATAAATGGTGGGAAGAAATGTTAGAACTTTTGTAAAAATGATCCTTATATGAATTTTTGATCATTGACTATAGTAAAAGCTATAATAAGAAAGATGTAAGGGTAAACAGAGGTTAAAGAGTATCAGTGTAGATAAATAATATCAGTAAAACAGAGCAGCTAGCATAGAATTACTAAAGAGGACAACAACGAGCCAAATCTTAGGGCCTGCATCCAACACATTCTCAAAAGAAGGAAACAACACAACATCAGTTATCATTTTTCTTATCTACGAGACCATCTATCTCTAGTTTGTTGTAACATACTTATGAGTCATCCCAGATTATATCTCAATCTGTTATGAGATATTTTTTATAATTTTTTGTATAAATACTCCCTCAATCAGAGTATTGGGGGGTGGATTCTTAGACTTTGCTGTAACATCGACTATTGTGGAATAAAGTGTTGTTGGAGAAATTTTCTGTGGCCAACTGGATAAAGAACTGATGGAAAAGACTTTTTACAGGATTCTTGCGTCAGACTAAGGATCAATAAGTCATCTATCTCTTATGTTTTGAAGTGTTATACTTGTTTATTATATCATTTGTGTCTCGTATCTGAATAATTAACGAAAAGGAATAAATAATAAAGTGCTTAAGTGCAATCTGCTTTTAATCGTTGTTATTCTAAATGTTTTCTTCTCAACTGGTTTTAAACAATGAATTCTTAATTGCTCCTGTTTTACTAGTTTATGCATTTTGATTATTTATTAAAGAATACTTAATTGCTCTTTATTAATAATCACTCAATTTTCCTCTTTCGAATGTGTTGAAGGATTCTTAATTTCCCTTCATCCATTTTGATTCCGTTCCATTCAATTTAGATCTATAATTGTTCCTTGTTTGATTACCTTGCCCCGTGAAACCATCTTTTGTTAAGAAACTTGATCCAGTTAAGCTATCCTCTTTGACTCCATTAGCCCAATGGCCTAAACTACTCAATCTTACCACAAGCTATTGAATTTCATCACCCAAACTCAATCAAAATCTTTGGACTTTATAACTAGCCTAATATCTTTCAAAACAAAGCTAAATTTTACAGAGAGAGCCCTCTCTGGGTACAGATTGGCTAGATTCTATACCTAAAAGTTGGTTTGTGGTTACCTCGGATCCCTTTCCTCTTCCCAACAACGTTAAGGAAAATTTGAGTGATAACATAGTGGTGACTCCACTGGGGACCTGAATAATTTATTGTTACTATTTTTTACTTTATAAACTACAGACGGAGCCTGAAGTTAGCCAGGTAGACTTTGAACTGCTTTTGCTCTACAATTGCATAAGTAAATAAATGATACTTCAGTCTATCTCCGGTCTAGTTTATGAACTAAACTTTGGTTTCAAACATTTGATCAGTTCCTCTAGTCAAATAAATCTTTAAGAAAATTTAAACCCAATATCTGAAACTTCTTAAAGAAATTGTTGAAGTTGTATTGTTCATTCCATTTAGACAAAAAAAAGAAAAAAATATCACCTAGAAAACTGGCTTCAAAAAGGACTCATTACACTAGGGCTAATCCTGATCCAAATCCACCGCCTATGTTTGAAAATCCAAATTTGATCCCCAGAATTCTTAGGAGACAAGATAGTCAAGAAAGCTCTGGTAGTTCTCGACCTCTCTATAGATCAATATCCTGTCCTGTTAAGTGGATTTATCTTGAGGATGAACCTTTTGATGAGAAGTTTGAAACATCTTTATTTGTAAATTTTTCTGAATCTGAGTTGTCCAATTTGGTTCCAGACCCAGTATTTCTTGAAGATTTAAAATTTGAATTTGTTACTTCACATCTTGATAAACATTTGCGAAATTCTATACAATCTGAGCTTACCTCTGAAGGAACATCAAATATTTCCGTAATCACTTCAGCCTCTCCAAGTTCATCAACATTTCCTCAAACATCTCAACCTCAAACTACCCCTTCTACTCCTCCTCCCACCACTCATAGACCAACCTCACCTGTTATTTCATCGCTACCTCCTGCAATGGCAAATAGATATGCTCCTTTGGTATTACCAGCCAATCTAGGGGCTATGCCCCAAGATTACCAAAGTAAAATCACTTCTTTTTATGGTTCTGGTACTTACACTGCACAACAACATACTAAAAAGATGATCGATTACTTTGAAATTTATGAAATAGATGCTGATGATGTAAGAATGAGAATTTTTGTCCAAAGTCTTACTGGAGAAGTTAGAACCTGGTTTAGAGCCCTTCCTGCAAACAATGTTGTTGACTTACAAGCACTTTATATATCATTTTTAAACAGATGAGAAAAGAAGAAAGATCCTCTTCAAATCTTATCAGACTTTGGAAAACTAAAGAGAGGACCAAATGAGACTGTGCAAGATTACGTCACCAGGTTCAATGAGGCTTACAATGCTATTCCCCAAAATCTTAGACCTCCTCCAGATTCAGTATTAATCAAATTCCTTGATGGATTTGATTCTGATATGGCATATCAGCTTAGGGAAAGAGCTCCTCAAACTTTAGAAGAGATGCAAAGTATAGTTGTTAGTGTTGAAGCCAACCTGATAGAGAAACGAACTAGAGCCAGAGCTGAAAGGAGAATGCCTTTAAACGAAGAACCCATAGCTTTTGAAAAGAAACTGGATGCTATTATCAAAGGAATGGAAAGGCTAGGAGATAGAGTAGAAACAATTGAGAAGAAATATCCTTGGGATGGTCAACCGAACAATACTGTGAGAAATCCAAATTTCAGAAGGAACCAAAATCAAAATACTGGAAAAACTGGTCCTGACCAAAATATTAGGCCCCCATTCCAGGAAAATTATATTGAAGCCTCAACTTCTGAGGAACCAACTGAAGATGTTCAAATAAACAACTTTACTGAACGAAAGAACGAAGCAGAAGTTTTCTTGACCCAAGAGGATCATGAAGCTCACATTCTTAAGAAATTTCAAACCCATTCAGGAGAATCATTTGATTTTAAGGAAGGATATGATACATCCATTTACAAAGTTCACAAGCAATATAATTTGAGGAGCAGAAGAATTGATGTTCCGGAAACAAGTAAACAGAAAGATACAAAACAACCCCTCAAAGGTAAAACCAATACTACCCCTGTAAATATTCTTTCTAGATCAGATCCTAATCCTGCCAACCCAATAATTGAAGATGTATCTGATACTCAACTGAATAACATACAACTTTCCAATACTCTTCCTCCTAAAGGAAATGTAGAGGAACCTCCAGAAGTTGATTCAGAAACAACTTCAGCCCACAACCCTATTCCTGAGAAGGAGAAAAATATCGAAAACACAGAAGATAAAGAAAATCCAACTGTTCGAAATATAAGAACTCAGACTGAATTTTTTTTTAATCTGGAAGCTGAAGTAGGAAAATTAAAAATAGTTGTTCCATTGTCTGAATTAGTTAAACATGATGTCTACCGAAGTCAAATCAATAGATCACTTAATATTACTAGAAGTGATGAATTAGTAAATGTTTTCGATGATAAACCTAGATTATTATTTGGCCCTGAAGTAAATGGAAAACCAGGAAGTGGAGGAACTCCTCCATTTTATGTGAGTTTGAACATACATGACAAAATACTTCATAATGCCATGCTTGATTCTGGGGCATCTCACAATCTAATACCAAAGGCTGTAATGGAGAGATTAAACCTAGACATCACCAGACCATACAAAGATCTCTTTTCTTTTGACTCAAATCAGGTGAGATGTTTAGGATTAATCAAATACTTGTGTGTTTCATTGGTTCAATACCATGCAAAAACAATTTTGACGGATATAGTAGTAGCAGACATTCCAAAATATGGTATGCTATTGTCCAGATCTTGGGGTGCAAAGCTCAGAGGATCTCTTCAATTGGATATGTCATATGCTACTATTTCAGTGTTCGGCCAACCTAAGAGACTATACAGAGAAACTTTAATGAAATATGTGGTTAGTAGTCAGGAGAAACCTGAAAATTTCCCCATCTACTCAGTAAACTCTGATATGGATTCATTTATTCTTTATAATGCTGAATCTGATCCTCCCACTGAATTAGAAGTACCAGCAACAGAACAAAAAGAAATTGAAAATAAAAAATCTAATGATCAAATCCAGAAAATCTTTGAGGGAAAAGAAACATCAGATACCCAAGAGAAACTAGAAGAAAGTAACAAACCAGATCTCACTGTTAAGAAAATTCCTGAAACTCCTGACACCAATTATGAACATGAAATTCTTTGGCACTTAGAATTTGATGGTTCCGTTAATAAATTGGGAGCAGGAGCTGGAATTTGGATACACAACCTTGAAAATGATCATGCTGAAGGCCATGCTTACAGATTAAACTTTAAGTGCACTAATAATATGGCAGAATATGAAGCTCTTTTGCTAGGGATGAAACTTGTCAAAAGATTAGGGGAAATTAGAGTATCTATTATAGGAGATTATAATTTAATCATTCAACAGATCCAAGGTCAATTTTTTACAAACAATCCCAGACTGATAGAATATAGAGGAACAGTTGTAGAGATTCTCAATACCATTCTGCAGACCCAACTTGCTAAAATCCCAAGAAAACAAAATTTGCATGCTCATAGTCTTGCAATGTTTGCTAGCACTTGTAAATTACCATTTGAACCTAATCATCAGTTCACAGCTGAGAATAGACACAGACCAGCTATACCAGACAATTTTAAGAATTGGCAAGTGTTTGCAAATGACAATTAGATTAACAATTTCCTGACTTTAGAGAATGAATTTTCTAACAGTAACATAGATGAAGATACAATCATAGAATCTGATCAAATAAATGAACAAGAAATAGACTTTTTAGAAGAGAATGCAATTCAAATGCTTCATCCAACGAAGTTCACCAAAAAAGAAATGCAGGACCTTAAACAAATGGAGGTCGATGAGATTATAGAAAATGAATCTGAAATCATTAATTTGAAAGATAATCATTTTCCTAAAGGATTAAATCCTTTGGAAGATATTTTCGACTCTAATGATATTCCAAAGAAACCCAAAATGGAACCATTGAAAGCTGATATTGAGGAATATAATCTGGGGACTGAAGAAAATCCTAAAATAATAAAGTTATCTAAATATTTGCCTCTTTATCAAAAACCAAAATATGTTGAACTAATAAGAGAATTCCAGGATGTCTTTTCCTGGAGTTATGAAGACTTGAAATCATATGATACCTCTATAATTCAACATACAATACCTCTGAAAGAAAATCAGAAACCATTTAAGCAGAAACTTAGAAGAATCAACCCTGTACTGTTGCCTTTAATTGAAAAAGAAATCAAACGAATGTATGAAGCAGGGATAATTGCTCCTATTAGATTTTCGGAGTGGGTGTCTAACTTAGTCCCTAATTGGAATAAAACTGGAGGGATCAGATTATGTGTTGATTTAAGAAATGTAAATAAGGTTTCTTTGAAGGATAATTACCCTTTGCCCAAAATGGAACACATTTTACAAAGGGTAGTAGTTGCTTCAAGGATTTCTCTGTTAGATGGGTTCTCAGGATATAACCAGATTCTGGTTCACCTTGATGATCAGGAAAAAAAGGCTTTTACAACACCATGAGGTACATTCAAGTACGTTAAAATGCCATTTGGACTTAAAAATGTTGGAGCAACCTTCCAAAGAGCAATGGACGTTGCGTTTGCAAAAGAAATTCATGACTTTCGTGTTATATATCTGGATGATTTAACTGTTTTTTCTAAATCAGATCAGCAACATTTGGACCATCTCAGACAAGTATTCATAAAATGCAGAAAGTATGGTATCTCTTTGAATCCAAAAAAGTCCTTGTTTGGTCTTGAAGAAGGTAAAATTTTGGGCCATATCATTTCCAAAGATGGTATTAGAATTTATCCTGCTAGAATAGAAGCTATATTGCAGATACCTCACCTTAGAAATGTTAAATAACTTCAAGCTTTCATAGGAAAAATCAAATTTTTGAGAAGATTCATATCTAGCTTATCTGAATTAATTAGATTACTTACTAACATGTTAAGAAAGGATTCAAGTATTAAATGGACAGTAGAATCCAAACAAGCATTTGAAGAAATTAAAATGGCTTTGACTAGAACACCAGTTCTTACCAGTCCACAATTTGATAGAGACTTCATAATATTTTCATTTGTATCGGAACATACTGTAGCAGCTGTTTTATTACAAAAGGATGATCAAGGATTGGAAAAACCTATAGCCTTTTTTAGTAAAGCACTGAGAGATGCATCATTAAAATACAACATCATGGAAAAACAAGCTTTTGCACTTGTAAAAGCCATTAAAGATTTTAGAATCTATATATTGTATTCCCATGTGATAGCCTATGTACCAAATGTTGTTGTCAAAGACATTTTAACTCAAGATGGAATTGAGGGAAAAAGAGGTAAATGGATTGCTACTATATTAGAATAATATATTGAGATAAAGCCTACAAAGCTTATAAAGGGACAAGGATTGGCTCAACTCATGACAGAAACACATTGCCAAGCGCTGGATATTAATGAACTGGATGACGAACAGGAGACTGCGACTCCACAAATCAGCCAGGCCTTCTTAGATTCACCATGGTATGCTGATATAATTTATGTATTTTTAAACCTGCAAGCTCCTCCAGGGTTATCCAGAACAAAGAAAAGCTTTTTAAAGTTGACATCTTTAAAGTTTTGTATTTTAGATAATGTTCTTTTTTGGAAAAATCATGATGGCATTCTATTGAATTGTTTGTTAAAAGATGAAGCTGACAAAGCTCTTAATGAATTCCATGCAGGAGACTGTGGTGGACACCTTTATTAGAAATCAACTGCAGACAAGATCCTAAGAGCTGGATTTTATTGGCCAACCTTGTTCTCTGATGTAAAGAAATTTGTTACTACTTGCCATAAATGTCAAATTTTTGAAGGCAAGAGAAAACTATTACCTTTACTCCTGAAACCAATTTCCACTGAAAAACCTTTCCAACAATGGGGCCTGGATTTCATTGGAGAAATCCTTCCTCCTTCTTCTGGCCAACACAAATGGATCCTCATTACCACAGATTATTTCACCAAATGGATAGAAGAAATTCCTTCCAGACAAGCCAATGACACTGTGATTATAGGATTCCTAGAAACCAATATATTGTCTAGATTTGGCTGTCTTGAGAAAATCATAACTGATAATGTTGCTGCCTTTAAATCTAAGAAGATGATAAGTTTCTGTAACAAATATCATATCACCTTGAGCCATTCCACAGCTTATTATCCCAAGGGTAATGGACTGGCTGAATCTTCCAACAAGAGTCTCATTAATATTATTAAGAAATTATTGGAGGAAAACAAGAAAAATTGGCACAAGAAACTTACAAATGCACTATGGGCAGACAGACTCACCACCAAAAAATCTATTGGTACCAGTCCTTATGAGTTATTCTATGGTATTTCATTCATCTTTAGGAGTTCCTATAATGAAATTACTTCAAGAAGCTCAGGTTGAACCTAATGACATTCAAAGGAGAATAAATCAAACTATCAATTTGTAGCAAACCAGAGAGGAAGTTTATCAAAGATCCCAAGTATTGCAGGAGAAACTAAAGAAGATATTTGATAAAAGGACCAAGGCAGAATATTTCCAACTAGGAAACAAAGTTTTAAGATGGGATTTTAGAAGAGAGGATAAAGGAAAACATGGGAAGTTTTACTTCCTATGGAAAGGACCTTATATTATTCATGCTTTACAAGGAAATAATACATATTTTCTGAAAAACTTGGATGGTACAGAAACTAAAGAAGGACCAGTTAATGGTTGAATGTTGAAACATTACTTTGATCCTATTTATTAGGATATCCTGATTTTTAACCTGTACATAATATATCCTTTGTAATGTATCATTTTTGAGTGGATAGTACACTAGTACAAAATGACTAATTAATTACTAAAAAAACGACTAAAATTTGCATATAAATGACTAGTTTTCAGTCGGTGACCAATGGTAACTAATTTACAATATCTTATAACGCGACCAACTTTTAGTCGTTTTTAGCTTAGTCATTAATTGGTTGTCTCAATTTTGTTTTTTAGTAGTATATTTAATCATTAATTTGGTCATTAATTTAGTCATTAATTGTCACAATTAATGACCAAATATACGACTAACTATATTACTAAATGATCACTTGATAAAACCAATTAATGACCAAATAAATATGACCAAAATGTTGGTCGTGTTATAAGATACTGTAAATTAGCTACTAATAGTCATACATATGCAAATTTTAGTCATTGTTTGAAACCAATTAATGACCAAATAAATATGACTAAATTTTGGTCGTGTTATAAGATACTGGAAATTAGCTACTAATAGTCGTATATATGCAAAATTTAGTCGTCATTTGTAATCACAAATTTTAGCTACTAATAGTCATATATATGCAAATTTTAGTCATCATTTAAAACCAATTAATGACCAAAGAAATATGACTAAATTTTTGTCTTGTTATAAGATATTGTAAATTAGCTACTATTAGTCATATCTATGCAAAATTTAATTGTCATTTGTAATCACAAATTTATCATTTACAGTAGTCATTTATCTTTTTTTGGTAGTTTCATATTCATTAAATAAATGACTAATTTAGTAATTTATATTCATTTCATTTACTTTCATTAACAATCATTATAAGCAACTAATTTAGTCATATATTCATTTTATTTGTGTTTATCATTAATCAACATAAACTACTAATTTAGTAATTTTAAATTGATTTATGTGTTCAATATTAATTAACATAAATTAATTAGTATGATTTTGCAACTAAATTTAAAAAAAAAATAGCATACAATGTACATGTTCATCTAATATGAAGACAAAAAGTTACATATGTTAATTGCAATACTAAATAATATCACGTGCAACTATAAATAATTTCAACCACAAATTATATTATATAAAATGTCAAGTATTACAACATGAATTTCCAACTTAATATTTGTTGGAGTACAATTACACATTAAATATTGTTTCATCAATACTTCGAAACATTATCATTGTGTTGCCGAGTCATTGCAAGTGAATTCACCAACTCTGAAGACTTGACCATCAGTCTCTATGTGTGTGTCTTATGTAAGATATTGGATCTACTAATACCACTAGACCAATTTTCTTCTCTCTTTAATTCAGATTTTGCCGCTCCACTGTTATTGCTCTCCTCTTTCTTCAATTCATGCTTCTTACCATCAATATTGAATTCATTTTCTGAAAAAGAAAAAATATAAAATGCAAAGTATAAGACATGAAAGACGATGAACATTGAAATATAAACTAAAATAGACTATAAAGGATTTATATGATACATACCTCAACATCAGTGATATTGTCAATGTCATTTTTCCTCATAAAAGCAAGAAACTCGAACAAATTTTCTTCAGTTGGGCAATAGCGGTCACTATGTGGCCAGATGACCTATATAAACAAAGAAAATAAAACATCACCATAGAAAATAACACCTTAGTAAACTTAATATTCAACCTTCAAGGAAAGCTTAGGAACAATCATGCCAACTAAGTTACATGCTAAAAAGCTCAAGCTGTATATTACTTATACAATGTGGGACTGCAAAAAAACCTCCTAGAAAATGTCAAAGTTAAGTCTAGAATAAATGAAATGAAGTAAAAAAAATACAATAATAGGATAGCCTCGTATACTAGACTTTCTTAAACAAAAATATATGTCTTAAATTGGTTACCATGCCCTAGATTCTAGAACTAAATCTACTCTTTACTAAATTATGCCACATCATTTGCACAAGCTACAGATCAAGATGACATGCATATTGAAATAATGAAAAGGACACTAAATTGACACTAAAGAATACAAGAAATTGTAAAATTGACTTCAATGTGGTCATCTCTTTTAGAAGTGCATACAAATGCATGTCTACATTAATGTAACACTTAAATTTAAAATCAAAGAGAAGCTATTACTTCCTTCACAACTGCCAGATGCTTTTGAATTGAGCAATTTATTTACCTTAATGTTTCCCCATCACTTCCATTCGCTGATTTAATCCTAAAATTGGAGATAAACAACTTCAAGCCCAGTTTGAGAATTGTAATTAGAGCTAAAGAAAAGAAACATTCCATACTTGATATTAGCAAGGACAAGAAAAAATGAAGAGTTAAATGATTTTCTTCAGAGAGAGAACGTAATAGCAACTGAACACATAACAATAGGAGCACAAGTTCTCATGCATTTAATGTAGTAGGATTTTAATTATCTATTGGCATTCATGTATCATACATCAATATATGGCAGAGAAATCGTATTGCTCAATCATAGCATTTGGAATTTTTTTCATGATTTCTTAATAAAGCTCATACCTAGTTCAATTACAATATTGCATAGACCAATAGAGCAAGTCTAGAAGCTAGTGGTAATTTTCTACATATAGTTGCATACAAAGGAACATTAACCATATAAATTCCTTTTCAACCAAACATGGAAAATATATATGAGAGACTAGAATTTATCCTTGTTTACAAAATGACATCTCCACAAAAATTTCATTGAGTCCTGCTTGCTTCCATCAACATCCTGAATCATATGTCGCTCCCCCTTGCAATTTAGATCGTCCTTTAAAGAACAAATGGACAGCTTAAATTGTAGAAAGCCACAAAATCATGATTAGTATCGAGTAAATATGTTGTTTACTCTCAATCTCCTTTCATTGTTCAGATAAATCTATATATGTTCAGCAACAAGGAACTATAACAAGACAAATTGTATTGAAAAATAAAGTTACTTGTTAATTCCTACAACTCTCATCCGCTCATCAACATGTCCCATATGTCGACATGAAATGCAACTAAAAAAGATGCAATGCACTTCTCCACTATTGAAGGAACATGAGCCTACTTGCTAAAGAAATCAAATAGGATTTTCATAATCTAATACAATAAAGTAGTTGAGGCACAGTCTTGTCTATCAATATCATCTAAATATTGTATGTATAGCATTGACCATGTGTAATGTAGTTGAGAAGAGATTAAGAGAGGAAATTTGACCTCTTGATAGCTTGTAATCTTACCACTGAAAAAGGAGATGCCTTTCCATTGTGTTGTCTTTAGATTGTTTAAAGAAGGATGGCATAATCCATAAAGCACATCCATGGCACACTGAGATGATTGTAAAGTTGTTTCTCTAACTAAATAATGGCACACTGCCAGAGCTGCTAACCAAAGCCATGGTAAAATCAAGAAAGGCTTGACATAGTATGGTGAAGTTATGAAAAGCACAGTTGTATACACAATCTTTTAACATTGAATACCAAATTCATAACCACAACTAAGTACTTGATACCAGATCCTATACAAACCAAAATTACAAATTCCATGTGTAACTAGACATAGAGCAAACAATTAGGCTATATTATTTCAAACAAAAAACCTATGCAAAAAGGATAAGAGCTTGCAAAATATAAGTCGAAAAAAACAACCTTCAATCAAAGGTTCCCATTTAGCTAATAACCCTAACCTGAATTCCTTTCTTACGCCAAAATTTGTCAATTCCATATATGCCATCATATTTAACACCACGCTTTCTGGTGCATAAGATGAATGCTTCTCCTTATGAGACCCAAAATTGACTTACAAAGATCCAAATTAAACTTATATTAGCCACATAATGAATGAACTGCAGCCTGAGGCTGGCTGATAAGTTAAAGCACACACGTAGATATCATGCTCTGTCACAGTTTCAAGCTAAGCCAATTAAAAACATACATGACAACAAAGACTGGATAACGCTTCTTACATCTATCTCACACTGCCTCATTAGATTTATCGAACTTCTGATCAAAATACTATTCTTTATTTCTTCTCTTGTTCACACTAAGATCTCTTCCACCACTACTGAGAACATAACAAAGTCATAATTTTTTATCAGAGAAAGTGTTAATCCAAAAAGTGGAAGCAATTTAGTATCATTGGCATTTTTATTAATAAAAATTCAATAACAACAATGAAAATCATTTTTATGTCACAAAAGCATGCAGATTGTGCTTTCACCATAAAGTACTAACGCTTCCTAGATGCATATTTTTAAGCAAAAGAAGAAGTTGCATACCTTCCAGTTACCAGAGAGGAAAAAAAAAAACACCATTCACCATGGTCCTCATCATCCTCATACCCACTAGACAATGTTACAGACTGAGTGCCATAGTGAGACTGCCCAAAAATACCAGCAACATGAGGAAGATGAGCACCACACCGCCTACATTCCATTATGTCTCTCGAGGCTTTGCTTAGAATACCATGTAAAGAACTAAACAACCAACAAATTTCGGAAGCTCCTAAATTTCCAAAGAAGCTGAATCTTGCACAATCGTATCAGATGCAGCACTAAAAACTCTAGCAATATGTTCATGTATTAATTCCAAAATAAGGTCATTATCATAATAATCTATCTTAAAATGATGGCAAATACTCCCCTAAAATTTGACAAGATCAACTGCTCAAAGATCCCCAAGGCAATCTGCACACACCAATTTAAGTCTTTTGCCTCTGGTGTCCTTAACTCCTCTGCACAACCCCCACGTGATTCTTGAAGAATTTGATTCACATTATCCAGAATGGAAAGGTTGGGAAGCATGGGCAACTCAAGCAGTTGTTCCCCTAGCAACTCCCTGTTCTTCACTATCAGTTTTTCTAATATTTCCACTAGTATATCCAAATGTATAATATGTTGATGTTGCTCTCTCTCAAGACATGGCATAAGTGTAGCCACTACCTGAGGAGAGACTTGAAGGAGATACTTGAGCAACCTTTGAATGAATAAATTCCACACATGCAGACCTTCATATTGAAGACTCTCTTTCTCTACAACATGCATAAGTAAAACCATAATTTTTGGTACAAATGCACTGAGGTGAAGACCAATCATTTCAATCAAATTTTCCAAACATCTCAATGCTTGCTTTCGTAATGACTAGCCATCAATGCACAACATTTTTTTATCAATACAAAATTAAAAAGTCCAACAAAGTAATTCCTTAAAAATCCTAGAATATTATCTGATCCAATGACAAGACGAGCCACGTATTAAATCATATTTGGAACCTTTGATAGACTTTCATCAATATTGTCACTGTGAGCATCCCTAAGGAAATGTACAAACTCCTCAAGCAGAACTGGCAACACTCTAATATTAGATCCTGTGTGGGCTTCATAGAATTGCATTACAGTAACCAGTTCCTTTCAATTTGAGTGAAGAAACACAAACGATAAAGCCTTGTGACACCATTCCAGCAGAAAAACTGGAAAAATTGTATTTAACTATGTTTCCAATTCATGCAAAGTATCTAATGCATGGAAATTATGCTTTTGTAAAAGTACAAGCTTTGGAAGAACAACAAGGACCATCTCCTGAACAAGATCTACACTTGGTATACCCAAAATTACCTCTGCAAAATCACTCATCATAACTAGGCGTGTGACAAACCTTGCTTTGAAGTATTCAAACGGCTCATCTCTAATTCCACCAAAATTGAGAAGGATTGATTTGATTCATCCCTTTTGTTTAAAACTCGCAGATTTATGTATTAATCTAGCATTTTTTGCTCTTACCCAACTATTTGAATTGTCAAGTTGATCAATCAATAAAGCAAATGAGAGGAAAAAAAATAAAAAATCCATGGACATCAGCCCTTTTCATAATTTCTACTACCATTTCCAACAAAGTCTTAAATACATCTGGATCCTCAATGGCTTCCAAAGAATGTTTCAATATTCCAAGCATATTTTCTTCTTTGTTTTGTTGCATGCATCATCATCTTCAAACAAAATATCCATTACATTATTCTCAATGAAGTAATGGATTTTCAAAAAAAATTATCTCCTCACAACCTTCTTCTCATAAAGTGGAAGTATATCTAGGAATTTTATCCACAAAGGTTTTGTTCCCAGAAGACCACTTTTGATTGCATGGCATAGAAGACGAAAAATGCTTCCCACAATAGTGACATGAACTTGCTCTAATGATTCACTAAAAAGAAGTCAAGAAAAGGGAGACTAACGAATACTGAAAGAAAACTCTACCAGTTGTATTATTAAGCATGTCTTTCCTTTATATCTTATATAAAGTTACATCACGGTCACTTTTCCCTGAGTTACCTGAAATTTGTTTGTCACATTGAGCACAAAAGAATCCTGATATAAGAACATCTATGTTTCCCAAATTCACTTTCAAACCAACATTTTTGTGGATTTGACACAGAAAGTTGGTTACATAATCGGTTGCTAAAGGAGTAGCAGATAAGCATACAATGTATCCAATATCATGAGCTACAATGTCACAAACTTCGTCAGATTTGTCTTCAACAAAGACCTCCAATCTTCTACACATGGTTGTAATAACATCATAGCTAGAATTGAATGCAAGAATTGGCATAGATGCAGCATCTTCAGCTTGGACATCAGCAATCTGATCTTGCAATGCTAAGTCCAAAACCTCAAAGATGTTTTCACTCATTGCTTTTATCCCTATCTTAGGCAACATACTGGTAATTCTACACTGTGTCTTCTTGATGGTATCGGATTGGATGTCAATTTCAGAAAACAACCATGGAAGTTTCAAAAGTGTTTTTGTGTTCACAAATCTTTCTCTACTGCTTGTATTTTGAAATGTCTGAGAAAACACACTTAGCATTGAGAAAATCTTTAGTTGTACATTCAACAATGCATCTAGGGCATATGGCATATAAAGTATGAAGGAAAGCACCCATGGTCGAATCATAAATAGTGGTCCATTGAATGTACAAGCTTCTTGATAGGAATGACTTCTGCGTCCAGTGGTGATGATGCTAAATGTATAAAGTCAAAAAAAGGCCTTTGTAATGTATTGTCTCCTTAAGTAAGTAAACTACAAGATGCAGACATAAACGATGAGCTAATAAGGCCTTATACTTGAAGCCTTGTTTCGACAAGGCATCTATTCAGCAATTTCAACATCCAAGAGGCAAATGGTTTCTAGTGTGCCTCTCCTGTAACATCAATTAGAATACCCACACTGTCTGGTGACTTGGAGAAAGTAGGAAGGTCACAGAAAGGTGTTGGAGAGCAGCAGATATAAACTTCAGTAAAGGTCATGTCAAAGCATGTTATAGACAAAGCATTAGAAACTGTGAAGCTGGATTCAGTTGTGTAAAATGATGCAACATATAGTAGGTATGCCACATGATAATTACATCAAGTCCATTTTCTGTAATAGGAATTCATGACCAACCTGGCTGCTAAGGAAGCATGTATGGTTGCCCTGGTGTAAAATTAATCTCTCTCAAAATTAAGTGTGACTCCTTCACCCAGAACATAGAATGGACTAGATAAGTAAGTTTCCGCAGGCTGTGAAAAGAGAGTTTTGGACAAATTTTGGAAATTTTCTACAGAAAAAACTAACTCTCAAGCATGGCAGGAGAAGATTGATGCACATCTTCTAGTGCCTGATGAGTTTTGACAAAAAGAACTAAAGAAAATTTCATGAAAAAAGTAGCAAGCAAAGTTCATGTAGGCTAATAAATCCAAAATAAAATGAAGAAGACCAATACTACTTTGAATTCATCGAATGTGGAAATTAAAATAGTGTAGGGGGGTTGTTTCTAGCTCAACACTTCACTGCTTACAAATAAACAAATTTATACAACCTGTAGCAAATATTTGAGGACAGTTTGATGTGTTTTTACATACTTGAAGAGGCCAAGCCACTAGTGAATAGCTGATAATTGCCAACAAACTATACTCAGCAGTTAGAAAAAATAAGGTAACATGAAATATTATATAGTATCAGTCACACATGCCTTCTGAGTGTTGAGTGATCAATTTTTCTACCTATGAGGAGAAGATATGACTTTCTCTCAGATCTATTTCATTGTTCAAGTCTCACTTGCATCTCTAGCGATAATTCAAACACCTTTTTCGGATTTGTTCATCAAGGAAAACAATTGATATGTTGGCCAGATATATGATTATAAGGAACTCACAATTTCAACAAATATTTCAAGGGTCATTACCCCTTTGAGGAATTTGTTAATCAATGGAGAGGACACCTTATATGAGGGGAAGTCACCTTGCACACATTTCCAAGCTATTATGATGAGGATGTCCACTCATTGATAATTACTTCATCTTCTCCTTTGTAGATTGTACTTCTACCTTGGGATTTTCAAATGGAGCCTTCTGCATTGAATATTGATAGAAATTTCTACTCATGATGCCACAAGTGCCACTTTATTGGAGTTTTGCATGGTCTTTGTGCATCCATTCAAGGTTTGAAGAAGGAATCCACTTGGAGGAGGAACCATACTTCATGGTGCCATTTTTGGAGGATTGTTTCAAAACCAACTCCATTATCATGTTATTGTTGACTTGTATCATGGAGTTGGTTGCTTGAGAGAATTATTGTAGTCTTTTTCTAAAATATTTTCATGATTTTTCTTGGAGTAGAAAGGGGATCTCAACATCCTATTGCTATCTTTAATATAGAGTTGTTGAGGAGGTTTGAATGGTAATATTTTATTGTATTCCTTGCAGAGAATACTGAAACTAGGAAAAGGTTGCACTAAGAGCTGTGAGCATGCTTACAGTGCTTCAGTTACAACAAATGACACTATGGCTGCTAAAAAGAAGTGGTAGCAACAAAAGTTCAAGGGTTGGGAATAACACTAGCCATTCAAAAAGGCAAGAAGGAGATACAAACATTAAAGATCATTTTCCAAAACATTCAATAGGTGAAAAGACAAAGATTCCTGGACAATATGGTTTAAAAAATTTTGATGTATTATTTGGTAGGGTCTGACATGCATTAGATGTCCCCTTATTTGCTGCAACTGATCAATCAATGGTTGCAATCACAGCCTTAGTACTTGTCAAGAAGTTCTGTACTCTAAAGTTGTTATCCTTGTTACTTGGTAGAATGGCTTTCATTGACATTATCGATGGGAGACTTTTGAAGGAAAGGGAGATTCATATTTAGTGCGGTTAGTGTTTTTTGAATTTTCAAAAACAAAAGCTTTGCAGAATTCCACAATAGACTGTGAAGTGTGTGGTATATGAATTAAGTAGATAGTGCTACTTAAAAGGGAAAATTTATATGCTAGTGTAGTCTGGTATTTGAAGATGCCTCATACAGTTTGTCGAAGGAGGCTGTCAGCGACTATGGTATTTTACTAGCTGATTGACTACTCTTGTACATCCATAAGTTTTGCATAATCACTCCAGGTTTGGTTTTCTCTTTTACTAGCTGATTGACTACCCCTTTACATCCCAAAGTTTTTTGAACAACTTCCTCTATAGGAAGTTAACACATGGCATGTCAAAACCTTTACTGATAAATTATTGCACATTCATACAGGAGCATTGCCTTCCAAGGAAGATTTGGATGCTTTAAAGATTTGACTGTTAGAAAATGAATCCACTTTGGAGAGCACCCAACCAACGGTCAAATGAGGTTATTAGAGCAGATTTTAGGAAGGAAAATTCATTCTAAGGGTGGGCATGGACGCTGTAAGGATGAAATTTGGAAAAGGATACCACTTAATGGCACAAGAAGCTAAGAATAGGGCAGTGCTCCACTTTACAAGAGATATCGACACCATATCTCCACAAATCAACCACTAAATGAGATACACCTTATAGTATGATGACACTTGGCAAGATTGACGATTTCCAAAAGGGGCCATATAGAAGAGCACTCCAACCTAAGAGACATAGACTTTTGTTGATGTTTTATTGTTATTTCTTTGAAGAAAAGATGAATCCATAGCTTTCTAAATTATTCCCTATAACATTGTATTAGAAAGTTATCAGTAAGATAGACTATAAAAGGAGGAGGACTATTGACCTGCAAATTAAATTAATGTGGAGGAAAACCCCCATAGGCCAAGTAGAAAGTTCTTTGCAAGAAAGGGAGAAAAGGCCCATGGCAGATTTATGCTTCCGTCATTGTCTTCCTTTCTGTAGGTTGGATTGACGTGCAAGGCTGCCATTGTAATCTGCTAGTGTGCCCTTCTTATCTGGAGGTGGTGCTTTTGGCCATGGAAGAAGGCTTTGGCAGTGATCTTTAAACCTTTCATGCTGGAAGAGAAGAACAAATTCTAAGAAGGAACATGTATAGGTTTCCAGCGCAGATTTCTAGGCTGAAAAGGTGGTATGGTTGCACGCATTTCCAGACATTTAATCCTTGTCTGATAACCCATTTTTCAAGAAACAAAAGCAGTTCTGTCAGCATGAATTTCAAGGAGAATTTTGCAGTTCTGTCTTTTGAAGCTCGAACTGCATGATAAGAGAGATATAAAATTATGCGTGAAGATTAATACCTTATCTGACATATTCCTAGTCTGTCAGGTCAAATCTGATGTGGAAACCCAAGGTGATTTTGTCCAGGCTTTAGCCACTAAGGTTCGAGCATGTGTGTACAAGAATATAGATATTGGGGCATTTTTGAACTGGTAGGATGAGGATTTGTCTTTCTTGGTATGTATCTTGACTTCATGACATTGACAACAATTCATGTATTATTACCAGCATTTAATACAGTTGCATTTTATCTTTGATGTAGACAGATACTACTCCCATGTTGTTGATTTTATCACTGTGAAGCATATTTTCATTAAACAAAAAAATCTGATACACAGTTGTATCTTAAAGCCACTAAATAACCATAGCATTCAAAGGCCTAAACATAAAATATTCAAAAGCAAATCTGACATCTCATAACCTTGCTAGGACTCTGAACAAGCATAAATACTCAACCACAACAAACAAACCAGTGACTGTAAGTAGAAATATGTGACCCTAAATTAACCAAATTAAAGGGGATTACATGAGAGCCTAAAGTGTATCTTCATGTAGAGTAGGCATGGGAGGAATATATGTTGGTGTCAAGGATTGAATCCCGTGGCTTGTTGACAATTATATGAATGGACATGCTATTACTCCTAGTCATCCTTTCATTCATTATCACTTTTTTGCTACAAGTAGATATGTTGTTAGTGCTGTGAAATGTTAACTAGACTTGAGTAATGTTCAGAAAAATAGCTCTTCAATGACTTCTAATAATGCAATAGCAGATTGGGCATGAAATGCTACTTGAATTCTAGCTTCAGTAGTAAGTGTTGTTCAAAGCATTGTCAAATGTGAAATTTGAGATAGTCTTTCCAACAATACAATGATGTAGATGTGTATTCTTCCAAACTTGGTATTTAATCTCTATGGAGTAGTTCTGATTTCAGCCTAGGAAGTTGTGCTACAAATCTGATTGGTTATTCCTGTTGACAAAGAATTCAAAGGTCCATTTAGAAAAAAGAAACTCCCATCATTAAAATGCCAATGTGAGAAGCTTCTAGCAGCTAAACAAGGATGGTTGATGAGGTGCAGAGCAAGTTGTCTTCACGTAGAGTAGGCATGGGAGGAAGATCAATTGGTGTCAGGGATTGAATCTCGTGGCTTGTTGAAAATTATATGAATGGCCACAATATTACCCCTAGCCATCCTCTCATTCATTATCACTATTTTGCTAAAAGTAGAGATGTTGTTAGTGTTGTGAAATGTTAACTAGACTTGAGTAATGTTCAAAAAATATCTCTTCAGTGACTTCTAATAATGCAATAGCATATTGGGCATGAAATGGTACTTGAATTCTGGGTTCAGTAGCAAGTGTTGTTCAAGGCATTGTCAAATATGAAATTTAAGATAGTCTTGACTCTTTCCAACTATACAATGATGAAGATGTGTATTCTTCTGAACTTGGTATTCATCTCTATGGAGTAGTTCTGATTTCATCCTAGGAGGTGGTTCTACAAATATGATTGGTTATTCCTATTGAAAAATAATTCAAAGGTGCATTTAGAAGAAAGAAACTCCCATCATTAAAATGCCAATGTGAAAAGCTTCTAGCAGCTAAACAAGGATGGTTGATGAGGTGCAGAGCATGTTGTTTTCATGTAAAGAACGCATGGGAGGAAGATCTATTGGTGTTAGGGATTGAACCCCGTGACTTGTTGACAATTGTATGAATGGCCATGCTATTGCCCCTAGCCATCCTGTCATTCATTATCACTATTTTGATACAAGTAGAGATGTCAGTGCTGTGAAATGTTAACTAGACTTGAGTAATGTTCATAAAATAGCTCTTCAATGACTTCTAATAATGCAATAGCAGATTGGGCATGAAATGCTACTTGAATTCTGGGTTTAGTAGCAAGTGTTGTTCAAGGCATTGTCAAATGTGCAATTTGAGGTAGTATTTCCAACAGTACAATGATGAAGATGTGTATTCTTTTGAACTTGGTATTTCATCTCTATAGTGTAGTTCTGATTTCATCCTAGGAGATGGTGCTACAAATATGATTGGTTATTCCTGCTGACAAAGAAATAGAAGGCCCATTTAGAAAAAATAAACTATCATCATTAAAATTCCAATATGAGAAGCTTCTAGTAGCTAAACAAGGATGGTTGATGAAGTGCAGAGCATGTTTTCTTCACGTAGAGCATGCATGGGAGGAAGATCTGTTGGTTTTAGGGATTGAATTTCGTGGCTTGTTTACAATAATATGAATGGCCACGTTATTACCCCTAGCCATCCCGCCATTCATTATCACTATTTTTGCTACAAGTAGAGATGTTGTTAGTGCTGTGAAATGTTAACTAGACCTGAGTAATTTTTAGAAAATAGCTCTTCAATGACTTCTAATAATGTAATAGCAGATTGGGCATGAAATTCTACTTGAATTCTAGGTTTAGTAGCAAGTTTTGTTCAAGGAACTGTCAAATGTTAGATGAATTTGATTACAATCCTCTGAGCATAAAGAGACTGGCCACTGTGAGAAAAGTGAGAGCATAAAGAAGTCAATTGTAATCATACTGTACCTATTTGTTTGATCACTAACCAAACAACATCATGCAACTAATTTTATGAGTTGACACCTTCACACAACTAACCTTCTCAATTATTCCTCCTCCGCAGGAATGTATTCACATTGGCCTTCTTGTACTAGTGTTGATCCAAGCTTCCTCAAAAACATTGTATTCACAATATTGACCTTCCTGTACCCAGGCCAATCTAGTATCCACGCTGTTGAAGCCCCTGCAATCAATTCTGCAACTATGGATCTGTATTTTCCCATGAATATCTACTCCAGCAAAATCCAAGAGAACCATGGTTTCTTCAACTCTGAAGATCCACCATTATTATTGTTTCTATTACTGTAATCAATGCCTTTTCTAAATGTTAAACCCCATCACATCACATAACTAATTTTATCAATTATCCTTCCTCTGCACCAATCCATCCCTGATCGCTTTCTTCATGTTCTCTCTGGTTTGAAGATTCACAGTCCCAATATTATTATTTCTCCTTACTCAAATGTTTTCCCAACATTGGCAGTAGATACCAACAGGGACGTGAAGAAAATTGCACAGAGCTGGCCAAAGAAGACCAAACAGAGCAGTGTGGTGATCATAGCAGCTGCATCCACACTGGCATTGTGAGTCATGGCCAGTCTAGTCCTCCTGTAGAAGTGATACTCTCTCGTGGGTCTGATCCATGGACATTGAACACATACCTTGTGAATTTTTTAACTTTAGATTGATGATTGGTCACCACAACTTTTTAACCAATACACTAAGAGAAAAACGAAACAAACGACTAAAGGACTGTTAATTTAGATAATACCGACCCCAAACTGTTTCTTACATTTCTTGGCTTTGTTGTTAAAATGCCAAAGTGTTGACATTTTTTATGTAATTTAGCTATATCTATTAATAATGTGAAAAAAAATAAGTTATGTCCAGGCACTCTGCTCTCATAGGAAACACGGTTGCCAAACTTGCTGAAGAGCAGTTTGAGAACTTCTAAGTTGTATACAATAATAGCGAATTCATTTTATATTGTAACTAGACCCATCCATGGGAATTTCAAAAATCACATGACAACCAAAATGAGTAGCAGGACTATCTAGACACTAGAAGGACTTATTTACAGCCATCATGATTTTATTGACAACCAAAAACAACATTGTTACAAAAATATAGTCAGGATAGTACATAGAGCATGATCCAAGTTTGATGAAGATGGGTGGACTAACATCCTTGGGCCATGTTGTCCCTCATGGCTAGTCTTAGGTCAGATTTTGTTTTCTATTTCCAGGTTCTTCCAAACTATGGGATAGCTTTGGATCTGCGTCAGTCATTGTAAAATGAGTTTCAAAAACTTCATGGCAACCTTGCTTCCCTGGAATGCCACAGAATCCAAGCCATTTGTCCAAGTTACCTGCATTTTTGCCACCCTTGTAGATGATTGTCCCATAATCCATTTCAAGCTCATTTGTCACATGGATTTGCACAGGCTCTGGAACCTACTTAAGAAAATTTTGCTTGATCCTCTATGTGTCTACTTCCTGTTGCTTTCTTAAATAAATCAAATTGTGTTCCCTAGCCAGTCTGCAATCATTCTTCTTCAGGAATTTATGGTGGCAGTAGGTCCAAGCTAACCTTTGCTGTTTAAAATGATTGAAAATATTTCTGTGAGGGTTGTGTACTTTAAAATGCCAAGCTATAGGTTGATGAAATCCATTTCATCTTCCTACACTAATGTTGTCGAAAATACAAGTAATGTGAAGGCACCTACGAAAAATTGTTTTCCTTTAATTTGACGTTACTCCCAAACTTCACTGTTTGATATGTTATTTCCAGATTTTGGTCAGAATAAATTCTTATAAAATTATTATCCACTTCAATTATAGTTATTACTTATTTCTTGTTTTTTACTGGCATCATTTCCCGTTATAGTTTCTAAGAGGTATAGGCAGATTCAGGCTTGACATTGACGCCAACTTAACACTTGTAATTTGGCATAAGGTAATTATTTCTTCAGGGGAATTATTGTTGATATTTGTTGTCTATTTAAGAAAATTTATGATTGATATGCTCTCTTAGGTTTGAGTTCCATTTTCCAGCATGCATTCTTGTAACATTCTACTCTAGTTACTCTGGCATGCATACATGAAAACAAATAATTAGGTTGCCAAAGCCTTTGCCACATATATTTCCATATTTTAGAGATTTGTGAGGATAAATACTTAACTTATCATGATTTTGCAGGCTATAAGCCTATAAGGGCTGCAAGCACTGTTGTGATTGAACCTTATTAGGTGTTTTCTTGAGGCAACATTAGCTTCTTATGCAAGCATGGTGGGTGTTGTAACTTCTAGAGACAGCCCTGAGTTGCTAAGGACCAATACCTAGGACATCTTAAGATCAGAGGATTTAGATACATTCACTTATAAATTTCTCTAAGAGTCTTTACAAAGAATTCATAGAACAGTGGTTCAGGAATGATGAGGATTCTTGGTATTTAGCTCATGCAAGAAAATTTTTACTCATAATGGTTTCAGGAGGTTGTATGTGTTTGTGATGCTTCAAATTGGCCAAGTAAAAAACCAATGAACAGATCTTTGGATATAAGGTGGAGGTGACTTGAAGAATTTAGTAGGGGAATTCTAGAGAGATGGGCTTAATCATTGTTAGAATCCAGTTCTCCGAGAATTTGGAAGAAAAAATGTCAAGTCAGAGATGAGTGATTACAGAGTGTCATGAAACGCAATATTAAGGTTGTGTAATAACTTAACACGTGAGTGTCATCCTTCCTCTACGAGAACATATACAAATTCATGAGTTAAACTACTTACATCCAGCATCTTTCACACATGAGTCATTCGAATAGAAAATAGAGAAATGGTAATTCTAAATAAACATAAGGGAAACACATACATATTTTTCATCAATTCAATTGGAATCCAGTTTGAGACGAAGTTATATTATATTAGCCTTCAAAAAACAACTCTCCAGAATATGCATTTCAGAGCTCAAAATAGCTTTTACATGACATATTACACAATATGACCGCAAAACTTCCACAAAATCCAGAACCCTTTCTATCTGTCTGAATTTCCTTCATATAGAGTTTTCTACGGGCTCTTGTCCAGATATTCCTTCTTGATAGGCCCGTAAATACATTGTGATCAAAAACATCATGATCAAATGCTAGAGCGTGCTATGAGCATCACTCCTATAACAGGAAAAATAAAAACAACAGCGGTGAAATCATGATTTCACTGACTAAATAGCATAACTATAAAATTAAATGAAACAAAACATTTGCAGGCCATGCAGGCCGAATCCTAAAACATTCATCTGGGGCGTCGCAGGGTGGCAGAAGGTCCTTAGGTACATGGCCACATCGGAGTGGAGGATGAACTGAAGTGATGGGATGACATGGGAATCCTCGGCTGCGAAGTGAACACCACTAGCGGATGTGTGTGCTCATAACACCTCTGCCACATGACTTCTGAAGGCAATGGCACAGTGTTGAAGAGTTCGAAAAACGCACAGAGCTGAGTTAATTCAAAATAATCCAGGTTGGCCGAGAAAAACTATTTAACCTTGGCCAATAACAGAAATTTGTTTCGGAGAGATGCCACCAAGGTTTCAGCCTTAAGTCAAGATGTCTTCTCCTGGGCTGAGTCAACTCTACATTTGATTTCGACCATTCTCTGCTCATATGTTGCCCAGGGGAGCAACACACCTAACAGATCCCAACGGGATGGAAATCTTGCCTCCACGACTTTATTCTATTTATTGTCGAATGCTTCCACTCCCTTGGCAACTATCCCCAAACAGTCGATTGCCTTTGCTCGAGCATCTTCCTTCTGTATCATTCTCATGACCTCCATCACCGTCCTAAAACAGTCGAACATTCTGTGCATTCCCAATTCCTCAGTGGGGAGTTTGTTGATAAACTAAATGTAGCCCTACGTGATCAACACGTTTTCATTTCCCTCTCTGCGACTTGCATCCAACTGTGCCTTGAAGTCGCGGGCAATTCTCTTCTTATCATTAGCCAATGTGATGTATTCCCAATGATCTTTTACCTCCTTTATTATTTCAGTCCAGATCATCTGCCTGGCCTCCACCAAGGACATGTTACCTTTAAGTTGAGCCTTTAAGTCCTTGACTAATTTATTAAGATCCTAGGACTTTCTGCGAGCCGCGTCCATCTCCTTCTGTAAAGACGATATCAACTTTTCCTTTTCAATCAAGGCAACCTTCGCTTCCTCTAAATATCTGCGCATTGTTCAAGCTTTGTCTTCTAAGGCGTTCAGCTCTGCCAGAGCCTTTTTCAAGTGCTCTAAGGGATTATGTGGTTCCTCAAGTATCGAGATGAGAAAAACATGACTATCCTGCAATTGTTGCAACTCGACCAATCTTCTTTTTAGATCAGTTATCTCGTCACACTTCTAGAGGAGTATTTACGAGAGGACTTTCTTTTCTTTTTCAACTTGGGCCAGTTCAACTGTCTGAATGTGTTCTGAGCCGAGAATATTCATCTTCTGTCGTAACTCTTTCACTTTTGGCTTTGTCTTTCTGAGCAGGGTCTGCACAGTTGTCTCCTGGTCGGCTCCCTTCCTCTTTATCATTGCCTTATACTCGGCCAGCTGCTTTGAGAGAGCTTTAGAGTTTTCCCTTTTCCTTTTCAGGGTAGCTATCATCTTATCCAGCCAATTATGGGCCTTTTCCAAAGCAAGAGTGTGCTTTAATACCTCATTGTGCAGCATTTCTCCAATTTCTTTATGGAGATTCAACTTGTCGAGTAATGGAATGGATGCCAAATCGAGTATCATTTCTAGAGATTTGTACTTAGAACTGAGGGGAAAGGGATGAGAGGTTGAGTGTTATACTACAACCACCAATTGGTCATTTTCGACGTCGAGAGCCACCAAAGGCCTGGTGTGGTGTTTATCAACATACTGGGCTAGTTTTGCCTTCAACCTTTCTCTGGCTGACTGATTCTTCTCCTCGATCTTTTCCCCTAGAGGCCAATCCATTCCTGATCCCGTGTCTCTTTCCGAGGGACCCTCCCTGGGAGTAACTATATGTGAGTATGTTGAAGGCGCCTGTGAAGAAGTTGGGTCCAAAGAAACTTGAAACACCGACTTATCTTTACCTTGATCTATATACTCAGGGACCACCTCATTAGGTTGTTCCATGACCTATCCTTTAGGTCCTTCTATCCTAGGCTTTTTGTTGACGTGGCCCTCTTCTTCCACTTCCATGAAATATTGTACCATTCTATAGCTTTCTTGGTCCTGAGCCTCCTTGTTTTACGCATTGTCTCCTTTGGAGCCTCCTTCAACAATTGGGGAGTTGGCCTCTATCTCTGTTTCCAAAGGCCATGAATCAGAGTTAGCTTTCCATTCAACTTGAGGTCTAGGCTCATGTTCATATGTCGAAGACTTAATCTTCTTCCTTCTTTGTGCAATGACTCCCTCACGGTCATAATGCCATACATCTCCTTGCAGGAAGTTCATCATTTGAAGCAGCCCCTCGACCAAGGAAGTGCATGCCTTGAGTTGATAGTAAACGGCCCTACTACACTCAAGAGCTTTAAGATATAACCTTTCTTCGCAGGCACAAAATGAGTTTGGTCTGCACTCAGGACTTGCCTGGTGAACTCAAGGGCGAAGATTCTCGTGGGCATGAAGGCTGGCAAATGGAAAGGAGGAATCTCATAACCATAACCCCTGATTTCGGCATGATTCTTGAACAAATACTAGTCCCCTACACAATCTGTCTCATTGAACTGAAGCAGCTCTTTCTGTTCAGGAAAAATCCTGGGTAGAAGGTTACCATGTATAATTTCATAAGCCCTGGACATGAAATATGTGATGAATTTCATGTATCCCCTACCTTTGGGATGTTTTCGAACTGAAAGGGTCCACTCAAACACAGATTTTGGCTCTTCCCCTTGCTTAGAGAACTTGTCCAGGCCTAAGCCCTCGAACTTGTCTGCATGTGCGAACAAAAACAAATAGAACACCAAATAGTACCTGAAATAACTTGAAGTTGATAGGTCTTAGAAATGAGCCTGAACGACTGAGGCCAGAAAAGCGGGAATATCAAGCAAAACACCAGGTTGCATCATGAGGTCAAGAAATCCTAGACAAGCATTAGTTACCCAACCAACATTGTCTACCCCCAGCATACTCAAGATAATTGCTAGGATTGGTTGGATGGTGTCGAGGAAGAGAGAAAGAGGGAATTTCTCTATGGGTGGTAGAACAAACAAATGAGACGCAATAATTATCTCTAGGAGGGACCTCTATTTCTAGAGAGGAAGGTTCGAGAAATGGCACATGAGGGTTACCTCGGTGAACTCAAGGCAGTCGTGAGAAGGAGGGTAACATAGGGCTTTCCTAATTAGCTGGGGGGTGATTTCGAGTATCTTGGTTCCCTGTGCAGAAAGGAATAAACCCTTCTGCTCAATATAAGCTTTGGCAAGCCAAGTTATAAATTCAGGAAAGTGATGAACTGATGGGGGAATTTGAAAATATAATCCTGAGTCTACCACCCTAAACAAATCTTCACCTCGCCAATTATACCCCAAGAGCTCAAACCGCATATTTTCCAAATTAAAAGGGTAAATGAGGTCGCAGATCTAGGCTTGGGAGTCCATGAGTGGGTTAAGGCCAGAGGTGGTCCTTGCCTCTCGGGCTTGCGGGGTCTCTAGGGCGGTTTTCTTCATTTTATCAACCATAATCAATGAAACACAGCAAAAGAAAACAACAAGGGATCGACCAAATACCTTAAGTGACAAGAGCAACGTGAGGGAAGACCTGCACAAGTTGTTGCTTTTACCTGGGTTCTCAGCTAGTAATAATGTGAACAGTAAAAAACAATGGTCAAGAGTAAAACGCAAAGGGAAGGGGTCCTTTTAGAGTGAGGTGGAGGGTGACAATTGGAGGGCTGACGTCAAGAGGACATCAGCGAATGGACACGTGGTGCACGAAGATTGGCTTAGGACGACTAGGTAGGTGAGACTCGAGAGGCCACGTGCCCGACGTGTGCTACCGGCTTCGTACCCTGGACTTTTACCTTACTACATTTACCTTCATACTCTAACACAAGATGGGTGGTCCCCACCTGACTTTTCAGCAGGTCGATGAGCTCGCCACAAATTGGAATTTCACTCCCAGAACCTCCCTAATTAGTTAACCTATTTGTTATCGTCAGCAATTCTGACGGGTCCGCTCTGACTTCTCCTTTCGACTTGGCTGCCAATAGAATGTCCTCTGCGCAGTCCGTTGAGTCGCGCTACTGTCATTCGAGTTGCGCAATGCTTCGTCATGGGCCGCACGATCATTGACCCACCTTACTAATTGCATGTAACTTCCCACACTATCTTACCTCCCCCATGGCCTTGAGCTTAGCTCTTCACGAGATGATGTCTATGTCTATATGTTCACAGGCCAACAATGGGAACTAGGTTTTGGATAAAAATCCAAAGCCTGAAAACTATTAGTCAGAAAGTTCCTTATGAGCTTCTTAGTTGTTTTAATTTGGTGTTGTACTTATTTGACATTTGTTGCTTGTGTATTGGTTATGAACTCAATTGAGAATGTATAAGATTCCAGTTATAAATTCTTGTGTAGTTGTAGGTCATTCAATCAATCCCCTACCTACAGGATCCACAAACCATATTGAGACTGTAGGAGCACAAAAAAAATAATTTCAAGTTTCTTGTCAAGGTACTGGATGAGAAAGACAGAAATGAAATAAACAACTAAAAGACTATTAATTTAGATCATACCGACCCCAAACAATTTCTTACATTTCTTGGCTTTGTTGTTAAAATGCCAAAGCATTGACATTTTTTATGTAATTTAGCTAAATCTATTAATAATGTGAAAAAAAAAGTTATGTCCAAGCACTTTGTGCTCTCATAGGAAACATGGTTGCCAAACTTGCTGAAGAACAGTCTGAGAACTTCTAAGTTCTATACAATAATAGCAAAGTCGTTTTATATTGTGACTAGACCCATCCATGGGAATTTCAAAAATCACATGACAACCAAAATGAGTAGAAGGACTATATAGACACTAGAAGGACTTATTTGCAGCCATCATGATTTTATTAACCAAAAACAACATTGTTACAAAAATATAGGATCATGATCCAAGTTTGATGAAGATGGGCAGACTAACATCCTTGGGTCATGTTGTCCCTCATGTGCTAGTCTTAGGTCAGGTTTTGTTTTTTGGTTCCAGGTTCTTCCAAACTATGGGCTAGCTTTGGATTTGTGTCAGCCATTGTAAAATGAGTTTTAAAAACTTCATGGCAACCTTTCTTCCCTAGCATGCCACAAAATCCAAGCCATTTGTCCAAGATACCTGCATTTTCCCACCCGTGTAGATGATTGTCCCATAATACATTTCAAGATCATTTGTCACATGGATTTGCACAGGCTCTGGAACCTACTTAAGCAAATTTTTCGTTATCCTCTCTGTTTACTTCCTGTTTCTTTCTGACATAAATCAAATTGTATTCCCTAGCCCATCTGTAATCATTCTCCTTCAGGAATTCATTGTGGCAGTAGGTCCAAGCTAACCTTTGCTATTTAAAATGATTGCAAATCTTTTTGTGAGGGTTGTGTACTTTAAAATGCCAAGCTACATATTGAGGAAATCCATTTCATCTTCCTACACTAATGTTGTCGAAAATACCAGTAATGTGAAGGCACCTACGAGGAGAGGGTACATTGGGAATAAGCCTTTGTTGTTCTCCTTTAGTTTGATGTTGCTCCCAAACTTCACTATTTGATATGCTATTTCCATATTTTAGTCAAAATAAATTCTTATAAAATTATTTTCCACTTCAATTATAGTTATTACTTATTTCTTGTTTTGTTTTGGCATCATTTCCCGTTATAGTTTCTAAGAGGTATAGGTAGATTCAGGCTCAACATTGACTCCAACTTATCACTTATAATTTGGCATAAGGTAATTATTTCTTCAAGGGAATTACTGCTGATATTCATTGTCTATTTAAGAAAATTTACAATTGATATGCTCTCTTAGGTTTGAGTGCCATTTTCCAGCGTGCATTCTTGTAACATTCTATTCTAGTTACTCTAGCATGCATACATGAAAACAAATAATTAGGTTGGTAGAGCCTTTGCCACATATATTTCCATATTTTAGAGATTTGTGAGGATAACTATTTAACTTATCATGATTTTGCACGCTATAAGCTTATAAGGGCTACAAGCACTGCTATGATTGAACCTTATTAGGTGTTTGCTCGAGCAATCATTAGCTTTTTATGCAAGATGGTGGGAACTAGGTTTTGGATCAAAATCCAGAGCCTGAAAACTATTAGTCAGAAAGTTCCTTGTGAGCTTCTTAGTTGTTTTAGTTTGGTGTTGTACTTATTTGAGATTTGTTGCTTGTGTATTGGTTATGAACTCAATTGAGAATGTATAAGATTCTAGTTGTAAATTCGTGTGCAATTGTAGGTCAATCACTCAATCCCCTACCTACAAGATCCACAGACCATATTGAGACTGTAAGAGAATAGAGTAGATTAATTTCAAGTTTCTTGTCAAGGTACTAGATGAGAAAGATAGAAATGAAACAAATGAAGAAAGGACTGTTAATTTAGATCATGTTGACCCCAAACTGTTTCTTACATTTTCTTGGCTTTGTTGTTAAAATGCCAAAGCATTGACATTTTTTTATGTAATTTAGCTAAATGTATTAATAATGTGAAAAAAAGAAGAAGTTATGTCCAAGAACTATGTGCTCTCATAGGAAACATGGTTGCCAAACTTGCTGAAGAGCAGTCTGAGAAATTCTAAGTTCTATACAATAATAACAGTCATTTTATATTGTGACTAGAAGGGAATTTCAAAAATCACATGACAACCAAAATGAGTAGCAGGACTATCTAGACACTAGAAGGACTTATTTACAGCCATCATGATTTTATTGACAACCAAAAACATCATTGTTACAAAAATAGTCAGGCTAGTAATTAGAGCATGATCCCAAGTTTGATGAAGATGGGCGGACTGACCTCCCAAAGGTTGGCCCCTGAAGCTACATTGACCTGTGTAGCATCCAACTTACTTTCCTCCTGGCAAACCACCTTCCCCCTCCAATTCCCCTCTTTCCATTACCAACTTCCTAAACTCAATGACAAGATGTTCATAATACATACTGGTGGCCCAAATTATCTGTCTTACCCTCCAAATAGTCCTAGTCCAGCTTGTTGAGGACCACCCTTTGCTGGGCTACTCTCTCTCTCACCATCATGGCTATGGAGATTTTCATTTTCCAGAACATTTCAACCATCCTCAAGAATTTGGTATCTCTACTGCATGAGAAGCTTGTTAGCAGCAAAGCAACATGAAGGTATATTGATTAAAAAAAAAACTTGGACAGTGAGTGTGTGGGTGCCTAATAACAGGAATTTATGTTTGATCCCTCAGCTCTGATGTCTCAAAATTAAAAATCTATGGAGCTATATCATTTCAGGTTCAACTTGGTCGGTAAGAGAGTAAGACACTAAGTTTAAATGCATGCCCCTGTCTTATTCATTGGACCATATTCATGCTAGGATCGGGAATACACACTCATTTTTCCCCGATAAAGCCATCCTAAATTTCAAGGTCATTTGATCTAATAAATTTCCTATATGATAATGAAAACAATTTGTATCGAATGTGTATCGTTACGCTTTATTAAAACTCCATTTAGTTCAGCTTCTAACTATCTAGATTTGAGCTTCATGCAGAAGGCTCTAGCCTATTGGCAAGAAAATGGTCATACAAAAAACAGAATTTAAATAAAGAAATACCAAATTTATCCTAGGTCCCAAAATGCCTCGAATTCGGGCTATGTGGAACTTCGACATTCAACATTGAAATGAAAAGGCTGCTACATCATCAAACCATCGAGTAATTGAAGAGAAAACCTACGAAACCATGAGAAAGCCCTGAAAAGCACTTGGATAAAATTAAGGATAGGTAATCCTGACCTTTTTCTAAGCCAATTTCTGCAACTTGGGAATCACTTCATGCAATATAGCCTTGATGTATCGAATTTCAGCATTCAGGATCATGACCGCTCTCTTGTTCTTCTGGTACCAAAAAAAGCCACGGAATTTAGTAGTTTTTTCCGGCATTTTAAAAATCGAGCTAGGGGAAATGTATGGTAAACTTACCTGCTTTGCGGCCTCAATGACACAACGGTATAAAGCCTGACAAAGGTTTTGTTTCCAGAGATATGATTCTCCCTCTGTTTCTCTGTTTGTCAATGTTACTTTTCATACTTATTGCCAATGGCGTCCACCCCATTGAGAATTCGATGATGCTCGTCTTCATAATGATCATATATCGATTTCAAATCTGTATTTTTCTTCGGTTTGTTTTCCCTCATAATTCCTTCCCCACGAACGAAAAAAACAAGGATTCCAACTAAAAACTTGATTTCAAATTTTTCGAATCTGTTTTTTCCCTCGGTGTGTTTCCCTCATAATTCCTTCCTTCCTAATTCCTTCCTTCCCCGCGAACAAGGATTCCAACTAAAACCTAACCTTGATTTCAAATCTTTAGAATCTGTGTTTTCCCTCATAATTCCTTCCCGCAAATAAACAAGGATTCCAACTAAACCCTCCATTTCAAATCTCTTGCAATTTGGAAGTGAAAATGCGCTGATTCGAAATTCAAATTTCAACTCGGTGTGGAATTAATAGTGTTACATGAATTTGGCATTGGAGGTTGAATAAAGTTGTGGTAGTCCATCATTTTTTCAATGTTTGGGAATTTTTTGTGTTGGTTTATGAACTCATAATTTTGGTGAGATTTATGTGATCTCTTAGTATGGTTTCTAGTGTTGTTATAAATGAAAATAAAATTATGTAATTTTCATTTTAGTATGTTTTCTAATGTTGTTATAAATGAAGATAAATTAATGGTGTGGACATTTAGCTTGTTATTTTGCTATGATGTGATTAGTATTTGGTTAATTCTTTTTTTTTTTATATAATTTTTTCTTTTTACTTTTTCACTATTATGGTTGATGTGTGTAATTATAGTATTATTATTTTCTTTTCAAGTGTGAGTGGACTAGATTATTCTAACGATGAATGAACAGATTGAATGTTTGACTTATATTTTTTTATGTGAGAGTATTATCAAATACAACGTGTTTAATGTTCCCCTTGCATGGAAATCAACTATTGTCCTCTACATGGTGGTTAGGTTATTAATTTGCTCAAGATTCATAAACTACGCATGGCAAACTCTAATTGAACACCTCATATGTCTTTTTCAAGGTCCAACATAGGTACATCAAGTAATTGGACCTATACTCAACCGACCCTTTCCTTTATAGAGTGGGAAGTCCTTTACTCATTTCTTTGCTTGTTTGTACACTCTTCGCTAATTCTTATGATCGATGTCAAGTGTAGGCCTTTGCCTTGATCTTCACTAAGCACAATGCTTCATATTTTCAATAAGCACATTCAATAAGTAAAGCCACTTTGCTCACTAGGTCTACATTTGGGAAAATTTATTCCCTTTAATTCTCTTTGTTTGATAATGCACCTTTCTTTTCTTAGTCATTATCTAGTCATATATTTTAGTCCTGGACTAAATTAGTCATTTATGTTAGTCGCTTTTAGTTTAGTCACTTATTATCTAGTCGTATATTTTATTCTTAAACTAAATTATTCATTTAAGTTAGTCGTTTTTAGTTTGGTCACTTAAAATTGCTCAAATTTAGTAGTAATTCACTTGAAATGATTGCGGTGACTAACTTTTTTAGTCACCTAGTCATTAATTTCATCATTTTCTACTAGTGGTAACTTACTGGAGTTGAAGCCCGAGGAGAAGGCCTAAGCTTCAGAAGTATTACTGTCATACATAAATAAAGCAACAAGCATAAGAAGATTCCATGGTTCAGTCAACATCATTCTGAGGGCAACTGACCTGTTGTTCTTCACTTTTCACCAGGAAAAGCCATCCCCAAGTGGAGCCAGTGTTAGAATCCTATACCAATAGGTGTCATATATCATGATTGACTTGATAATATATGTAATATGTTCATACCTTTTCTTGTTGCAAAGGTTTTCCATATTGTCAAAAAATCAATAAATTTAAAAAATGTAAAGAGGGTATACCCTAAAAGAAAAATTAAAGGGTGAAAAGAATGAAATGGCCAAAAAAGTGAAAGAAAATGAACCCCACCAAAATAAAGGCCAAGGAAAGTGTGCAAGTCTAAATGCCACTACCTTTTTGCTCTTATGTAAGAAATAAAATTGTGTGCAACTTGTATTTTATGCCACAATTTATGAACACTCAAACAATTTAAGCTTGGCTAGTTCATCTTTCAATTTTATGTTTTAGAGATAGAGAATAAAATCTGACCAAACTATTTAATCTTGGCAGATAAGTAGATAGGTAGAGTAAATAAAAGGAGCTCAACAGTTTAATCTGAGCCCTTAGATGTAATAAAGATAGAATTAGATAGGCTTCCAGATGTAAAAGAAAAAGTGTGATAAGGGTTTTCCAGTCTAAGTGCACCCTAATAAAGAAGAAAAATGGTAGGGTAAAGTAGGTAGGGTAGGTAGATGATGTTGCATAATTACATGTGATGGATAATGACTCTAGATGTGTTAAATCTTTACTTTCATCACAAGTGCAAAGGTAGACACTACACTGGAATAATTTCAAACAAAACAAAGTCAGATTATTAACTTCCCTTCTCATTTTTCCCTAAAAATTTCACTAATTTCCCCTAAGTACTAAGGCATTTGAAAATTGGAGGGGCTCAAGGCATTTCCTTGACTTTTGGAGGGACCGGACCCTCCGCCCAATAATTGGAAAAGCCTAAGTACTTAAAATCATTCATCAAGACATTTATTCACCTATAAAAAATCTTTCCCTAAGTAAAATCCCATTTTACTTAGGAAAATCATGCAATATTTCATAAAAACCCTATTCATAAAAGCATAAGTTAAATACATTACCTTGATGTTTTACACTTAGCGCTTCTGTTCATTTTCCATATTAATTTCTAACTTATTATTTAAATCCTTATGTAAATTCCCCCTTTTCCCGTATTATTTTAATAAAATTTCCAAATTAATATAATATCCTGCCCCGTTGGTTGAAAAATAACCATATAAATTTAATTAATTGGTTGAAATTCCAATCAATTAAAAACCCAACACCCTGTTGCATTTAAAATACGTTAATTAACCCTCATGGTTAATTAAAAATCTATTCCACCAATTAAATCACCCCTAAAGTAATTTAAATTATGTTTGATTGCATTGGGCCCGCCAGTTAATTTCCTGTCATCTTCCTTTCCCGACGATCATTCGATCGACCAATTTAAGATCTACGGTTGACGTCCATATCGCTTCCCATCCTCGTCCGAACAATAACGTGCGATGGCCAAGCGGTTTACCGAATAGTACCGCACCACACGTCGTCCATCGTATGGAATCACTCGCCCTCCGCTAAAAACTGCCCTTCCCCAAAAGTTGTGCGATGAAAACCGTTTACCGCTTGCTTCTTGTGACGAAACCACCGTACTTGCTGACGTCATCTATTAAAAAAAAAAAAAAAACCCCGCCAACCTTTGACTTTGCAAATAAAACAAAAGAACCCGCGTCATTTTCACTATCTCATGCAATGACCAGTGTCCCATGCAACGAATTTCGAAACCAATTTTCGAAATTTTCCAACCGTTACCTTGCTGAAGAAAATTGCAGTAGAGTAATCCAGAGTTCATTTTCCATAGTCAGCACCTGTTTAGTCATTATTCATTTCCCGGAAAACAGGTATTTACCTAAATTCCCACTGAGCTCTACAAAAATCCTGGTTTTTGTTTTAAATTCCACACGAAAAACTGAAACAGGGTTCAAGATTGCTCTTTAGTTAATTCTTCAATTCCCAGAACTACAATTTCATTCCCAAACCTGTGATTGTGCCTGTTTTTTCATCAAAACCCGCAATTCATTTCTGAATCCACAAGAACCAGAAATGGAAATTCCCGTGGCTTTGAATGTCGCACCCGTGAATGCCCCTCATAGAGATTTAGACCATCTACCTCTAGTAGATAGGGATTTCCAAATTAAAGACCTTGTTCTCAGTGAAAATCCTCTTCGAATTTTTTTCCGCTGCAGAGATAACTACCTAAACGACTCTGACATTTTTGGATTATGGGAATCCAATATTCCCATGTATCTTCTCCCTTCAGTCCATATTTTTCCTGAAATAATCCATTACTACCATGCAAATTATGATCCCAATCAACGAGAAGTTTTGTCCCCGATTCAAACCATTCTTTTCCCAATAACTGCTCAGTCTATCAACGAAATGTTACAGTTTCAGCCTGGTCAAGCCCTGACTCCCCTTTCCGTGGGAGAATTACTTGAGAAATCTGCCAATTTATCCCAAAAAGAGTTGAATCACCTTTGCCAAACCTTCATGTTACCAGAACATCAGCCTAAAGGCCCTCCCCTTTATGGTTATACCTTTTTCACTGATGTGGGTAGGGTTATTCTGAATATGATATCTTCTATAATGGGTTTCAATACTAGTGAATATGTTGATCAATTAACCCTAGTATTGTTGTCAATTTT
The DNA here is from genome assembly GCA_034641835.2 of Pinus albicaulis. NCBI lineage: Eukaryota > Viridiplantae > Streptophyta > Pinopsida > Pinales > Pinaceae > Pinus > Pinus albicaulis. The sequence continues at coordinate 481,039,788 of CM076582.1, forward strand.
TACCCCTAGACATCCCCCTGCTGTCAAGTATGATTTTGCTTCCTACATTGTTGATAAAATCCATGATCAGTTCATGAGATTAGAGAATGAAAGAGTGTTCAAGTATTCCTCTGTTATATACCATCTCATGCTTTACTTTTAATTAGAGAGTTTCACTTTCTATGTTAAAAAACTTGATGCCAAAAGAAATCCTAGGTCTGTAATCTTTTGGTTTGCCATCACTCATAATTCCTTTGATTTTCCTTACTCTTATAATGAGTTTATTGACATATTTGTACATGCTGCAACCACCTTGTTGATAGGAGTCTCCCCTCCTAGGGTCATTAGTGACATCAAGAAAATTCTCCAACTCTCAAAACAATACAAAATAGGTGACTGGTACCTATACCGAAATCACATAGAAATCATAATATATGGGTGTGAGTTATGCCCTTTCAAGTTGCCAAAATATGTCCCAATGAGACTTTTTGCATTAGATTATATCAGACAGATGATTAATTCTAACATAGTTCATTTCTGCAATGCAAAGAAAAAGGCTCAACTCGGGATTAAAAGTCAATTAGGTCCCTTTGTCTGTAACTCTAGGGATGTTGGAAAGGAAGCTGAAAGAATATTAGAAGACTATCTCAAATTACAAAAAAAATTCTATTGGGTACCTTATGACCCAAGCAACTTTATTTGTGATAGAAGAATGAAAAACAAATTATCACCATACATTCATCAAAGAATCCCAGAAATTGAACAGTATGCTAATATGGATGAATGGATGGAAGGGACATTGATAGAACAAGATAGTGAGCAGGTCAATGTTGAAAATGTTATGAAAGACCTTCAAAAAATGCTTGATCTAGACTCTTTTGAACAGGTACAGATACCAGGTATTGGTTCTTCTTCTGCTGGGACTTCTCAACAAAATTTATAGGAAATCAGTGCATTAGCCACAGTAGCATCTAAAGGAAAGGAAAAAGAGGTTTATATACAAGTTACATAAAAATTTACAATGACAGAACAGCCTGAAACTTCTAAAGAACAGGTTCAAGTACAGATCTCTCCTACTCAGACCAATGTAGCAGAAATGTCAATTTTACAAACTCCTCTCAATATAGAAAATGGTAAAAAGAGATATGTTGAAGTAGCTACCCCTATCAGTGGGTATTCAGAATAGCTTGATGCTAAAAGACAAAAATTGAATCCTCTTCCAGAAGTGGAATATGTTCACGAAATCCCTGATAGTCAGACGCAAGAAGAATTGGGTAGTCAAAAAACATGTACAATCAGTGGGACATCCACTACTTTACAGAGAAAAGAGCTGCAAAGGCAACAAAGTGCAAAAGTATCATCTTTCAAACCACCAGTGAAAGATGCCTGGGATATTAAAAGGAAATTCATAAAAATAAAGGCCATAAATGATCCACTTAAACTTCAAGTTTACAATCAATATTTGAAGATGGCTCCTAAGAATCAACAAATATTGATGTCAGCCTATGACATTCAATAGGGTAAAATGGTAATGAGTCACTTCAAACCAAAAGTGCAGTAACCTCAAACAGCTGCAGATTATATCAGAACTAATTTTTAAGTCATAGCAAAGGATATTCATCCTTTGGATCACATTGAGCTGCATAAACAGACAAGTGAAATGATTTATTCTACTCTGACAGATAAATCAATGATGACCTAGAAATTGCAGGATTCTTTGGAGAATACTAATGCTCAATTAAATCTTGAAAAAGCCTCTTCTCAGGCTAAGGATAACAGGATAAATACTTTAGAGGAAATAATTATTGGACTGGGTCATAATCCCAAGGATGTCAAGGGTATAGAAGCTTTGATCAAGAAAAAAGATGATGATATTGCAGCCTTGAGAAAACAACTGAAGTTACCAGCCTCAAGACATCCACAGACTGCAGAAATCATAAAGCAAAATTTTGAAGAAGAATTGATAGATTTTCTCTTGAAACTGAATGAGCAACTTAATGAAATGGAAAAAGAGCTTGAAAAGGCATTGAAAGATAATCAACCTAATACTCCAGCATCTACAGGTACTACAACAACAAGTCAGCCAGCAGAATTATCAGAGGATAATATTTCCAATTTAAGTATCGAAGAGTTAATAAATTCAATGGAGGAATTGAAACTCCAAGTGACAGAACTTCAAAGAACAAAGGTACAATTCACCACTTTAGAAAAAAATATGATCTCTCGAAGATGAATGTTGCAGATAAAACAAGGGAGGTCAACAGATTAGAAAAGTTGGTCAAAAAATTGGAGAAGGATCTCACATTGGAGAAGCCTTTAAAGGAAATAAATGAAATTATTTGCGAAAATATCATCCAGTCGATAAAATATGTCTGGCCCTCAATTCAAATAATGTATGAATAGAATGATTTAGTCAAATTGGCTCTGGAAGAAATCCTAAAAGCAAGAGAAGAATTGGGAAACATTCCTGAAGAAGCCAATGAACTTATCCTCTTTTTAAATACTCAAAACAAGCATCAACTTGAAGAACTTGGAATTCAAGACAGGACAGGAAAAATTTTGGAAATAAAAAGAGTTTTTACCAAAAGAACTCAGATGCAGAATCTAGAACGAAGGTGCTCTGATATGCAAGAAGAAATCAATGCCTTTATAAAAAGATTTGATATTTTTTTGAATAAAGGATTTCCCAGTCCTTTAGTTTAAGAGGATAAATTGATGGACCTTGAAATTTATGTTGAGAAATTTGACAAGCATGCTGACAATCATGCTAGTTCCTCAACTAGTTCGTCAGCAGCAACATTGCCTACAGGAAAAAATCTTCATGATAGATTGGAAAATTTGTTTTATCTCAAGCATGAGGTAAAGCATTTGTTCCCAATTCAACCTACTTTATTTAGGTATACAAAGACTGATGAAACTCTCAGAAAGCTGCAAAGAACTAGAATAATGGAAGATAAATGGTGGGAAAATTTTTTAGAACTTTTGTAAAAATGATCCTTACATGAATTTTTGATCATTGACTACAGTAAAATTTATAATAAGAAAGATGTAAGGGTAAACAGAGGTTAAAGAGTATCAGTGCAGATAAATAATATCAGTAAAACGGAGCAGCTAGCACAGAATTACCAAAGAGGATAGCAATGAGCCAAATCTTAGGGCCTGCATCCAGCACATTCTCAAAAGAAGGAAACAACACAACATCAGTTATCATTTTTCTTATCTACGAGACCATCTATCTCTAGTTTGTTGTAACATACTTATGAGTCATCCTAGATTATATCTCAATCTGTTATGAGATATGTTTTATAATTTTTTGTATAAATACTCCCTCAATCGAAGTATTGGGGGGTGGATTGTTAGACTTTGTTGTAACATCGACTATTTTGGAATAAAGTGTTGTTGGAGAGATTTTGTGTGGCCAGCTGGATACAGAATTGATGCAAAAGACTTTTTACAGGATTCTTGCGTCAGACTAAGGATCAATAAGTCATCTATCTCTTATGTTTTGAAGTGTTATACTTGTTTATTATATCATTTGTGTCTCATATCTGAATAATTAATGAAAAGGAATAAATCATAAAGTGCTTAAGTGCAATCTTCTTTTAATCGTTGTTATTCTAAATGTTTTCTTCTCAACTGGTTTTAAACAGTGAATTCTTAATTGCTCCTGTTTTACTAGTTTATGCATTTTGATTCTTTAGTAAAGAATACTTAATTGTTATTTATTAATAATCACTCAATTTTCCTCTTTCGAATGTGTTGAAGGATTCTTAATTTCCCTTCATCCATTTTGATTCCGTTCCATTCACTTTAGATCTATAATTGTTCCCTGTTTGATTAGCTTGCCCTGTGAAACCATCTTTTGTTAAGAAAATTTATCCAATTAAGCTACCCTCTTTGACTCCATTAGCCCAATGGTCTAAACTACTCAATATTACCAAAAGCTATTGAATTTCATCACCCAAACTCAATCAAAATCCTTGGACTTTATAACTAGCCTAATATCTTTCAAAACAAAGCTAAATTTTACAGAGAGAGCCCTCTCTGGGTACATATTGGCTAGATTTTGTACCTAAAAGTTGGTTTGTGGTTACCTCGGACCCCTTTCCTCTTCCCAACAACTTCAAGGAAAATATGAGTGATAACAGATTGTAGAGAGTAGATTTGAGGACAGTTCTTTTACTGTGTCAACCTAGTTAAAAAATGAAACATGTTGGTGAGGATAGTTCCTGTTACTGTGTCAACCTCGTTAAAAAATGAAACACGTTTCCATGAGCGTAGTTATTTTCCTGTGTCAAGCTCGTTAAAAAATGAAACAAATCCTCCCCTAATTGAGTCGAGTCTTTGACTAGATCTCGTAAATGTTAAGACATATATTTAGGTTATTTATTTCAGTTCTTGCATAATTTTCTTATATTTTTGGGTCGGGTCTTTCATCCGATCTCGTAACTAAACCTTCATTCCATCCAGCTTTTAGTAACCAGTAGTCTATTTAGTTGAATGAAATGAATCTGGGGGGGCATGCGCTCTAGCAGTTACGCTTGGGGGGCATTAAAAACTTATCTCAAGCATGATTTTTCCTTTGTTTCAAGCTTGTGTAAAAATGAAACAAACCCTTTTCCAAGCATAATTTTTCCTATGTTTCAAGCTTGTATAAAAATGAAACCTATCTTGAGTCCATTTCAGTTATTATTTTCAAGACTTGTTAAACTCATGAAAATCCTGAGATTATTTTGCTATGTTTCATTCGCGTAAACCACATGAAAATGCTGAGTTCTTTCTGTCTTTTCCTGCTCGTTAATTAAATTGAAAGTTGGCCACATTAGTACATTTTTATCCCTTTTTCGAACTCGTTAAAATTTATAGAAAAAGTGAAATCATGGAGTTCTCTTTTAAGCCCTTTTCAGACTCTCTAAACATGAAAAGATTGCTGAGTACTTGACTATTCGAACTCGTTAAAGGAAATAAACAGTCGTCCCTTCAGTATAAATTTACCCCTTTTCCGAACTGAAATGGACTATTTATGAAAAAGGTATACGTTGACTAATCATGGTCAATAGAGTTCTCTCTTGCATTATTTTATCCTTTTTCGGGCCTGAGAGACTAAATTTATGAAAAAGTACACCCATGGAGTTTTCTTAAGTTTTTTCTTTTGACTCCCTAAAAATGAAAAACACTGAGTTTCTCCTATACTGGACTCGTTAAAATTTAACAGTAAAGGACCTGTCGATTACAAACAGGAATGGACCACTCCTTCTTAGGGTTCAATTTTAAACTATGTTGGACTCATCCGAAGGATGAGCTTATAAACAAGTAAATGTTATCCTCCTCAAGCTTGTAAAAAATAAAGAGGTACTTGCCAGAAATGGTGTGGGAAAAGAGAGAAAAATAGATTCGTTTGTTACACTTTGATTTGTACCACTCTTGAACACGACACTTTCTGTTGCACTTCCACCTGGGTTGGGAACATCCCTTGCCTATCAGTTAATCAAACCAATTGAAGGTATTCAGCCAGTTTCTGGGTATTAGCTTAGGGAAACTGTCACCAAGCCATCTGCAGTGTCATTATGTGTTCAAGAGGACAGTAAAAAAAACCATTCATCTGCAAACACTTGTCTCCATTCACGTTGACCATCTCTGAGTCAGTCCTTGCAAAAAATTTCTTCGAAACTTGATCTATGGTTTTGTGTCATGAGCCTACTTACGACGGATCGTTTTCTATCGACGACAGCTCATCATCTAGGAATTTGATCTAGAATCCGTCAGTACCTTGAAATTTTCATGCCTTAATGGCAGGTTTCTCGCCTTCGACAGCAGGTTGCATCATTGACCTTCGATCGAACGATTCCGTGAAATGTTTGACTTCAGATCAGTTATTCACATTTCATGGATTGTACTGAGTACTTTGAGAGCCATTTTCATTATTGGTGGTTTCCCTCACACTTTTTAACAGTTCACATCATTGACTGGCAATCAAGTGGTTTCTACCATGTTCGACTTCAACACATTTAATCGCATGGATAGAATCGTACTAGTTCTAGAAGCAAAAATCAAGACCCTGGATCTAGTTTCCACCATCCAGGCTGCGAGGATTTTTATTATTCATTATGCAGTAGACGATTCATTACATATGGCTATGCCCATGTTGTGTCTACACTATTGATGTAATATTAAAATCATTTCTGTATCAGAACAAGTTTAGTTAGTTTTGATCTAGGTATGGGAATGCCTACCTCAGCGATGATATGTATATATATGTGTGTTTCATTGAATGTTTTTACAGGGTTCCGACTGGGGTGTCCACAGGCTGATCATTGAAATGATAAAGCATATCACTCTTCGAATTATCTCAGACTTCACGCTTTAGGGGGCAAACTGTTACAATGAAATTTGTCACCACGACATTTTAGTGTCTATATGGGTTCATCATTATTCATATATTGCTCCCTTAGAATTCTAACACATCAGTTCCTAATATCAAGCCTTGAAAATAAGAGAAAAGCTCATAAAAGTCCTTAAAACACTTGTACCGCACTTTCTCTTAGCTTTGCCTATGGTCCCGCACCTTTTGGCTATAAATCATGCGTAGCCAAATGCACTTTCTGTTTATTAAGGGTGCGAACCCCTCTAAAATATTAAAAAGGCGCAAGTAAAATCTAGAAGCTCAGTTTGAGTCAGTTTTTTAAGCTTCTAGAAACATTCTTGCGGTGTAAAGATCGCTCTTTTTCAGGTTCATGCATCCCATCCATTAAGGAGCTAACCCCTTGATGTAAGGAACTAATCCCTTTGAAGGAGGACTCTATCCCTTCTCGTATGGAGCTGTAACTTCCTCTCTTTCACTATAAAAAGAGGCATAAGGCATCCTCAAAGGGTTAGAATGGAGATTTTGACAATTGAGGAGTTCAAGATTTAGTATTATTTGAGGTGAAGTGTTGTTGGAACTTAGACCCTTTTAGCTGAGATTTTATGTGGGAAAGATTACATACCTGTATGTATCTCGGTTGGAAGAGTGCAAGGCTTATCAGAGTAAAGGAGATTCCTGCTTCGGACCCCAGGAAGACCTGTACAACATCAAGGTGGACATAGTTGTAAGGTTTTTCTTACTCTGCAAAGTTAATACAAATAAATCCGTTTTTCTCAATAAGCTGTTAATTGATTGGTTTATTTTATGGATTCCTTGATCACCATAATAGATATGATTTATGAATATATGCTATGCAGGTGCTATTTGATGTTTGTTTGTTTGTGATTATAGATCTTTGAAGGCAACTCTTTCGGGTGACTGAAGGACTACTACTACAAACAAGCATTGGATCAAAGGTAACATCGTAAAACATTTATAACATTTAATTATGAATCACGATATATCTAGAGAAAGATATATTTAATTGTCCATTTGTTGCTAGATGTCCATGGGACACTTGGGAGGTCTGTCTTGTTTGCAAGAATGACTTATCTGTCCAACATGAGCCGTCATGTTTTTCATTTGAGGGAATATTTGGTTCTTCCAATGGGCTTAACTCTTTTTCATTTTCATTTTCTTGTATGCTGATTTCATCTTCATTGAACAAGATAAATGAATCAAGATCTGAATGAATGGAATAAACAGGAGTGTTGTTTGGGCTATCTATGTTGCTTACCATATATTTCATATGAGATTCTCTATATAACCTCCTTGTCTGGTTAAAGACTGGAATGGTAGCATAAGACATGTCCATTTGAAGGTTCCCTTGAAGTTTGGCTCCCCATGATCTGGATAAAAGCATGCCATACTTTGGGGGAATGTCAGCAACAACTATGTCCATAACTAGACCCTTAGCAAGAATTTGTGCTAGATTGACACATAAATCCTTGATCAGACCTAAACATTTGACTCTACTTGAATCAAAGGAATATAGGTCTTTATAAGGTTTGGTAATTTCTAGGCCTAATCTCTCCATCACTACTTTTGGCATGATATTGTGAGAGGCACTAGAGTCTAGCATGGCATTTTGTAAGATCTTATCATGTATATTTAAGTTGACATAAAATGGAGGAATGTTTCCTTCTTGGTATTTTCCTTCGACTTCAGGACCAAACAAAAATTCTGGTTTATCATCTGTCAAGTTTAAAGTATCAGTATCATTTCCTATATATATTCAAAGCTTTCAAAACTTGATTTTATATACATCCTGGGTTACTTGTTCAACTAGAGATATGCTAATTTTGATCTTGGAAATTTCTCCCTCAAGCCTGAATGGGACTAATGTTTTTGACATATTTACATTTGATTTTTCAAACATAGTCTTTTTCAGCAATTCTAATTTGTTGAGTTTTATTGGGACTATTATTTTGGATAGATTTCTCAGGGCCACTACCAGAAGTACTAGGGCAGCTTGGGTCAACACTTGGCTGGTTGGTTCTGTCTTTGTTTAAGTCAATTTTCTTAGCCATAGTGTTAGAATTTTTTGTTGTTTTTTTAGGAAGATTTTCTGAGGTATTCCTAATAGCAGTTTATGTGTTTTTATTCCTGGAGGTCTCTTAATTCCTTTTTATTCTAAGATCATATTGTCTGTGAACCTCCATTATAGCATTTTCAAACCCCAATTGGTAGTCTTCTGAATCTTCATGATTGCTTTCAGTTTGTTTTGAGGAGAATAATTCGTGTTCTTCTTTAGTGAGGAAAGCATCACCCTCACTGTTAGATCCTATTAAATTCACATGAGTTTCTTCCAACCTTTTTGTCTCCCTTTCTTCTTCTTGATCTACATATTTTTCCTGAAAAGGAGGCCTAATTTGTTGGTCATTATCTCTTTGTCTATTTTGAATAGGGTCTCTTCTGAAATTGGAATTTCTATTTTTGTTTTGGGAATTGATTTGGTTCTCTCTAGGAGGCATTCTATCATTTAAGTTTATCTTTTCTAGCATTCTTTCCATTACCCTCACTAAGTTATCAATTTTGGCATAAGATGATGAGTTTGATACCATTGTTTCATATTTATATGTAACTCTTTTTTCTAATTTCAACCTAGCTCTTTTCTCATTTAGATTTGCTTCTACACTTATAGATCCCCTCTGCATATCTTCTAAAGTTAAGGGGTCTATTTCTCTTAGCTGGTAGGCCATTTCTGGGTCAAAGCCTTCAAGAAATTTTGCTAAGGCTAAGCCTAGTGGAGGTTTCATGTTTGGAGGAAGTGCATTGTAGACACTATTGAATCTAGTGCAATAATCTTGGCCTCTTTCCCCAGCATTTCTTTTAAGGTTGCTATATTCTGAAAATATTTGGAGAGGGTTCTTTTTAATTTCCCATTTGTTCATGAATGTTTGGTATAAATAAGGGAGATAATTTATGCTATTAGGAGTTAAGATTTTAAACCATCTTTTGGCTTCTCCTCCTAAACTTTGGGCAAAGATTCTCATCTTAATGTTCTCTTCTTCTATTTCCATGTAATCAAAAGCATCATCCATTTTATCTACATGCTATTGGGCAGTAGTAGAATCAGTTCCAATGAAATGGGGAATTCTTGATTGATAATCATTTGGAAAAGGAACCAGAGGTTGTGGTAACACTAATGGGGCATACCATGCTGCCATGGTGGGAGAAAATGGGGGATTTACAAGAGGTGAGTTTGTGAAAGTGAAAGTGGGATGAAATGGAGTGTTTTGAACAGTGGATGTGTGGATGGGAGCGGTGGAAGTACTTGGACCAGCAAGCTGATTATGAGCAGTTTTTCTATGGAAAGAATTGAAGTGGTGGAGAAGCTAAAAATCAAGAGGAGTGGAAGGAGATGTTTCTCTGCTAAAATTTTGCTACAAATTTGTGGGCTCAAGGTCATATTGGTCAATATCACTGTGTGACTTGGTTCTAAATAAGTTCTTTGAATGATACAAGTCAAAGTGAGGATCTTTCAGGAATGTAAGGTCTTCTGGGACAGATCTTGTTCTTTGGATAGTCCTATTAGTAGTTAAATTTCCAGTTCTCGAAGTTTGCCACAAAATCCTTTCTGGATCATCAACTATTGTAGGAGGATTAGGGTCTGGATGAGATCTAGTATTGATCTTGTGTGAAGCCAGATTTCAAACTAAAATTTTGGAAAGGCTGGAAGTTTTAGGACTGTTTTCAAAAGGTTAACCTCTCTCAGTGTTTAGTAAACTTCTAAAATATGGTACTAGGCTTCTAAACTTCTTTATGGTCTATTTAATACAATCCTAAGGAAATCTAAAAGTACTAGTGTTGTAATAGGCCTACTGGGGCTAGTGGAGTCACCAGGTGGAAATTTTTAGCTTTTTTGAAGGTAAATGTGTATGGTCCACCACCAATAATTGACAAAAAACCAATCTAGGGAGGTTTTTGGGGTTTTCTGAGTTTCTTTTCTGTAGTTCTAAGTTTTTTAAGAGTTTTCTATACCTGAATCATCATTTAGCTAATATGGTGAAACAAAAAAAGTCTACTCTATGGCCATCATCTGATTTTATTATGATTAATAATGGTTTCTGGAGTCCTAAGGTATACTTAGTTTGTCACTGACTCAGAAGGTCCCACCGTGATTGCCAGAATGTTGGAGTCTCGTGATTTGGCAGATTGGTATACCAAATGACAAGGCAAAATGGAACCAGTCTTTGGAGTCCTAGGACCTAGCCTTCCTGGACTCAGAGAGGGATCTCTCTATTTTTTTGCAAAGGATACGAACTTGTTTGCTTTGTAGGGTTGATTTTAGGCTTGTTATTAAGTGTGAGGTTTTTTGTTTGTTTTTGTTGGGTATAATGATCAAAAAGCATAGATAGAATGAGGAAATCTCGAAGTCATGGGGCAATGGATTCAAATGGAATTCATGATAAGTTCATCAATGGATCGGGGAGTATCATAGGGAAAATCTAACTTGGCCAGTGGATCTTCAAGTTTTAAGGGGAGTTTATGAGATGGAAATAAATTGTAAGAATGAAAAGTAGGGTAAAGGGCAATTAAGAATCCTTTACCATATGTAATTCTCAACAAAGGGACTTAAAATATCACAAAATCATGAAGAGGCAATCAATAGACAGGGAAAACCATAAATTCTACAATCCACACTTCAACAACTAATATTTCAAGACAACTTTTACAATGAAATATAGAAGGCAAGAAACTCATTTAACTTCTAGTGATTTAATCTTCAAGGACATAAAACACTTAAGGCACACATATAACTATAATCAGAGAAGAGGGAACTCCTAAACATCCTTGATTATAACTATGAAGATCTCTAAAACAATTATTTAAGAAAGTATAAAGGGTATGATCAAAACAAAACCTCTTTGGAAAACATTAAATAATGATACTTTAGAGAGAGACTTCAAAAACAATGTTTAAGTGGTAGCAAGTAGGCAGGGAAAAACATAAATCATGCTTGAAACCAACTGTATTCAACTATTTATGAAATAAACAGGCTTATGGGGTCTAGAGAGTAATTAAAAATTCTCTAAAATGTCCAAGAAGAAGAAACATTAAGGAAGTGAAGAATAAACATAACTAAGGTGCTTTCAAAAGACATTTCTTAGCCTAAAACGTTTATTCTACTGCAACACAGAAAGGTGGAAACATAATGAAATAGGAAATAACAATAACAGATTAGAAGCACTTCACCAACAACCAAGCTCAGGGATCTAGTGATCTAGCCTCCTCCATCAACAAGCAAATCAAGACATCCACAAGTTCCAAGACTTTAATTTCCTTTCAACTTCTAAGAGACTATGTATTACTTCAAAGAGTCATCAAATGCCAACAAGATAATGAGTTCAGATGCAGTATTTATGCTGCAAATGAGGAGGTGAAGCCTAAGATAGGGTTTCAGTATAATTTATTACAGAGTAATTGCATTCCTAACCTTGAAGACCATGCAAGGCTCAAGGCAGGAATATTTGCAGCTACTTCTATGTTTTAATAACTTATGTCTTAACTCCGAAGGAAAAATAGGTGAATGTGTAGACTTTAAGGCTTATTCATAACTTTTACAATAACTGTTTGACAGATAAAATATCTCCGACTCAGCTCAATAACTGTATAATGCTTTGTTGAAGGAAATAAAGCACTTAGGTGGCTAAAAATATATTTGAGAGGAATAACTATTGTGAACTCAGTCATTCAAATTTGTCTTAGGTCAATCTGTCCTTTTTTTTATCTTTAATCTATGTTAAGCCTTAAACTCTGTCTTTATTCTTTACTGTCTACTTTGCATCATTTTTTCTTCAATTTGTTTTGATCTCTGTGTTGTTCCTTTAATCTTTTGATTATTTCTTTTGATCCTTTTCCCTTATCCTTTTAATATTTCCACTCTCTATTTTCTTTCATTGACTGCTGCTTTGACTGGCTAACCCTTTTGTTTTGTCTTCTAATTAGGATTAGTCCCTTTTAATTCTTCATCTTTCTTTCTTCGTTGTTTCTCTGTTTTTTTGCATCTTCTGTGTGCAAGGGAGGCTTCTCTTTGCAAGAAAGAGGGTTTATGATCATTCAATGATCATGTTTCATTGATGGTTGATCTTAATGCAGGGCCTCTATCCCTTCTATTTCGAATAAAATAGCATGATCGTCACCCAACGTCTTAATCAACCCTCATCGGACTGTGGGAGAGCATGGTGGCCCTTTTCTAACATTAAACCTGCACAAAAACGCAAACTATTAATCTTAAAAACCTCTGAGAGGGATTTTACTGCATTTTTTTGGGGTTTGGAGCTGTCAAAAGGCGTTTGCAGAGGAGGAGAGGGTGGAGAGGGAAGGGTTTTAGGGGTGGAACTGGGAGGAATTCAAATGAAGGCAGGAAGAAATTTGAATTTGGCGTGGACATGAAAGGCGGTTTTGATAAACCAAGGTGCTTTATCGCGCGGGTAAAGGGCATTTTGTGGTTTTGGACTAGATGCATGCAATACCATAGAGCGTATGTCGCATGGCAAGGTGAAAACCGCCTATTTCGCGCGGGTTGAGGGTTATCAAACTCATCGCATCTTTCTACGCGATATGCGTTCTGGGCCGTTGGATCCCACGCGATGAGATCAATAGTGCAGAAATATCTGAGGAACGCTGAGCAGATTTGGAGGGTGGAGCCCGGGGATAGGTAGCACAAAATCGTTAGTCAACGGGGTTTAGTGGAAGGTGAGCCTGGGGTTTTAATAGATAAAGGGTGGATGTAGCCTTTTTCTCAAAGGTTTGATGGGGGGTTCATATTAATGATGCGGGGAGTGGTTAGTCATCAGATCAGGGTCCAAGGCTCCAGATCGATGGTGGAGATGGCCCGACCAAGGGTGTGGGAGAAACGGAAAGGAGGGGGCCCACACTTTAATTTTTTCAAAGGTTTGGGTCCTTTTCATAAGGTTTTCGGGGTTAAATAAAATAAAAGGGGTGAAGTTTTATTAAAATGAGGAAGGGAGCTAATGAACAAGAGGAAGCCAAGGTTCTATGCGAACAAAGGGGGCTAAGGCTTTTAAGCAGAGAGGGGCTTAAGGCATGCTTTATACAAAGAGCGGGCTTTATACATAAAAAAGGGGTTTGATGTATAATTTAAAGGACCTGATAGGATGCAATTTATTTTTAACAATGTAAAAAGAGGGTTTTTACTTTGTTTAATATGTTTAAAGGAAAAAATGATGAAATGAAGGGGACTGATGAGGGTTTTGAGAGAGAAGGGAAAAAGTGGGCTTTTCAGATGAAGAGGTTTATAAATGAGGGTGAGGTGTTTGAAATGAGGAAAACAGGCTAAGATGAGAAAATCCATTTTTGCAGTGGTGGGGGAAGACCTTTTAGGAGGCAGAGACGAAAATATAGTGAAAAATAGTTAAACTTAGGATGATGAAGGAAGTGAGATTTCTAAAACTCACAACATTTCTCAAATGTTGTTTCTAGAAATCTAGGATCTGAATTTATTCATATTTTGATAACAGTAAAAATTACTGATGACTAACAGCGTGCATATCTACTGGCGCTGAAAATTTATTTTTCTTGGAAATCGAATGTGTGGCACCGCTTTCGTTTTTCATGGCATACTGATGATGGTGAAACTTACAGTTTGTGGAATGGACCTTCTGATCCCCTGTTATGGACCTCCGAATTTTTGGAAAAGGGCAATAAATATGGGATTATGGCCCTAATCCTATTCATTTGTACTTGCTGAGTTTTGGAAGATCAAAGTTGCTTTGCAAAGCCTTTCTTGTCGTTGCGATTAGCTCGTGTATCAGGGATTAATGATATTATGCCGAGGTAACTTTCATGATGTCCTGCATTGTAATTTCTTCTGTTTGAGGGTGTCGGGGGTCGTACAAATTAGGTTTGTACGACCTCTGAGTGACTTTTTTCCCTAGATTGCACGAGTGATCTAAGTAAAAGGGTGCCTCCTTTGTGCGTGATTTTGAGGGAGAGGCATGTGAGGGCGCATTTTTCCCTCCTTTTTGCATGCAAAGGCGCGTCTGTGAAAAATACAAGTGCGGAAGGGCGCACCTGCCTGAGGGACAGGCATGCAAAGGCCATGATGACAAAAAATTTTGATTTTTTATCTACTTTTGATGTTTTTATCTGTCCTGATGGGTACCTATGTTGCTTGGCAGGTTTATGTGGAGAGAGCGAGACTGGCCTGAGATCCGGACCGCTCTAGTTGCTAATGCTGGGGCGCACTGTCAGTTGGCCACATGGGGCCTTCTGAAATTTGCTGAGAATGAGTTCTTGCGGTCCCAGGATTGTTTGTTACATTACATTATATAGAATTGGCGCAGGAATCACAACATATTCGTGTTGCGTGGGACGAACCTAGTGATTCGTCTTGAGACAGATATTTACTTTGTGACTAGGTTTCTACCTCAGGGTGAGGCTCTGAGGTACCCACTCTCTACTGGGAGAGTGAACCTTGACAGATTCCAGAGGCGGCATTGTGGTGGTGCGCCTCTTACTAAGGGGTGCATCAACATTGAATTAGTGATAGATGTGGAAGAGTGGTGTGCTCTGGCAGTTATTGTGTGACTGGTGGGGTCGGTTGCTCCACGTTGAGCATCTAGCCTGCAGGTTTGAGTTTTACGCCGACTGAGGAGCAGGAATTTTTTTTATTTTGCTCATTTTTGTTTTGATGGCATGGTGTCGTAATTGAACAAGGTCCAACGTGGATCGAATTATTTTTTTTATGCCAGTATCTTATGCAACATTATGTACAAGCGAGTGGTGCTGTTGAGGCCGGTGGTGGCAGTGCCTATTGGGGGGCTGTGGGAGCCACACATGAGGAGGTGGGATCCGGTGATGCCACAAGGTGGTGGCGGCATGGTGGGTTGTTATTAGAATGACACAACAGAGGCCTGGTTTGAGGCCAATACACAGATGTTCTTGCCATACCCGTATGTAGGAATGGACTTTCGGGGTGACCCAGGCATGGGTCTCCCTTTCGATTATGTTTGGGGACCTGCAGGTATGCATTTTATTTTTTCTGCATTTGTTTGAGTATTTATGTACTTATGTGTTTTGTTATTGACACTGAAATTATTTCGGTTACTTGTGCAGATGTTGGCGAGGGAGGTCACCCCATGGCTCGATTGGTGGGTCACGACCCTCCACTTCGACCTCGAGGTGGTCAGGGAGGAGGTGTTGTAGGTGAACTGGGTGGGGATGGTACTAGCCCTTCTAGTGAGGGAAGCAGCTCGGCTATAGAAAAGGTTGCTGTCGGGCAGGCTCATGCTGATGCAGCCGAGGTTCGCAATGCAGTACTGACAGCTCAGGCGGCTGCTCTTGAGGACTTCTGGGGTCGAGTGGACTGCTTGACCGAGGGTATGCCTGTGCAAGGTTTCATGGATGACCTCGAGGAGGTTTGGTTAGAGACGGTGATGGCCCGTGAGAGGGATTATCGACCCACTCTATGTTGGGTGGCGATCGCGGTGGTGACAGCGACTCCGGTGGTGGTACTAGGAGCGGTGGTGGGTCCAGGTGCTCCTCTTGAGGGAGCACCCCCTAGAGTATTTTGTACATAGGGATAGCACCCATTATGAGGATGCTTCCCATATTTTTTGACAACTTTTGTATCTTTGTGTTGGCCAGAGGGCCAGGGACACTATTTTTTGTACTCAGATACACATATTTTTTTATATATATATGAGAGATCTTTTTTAGGCGCTACATGGTTTTCTATTTATTTTGGTCTATATATTTTTTGTTATGCTGATGGATATCTATGTTTTTGTTTTCTATGGATGATGGCATATTCGAGATGCATTCCAGTCTAGGATATTGTTAGCTATGAAATCATTTGTTTGGTTTTGATTCCTTGATACATGTGAAAATGTAATGTAATCAAATTGTCTGCTTAATCTTTTGGCACACAAATATTTTCCAAACAGGTGCGTGTCTATGGTCTCAAATTTTTGGTTCAACTGCAATACTACTAACTGGGAATCGAGGTAGATATGCATACAACGAATGCCCTGATGGAGGGCATCGCACATAAGTCCAACGACGATGTCATATTCTACCTGATTGTTTGTTGTTGATCCGACACACACACCGTTTGAACACAGTGGTGATCGATCGGGGTGATAGATGACCCAGGCGGCTGCAGCTAAGTTTTGAGACCATCGCGATGCTCCATCAACAAATCTAAAATAGGGTTCAAGTTGGTGATTCATGGTGGCACTTTGAGCGTGCTTTAACTAAGTCTTCTGGTCAAAAATATTTTGGTGATTGGATTTTGTGTACTCTTATTCTAGGGGAAGGGCCGTTGGGGCCCTTATGGGTAGAAATTCTTGAGGTAAAGGCTATTGATGGGGTTAGTGAGGCAAGTCTCGTTTGGTTCCATCAATATGTATGCCCCTTGTCGAAGGCAGTGTTTGATTATGTAGGGTCCTTTCCACAAGGTTTCGAACTTTCCTGGCCCTAAGGCCTCTTTTGCGACATCATAGTAGAGGACTAATTTCCCCTCAGTAAACGAGTGAGGGGTGATGTGGCGGTGAAATGACGCTTTAACCCTTTTCTTATGGGCCTCGTTATACTGCAGCGATTGTCATCGATTTTAGTCGACAAGCTCTAGTTGTACTAGGTGCTACTCCAGAGGCTGAGTGTCATTAAGGAGTTCGATGGCAGCATGCAAATTAGGGATATCGTATTCTATGGGAATCACGACCTCAACCCTGTATACTAAATGGAAAGGAGTAAAACCAATAAAAGCTTTTACCATCGCGCGGTATGCCCACAGGGCTGAAAAGAGCATATGGTGCCAATTGGTTTTATGGTTATTCACCATGCGTTGTAAAATAGTTTTGAGTACTTTGTTAATAGCTTCTACATGTCCGTTGGATTTGGGGTAGTATGGTAAAGTGAATTCGTGGGTGAATCCAAGGTGATGAGATAATTCCTGGAAAACTTCATTCTCGAAGTGTTTTCCATGATCAGAGACTAACTCTTTGGGTACACCGAAATGGGCAATGATGTGGTTAAACAGAAATTGGGCAACGATTTTTGCTGCGTTGTCGTATGTGGGCATTGCCTCGGCCCACTTGGTGAAATAGTCAATAGCCATGATGATGTATTTATGATTGCCCGATGAGGCAGGGTTGAAAGTCATGAATTTGATCCCCCACTTGCAAAATGGGTCGGCTATTATGACAGGATGCAGAGGAGTAGGAGCACTGGCATCATTCGCATCTTTTAACGGCTGTGATGCAGTCGCAGAACAGGGAGGGAAAAAAATATCCTGCTCATAGGATTTTCTGGGTGGTAGCCATTCCTGATAGATGGCTGCTGCAAGCACCTCCATGGTAGTCATTAAGGGCTTGTTCCACTTGTTTATGAGTAAGACATTGATGTAAAATGGTGTCGATGCCTTGCCGGTATAAGACATCTCCCAAAAGGAGATATCGAGGGGCTTGTTGGCATATATGTCGATGATCACCTCATGTGAGATGAGGTCTGAGCTTTTGGGTTCACAAGAATAGAAGGATGTCTTCGTACCAAGGGTCGCCAATTGCTACAATGAAGAGGTGTTCATCTGGCAGTGAATCCTCTGCTGGTGATCCCTTGGAATGTCCTGGGAGGTCCGTAATTAATTCTGCTAAGACAAGTGCCTTTTTTCTCTTGGGGGAGCGAAACTGTAAGTCATATTCTTAGAGAATGACTATCCAGTGGGCATACTTATGGTTCATTAAGCGGCACGTGATCAGGTATTTAATGGTGTTAATATATGAGATAACCGTACTAGTTTTTAAGATGATGTAGTGGCGAAGTTTTTGGACTGCGTAGATTAATGCTAG
The DNA here is from genome assembly GCA_034641835.2 of Pinus albicaulis. Taxonomy (NCBI): domain Eukaryota; kingdom Viridiplantae; phylum Streptophyta; class Pinopsida; order Pinales; family Pinaceae; genus Pinus; species Pinus albicaulis. Next base: position 481,057,989 of record CM076582.1, read on the forward strand.
GGCAATATTTTCTTCAGGTTCATATCTCAATGCTGGTCTATACAAGGTTTTGGTGACTTAATATATTACGTGCTCCTTTCTATCTAGTCCTTCCTAAACCAATACTCTGGCCAATGTGGATTCGGAAGCTGATAGATATAGGATATAATCCTTATTGTAGTCTGGGGGACTAATGCGTGGTTCTGAGGATAATGTTTCCTTCAGTGCATCAAATGATTTTTGGGCGTGGTCATCCCATTTAAAGGGGATTTCTTGGTGAAGGAGGCGCAAGAACCCTTGAGCGCAGGTGGCATAGTCTAGGACGAAGCGTCTCAGAAAATTGGCCTTTCCCTGTAGACTTTGGAGTTGTCTGAGGGTTCGAGGTGGAGGTACCTCTTTGATGGCTTGGACCTTGAGGTGGTCCACACAAATGCCTTGCTGGGACATAATAAAACCTAAGAGCTTTCTTGCACTGACATAGAAGACACACTTGAGGGGGTTCAAGCATAAGTTGTATTGACGACATCTTTGGAATACCAATCGCAGATCCTCAAGGTGGTCTGAGCACTTCTTAGAGTGGATTGTCAAGTCATCTAAGTAGGTGAGGATAAGGTGTGCCAGGTCATGAAATATATAATTGATGGCCCTTTGAAAGGTGACTCCAACATTTTTTAAGTCAAATGGCATCACCTTGTATGCGAACGTGCCCCAAGGGGTGGTAAACACAATTTTGTACCGGTCCATGTGGCGGATCTGGATTTGATTGTATTCGGAGAATCCATCCATAATGGATAGGGCCTTGTGTCCAGCAGATGCATCTAGGACTTGGTTAATGAATGGTGTGGGGTAATTTTCTTTTGGACAAGCTTTGTTCAAATCCCGAAAATCGATGCAGACGCGTATTGTGCCCTGTTTTTTCATGACGAGAACAGGGTTGGAAACCCACAACGTATAGGTGATGGGGTAGATAAACCTGGATTTATGAAGCTTATCGATTTCTTGCTTTATTTCTTCTTCCTTAGATGGGTGCAGTTGATGTTGTTTCTGGCGTACTGGAGGTACGTTAGGCCAAGTGTCAATATGGTGCTCTACTATAGTATGACTAAGCCTAGGAATTTCTGAGTAGTCCCATGTGAAGATATCTCTATAATCTTGTAACACTTTGGTGTAAGAGACTATTTCTTCTGGAGAACATGCTACCCCCAGTGAAATTTCTTTGATCGTTGTCGTGTTTTGGGATATGTTCACCTTAATGGTAGGCAAAATATTTGACATATTCCCTTCCTTGAATGCATCGAGCGTTGGGATGGGGTTTTTGAACCAGTTGACCTTCCCTGATGGCAAGAAGTCTTTTGACTCGATCACATAAATCTCTAGTTCAGTTTTCTTGTTAGGACTGAACGTTTGTGTAATATCCCAAAAACGGGACATCTCAACAAGCTTGCACTAAAAATGCATTTTCAGAAATTAATGCCATAGAAAATGTAAATAAAAAATTAGATCCCATATATACATCCATATAGCATATAATTCCAAGAGGAGATCATAAATAAATGAAACTAGGTGGGTTAAACAGACCTCCCACACTAGTGTAGCTTAAAATAACTAAAAACCCCAAACACTGCTACTCTGGAATAATGCACAAAAGAGAATGCGCAATCATAAGAGGGTTTTAACTTAGAAAATATGAGAAAAATATATCTACTCATATATTAGAAAATAATTCTGAAAGGAATGAGATCTAGTCTCTTTACACAAAATACAAGACAACCTGGCAAGGGTTTCTTGTCAAACACTCTGCATACAAAATGTGATATTCAGTAATTTACTGAATCACCACTGCAACACTGAAGCACATGAGTGTATAAGGCTAAAATATGTCTTATCTGATGAATATCCCTCAAGGGCTTCCTCCCATGAAATGATTAACCTCTCAATCACAAGGAAACACTGCAACGGAGCCCCCAAACCATGCACTAAGTACTGCCTCCAAAATAATGCATTCCCTAGCTGGAACAGCGCTAGGAATGTATGGGAAATGTGTGGTCTGATACCACAGATCTGAAATCAGCTCTGGAGCTCTCCAAATAGGTCCTTCAAGTGAAGTAAACCTTCCTCCAATGAGAGACTAGCTCAGAAACTGGGATTCCAATCCCTTCCACTGCTGCACCCAGCAACACTGAAAAATCTCCGGAAAAATTGCACTGATGAAGTTGGTTGAAGCTTGGCCTAAAAGCTGATGTGGAATGATGAATAAAAACTCTCCCAATGAGGCTCCTCAAAGGAAAGAGGTGGGATTCCCGCTTGGGAACACCCGGTGCTATACCGCACTGCTACCCTGCTAAACAACAAGATGAAGAAAAAGTTTGAGCAGACAAGAATAATAATCTAAGGCATGAAGAATAATGCTACCATCCTCTTCCTTATATAAAATAGAATATTTCTTGCCCTTGGCCCCACTCAATTAGGTCATCTCTATCCAAAGATACATCTCCCTCCAAACCTGCATTATTCCTCCTTGGATTCCTCCTCCTCTACAACTGTGTTGTTGACTTAGTCAAAGTAGACTGAATCAGCTTGATTTTATCCCTGTTCACACATGGAGGTGTTTTATTAGGCTAGAAAGAGTGTCCCCTTTCACATTTGGAGTATTTTATCCCTCCTTAGGAGAATTATGGGCTTTTCTTCCCATTTATTCATCTGCTAGAGCTATTGTTAACTCTAATGTTCCATTTAGCTTTGAGGCTAAAATTTTGGAACATTACAGTTTGCTTGGGGATAAAAAGTGAATGGTGATGCATTGCATCCCATGGGTAATCTGGCTCCATCATAGCCTCTAGGATATCCTCATCCGAATGAAACAAAGCCCCGAAGGAGGATTGTTACTGTGTAGGTTTATACTAAATGGGGGTAATCCTGGTGGAGGTAGTTGAGAGACACAAAAAATATTCCATCGTGGATGTGGTGGAACTAGACGTGGTCAATAGAGTACAAATATATTGGGTCTGAAATATGGTAGGGATAGCTACTCTTGCAGCTACAGATGACTCGACACCTATGGCAGATGAGCAGACAACTCGAGTCATGGTTCTGATACATGATGACATGAATCGTATATGGTGGGTCGTATTGTCGGTGCTTGGTGGAGGATGAATTTCCCTAATTATTTGTCCTCCTAATGGCCACGACGAGATGGATATTTTTGTCACATCGTCTTGAGTTTTCGTATTTTTCATGGATTCCAAGTCTGTGCCATCTTCTTGGGAGAGGCGGACTATTGTTGATCGCATATAAGCTAAAGCTGTGCGAAATCGTGGTATATAGTGACAATTAAATATTGGGTGGTTGTCACCACATTTCTGGCATGAGTATGGGACGTCCATTTCACCGCGATATACTATATGGATTGGGTACCATCGCTAGAACATTTCCAAAGCTTGACAGTCAACGATGAAATGTGTAATATCCCAAAATGGGGATGCAACAATACTAAAACACAAACTAGAGTAGCAGTGAGAAATTAACTCATAAAAAATTTCCATCAGATTATTGTTACAACAACAAATATATGTCCCACTAATTTATCCCAAAGTGGGGAAATGCAACAATCTGGACCATAAAAATGTTATTTTCAAGAAATCATGCTGTAACAATGAGAGATAGCACTTGGATCACTTAAATTATGTATTATGGGACTCACATCTAGAAGGGGATTAGAAAAAAATCCCTTTTGAGGTGTTAAACAGATCTCCTGGTCCCAACATGGCTTAAAAACACTGAAATCCCATGACTTAGACTAAAGAGAATTTTTTGAAGCAAGCACAGCATAATTATATGAGGGTTTCGGATACAATATAATATAAACAATAGATCTGGAGTTATTTTACTCAAGGAATAGAGAAAATTAGATCTCTAGCCCTTTTTACACATTATAGAGATAGCCCGGCAAGGGTTTCTTGAGAGAATAAGTACAAGGAGTGGATCTGTAGATCTGGATCTGAAATAACGTAGTCTAACTGAAACTATGCATACATACAACTAAATAATATAATAAATGAAGGAGGATCCTTCTTACAAGCTTTCTGGGAGAAGGGTTGGCCCTTTCCCTAAGAAACTAGCTCAAAATCAAGGGTCTTAACCCTCACACTACAACACTGCAAGAAATGACGCAGTTCCTATAAGGGATTGCGCTTTAGGTGATGGAAAATACATTGGCCACATGCCAAGATCTGAAAATAAGCTCACAGTCCTCCTCACTGGTCTCCCAAAGAAAGGAAGACTTCCTTCTTTGAAACACAAGCTCTGGAAGTGGTATTGAGAATTCCCACTGCAACACCCTGCAACACAACATTATACTGCTACAGAAATAACGCTATAGTTGAAGGAGGATGCTTGGCCTCAAGCCTGGATGTGGGAAAATTCAGTACAAGCTCCTTCAAGAGGCATCTCATGAAAGGAGAAGGGATTCCTAAACAGGAATGCCTTTTTCTAAGCAACACAACAATCTCAACTAAACAGTTGGAGAAAGAAGAATAGTCATGCAGACCAAAATTCCAATCTTCAATTCATAACCTCATATGGCTGCCTTTCCCTTCTTTTAAACAAATGTGAGCCTTCTTCCCTTGGGCCCCACACATTAGGGTTTCCTCCACCAAGGAATCTTCCTCCTACTTGCACTGCCTTGTCTCTATGGGTGATCCCCTCCTCTCATATCAGCGTTGTTGACTTGGTCAAACTTGACCTTGTCCACATGCATTTGTCCTTGTTCACACTTGGGAGTGTAAAATCCAACTAGTTTTATGATTCATTTTCACAACATGAGGGATTTTATTCCTTTTTTTAATATGAATGGACCTTCTTACCCATTTATTCAACTGCTATGTAGCAAAAGAAAAATTCAATAGTCCAATTAGCTGCATGTTAATTTTGGAATATTACAGTCCTCCCCTCCCAAATTTTTCTTGTCCTCAAGCAACTACACGGATAGAACTGGAAAGTCTCATTTCCTCCTCCTGTAGCATCCTCGTATGATGAACTCCTCCAAGGAATATGATGATGTCTCAACAATAATTCTCCATAGTGACCCTCCCAAGCATAAAAGCTAGCATTTGGTGAGCATCCCAAATGGCCATCATCATGAAAAGGTAAAATACTCAAGGAGGTAGCTAAGTGTTTTCTAGAGGTCCCCTCAAGGCATGGAGTCTGAAATTCATTGGGAACTATCAATCCCTTATGAATCCTCCATCCCCAAGCTATCATGAATACAAAATGAGTTACCCTCCAACATGGCAACTAATGAAAGATCTCATCCAATGTAGGTGGGCTGAATAACTGAACATGGTAGAAAAATTGGCCTACCCCATGTTGTCTTCCTCTCCACTTATGATAAGTTTAGAGCATATGTTGATCTTGGGCTGTAATAAGGTTTCCCTCAGGTGGAAAGAAGAAGATTATATCTCCAAAGATACTTTCTCCCATGTTGTGAATCATGCTGGCCCAAATCATCCCATTCAAAATGAATGACACATCATCCCCATTTGGCATCCAAATCAGAAAAATGCTGAAGATTATTTGTAATTTTGGATGATACCAATGGTTTCTCAAGTGGATACAATGTAGTCTTCCCAACTTATGCTTTATATCATCATGTGGCAAGTGGTCTTTCAACTGGATAATAGTTGTGCATGTTTTCACATCTACCATGAGGTGGTGAATAACATTATATATCAGCTGAATACAATGAGAATGAAAACAAATTTGTCCAAATTCATGTAGAGAGGGGTTATCTCCATCATAGTTGTTGGTTCTAGAATGACCATGAAACGAATAAATAAGCTTGCCCTCTTGTGGAGCAATGCACTGTACATACATGGTGAGAATAATTATATACTCAATGAAATAATCAATAAGTACATAAATACATTTCTTACCATGCATAATGAGTAAGCTGAAAGTGAGGTCCATGGATGAGTCGTCCCATGAGAGTCTTCTCATAAAAATCTACAATAAGAAAGGATGCACACTCCCCTTGGAACACTCCATCAATAGAAACATACTCCCAAGTGACAGCGTTGTTGGCCTTAGTGATAAGGCTCTTGTCACTCCATGACTCCCTTCCTTGACATTCCACATGCCAAAGTCATCCACCATCATGCTGCTATGTGGGGAAATCTTCTTCCTATGTGGAAGCCCCTCCTTATCCTTCAATGCTGAAGGGTAGCCTCTTTGCACCTTGAATGTGCCATCCCTTTTTCCGGAAATATCATGATGAGTATGGAAAAAATTCTGCCCATATACTCTCAAGAGAAGCCACAGCAATAATGAGTCTTGCTACCTCCTCACACCTCCATCATACAAATCATGAGGTGAGAACATATTGATAGACATGAAGGAGATCATATCAACATAATGCACCCAAAATTTTTGTTGCCATATGATGTAAGTGTCTTGCCAAGTTCCTTCCACCCACACACCCTTAGAAAAAGGATATGTCATATGATGGCCAAACTCTTTCAAGAGTAGCCAACGCAGCTTTGCCTCTTGCTGCCCTGTGTCATAGATTTGCAAGGGGCTTTCCCAGCTCTTTCTCTCCACCATAATCCATTCATCTATATGTGGATGTCTCCTACCATTCTCCATCTGAGTACTCCTCCAATGAAGACTACCATCCTCCCATATCAGATTTTTCTTCTTGCATTTCATGGGATGTTGAAATGCAACTCCTCGAAGATCTCCTAGAGAATATCTCACACCAATGACTAGCTTGAATCCATAAGGATCTAAGTGTGATGAGGGAAAAACCTCCTCAAACTGTTGAAGAACCTTGCACTCCATGATATCTTGAAGTGCACCTCCAATGAGATCTCTCCATGAGACCCTCTTCTCATCAATGGCCCTTCAAAAACAATAAGGTTCTGGATCGGCTGCAGGTAGAAGTTTCTCTTTGAGTTGTGAGATGCTCATTGAGAAAGTGTCATATAGAAAGGAGAAAATATTTCTCATCTCAAGATGACTACCATCTATCATCTCTTCGTCCATTGCTTCATGAATGAAGCTACCATTTGAATGCTCCCATAATGAATGGGTCCTCTTCTCTTCATTGTTGCTCATGTACATCGTTGTAGGTCTGCAAGGGGATACATGTATTGTCTCCAAGCAAGGTATAATGCTGAATTTATAGTCAGAAATCCTACACTTCAACTTGAGAGGTTGAATGTAGTTCATCCCTTCCTTGAATAACTCAAGGTTGCACAGCACAGTGCAGTTCTGTTGCTCTATATTAGCAGTATGCAATGGTGTATACCCCTCCATAGGATTTTCTGAAATGACATGACATGGAAACTTAGGCATACCTTGGTGAAATGTGGAAGTATCTTGTATGGCTGCAAGAGGTCCTTCCTCCAATGTGTTGGATTCCCAAACTGCTGAAGATGAAGGCTACTCCTCCATGGTTGTAACAACGTTGGTACATGCCTATTCCAATGGTGGTGAGGGATTCTCTTCCTCTTATTTCTCTTTATCAAATCTCTTGATCACCTTCTAAGTGAAATCTACAAAAGTAGATACTCTTGCATGACTCACATGGCTGAACCACCAAATGCTTGCTTCACCTTCAAGGTGCAGCGTTGCAATTTCTACAGCCTCTCTCTTTGCCACTGGATGTAGTAGGAAGAATGCCTCTAGCTTCATCACCCAAGCCTTTGATGCACATGTGGGTGACCCATCAAAAGTGGACAATAGAAATCTATTGCCTCTCATCATCCCATGGTTGTAGGCCTCCTCTCTTCTTCCAACTGGATAAACCGAGGAAGAGCTAGAGTTTCCTTGAAAGCTCTAGGTTGATATTTGTATTCTGCAAGGTACCTTCCTAGGATTTCATATTCCAAGTGTCCTTCATGCCTCTTGTCTTCTCCTCTTTTAGAATAGGAAGTGCATGACCCATCCTCTTCTTGAAACCCTCTAGGAGTTTCATTACATCTTTTCTCCTTCATCTACTTGACCTCCTTAGAGAACTTCTTCCTAGATATGAAAAGTGATGAGACAAAACTCATTCTCTCCATTATTATGATCTTTCTCATTTTCTTTGTCTTCTTATTCTTCTGATAGCATAATGGTTGGAACTCACAGGCTGAGCCAATATTATGCTCTAATACCACTGTAATATCCCAAAATGAGGATGCAGCAATACTAAAACACAAACTGGAGTAGTAGTGAAAAATTAACTCATAAAATGTGTGTAGAACACATTTCCATCAGATTATTGTTACAACAGCAAAAATATGTCTCGCTATTTTATCCCAAAGTGGGGAAATGCAACAATCCGGACCATAAAAATGTCCTTTTCAAGAAATCACGTTGTAACTGTGAGAGATAACACTTAGATCCCTTAAATTATGTATTATGGGACTCACATCCAGAAGGGGATCATAAAAAAATCCCTTTTGAGGTGTTAAACAGATCTCTCGGTCCCAACATGGCCTGAAAACACTGAAATCCCATGACTTAGACTAAACATAATTTTTTGAAGCAAGAACAGAGGAATTATATGAGGTTTTCTGATACAATAGAATATAAACAATATATCTAGAGTTTTATTACTCAAGGCATAGATAAAATTAGAGATATAGCCCTTTTTACACATTATAGAGATAACCTAGCAAGGGTTTCTTGAGAGAATAAGTACAAGGAGTGGATCTGCAGATATGGATCTAAAATAATGCAGTATAACTGAAAATTTTCATACATACAGTTGAATAATATAATAAATGAAGGAGGATCCTTCTTACAAGCTTTCTGGGAGATGGGTTGGCCCTTTCCCTAAGAAACTAGCTCAAAATCAAGGGTCTTAACCCTCACACTGCAACACTGCAAGAAATAACACAGTTCCTATAAGGGACTACACTGTAGGTGATGGAAAATACATTGGCCACATGCTAAGATCTGAAAATAAGCTCACAGTCCTCCTCACTGGTCTCCCAAAGGAAGGAAGGATTCCTTCTCTGAAACACAATCTCTGGAAGTGGTGTTGAGAATTCCCACTACAATACCTTGCAACACAACGTTATACTACTGTAGAAATAACACCATAGTTGAAGGAGGATGCTTGGCCTCAAGCCTGGATGTGGGAAAACTCAGTACAAGCTCCTTCAAGAGGCCTCTCAAGAAAGGATAATGGATTCCTAAACAGGAATGCCTTGTGCTAAGCAACACATCAATCTCAACTAAATAGTTGGAGAAAGTAGAATAGTGATGCAGACCAAAAATCCAATCTTCAATTCATAACCTCATATGGCTGCCTTGCCCTCCTTTTTGTAGGTTTTAACCCTGTACAGAAACTATCTACGAACGGATCTTAAAAACAGAAAATAAGCAATAGTGAGAGCATAAAACATAAAACAGATAAACACAGAGATTTTCCCTTGGATCCCAAATCGGGATGACTAGCTTGAATTTTAATTATATTCCTTTTAGTGTTACAACACATATATATACATGCCAAAGCATACATAAACCCCAATCCATTAACCCTGGATTAGAACATAACCGTAGTTCCCTTGACTGGATCTACAAAATACCAGGGGCCGAAAACCATCATGCTCCAAAACCATGTGCAAAACCATGCACAAAAACATGGGCGGGTCCACCCACCGGAAAATAAGGACCAAATTTTTTTTCCAGCCGAGGTGCCACCCACCGGCACCTGGGAATAACCTTTTGCTACCAACCAAGCTTTGTATTTCTCCACCTTTCCTTCTACATTCATCTTCTTCTTAAATACCCATTTTCTCCCAATGGGCTTCCTTCCAACCGAAAACTCCACCAAATCCCATGCCTCATTTTTATGCAAGAATGCCATTTCATCAACCATGGCCTCCTTCCAGAGTTTTCCATCCTCTGAATCTACTGCCTCCCTGATGGTTCTGGGATCATCATCAGTTATAGTTAAAGCAAAATTTGAACAAAAAGAAGATGTACTATACCTTTTTTGGTTGTCTTCTTTCCTGAACTGATATTCTCACAGCTGGAGTTTGTGGTTCTTCCTCTTCTGAGTCTTATTCTGTTGTAGAGTCTGATTCATCCTCCTTTAGCTCAAACTCTATCTTCTCAGGTTCCTTTGGTAGGACTTCATGTTTAACAATATCTTTCACCTCTCTAAACACCACATCTCGGCTGTACATAACCTTCCTTGTTTCAGTTCCAAACTTATGTTACTAACCATCATATACCCAATAAAGATGCACCTTTCGGATTTATTATCCAACTTGCTCCTTTTCTCCTTTGGAACATGTACATATGCATGCGCTCCAAATGCCTCAGGTGGAAAGCCAGGTTTTCTTACCGATCCATACCTCATGTGGAGTCTGCTTATCCTCCAACGCTAATGAAGGTGATTTGTTAACCGTGTATACGGTCTCCAAGCTTGCATACTTCATGTCCCTAACCATTCACTTCAAAACCAAGCATGCTTCTTGCCTTTTCCATCAGTGTTCTGTTCATTATTTCTGCAACTCCATTTTGCTGCGGTGTGTATGGAGTAGTCTTCTATCGTGCTATACCACACTTCTTACAGAACTCTTCAAATTCCTTCTTGCAGAACTCCCCACCATTATCTGTCCTCAACACCTTTATCTTCTTCTCTGTATGGTTTTCCACCAGAGCCTTAAATTCTTTAAATCTGTCAAAGACTTCAGATTTCTTCCTCAAGAAATATATCCATGTATTCCTTGAGAAGTCATCTATGAATGAAACATAGTACACAGACTTACCCAATGATGGAACCGACACAGGTCCAAACACATCACTGTGCACAAGCTCTAATATCTTGTTTGGCTTGTTAGCACTAGAAGGAAAAATCACCCGATTCTGCTTCCCATATACACACTGGTCACAGAAATCGAAATCTAGAGAGTTATTAGACATACCTTCTACCATACCATTTCCATGCAGTATCCAAAAGCCCTTCTCTCCAATATGTCCAAGCCTTTGATGCCATAGCATGGTATTTTCTCCAAAGACCTCTAGGATTTTTGTTCCACTTTCGAGAACCATAGAACTGTTGCACCCATCAATAATAGTGCTACCCTGAAGCTTTTACATATTTCCAATCCAAAATCCCTGCATTAATACCAGTGCTCTCCGAACCATCTTACAGGCATCTTTCTCAAACACTATTTTTACACCTGCATCATCCATCTTGCTTATAGAAATTAGATTTCTGGCCAATGCAGGAATGTGCAGAACACTAGGAAGTGTTCTAATCCTTCCACCCTACAGCTTCAACTTGAATTTTCCACATCTGACGATTCTAGCCTTCCTATCATCACCTAAGAAGACATCACCACCATCATATTTCTCATACTCGCAGAACCACTCCCTATGAGGAGTGAAGTGAAAGGAAGCACCCGAGTCAATCAACCATGACTCATGATCTACATGTGTATTTGAAGAAGAAGCCAAATACACATCCCCACCTTCATCTGAGGTGGTTTTTTCCTCTTCAGAAGGAGCATTGTCAGATCCCTTTCCCTTCTCAGGAGCTTTAGATCTGTAGTCCTTTTTGTAGTGCCCTTCCTTTCCGTATTTCTAGTACACCTTTACAAACTTTCCAGGAGATTTAGATCTCCCTCTAGATTTAGATCTCCCACTAGAAACCTTATTCTTGTTTCTATTCTGGGACCTTCCTCGTACAGATAAGCCATCTCCACTTTGACCCTCCATATTTCTCCGTCTCATTTCCTCTGACAGAAAGGCTGAGATAATGTCATCAAAATTCAAGGTAGTGTATTGCTACCTATTGCAATAACCAGACTATCCCACGAGTCTGGTAGAGAACACAAAAAACTGATGCATTTATCTTCATCTAAGATTTTAATATCAATAGATGACAACTGACTTACCACAGTATTGAAGGCATCCAAATGCTCTGTCACCGAGTCTCCATCCTTCATCCTCAGGTTATACATATTTTTCTGCAGGAACAATTTATTCACCAGAGACTTAGATTGGTACAAAGTCCCAGGTTTGTCCCATAAGGTCTTCATCGTAGCTTCCCCAGATACATTCAACAATATTGAATCTGAGACACACAACCATATTGTGCTCTTTGCCTTCCAATCCAGTTTCTTCTAGTCTTCATCTAACATTACTGTTGGTTTAGTACCCGGATCTATTGCGATCCATTGATCTTTATCCACCAGCAAATCCTCCATCTTGAGCTTCCACAACTCAAAACTCTGACCATTAAATTTCTCGATCTCTATCTTCCTGCCACTCGCCATATTCTTTCACCACAAGAACCGATCTTGTAAATCTCCTACTGAACAAGGTCTACCTCAGGCCCGAGCAAAAAACCACTCAACGGCAAAGGTATCCCCTTGAAGCTAAAACTGCTCTGATACCAAATGTAGGTTTTAAACCTCTACAGAAATTATCTACGAATGAATCTTTAAAACATAAAATAAACAATAGCGAGAGCATAAAACATAAAATAGATAAACACAGAGATTTTCCCCTGGATCCCAAATCAGGACGACTAGCTTGATTTTTCATTATATTCCTTTTAGTGTTACAGCACATATATATACATGCCAAAGCATACATAAACCCCAATCCATTAACCCTGGATTAGAACATAACCATAGTTCCCTTGACCGTATCTACAAAATACCAGGGGCTGAAAACCATCATGCCCCAAAACCATGTGCAAACCCATGCACAAAACCATGGGCGGGTCCGCCCACCGGAAAATAAGGACCAAAAAAATATTCTCGGGGTGCTGCCCCGGACCCCGATAGGGGGGGCTTCTGCCCCCCTGTGACCCCGCCGTACGTTGCGCTGGACACAACATACAAGGGGGGCTATCTCCCCCCCTGTTAGCCCCCTGCACATGACTAGTCATGGAAAGAATATAACACAAACCCAACACTTTTAAACAAATGTGAGCCTTCTTGCCTTAGGCCCCACACATTAGGGTTTCCTCCACTAAGGAATCTTCCTCCTACTTGCACTGCATTGTCTCTATGGGTGATCCCCTCCTCTCATATCAGTCATGTTGACTTGGTCAAACTCGACCTTTTCCACATGCATTTGTCCTTGTTCACACTTGTGAGTGTAAAATCTAGCTAGTTTTGTGATCCCTTGTCACAACATGCGGGATTTTATTCCTGTTTTTAATATGCATGGGCCTTCTTACCCATTTATTCAACTGCTATGTAACAAAATTAAAATTCAATATTCCAATTAGCTGCATGCTAATTTTGGAATATTACAAAATGATCAAGTTCATTGCAGAGTACGCACCTTTTTTTTGGGGGGGGGGTGGTCTGGCGGGGAGCCTTTCTGGTGATTGTCGCTATTCCTGTAGGTATAGGATGATACGAGGCTCACCGTTGACAGACTAGATGGAGGGATCCTCCTGATAGGATCACTCAATCGGATGTAAGGTGTCCCTATATCATGGTATCTTTGGGCAATGGTGGTTATAGTGCCCGTAGGTGCCATAGAGAGAGCATGCATGATTGGTATGCATCGGTTTGCCTTTACCTTTGGTGGTAGGTTCCTTTTTACGGGAACACGATGTCGAGATGTTTGTTTCAAAGCTAAGGAGTGGTTTTAACTTGTCCAACTCTAGACATATGTGGGTAGGAATTCCTTTGTGAGGGCGGTCTTGACTGTTTCTTGGGTTGGTTGAGGCTCCTAGAGGCTAAGGGGCTCTAATCCTGTGGCAGTAACATTGGTGACTCCTATTCTGGAATGGGGGACAAAGTATCAAACTAGGAACACCAACGATATGTTGGGTAATACTAGTGTTGCCAAAACCTGTTGGGAGACGAAGCCAGTTGGGGGGTAGAGGAAAGGGGTTTTGGAGGTGGCGTAGGCTAGAGACGCTGCCATGGCTGATGCCTCCATGTCGTTACTGCTTGAGTCTGTGTCCTAACTGACCTTGGTGCTTGATGTGGACATCATGCACATCGAGGCCCCTGTGGCATTGGGCGATGCCTCAGGGATAATGGGAGGATCTCCTAGGAATGACCCGAGGATGGACAATGGTTTGAATTGGTCGGGGCCATATTCTTGGTACCGTGAAAGGCCATTTACGACTGTATCTACATAGGGGATAGTTACATCAGTGTTGGTTAGGGGACGCTTCTCGCTGTGCGTCAGGCGGTCCACAGTAATGATGTGATCCTCATGGGGGAACATCATAATGCGGAAGACAGAGGAGGCTATGGTAGACATGGTGTACATATAACTCTTCCAAAGGAGTATGTTGTAATCCAGGTGAGCGTCCAAGACTTCAATATCTATGTGGACTATCTTATCTGCTAAACAGACTGGGACATTTTGGTAGAGGCCGACGGGGGTCGAGGGACGATCATCATAGGCTCGAAGCGTTATGACCAAGGGTTTTAGTTCGGGAGAACCCAACTTCTTCCAAACATTTTTTGACATGATGCATGTCAGTGCACCCTCATCGATGACACATCGGTGAATAGTGATATTCTAGACCAATACCAGTATTTGGAAGGCGACCATGGAAGGAAGCCTAGGGGTGGCTTTGTCTAATTAAAAATCCATCATGTGTGTATCGAAAGGGTCGATAGCACCTAACACGATGTTACAGGTCAAAATACCTCCTCATCAGCTCAAAGGAGAAGAAAAATATGGAAGGAATACAAAGACCTAAATTAAACCTATTTCTGCCAAGGTAACGCCTCTCTATAACAACACAAGAGTGTTATAACACATCTGATCAGTGAATAGGCCATGTTAGTGGCTAGGGAAACACTTTATTTACACTAGAGGGCAATGTTATCCATGTTTTAAGTTTTAAATAGGAAAATCCCGCAGAGAATGATTTGAATCTCCAGCTTTTTCTCACAAGAGAGTCAGTACAAAAAGGAAACTGAAAAGCACTGATCTCTTATTGGGCCTTGCCATAAACAACTGAACTCTCAAAGAAGGCAAAAGCATAGAGATTGGAGAAACATCTTGTTTTTTTCTATTCAGAACTGGTGGAAAGAGAAGGGCAATGATTGCTGTCTCCATCTCCTATAAAATGGAGTTGAAGGCTCTTGGTTAATGGTCGAAGGATTGCTAAAGTTTTTGCATACTTGTGAAGTAGAGATCATTGTTGTAGTGTGAAGGTCAAAGGTCAAAGAGGTTCATTGAGAACTTGTTGATCAAGACATCACCACTTTGAGAAATAGAGAGATTGGAAGGCTGAGGAGGGCTTGGTGCAACCGACGATTGTAATCCTCCTTTTTATAAATCAATAGAACTGTATCTGTTTTGTCCATTCTATGCGTTGACATTGTCATTATTATTTAATCACTTATATAGCATGAGATGAATGGCTTAGATGTGCATAGTTTAAATGTTTATTATATATTGGCTTAATTGATAGAAAATATATGTTATGTTAGAAATTACATGGGTGCTTTGATTGATTGCAGGACCAAGATTTGGAGCCGGTGAAGAAGAACCGCTGCTTCGCTGCCTATTTCTCTCCAAGGAACTCCAAGATCATTAAAGAGGTAATCTTATATCTTATTCTATCAAGTGGTTCTAAGTTAATATGAACATGTATATGCCATCTTTGTGAACTATACAACTAATCTTACTGTCTGCCTCGGGCACCGAAAAGCCCTGAGAGGGATATACGATAACCAACAACTCAAGCATTTTACCCTACAGCACACAGAAAGTAGGGTTTTTTGTTGCTTTGGGCATGACTACAGTACCTCCAATGCAGACATACCCGTGGGCGATTAAGCTAAATCATCCATGATGCTATAATTATGGGCCACTTTGGAGTATTTACCTACTCGCCTATTAGGTCCCTTTTCCATCTTTGGTAATGGTTCTATAGGCATATTTGAAATGGTCAAAGTTGCAGTCAGTGCACTAGTACTATCTCGTGACGTAGTGGAGTCTGGTGGGGTGTCATAACTGCGATTCCATGTTTGGAAAAAAATTTCTTCACCAGTCATATAAATTTCATGGTTGTTTTTCCCAGAATCGTCTAGGTTTTGTTGCTGAGTGTTGATCGTCCCTTGGTGGGGGAAAGGTTCTTGCATAACAGTGGGTTTCTGGGAAGATCCTCCTTGTCCTTTGTTACTCTGAAGCTTTTTTAGCTCAGGGAGATCAAGACAGTGGTGATTATAGTGCTCGTACTCACCACATATTGAACAAGAATGGTTTGGTCATAGAGGTGGCCTTTTTCCTTGCCATTGGGCATTTCTTGGCTCCTGGTTCTGATTCCTATTGGACTTGTCTCAAGCCTGGGATCGCGGTGGGCGCTGTTGGTTGCTTCCCCCCTATCCAGGGTTCCCTTTTGGCTTGTTTTTTGATTTTTTCTTGACCACATTAGGAAGGTATTTCTCCTGGTTATACTGGTGTGGTGGATTTTAGGATGGCTGCACAAAGTTCACCTATGCATTGGTTTGCGTAGGTGTGTCGTGTGCTTGGGACTAAGCATAACGTTGTCCCTTCTTTGCACCTAGCCATTGGGGGGGAGCTCTTCCATCATTTTTTCTTTCTGTGTACTGGGTCCCCTCAGTCATAGGATAGGGTCCTCCTTGGTGATACGATTGCGCCCTACTAGTCAAATCTTGCTGAGGCATGTGATGACTTTTAAATCTGGGTTGAGACATGTTCTGGGTAGAATTATGTGTATAACTAGGATTGTGACTATTGCTACCTAGGTAACCTTGGGTCATTGACCCAATTAATCCTTCTGTAGAATTCAACGCGCCTGGAAATTCTTGATAAGTTTGTAGGTGCAGGGCGTTAGGCAGGATATTATAAATGTATCCCGACTGCATATAAATCAGTTCAAGCTTATGGGATTTACTGATTACGTCCTCTTCGGATGTCGGGTATTGCTACGCCACATCTTTTGAAATATCCGTCGTAAGAGTTTTCAAGAATAAATCTAAGAGGACTTGATCATCGAGTTTAGCTTTGCATAAACTATGATGCCGCCTCCATTCATGAATATGGTCAGAGATATGGACGGTGGGGTTTTGTCTAAAATGAGTTAGTAAATCCATTCCCAAGTCATGGTGAATGGAAACTGAAAATAAGTGAGGAACGCAGTAGCAAGGGCGCTAAAGGTTCCATGTAAAGCAGGAGGTTGCTCCACGTACCACTTCACGACTACTCTTATAAGAATGCGTTGAAATAGCCTCAATCGAATAGTGTCATCGATGATACTATTCGATGAGCACCACAGGTGAAAGGTCATTACATGATTACCTGGGTCTTCCAATTGCTTGCCTTCGAACTTTGGTATATCTAAAGGGAGCTTCGTGGGCATGGGAGGCCATGAAGGATCGTGTGCAATGGGGTCGTTTGTGAGCTTGGTTAAATCGGGTAGATTCAACGTAGCTAAGAAGGGTGACTAGGAGGTTGACGCCATGGAAACGTGTGAAGACACGAAGTTCTGGTTAGAACGAGGATTAGTATTTGACGTACCCTGCTGTGTGTTCAGCTGGCTTCCCAAATGGGACGCATTCCTCTGCCCCCTAGGGGTCGAGGGGGGAGTGGTGTGCGGTGTGGTGTTGGGAGACCAACTAGGGTTCCCAAATATGGTTGCTCCAATGAAGGATGAACCAATGATGGTGGCAGCATTCCATGTTTGACGCCTAAATGGCGAAAGACTTGGAACCCCTCCTTATAATGGGGGGAGGTCCAAAAGATGCCTGGATCGACGAGGTTCCGTTGGGACCGTTTGGGTGTCGACCAGGTTAGGTTTTTGAAAAATTTGAGGGGACAAAGTCTAGGTCAAAGAAAAATTATGGCCACATACATAAAACAAAGTGAAAATAAAATCATTCCCTTTAACTTAATCTATGTGATCAATCAAGAAAAAATATGGTTTTTGTCTGTTTTGTGCATGATACTCAAAATCCTAGAAGACCTATGTGTCCTCACACAGTTAAAAGTAATTGGGCCTTGAGAATATTTCTTGCGAGTGCTAGCACAACGTCTCGTAAGAGCTAGCAACGCCCCCAGTTAGCCAAAGAGAATCCACCAAGGTAAGGGTAGAGGGTCTAGCGCTTGCCTACACCATCACCTATAAGGTAAAGGATGCCCTAGTTTTTGGCCACTAAGAACCACTGTCCCACCTGAGTGTTTGAGTCTTGGGCTTCTTGGTAGTCAGCTAACTGTACCGAGTATCATCCGTGTCAGGTATCCCCAATTGATACCGCACACACTGCGCCTAAGCCTAACCCCCTTTGAATCGGGTCTCTACCATGCTCAGGTTTTCTTTTCCATGGGCTGATAGGTAGATTTGAAGCTCCATAAATACACAACTTCTATGTTTCAATATGAAGTGTGATCAAGGCGGCTTATTGGATGCCTACCCCCTTTATCCTAACTTAATCTATAAATTTTCTTGTGGCCCCTATGGGGATAATTTAGTGAGTTTGTTAATGTTAGTTTTAGGCAGCTTTCTTTGCTTAGTGGTTGAGTGTGTGTGAGCATAAGGTGAACAAGCTCATAGTTTGAAAATTTGGATATCGGTGATCCTTTACAAAAATCCCCTAGTTAAACTATGTTATCTTGATCTTGGCTCAAAATGGAAAATGTGTGCGGATAATCGGTCGCTTTCAAATCTTCCTAGTTAATATATGTGACTAACTAAAGCGAGAAGGTGAATCGCAAAAATAGAGCGTTCATATGCTTACCTAGGATCACCGGATGATGCAAAGGTAGCATAGATTACTTGCTCTAATCGGCGATTCAATCCTAGTCCCGCAATTTCCTAAATGAAAAAATTGAAGTAAACTAAACAATTCCTACACTAGAAAATAAAACTAGCTTACTTTGACTAGTTAATCTAAGTGTGAATACCAAATTTTTTGAAAAACATAAATTGTTCAGAATGCAATGGTTAATTTTCCCCCTACTTAAACTATGTGAATATTTTTGCAAAAAATCAACTTAAAGAGAAACTAAATCTATGCCTATAGAAAGCAGCAAAAAGTGAGTTCTCAGAAGTTGTGGGGTATCAACACAAGTCCTGGCAGATACATTAGGGGCTGCCCAGCACACTACTAGCAGAAAAATGAAGAATATATGGAGAAAATCTCATTCTTCCAT
Source organism: Pinus albicaulis (assembly GCA_034641835.2). Taxonomy (NCBI): domain Eukaryota; kingdom Viridiplantae; phylum Streptophyta; class Pinopsida; order Pinales; family Pinaceae; genus Pinus; species Pinus albicaulis. The sequence goes on from CM076582.1 coordinate 481,077,078, forward strand.
TTGCGTGCAAAAATCCTTGACATGTGTGCCTTCCTGCGTGCAGGTCAGAGCTGAACACGTACCCTGCGCGTCTGTGAGGAAAAACTACGCGCAAAAATCCTGCAAGTAAAAAAAATTAGGAGCTTCCTTCTTCAGTTTGTTACTCCAATGAATCTAGGGACTGTAAGATGAATCAGAGGATTGTCAGCTCCACTCTAGCATAGACAAAGGGTCTCCTGTAAAAGATGGCACAACCACACAAAGGGTGTATGAAATCGCACCAGTTTAAAGAGTGTGATCTTCTTTTTAAACTAGTGGTAACAGGCAGAAAGTGGTGGAGCTCAAAAGGATACAATTCAGTAGAAAAAGTATGCAAAAGTATTCTCAAGTTAAACTAAAACTAAAACACAAATATACAGAATATATTGAAGAGATTCAAAATGATAATAATGGAAATGATGGCTCAAAGGCCTCTTCTTATTAAACGTTTGAAATGGAGAAGATATTTTACCCACTTGCCAAAGGGCCCCTAGGCAATGGCTCTAGGTCCTGATGCAAGGATGTTGCCTTCCGAGCTCTGCCTCTAATGCACTCTCCCTCTCTCTCTGTCGTGGTGGACTAGGATTGTTGGGTGGCCAACAATCGAGTCCTCTTTAGCTCCAACTTTGGGTCACACACTACTGGTGTTGCTTGGGGAACTTTGGCCATCATAACAATGTGATCACCATTTATTCATCTCTTGGTGGCTTTATATAGGGGATTTCAAATCCTCCTTCCCTCCCTTGGTACATGATGGATGGTGACCCAAGGGAGAGGTATGATTCCATTGTGTGATCCAAATATTCCTTTGTGTTCTCACATAATGTCTAAGGAGGCGTTGGTGGCTATCCTTAGGCAGCTTCATATAAGGAGTAACTGTCCTTTCCTTTGTGTGGTCCCGGAAAGTGACATTTTTCCATTTCTAGGAATACGCACTTATCGGGAAAAAAAGCACACAGAAGGCGTTGTTCTCGAAGGATTAAGCGTGAAATTTAGCATTTAAGACTAGTTCAAATCTGATTTTCTCAAAACCTTAGAGATTTTAAATACTTCTTGATTCCATAATGTGTTCCTACCCTGTAAATCCTTAGGCTTGACATTAATTAATGCCATCTTCTGCTGTATGATTTTACAGTGTTAACACTGATCAAGCCCTATTATTTTCCAACCGTCAGATCTATACTGATCAAATCCAATGGCCCATATCTCCTATCGCATCCCTGATAGCCAAGTCTTTAACCACACCCCGACCTTGCAAAATGGGTTGTTTTTGGAGACCCGCTCCTTGCAACGTGTCAACATTCCATTCGATCGCATCCTTAGAAAATTTACTGTCTACCACCTTCAGCCAATGCAAAAACCACAAGCTGTATTCCTGACCATTGCGACAAAACTTCCATGTCAACCTGCGCCCAAAGTTTAATTGATATTGTTAAAAAAAAAATAAGACTGCTCTATTGTGCCTTTTCACCAATTTTGTTACAGTTTCCACATACAAATCATTATCGACCTATTTCCGAGCCAAATATTACTCTGCCGACCTATAATCAAGCCTTTTTCAACCATAATTCAACCGATTTGCTGCCAAAGGCACTGTAGAACCAAATTTAAGCAATATAAAGATCAATAGAGCTTTAGAAAACCTCTGCTACCTCAAAACCCCTTCTGCAATCAGTAAAACTTTATTTTTTCTAGGTATTCCTAAAATAACAAGGCCTATACTTACAACAAGAGAGTAATAAGTAATTGAATCATTTAGGAGCCTCTGTAGACCAAAAATAAAGCCCCCGTTTCCTTCCAATCCTTTTTCTGCAGACCCTAATCCTCTTTTCACAGAATTTATGAGGTCCTAAGACTGTTTTTTATCACAGAGAGTACAATTTGATCAATTAAAGAATTCTAAACCATAGTATAAGCCCTTGTTTCATCCTAAATACTTCTGCAAACTATATTAATTTTTCAAAGGTGCTCCTAAAGGCATGGACTTGCTTTCCTAAGTCAAAAGAGTAATTAATTGATAAATCAAAACAAATAATGGCTTCCCAGGGTATTTTATCTATCAATCCCTTGCAACCTCCTATTGTAGATGTAGAAAAAACTCCATTAGCAAATAAATATTTTAAAATCAGTGACCCTATCACTGAGTTTAATATTCTTGAGCTCCACTGTTGGAGCCATGACAAATCCATTGACCAAGAAGATGAGGTTTTCATTTGGGAATCCAATTTGCTAAAGTATGCTGTCCCACAGACTTTCCAGTGCCCAGAAGTGATTAGACTCTGTAAAAATTGTTATTTCCCTAACCAAAGAGCCATTATAACCCCTGGAAAAGAAATTGTATTCACTATAACTACTGAGTCAATTAACCAAATACCGCAGATCAAACCTAGACCAGATGAAACTCCTCTGTCTATTGAGACCCTTACACAGTTATACCTAAATCTGGACTTCCCCAAGAGGTTCCAGATATTTCAGACTTTCATTCCTTCATATGTAGAGACTCCCAAAACCAATCCTCCTTACCCATCTACAATATTTTCTGAAAAAACGAGCCATATCATTAGCATCCTATCTTTTATTCTTGGTTATTTCATAGATAAGCATGTTGATGCATCAATTTTGGGTTTCCTATCTACTTTCACACCTGTTCAGCCTCCTGCTACCATTTTCAATTTTTCCCAGTACCTTGCTGATACTATTCATGAACAACTTGTCAAAATTTTTGAAGAAGGTGTCTTCAAGTATTCATCAGTTTTATTCCACATGTTTCTGTACTTTCAACCTGAAATATTTGCCATCAACCTTCAAAAACTTGATGTTGAAGGTAACCCAGAGTCAGTAATATTCTGTACTTCCTTACTCGGGAAGGATTCAACACAGTTCACATACACATATTTCATTAACTCTTTCGTCCATCCAATGGTCAATATGTTGAACAACAGTAGTCAACCAAGAGTCTATGAGGAGATTAAAAAGGTCTTACAATTATCTGAACATAATAGGACAAGAGATTGGTACCTATATAAAAACCATACAGAAATTAGGGTATATGGATCTAATATTCTTCCATATATGCTGCCCAAATACCTCCCAATGAGGTTATTTTCACTTGAGTATATCAGGCAGATCCTTAATTCTAATGCAATAAATTTCTTGGCAGCCAAAAAGAAGACACAATTTAAGATTAAGAATCAGGTTGGTCCTTTTATTTGCAACAGCAGAGATGCAGGTCCATAGGTAGAAAAACATTTGCAGGAGTTTAAATTCAGTCAGAGTTTTCAATGGTACTATGATCCTTTAGGAGTAATAAGCAAATTCAGAGTTAAATGTAAATTAACTCCATATGTGCATGAGTCAAATCCAAACATTGAGAAATACTCCAATCAGTATGAAAGGTTGGAGAACACTTTGACAGAGGTAGATAAGCAAGGTGATACTAGTCAAATCTTGCAGACTCCAGCCCAAGAAGATAGGAACTCAAAAATAATCAGAGAAGAAGGATCATACACTGCAAGAACTACCACTAAAACTAAATTTAAATTGATGTACAGGAAAAATCCAAAATTAAATCCTGTAAATTAATAAGTGGAAACAATTGAAGTAATTGACATAGATACAGTGGTGAAGGATAATGCACCTCCTGCGTTTCTAAAGAAACTCACCAACCTTCAGTATCCAAAATTTAGATTATTCAGAAACAACACAATATTCAATTCTCTTCATCCAACAAACCAAAAAACAAAGAGATGGAAATTATGCAGAAATATAAAGAAATCAATCTAAGGAATGAAACATTAAAATATGATACATATAACCAATACTGGAAGCAGTCACCCAGTGACCAAAGCAAATTTCTTTCTGCATTTGATTAAAAAACCAGGAATATATAGATGACCTTCTTGTAGCCTACAATCAAGCATCCCAAATCATTAGAAGATTATAAAAAGACATCATATGAAGTTCAAGTATCATATCTTGATCCAATTGACCAAATAGAACTTCACAAACAAGCTGTTGAAATGTTGTATTCTACAATGACAAATAATGCCATGAGTGTAAAAAAGCTCCAAAACACTCTAGGGAACATCAGAGATCTGCTCAAATTAGAAAAGGCATCTTCACAGGCTAAGGATAACATAATAAAATCACTGGAAGATTTGGTTATTGAAGTAGGATATGATCCTAATAATGTCAAAGTTGTAGATGAACTGATATAAAAGAAAAATGAAGACATTGTTGCATTAAAGAAGCAACTCAAGCTGCCTCCTACTAAACATCCACAGGCAAAGGAAGTGTTAGAGGATACAAACCAAAAATATGAGATGATGAACCTCATCCTTCAATTAATTTCCCAAATAAAAGAAATGGAAAATGAGATGGAAAATTAATACAAGAGAAAAAGTCTAGAACAAAATAAGTTCATATTATTGTTATTCTTGTAGTCACTACTGTTTTTCCTTCCACATTAGCATAATCATTGGCCCCTTTAGTTCCAATGGCTACAGCAATTCTTGTCACATCATCTACTACATCTACAGAGTCATCTACAACAGCAGCACAACCCACCGATGAGGCAAGTAAACAAGTAAAAGTAATGCAGGAAATGTCTATTCAGACAAATGAAATCAACAGAGTTAAAGAACAGTTGAAAATACTAGAGGATGAAAAGAAACTTTCTCAGATCATCCATAAAAATGAAATACAGAAAACGAATAGATTGACAGAGAAATTGCAAAATCTAGAAAAATATTTAACATTAAATGAACCAATGGAAAATCCAAGCAACATCTATGGTCCAATATCATTGAATCTATCAATGATATTTGGCCATCAATCCAGGTTATTTATGAACAAAAAGATCTCATCTGTCAAACCAGGAGGTAACTCCTCAAATCAGAATATGTATTAGCTGAAGAATGCATATGTATTTATACATGGAGGTGAGGCTATTGGGATTCATCTCCCAATGACTCTTGGCCTTCCTTATTTCCTAATATTAAAATAATATACAATATTACATATGCACACCCAACCCATAGGATTAGGTGTCAACATTCCCCCCTTTAATCCAAAGGGATGTTGGTGAGGCCAAGCATCGATCTGAACTTTTCAAACTTTTCTCTTCCAAGTGCTTTGGTGAAGATATCAGGAGTTTTCTCATTTGTGGAACAATGATGTAGATGGATGGTTTTGGCCTGAACATGATGTCGAATTAGATGGTACTTTGTATTGATGTGCTTTGTTCGATCATGAAACTTTGGGTTCTTGGCCAACTTTATTGCAGAAGTGTTGTCGATCATGAGTGGAGTGGAATACATCTGTTTCATCTGCAAATCTTCCAGGATTTTCCGGAGCCACACAATTTCCTTTGTTGCTTCAGCTACTGCCACATATTCTGCCTCGATCGTGGAATCTGCTGGAACTGACTGTTTGCGTGATCTCCATGAGACAGCTCCTGATCCAAGACTCATGGTATAACCTGTAGTAGACACGCCTGTTTCTTTGTCGCCATCAAAGTCTGAATCAGAGTATCCGGTCAAGATGAAGTCGCCTACCTGTGTATATTTGAGTCCAAAGTCTTGGGTCCCCTTCAAGTACCTTAGTACTCTTTTTGCAGCAGACCAATGTCCTTCACAAGGTTTTTGCATGAACCTTGAGAGGATTCCAACAGCAAATGAGATGTCAGGTCTGGTGGTGGTCAGATAGATAAGACTTCCTACAAGCTGTCTATACTTAGTTGCATCCTAAAATTCCTTCCCTTCAACAGATGTGAGCTTCAAGTTTTGTTCCATTGGAGTGCCTAAGGGTTTACAATCATCCATGCCAAATTTGTTCAAGAGATCTCCAATGTACTTCTTCTGAGAAAGAAAGATGAATTTGGGATGTTGAATTACTTCAATACCCAAATAGTAATGAACATGACCCAAATCAGTCATTTCAAAACCTTTCTTCAACTCTTTCTTCATGGATGCAATATAGATCTCATTGTTTCCTGTTATCAAAAGATCATCTACATATACCACAAGATATACAACTGTTTTTCCAACTTTCTTAACAAACAAAGTTGCATCATCAAGATCAAAATGTTTGAAGTCAAGTTTCAGAAGATGCTCAGTCAATTTCTCATACCAGGCTCATGGTGCTTGCTTGAGGCCATACAAGGATTTTATAAGCTTGAAAACTTTGTGTTCTTGACCCTTTACCACAAATCCTTTTGGCTGGGACATATAAAATTTCTCCTTTAGATCTCCATTCAAGAAGGGTGTTTTTACATCCATCTGATGGAATTTCCATCCATTCTAAGCTGCTAAGGAAAAGAGAGTCTGGATGGTGGTCCATTTTGTTGTGGGAGCAAAAGTTTCTTCATAATCGACTCCTTATTTTTGTGCAAAACCTTTTGCCACAAGCCTGGCCTTGTGCTTGTCAAGTGAGCCGTCTGCTTTGTACTTGTTCTTGTAGACCCACTTACAACCAATTGGTTTTGTTCCCAAAGGCAGATCAACCAGCTTCCAAGTGTCATTCTTTATCAAGGCATCATACTCCTTTTGCATCGCTTCTTTCCATTCATCATGAGAAGCGACTTCTTTGAAGGAAGTTGGTTCATGATCTGTAGACAAACTCAATTCACAGTTATAAGCAATATCCATATCAACAGGGGAATCATAATTATCTACATCACCTTTGATTTGTTGAGTGGAACTTCTTGTTCCTGTTTTTCCAACCTCATCAGGATGAACATTATCCAGTGTCTTTGTCAGCCATTTGGGAGAACCTTTCTGAGATGGCCCAGGCTGGTCATTTGACTGAGTTGGGATTGATTCAAGATTCAATCTCCCAATTCTATCAATCACATCATCCAATGTGCCATCCGTGGTTGTTTCTTCATGTGGGGGAGAGAGCGCTTCAGGACATGATTCCACAGTTTGATTCAATATCGGAATCCCCCCTTCAAGATGTGGAATCACATTATCAAATTCTTGGAAGGACTTTGCATGTGTGAATCTATCCAAGCAATCAAGTTGCCGCTCAACAACCTTGTCACTCTTGGAAGATTCAAGAAATATGACATCTCTTGCTATTACAAACTTCTTATTTGCTTCATCATAGAGACGATATCCTTTGGAGGTATTGGAGTACCCCAAGAAGATACATTTTTGACTTCTAGCACCAAGTTTTTTCCTTTGACCCTTGGGTATCAAGGCATAACAGGTGGACCCAAAGACCCTGAAATGCTTTACCGAAGGAATGTGGCCATACCACATTTCAAAAGGAGTTTTGTTTCTAATTGAACTTGAAGGACACCTATTCTTTATGTAAACAGCACATAGAACTGCATCAGCCCAAAACATCAATTTCACATTCTTGAAAAATAACATGGAGCGAACCATATTTAAGATAGTTCTGTTCATTCTTTCAGCTACACTGTTCTGTTGGGGATTATATGGCACTGTTGTTTGATGTTTTATTCCATGTTGACGAAGATAATTTTCAAATTCGTTTGAAGTGTATTCTTTTCCATTATCAGTACATAGAGAGCCAATATGTGTTTGTGCATCATTTTCAATCCATACATGAAAATTCTTGAAAGTTTGAAAAGCATCAGACTTATTCTTCAATAAGTAAATCCAACAAATTCTGGTGTAGTCATCAATAAATGTCATCATGTATTTATTTCCATTTGCAGAAGCAATAAGCATAGGGCCACATAAATCTGAATGAACAAGCTCAAGTTTTCTATGTGCTCTGGAGTGTGAATCATGAAATGGCTATTTGATATGCTTTCCTAGAATACAAGTATCACATTCCTTAGGTTTTCTAGGAATTGTAGGCAGTCCATTAACACCATTTTTCTTCAACAAACAAAGGCTTTCATAGTTTAAGTGTCCAAATCTAGCATGTCATAAAAGAATTGATGGGAATGTACCTTCATCATGATGTGAACTGAATGCAAAGTTTTGAGCATCAGCAGATGAACCTTTCAGCTTCAAGAGTCTCCCTTCTTCTATTCCCTCCATGACAAGTGAGTGATCTGATGCTTTTCTGACCTCTTCCTTGCCATCAAACAAGTGAATGGAGTGTCCTTGCTGGCGGATTTGGACCAAGGACAACAAGTTTCTCCTCAACTCAGGGAGGTATAGAACCTCATGTAGGATATGATCAGGAAGACCAGGCAGTTTAAGCCTGACTATGCCAAGCCCTGATGGCTTGAGTTTGGATTTATCTGCGAAATATACTGCTCCATCAACTTTGTCAGTGAATTCTTCAAAAAATCCTTTTCTAAATGTCATTTGACATGTTGCTCCTGAATCTAGCAACCAATCATCTCTCCATGAAGTAAATGAAACATCAAATAAGTCTTCATTTACTCCATTGTTACAATGTGCTAGAACATAATGAGCGGATTCAGGTGCTTTACCTTTGTCTTTGTCATTAGTTTTACCTTTGTCTTGATTTCTTTGCCGCTCAATTTTCTCCCATGGTGTTCTGCATTTGGATGCATCATGTCCATCTCTATTGCAACATGTGCAATGAAGATTGGATTTGTCAGATTGTCTGCCCCCCCTTTCTGTGAAGTTTCTTCTTCCTCTTCCTCTTCTGCCACCTCTTCCTCTGGATGAATCTGGAGCATGACTCTTTTCTCTATGTGCCAAGTATGCAGCCTCTTCGGAAGATGAACGGACTGTCATCTTCCCAAAAGCTTTCTCTCTTTCTACAAACTTTTTCTCAAGTGTATCAAAGGTGATATGCTCAAGGTTCCCACTTGCTTGCAAAGACTCAAGATAATGTGAGTAAGTCGGATATAATGCCTTAACATATTCTATGAGAGGTATATCCATTTTTACACCAGTGCTATCAATATCATGCATGATCAATCTAACTTTTGAAGCTAAGGAAAGGGGATCATCATTCTTCATTTCAAGACTGAACAACTTAATCATCAATTGAACATTTTCTAATTCTGAATGTGAGTCATAGAGTTCTTTTAGCTTGCTCAAGGCATCATAGGCATTTAAGAATGATGAAATGTGGTGACTCACCTCTTCATTTACGGAAGCTGCAATCAAGGCATAGGCCTTGCAGTTCTTGTTTTCCCAAATGGCGAGTTCTTTGTCTGAAGTGGGATTTGCTGGTGGATTTCCTTCTTGTCCTTCACAGATTCCTCTCCACAAATCATTAAAAATGAGTGTGTGTTTAATCTTCCAAGACCATTCAAGATATTTCTCTTTGCCAGAGAGAACCAGCCCAACAATGGATATGAGAGAATGCATTAGTTTGCTAGAAAAAATTCTTTTGAAGAGGAAAAAAAATTCTGCTAGAAAAATTTCAACTCTGGAAATTTTCTCAATTAAAGGGGACAAAAACTCTTTGTTGGAGAATATATTGAATTTAAAAGGAGACAAACTCTTTGCTAGAAAACACTGAATTCTGCACCAAAAAAAAAAAAAAATATGTATTTTTTTGTTTGTTTGGAGAAAAACAATTTGTATGGGAGGCGATATGGAAGGGTTGTATTTGTATGAAATGGGAGGGCGATATTGAAGGGCGGTATTATGAAATGGAAGGGCGATATGGAAGGGCAGTAATATGGTATTAAAATATGGGAGGGGGCGGTATTATAAGGTGGTGGAATGGTATTATAATATGGATGGCGTATATATGGAGATCGGTGACAGCGTATTATGGAGAGCAGTGACTGCGTGTTATGACATAGGTATTATAATATGAATGTGTATTATAATATGGACAGGGCATGGGAATGGGATCTTATTACAACCAGCTGTAGGCAGTATTGTAATATGTCTGTGGGAATGGGAGCATATTAAAAGTTGAACCAGCTGTAGGCGGTATTGTAATATGACAGAGTGTTACATATATGGAGGGGGTCGTATGGCCAAGGAGGGGAGCGGGTGAGGTTGAGAGCTCGCAGGTGGAGCAGGCGGGTAAGTCAAGCAGTAGTATGCGGAGTGTGGAGTGGGTAGTATGGAGTGTGGAGCGGGTAGTATGCGGAGTGTGGAGCAGGTTTATGCTCGGTGATGTTGCAGAGCGGGTAGTATTGAGTGTGTAGCGATAGGGAGTTGTGAGAAAAAAAGAGAGAGGAGGCCTACAAGCCTTGGAAAATATTTTTGAAATAGTAGTTGCAGAAATTTTCAGGTACTGAATTGTAACTGCAGAAATTGCAGGAGTTGGAGAATTGCAGAGTTTTCAGAAACTGCAAGACAAATTCAGAACTGTGCAAGTTGCAGAGATAATTAAAAAAATGCAGAATAATAGTATAGCAATAAGTAGGAGCAGCAAAAACTATTATTAAAAACTGACTGAGCAAAGGAGAGGGAGTTACACCACAGGCATAAATGCCAATAGTGGGACTGGCTCTGATACCATGTCAAACCAGGAGGTAACTCCTCAAATCAGAATATGTATTAGCTGAAGAATGCATATGTATTTATACATGGAGGTGAGGCTATTGGGATTCATCTCCCAATGACTCTTGGCCTTCCTTATTTCCTAATATTAAAATAATATACAATATTACATATGCACACCCAACCCATAGGATTAGGTGTCAACATCATCAAATAAGCAGGTGAAGCCATCCAAAAAATCAAAGAAGAACTTGGCAAGAAGCCAGAAGAGGCTACTGAAATCATCAAATTTCTTAAGTCCAAGAATAAGCAAGAATTAGAGGAAATTGGAATTAGTGATAGGACAGATACCATTCTTGAAGTTAGGAAGGTTATTTCAAAGAGAAACTTAATGCTACATCTAGAAGAAAAATGTCAGGAAAAATCTTGGCATAACAAGATTTATGATGAAGTTTGACATTCTGAGGCAGAAAGGCCTTTAGAAACCTCTGGTTATAAATGACAGGTTGATGAAGCAAGAGGATTATGATAAAAATATCAAAGAAGTGGCTAAGGAACAAGCAAATAATTCAGCCATGTAGGGAATTCCAACAGGGAAAGTTCTCTACAAGAGTTTTGAAACTATTTTTTACCTGCAACATGAGGTAAAAAACTTATTCATCAACAAGCCTAAATTTTCAAAATACATAGAGGCTGATGAAATATTTAGAAGAGTGGTAAATATAAAATTACCAGAAGTAGAATTTTGGGATAAATTGACTTATTTACTGTGAAAATAACAATAGTAAAACAAGGTAGTCAAATGAAAAACATATCAGTCAGGAAAAGGTAAACATAGCAGGAAGCTTTACAGTTATAGAACAGCAATAACAAAGCAGTTACAGTAAAAGAGTATCAGATTTTAAAGAGTGTCAAGTTAAATTCAAATGGCTAAAGTCAAAACAGAGTTGAAAATTAAAGCCATCCAACGTAAAAGACACTCAACTGCAGAATTCATTGAGAAAACAACAAAGAGACAAATCAGCAACACATAAAAGACAACAACATCAAATTCAATAAAAGCAGGGACAACTTGCATTAGTTAGATAGTTGTCCCTATCTTCTTGCATGAATATATTTATTTTTTTGTGAATAATTCCTAAGTTTGTTTTAGGATATTTTGTAAGAGTTTTTGTATAAATACTTCACATTTCAAAGTATTGAGGGTGGATTGTGAATTGCTAAAACACTTCTATAGATGTACTGATCTGAACTAGAGGGTTCTTTGTACCATTTTGAAGTCAGCAGACTAGATTGAGCAATAATGAGATTATATTACAGGATTCATGTGTTGGGCCACTTCAGTGAATTATTCTCAATTGTTCTTTGTTTTTATCTAAATTTTTCACAATACTTGCATGCTTTCTAAATCTAAATGTATAACAAGAATGCTATTTCAGAATATGTTTAAAAACACTATGTTTTGAACTGTTATGTCATTTTTATGTTTTCTACTTATATCTAGATTAGGAAATTCTTAATTTCTCCCTAGTTTCGATTGACCTCTATCTTTTCACTCATTATCCGGATCTGAGAACCGTTAATTTCTATCTCATCCCGATTGAAACCATTTTCACCATCAGCCTAAGGATCTGAGGTAACTCGGCTATCTTTCCCTGTGAACACTTCCCTTTAGAACCTTGATTCTGATTTGATTGCTTGATACATTGACTCCATTAGCCCAATGGAAAAAAGACCTACATATATCCATTTGAACTAGTGATTCCACCACCAAACCAAATTCAAATTAAAAATCCCAAGTAATCCTACATAACTAGCCTAAAATCAACTAAAATCAATAAAGATAATCATATAGAGAGAGCCCTCTCTAAGAATTAGGAAGGATAGATCCTAAGGCTTAAAATTAGGTTTGTGGTTACCTCTAATATTCTTTAAACCAAAATATAAATAACCCTTGAGAATTATTCGAGTGATAACAGGTCCCAATGTGTGAACAAATTAGTGCACCCATTCATTTCTTGTGTCCTCATTCCATAATTATAGCCAGTGATTTATGTGCCTGCGCGGATCTCCTTGCCCCAAGAAGAGTTATATTGGTGGATTAGCTGGTATATGGAATCGGAAGGTCAACATACTTTGACATTCTCCCCAGTCTTGGAAAGTTTCTTTATGAGTTTCCCACCAATGCGCAGGGGTTGCGCGCATACCCAAGTCTAGCACTCAAAATCGTTGTTGCTTAGGAACACTTGCCTCAAATGCCACAAGGAAAGTTTCAACATTACCAAATCCATCAAATTGGGGTAGTTCTCTTACCTCTGAGGAAATACATCGAAAGCTCTTTTTTATTTTAAGACATCTTATTGTAGACACGTCATGTAGTTGGTTTTTCCAGTTTTTTATCTCTTTTTCTGAGTCGAATAAGCACTCACTATATATTTCCCACCATAACATGTCGTTAGCTATGGGGTTGATCCATTCATCATCTCCGGCGGTTAGTTTGTATATGTGATCGACATATTCTTCTTCCTGTATTGATTCAGTATATCATTCTCCTTCCGCTGGGTCCAGCGAGACTATTACCCTTGTTCCTTCATTCTCAAAGATCATGTTTTTCCTCTCGATATTAATGATACCTCCCATTTCAATAGCCCAATCCATACCCAAGAGCACAGGGTAAGGGTATACATTGTCTACTAGCTAGATTACCTCAAAATATGTGAGGACCTTAACACCTACAATATCTACCACTATCTTCATCAGTCTTCCTAATGGGATAATCTTCTGCTGATTAGCCATTCGTAGTTGAATAGTCGACCATTCCATTTTCGATTCTCCCACTAGTTGCTAGGTTTTCTTGGGTAGGACGTTAGCATTAGAGCCTAAGTCAAGGATAACTTGGTCCATTTCGTACTCCCCAATCTGCACAGTCATGCACATTTCTCACCTCGTCCTTTTTTTATTTTTGTATATTTTATACAATGTTTTCACCTCGGGCTATGGAGAAATTATTTTTGCGCAGTTGTCTATGTAATATTCCAAAAATTTAGCCTTTAGCTAAATGGAATATTATATTTTGTTTTGTCACTAGGTAGGTGAATAAGTGGGTAGGGAGGCCCATAAATCTCCTTAGAAGGAATAATAACACTCCTAATGCGAAAGGGAGGAAGAACAAGCAGCTAGATTAAGCACCTTTGGGTGTGAATTGGAGGGGATACATGTTGAATAGGTCAACTTTGGCCAAATCAACAACGTTGTCATGGAGGAGTGGCATTTATGATGGGACAACACATTTTTAGTGAAGGAAAACTTGCATGGGCTTAGTGGCATTTATGAATGGGACCCAATGTGAGAAGGCTCACACACTATATACGGAGGGGATGGCAGCCATTTTTATTCATGTTTTGAGATTATTATTTTGATATTGGTTTGTTTAGACTTTGCATCCTTTAGCTGTTTAGCAGGGTTTGTTGTGTTGTTTAGCACAAGGGTGTTCCTGATCGGGAATCCCTACCTCATACTCAAGGAAGGAGAGGTTCATTGGACTGCATTTCCTCATTCTGGAATTATGGACAAGCTACCTCCTTTAGCTACAACGCAGTTTCTGTTTAGAGTTGGGTTGTGTTGCAGGGTGCAGCAAAGGAGGATCACATAGAGCCAATTCTGGGCTTGTTTTTCAGTGGAGAGGTAGCCTATCCATTGGAGGATCAGCAAGGAGGTCTCCTGGGCATATTTATATATTTTTGGCATTATTCCAACCATCTACCATCCCTCACATTGTAGTTTCAGTCCAGATCTGCGTTATTTTTAGTGGCAGTTGCTGAGAGGGTTCATTGAGCCCATCAAGAGGGTCTATTTCTGAATAGAGGGATCAGCCTTCTATTGAGAAATACCATTGGAGGAGGAAATTATAATTTCAGATGTGTCATAGCCTCATTCTATTTAGTTCCAGATTGCAGTGACATATCAACCCTAGGGTTATTTGTCACATTGTATATTTTTTTTGGTATTTCTAGCAACCTTTTCTAGTTGGCTAGAAATCATGTATTAGAGCCCATATATTCCTTTCTAGGCATTTATTTTGTATATATCATCCATACTCCATCAATTTATGTTTAAAGCAGAAATTACACTGATATAGGTAGCGCTATCACTAATTTTTGGCATTTTATACAGTAGCAGCAACTCATGTGCTTATTTATATGATCATGGGAGGCTTGTTCTTATTGCTTGAGTGGCTTGAACCTAAATATATTTGTGTATATTTTTACTGATATATGAATAAAATGATGGTTGTATAATGATCCCTCTTATGATATGTTCATAGTTGCTGTGTTTTACATTATTATGTCTTGTATTGTTGCTATTTCAATTTTGGAATATTACAGTGGTATCAGAGCATAATCTTGGCTCAGCCTGTGCATTCAAGACATTATGCCATTAGGAGGAGAAGCTTCTCATAGAAAAGAGAAGTTTTACAGAAGAAATAAAGGCATGACTCCATTATTTGGAGAAATGAAGGAAGAGAGGCTCTCCCAGGTTATTTTTCAAACTGTGAAAAATATCAAGAAAGATATCAAGGAGATGAAAGGGGAGAGGTGTAGAAAATTTCCAAGAGGGTTTAAAAGTGAAGCAAGCCCTAAATATTCACATGATGGGTGGGATCATTTAGCCACACATGAATATCCATAGCGAAATTTATTGCCCACAGACGCTGCAAGAGAAATGGAGGAAGAAGATGCACCAAAGGAGGAGACCTTGAGTGACTATCTTCAGGAGTATGAGTCTCAAACTTGGAGATTCAAAGAGCACTTGGAATTCCAAGGGTTTTTCCAACTCAAGGAAGATAGAATATCTAGCAACCACAACAGAAGCAAGAGAGGTAGATTCTTTCTACCTAAATTTTATGTATCATCAAAGTGCACGACCAAGGCTTGGGTGAAGGAGCTAGATTCATATTTTCAGCTACACCAAGTCTCAGAAAAGGAGGCGATTAGAGTAGCAATGTTGCACCTTAAAGGTATGGCCCATGATTGGAGGTTTTATAGTTCTGCTTCATTTCATCATGCAAGTGTAAATACTTATGTAGGGTTCACTAAGAATATAGTAAAAATATTCGATATTAAACATTGTGAAACATCTTTTGTTGAACCCAAAAATTCAAAACCTTTGCATGAGTTGGAGGGATCTATTTTACCAACTCCACCCCATATTTCTATTGAAGAGGATAAAAACATGCATAATACCTTGCCAAGGGGAATATCCCCACTTCTTGAAGAGCCCTCTTATATAGATGAAGACATGGAGATTCCTCCTTCAAGGGAAGACCAAGACCTAGGGTCTCTCATTGATGATGAGGCATTCTCAAATATTGATGAAGAGGATGAGCAAAGAAGAGCTAACAGTGTTATACCATCAGGAGAAGATCCATCACCACATAGAGGTGGAAAGGGAGCCATTGCTTCCATTAGAGGAGCCCTTGTGTCTTTGCAAGGAGTTCCAAATGATCTAACATGTGGGGACCAAAGAACAATCCCGGAGAAGCATGTATCAGTTTTTGTGGATTGTGAGACTTGGGAGATGGAAGGAGAAGAAGAAAAGAAGGATCAACATCAAGGGATGATGAGCATTCACCCTTATCTATTTCAAGAGGTTTCTGTACAAAATAAGGAGACTGTATTGCGCAATGAAAGGAGGGACGAATCAGTCCACTCATATATACGTCTGCTTTAGATCTTGATGTCTCACTATATGGGGGAATTCCACCTAGGAGGCCACCAGATATAGAGTTGTTGAGAGAAATATTACCATTTGGTTCACCAATCTTAGATCCCAGAGGGGTGAATACCTTGGAGGGGTCTAGTACAGTGCAATGAATCTTGGATAGACTCAAGGAGGAGGGATACACTCTCCCATTTTCAACATTACCTACTCTCACAACATATTCTACGCTAACAGAAGTTCCTGCAGTGATGGAGGATGGCACCACCATGGTGCAAGGAATCTGCTCCATGGATTTGGAGAAACATAGGGTACATCCCTTGAGGAAGGAATCCTTCATATATTGGAGTAGATGGAGACCACTCATGCTTACATTGGCCAAGATCAAGAGGTTCTTTTTGGATGGTAGCTTCTCATGGGAGGCCAACTTCCAAAGGCCACCACTTCTACTTGAGCATGAGTAGCTACATGATTGGCATGGCATCAATTTGAAGTATGACTTAGGCATGAGGTATGTCACAGGAAAAGACAATAGCATGTGGGGAGCTTCACATTTTAGATCTTCAATGTTGTCTCTTAGGAGGATTGATCCATATAGGAGGTCTCAACTCTTGGTAGAGTACTCCAAAGATCTTGGTGCTTGCATGATTCTTGATGATCCAAAGGGAGGTGACAGACACATGGTGGATGATGGGGTCATCTATTCTTATGGAATAATCTTCTTGACTAGAGATTCTAAGCTCAAGGAGAAGATGTTACATGCAGCACATGTGGACTTTCTTTCCATGCACTTTGATGCATCTCATTCCTTGATGGAGGAGTTCACTTGGGAGGACATCTAGCAGGATGTATATCAGCATATGGAGAGATTCATAGCTCGAATGATGATGGAGAGGTTGTCACAACCACTTCCCTATTCATTGAGAGTGAGGGAGAACTTTCAGTTGAGTCATTTCAGCTCGATGACCAAAGTAAATAGTAGAGAATGTACATTTATGCATTATGATTTGTACTCCTTTACTTTTTGTGAGAAACATATTATACCAAGGAGGATAATTCCTTCTTATATGCTGTATTGTGATGTACTTGAGGCCATTTGCAACATTGATGTTGGTCATTTTATTAGTGGTTTGTGGGAGGTGCCACATGATTCTTGGTGTGCACCATTGGCACCAAATTTTACTTTTATGATCTCATCTTGTAGGATGATTGTGGTAGAAAACAAGTGGCTAAAAAGACACTTGTTATACTTTGTTTCAAGGAAGTCAGGGGATGCAATGTGCTGGTTCCACATGTGGGACTATGATCCACCTTCCGGTTGTCATATGGCAACTTGTTTTTATTTGTTTTTTCTTCCATATATTGATGATGTTCTTATTCTTATGGGAAGCTTTGTTGGGAGGATGGCACAAGAGTTGGAGGTGCCCATTGGGAGTATGTTTCTTCATAATTCATATGTTGCATGTTTTAGGAGAAAAAATGGGCAATCCATGATTGCCACACTACATCTCTTGTCTTCATGTGGAAGGAGCCATTTGGAGAACTTGAGTTCTTTGGAGAGGCACTTCATGGAATTTTGATTGGTGGGGTAAATTGGGTCATTCTTGGAGACCATAATATTTCAGCCCAAGATCAGTAGCAACCCCATACACATCATAAATAGAGAGAGAAACAACATGGGTGGAAAAAGCTAATCTCTCCATACAGCCCCAATACATTGCATGAACCGGGGGTTGAGGATTTCCTTGATGAGCTACCTAGGATGCCTCATTTCATTTGGATGATATCATGGGTATGGGAGTCTCTTATTGGGATGGAGATTCCAAATTTTCATAATCTCACTTACCTTGAGGAAGCCATTGGAGAGCAAGAAGGTTTCCACTTACACCTTCCACTTTCTCATGATGTGAGCCATTTGGTTTTACATACTTGGGGGGAACCATTGGGGGGCAGATTCATTGCAGATTATTTTGAGCAGTGGTGGGGACTATTTTATGAGGAGGCTACAAGAGGAGGGGAGGAAAATTTTGCCATATCCTTGCATTTTCTTGAGGACAAGCAACATTTTGGAGCGGAGGACTGTAATATTCCAAAAATTTAGCCTTCAGCTAAATGGAATATTATAGTTTGTTTTATCACAAGGTAGGTGAATAAGTGGGTAGGGAGGCCCATAAATCTCCTTAGAAGTAATAATAACACTCCTAATGTGAAAGGGGGGAAGAATAAGAAGCTTGATTAAGCACCTTTGGGTGTGAATTGGAGGGGATACATGTTGAATAGGTCAACTTTTACCAAATCAACAATGTTGTCATGGAGGAGTGGCATTTATGATGAGACAACGCAGTTTTAGTGGAGGACAACTCACATGGGATTAGTGGAATTTATGGATGCATCCCAATGTGAGAAGGCTCACACACTATATATGGAGGGGATGATGGCCATTGTTATTCATGTTTTGAGATTATTATTTTGATATTGGTCTGTTTAGACTTTGCATCCTTTAGTTGTTTAGCGGGGTTTGCTGTGCTAATTATCAAAAGGGGGTTCCTGATTGGGAATCCCTACCTCATCCTCAAGGAAGGAGAGGTTCATTGGACTAAATTTCCTCATTCTAGAATTCTGGCCAAGCTACCTCCTTCAGCTACAACGCAGTTTTTGTTTAGAGTTGGGTTGTGTTGCAGGGTGCAGTAAAGGAGGATCACATAGAGCCAATTCTAGGCTTGTTTTTTAGTGGAGAGGTAGCTTATCCATTGGAGGATCAGAAAGGAGGGAATCTGGGAATATTTAGATATTTTTTGCAACGTTCCAACCATCTACCATCCCTCATAGCGCAGTTTCAGTCCATATTTACGTTATTTTTAGTGGCAGTTGCTAAGAGGGTTCATTGAGCTCATCAGGAGGGTCTATTTTCGAATAGAGGGATCAACCTTCTATTAAGAAATACCATTGGAGGAGTAAATTATCATTTCAGATCTATCATAGCCTCAATCTATTCAGTTCCGAATTGCAGTGACATATCAACCTTAGAGTTATTTGTCACATTGTATATTTTTTTGGTATTTCTAGCAATCTTTTCTGGCTTGGCTAGAAATCATGTATTAGAGCCCATATCTTCCTTTTTGGGCATTTATTTTGTATCTATCAGCCATACTCCATCAATGTATGTTTACAGTAGTAATTACACTAATATAGACAGTGTCGTCACTTCTTTCTGGCATTCTATACAGTAGCAGCATCTCATGTGCTTATTGATATGATCATGGGAGGCTTGTTCTTATTGCTTGAGTGGCTTGACCCTCAAGATATTTGTGTATATTTTTGCTGATATATGAATAAAATGGTGGTTGTATATTAATCCATCTTATGATATGTTCATAGTTGTTGTGTTTTACATTATTATGTCTTGTATTGCTGCTATTTCCATTTTGGAATATTACAGTCTATTAGGGCTTGGATATTTTATACAGCCTTCTGGTTGCACAACAACTTCATACATGCCTAGAGGAAAGGTTTAACTGCCTCGTCTACTTTCGGATCTACCACTCCTTTTACGGCAGGTGTTTCGTTTTTATTCACCTCCTTTCGTGCTTCGATGAAGGTTTATTTTTCCCTTTTTAGGTCTAAACCTTCCGCTTTGTCCTCAGCCTTACAAATTAATGATTCAATTTCCACGTTTTCCTCAGACCCTCCTATGGAAATTTCGCTGCGCGTGATTACATTGATACATGGCCCATCGTCCCATGGTTTCGCCTTAACTCTTTGCATATTCTGCGTAGGTGTTTGTTGCTTTTATTGCATTCCCGCTATTAGCACCGGGAAATCTTCAATGACATGATCGAATTGTCGAGAATATCTGCAAGACTAGCGTGCTGGGTTCAGGAAATCTCGTGCGAAATGTCCCACATCTTGACAGTTGTAACATATCAGTTGTCCACACCCTCGACCAACACTACCCCCTCTTCCTCCTCCCCTTCCTCATGCGGGGGATCCCCCCGTCTCAAAGGAGACAGTGGTGATGAGGGGTCTACTTGTACTTTGCATAAATTTCCCCTATCTACCATAAGGTCAAGGGTTCAGTAGTTTTTCTCTTCATGACCTACAGACAAGCATAATTTTCACCACTATTGTTTCAATTCTGGTACATAAGCACCCAATCACAGGCAATGATCTGTGTTGACTTGGGCCGCAGAGGGCTTGGACCCCTAGCCTACATGTATCTGATAATAGTGGACATTGATCCTTAGTGTGACCCAGTCCCTTACAATGTATACACCAAACGTCTGGGCTGGCTTCCTTACCACGGTCATTTCACAAGCTCTGAATTTATAAGTGCATTGCCTCCAATTGGTTATGGATTTGGAGAGCTGCGAACTGCATATCATCCCTTGGTGTAGCTTCCAACTTCATGGCTTTTTCTAGTGCTTCCTCTTGAGAGCCAATCTTTTGTTTTCTCATGGACCCACACAAGTGTGGTATTAGCATAGCGATGAACCACTCTTTATGCTTCTTATATTCACAGACAAATACCCCATCACTAATGTTGGGGTTCCAGTGTTTTGGCTATATTGGCAAGAACAAAAGACCGGACAACATCACAACCACTTTGGGGCCCTAGGATCTAGCCCTCCTAGACCTGGAGAGGGATCTCTCCAATAAAGCAAAGAATGATATATCTTTTAAGCTCAAAATGAGGTATTAGGCTAGGTATGAAGCACAAGGGGGGGTTTTAAATGATTTGGTTGGTTGTTGGGTTGGTCATGAGATCATTAACTAAGAAGGTAATGGGAGGAATGGAGAAAAGTAGTAGGACATTTCGGTAAAAGAGGATAGGTTAAGAATGTGCCATCCATTGGGCTATGGAGTCAAGAAAGGAGATTACTTGCAAACAACTAGCCAAGGCTTTCCAAAGGGAAAGTCATCTATACTAAAGGATCTTTGAGGTAGATGGTGAGATGGAACATTAAGGAGAGAGATGAAGAGACTCAAAGGGCAGCTTGAGATCAGACCATAGGTCATCTAAATCCAAATATTCTTCAGCATACTCTCAAAGGGAAAACATTAAAGATTTAAACACAGAACTAGGCCTGGGATCATAGAAGGACTTTTAACCTTCAATGCTTTGACACTACCTCACGAGATATTGGAAAGGCCAATCTGTTTGAAAAGGACCCAAGTGGACAGGGCTCACACTAAATCCCCAGTATCCCAATTCTTGCAGCTCAAAACCAACAAGAAAAACTAAGCAGCAAACCCCAAATTCACACATCAGCTAGCAACGAATAACAACTACTACACTGGTTAAATTAAATGAATTTTTCCTTAGATTCATTATCAACAGAAAACATCAAAGGTAGGGAGAGCAGAAACATAGGGTACCATGCAAGGGTATATCCTATGTTAGATTTCTGATGCGTACCAGAATACCAATGAACAACATGAAAAATGTAATAAAACAATGTAATAAGGGAAACATCACCCATCATAATAGACCAGGATCGTGTGAAATTCACTAGATTAATTGATGTGAAAAACCAGTCACATACACTAAGCTCAATGGCTGATTACAGTCCAAACTTTCTCCTCCCAACCTATTACATTACAAACTACTCTGCTACTCTCCTCCAAAACTGTTCTAACAGTAAAAATTGCATCCCTCTAACAGCAACTACAACAACAACGCAACAACCTTTACAATATGTTCTCGGGAATTCTTATAGGAGAATGAATAATTGTTGAAGTAGATATGAATTAAATGGATCCATTAAGACAGAGTGGAGGAAGTGTCCATGCCCACTCTGCTTAATAGCTCTGCACTGTACTCTGTAGTCTGGTTTGGAGCCTCTGTCAGGTCGATATTTGACCTATGATGTGTTCTTCAAAGTCGTTTCTGGCTGTAAGGCACTTTTTTCTGTCTTCTGAAGCAAGTAAGGTCATTGAAAGGTCTTTTTGGGCTTCCATACCTCCATTATTGTTGTCCTGATAGTCTTCAGAAGCTTTCTGACAGAGAAATGGCCTCTGGGAGCTCAGGGAGGCATGGATACTTCTGTCGGAGGTGTACTGTCTGAGAAAACGTGCTGCCGATGCTGAAAGCAGATATGGTGTCTTTCATGTGATCTTTTAATCTTCAAACTGGGCCTTAATTCCTTGAATAAGGATTAAAACATTAAATATTCAATTACGGAATTTACCCCCTTAATCTTTGCTGCTGATACACTTTTGCTGCTGTAATGGTCTCTCTGTGCTTTGAGTCACAGTAACTATGACTGTGGAGGCAGAGTGAAATTTCCACTCTATAAACCCTGCAGCAATGAAATAAACCAATTATAAAATCCAGGGGTGGTGGAAGCAATGTTGTGGAGGCCTGGAGGACTGGTGGCGCAACTATGGAAACAGTGGCCGCAGTGGAGGAAATGGTGAGGAATACTACATAATGGTGAAGAAATGACGTGGACCATCTAATCATATCTGTAGGTGATGATCGACGGTGGAGATTGACTAATGAAATGACTTTGGAAGGTTGGAAAAAAATGCAACAAACTTTAATGTAAAACATTAAAGTTGTGACGTTAGGCATGAAACATTTGATTCGAACTTTGGAATACAAATGAAATGCACGAAGATGCGATGAAATGAGCTGATATGGTGGGACCCGGCAATGGCAGAGGGTGATTTAACCTGGACCGTCAGATCTCAGGAGGAGATCGACGCTTGTGATGGTCCGAAGAAATGCTCAGGTCGCGTGATGAAAACAGTGAATGGAACACGATATGTAATGAGGGCCATTGATCAAAATAGATCAACGGTCGAGATTTGTTAATAGAATTTTTGGCTTGGAAATGGGGAAGTGGTTTTGGGAACAAAACCACTATTTTCGTGTGGTGAAAAGGGAGGGAGGCGGTTTTCACTTTTTCAATGCGATATGGGTCCTTGGCTGACACGTGCCTCCAGAAAACCCGCCCATATTGCGTGAAATTGAAATGTTAAACTTCGGATGTCCAAACAGCGCAATATTTCTCTGGGCCGTTAGATCTGGGGTCGTGAGATCCGACGGTAATGGAGGAGCACGATACAAGGAAAGTGTGCAGACAGTAGAGTGGGGGCCAACGGAAGGTGGTTTCACTGTGGACCATCCGATTGATGCGACAGATGGTCGAGATCTGGAGAGAGAGAAAAAAGGTGAAGGA
Source organism: Pinus albicaulis (assembly GCA_034641835.2). Lineage (NCBI taxonomy): Eukaryota > Viridiplantae > Streptophyta > Pinopsida > Pinales > Pinaceae > Pinus > Pinus albicaulis. The sequence goes on from CM076582.1 coordinate 481,100,362, forward strand.
TGTGGTTAGTGGGCGGGAGAAATCCTGGTCGTCGGATCAAGAAGGATGAACGATCGGGATCTAATCGGAACCGGAGGAGGCAGGGGCACAAATATCTGATGGGCGATGAAGTGATTGGCTCTGGGCCATTAGATCTGAGGGGGATCGATGGCTATGATTGGATTGGAGCTCGCCAATCGGCGAGGGTCAACAGTAACGCGATTGGTGCGATCGGCAATGAGCGATTACGCGATAGCCGTCGGATCTGAGAACAGATCGACGGCTCATGGGCAATCAGAAGGGGATAAGAGAGAGGAGACGAGCGCACTGTGGGATTAGTGTGGGCTGTCCGATCTATATAGATTTATGGATGGAAACAAAGCGAAGGCCAACAATGTAAAATTTTCTCACATCGAGGAAAATCTGTTAACAAAGGAATGTGCACTCTGTTTCTCCCGATTGTGATTAGTGCCCAGGCCTTAAGTGCTTGGTCTCGGGAGCAGGACATATGGAGGGGAAGTGGTTAGGGGCTGGCCGAAAGGGGCTTAGCCTGCATATGTTAAAATATGGGTTTTTAAGCCATAACAAAGGGTTTTTAAGGCCAAAGAGGGATTCGGTAGAGGAAAAAAAGGACTTTTAAACCAAACAAAGGGTATTTGAAGGGTTTAAAAGGGGATTTGGGATGATTTGAAGGGCAAGTGGGGAATTATAAGGGGAGGAAAGGGAATGAAAAAAAAGGTTTAATGGGGATGAAATAAGGGAAATGGAGGCCTTTTGGGAATTCTTTGTTACAACAGAGAGGCTTTTAAATTGGGAACAGTAGTGAAGATTTATCAAAGGACAAAAGGCATAAGGAGGCTTCAAGGATTATGTGTTTTCAGAGGAAATGCATTCCTTGAAGGCTCAAAAAACATTTTAGCCCCCTATTTGGTTGTCAAAAAATTCATAGGGGGCTAACAACTGATAACCTTCTTTAACCATTGGTCTGCCTCCCAGACAGACTTTGTAGGTCGTTTCTTAAAGTCCTTCAGTTCGACTACACATTGAGTGTATCACTTAGGCTTCCGAAATTGTTTCTTTACAACATTCTTAATATCCTATATGGATTCATTCACATGTTGACCAATGTATCCCATGAACGAATCCAATGCCCTTCCTTCGAAAGCTGTGGATAGTTGCGCTCGTTTGATAACATCATTTTTCACATTTTGCGTGGTCCATACAGATTCGGCTACAAACCAGAATCGATCCATGTCCTCATCCCCTACACCCTTGATAGCAGGCAGCTTCATGTGCGTAGCCATGTCATCCTCTGATGATGGCGGGGGAGGCGTAGGAGAGTTTTTACCCTTGTGGGGATTTGCTGCCGGTGTATCTGGGGGGGGTGGTTCCCCCTTGTGCAACCCTTTCTTGGTTATGATTAGACGACTCCCTCAAGGGACTATATACTGATTTTTCTCCTTCTTGATTAATCCGTTAGTATTTAACAGTTTTTGTTGTGCTCTTACTCTGATTAGAGGTCATTCACTCAGTGTGGCCACACAAGACACCTTTTTTTCTCAATAGCATTTTAATCAACAGCGGTAAGGTTTCTAGAAACTTACCTCTAAATTATTTAAAGAACCTATTTTCTGCTTTTGAATATGACACAAACTCATCGACAGAAAATTCCATCATGAATCCTCCTGATATACTATCAACCCAATGTTCCACAGTCCTGGTAATCGTATTATCAGTTTTCTCCAATTGCCGAACCAACTTGGGGGTCCACTGTGTGACCTGTTCATCCTTTGAGAAAGTTTGAAATTCTGCCAATCGAGATAACCACTCTTACAACTCATGTGCGAAGGATAGAAAGAATATTTTGTGCACTTCTATAAAAATATACCTATTTTTCCACTCTTCTATGGACAAATTTTCACTCCTATTTTCCTTTAGGGAAAATTCCTAAATCTGTTTTTCAAACCAATATTCTAACTCAGGTTTTAATGGCTTCCAATGACCTCATGGCATTACCTGATCTCTCTCTCAAAATGATCCCGGTCCTGGAAATGGAACCATTTGTTGGCTTGAGCGGTCCTAACCCAGGTTCGACTTCAAGATTTTCCAACAAACCCCTATACTACTGGCCCTTTCGGCAGTGACCTGTTGCGCAGGCCAAGGTCTCACTCGAAGTAGTATGGGAGGGTGTTGGAACCAGGTTTCCACACCCTGAGAGAGAGAAATTTAATTGAAAGGGGGTCCTTTCAGATCGATCAGACTAGTATCCTATATCGATACTCGTTAACTACGTGCCAGCGGAATACTTCTAGCAAAACTTATAAATCATGAAATAGTAGATCAACTGAAGCAACAACATTTAAATCTAACCAGATCTATGAATTTATCATCATATATATTATCACATTCACGTGTGCCTCATCAATCATCAGTATGTACTGAACATATATAAATAACACAGTGTGCAGCCAGTAATCACAATACATAACATTTCAGTATTCAGAAAAGGGTCTTCTTATTCATTACAGTTCAGATCCAGGTTACAAACTCTACCTACTAACCCGCACACACAGCCAGTGGGATCCGCACACAGCAGGACTCGGGGTCTCCACGCACACAGCCAGCAGGAGCCCTTACCCAGAAAATTGACCAAAAATCCACAAGTTCATATCTAGCTTCTCTAATTCTTTCTTCTTACTTTAGACTCAACATATTCATCTATTTATATCATGCTAGCCCACGCTATCCTATGGTCTGCAAACCATGGTTTGCATACCCTTGGTCTACCCTTTTGACCCATTACAAATAATTGGGGGTTTTGACCCACCCCAAACCCCCTCTGTTAGACTAAATATTACAAAATATTACAAAACTAAACAAAATTGAGGCTAGGAAACCCTGTTCCAACAAAGCATATAGAGGATACATGGCTCGAGAAATTCAAATATGAAGTACGAAGTCTATGAATCAGCATAGCCATGGATGGCATCAACCCATATTCCCTCCAGAACACCAACTGTTCTTTTTGGCCTATAGTAGTGATCAATAAAAATATCCCCCCATTGTTACCCTTGAAGAATGAACATCTTATGTTGGCTCTCATAGTCCCTGGTAGAAGACAAGTAAAGAATATGGATGTCCACTTACAACCACTGGTAGATGAATTGAAGGAATTATGGGATGGGATAAATGTATACGATGTATCAAGAACCAATGCAGAAAAGAGAAGTTTTACATTGCTTGGCATATGTGCTTACACGGCACATGATTATCTAGGCTTAGGAGTTTTCTCTCGTAAACTACATGTTTATTGATTTTTTTTATATACGTAACAATATTCTTTCGCATATTAGTTATTTAATTCATTTTAATTGTTCTGATCTTCATCATATTATTTAACGTATCATGCATATAAATTGTATACAATAATCTCGCAGGTCTTGCAACAAAAGGGTATTTTGGATGTAAATGTTGCGGACCTTCTCTGAAAGCTAGATGGTCCAACGACCTACAAAAGCCAGTGTATGAATGCTCCAGGGTATTCCTCCCATAAGAATGCCCTTATAGAAGAGCAGCCTTTGCTTTCAATGATAAATGAGAGAGAACCCAAAGGCCTCCAATAACGACACCAGCTAAATGGCTTAGAGCATATGAGAGAGAGAAGGATAAGAAGTTCATTGAAATTTTTGATTCAAATGGGGATCCTATGTTCAATGATCCAGAATTCTTCAACACCTATGTTGAGAAATTTTCCATTGGGATGAAAAGGAAATCTATCTTTTACAACCTCCCATATTGGGAGCATCTTAATATTACCCACATATTAGATCCCATGCATATATTTAAAAATGTTTCATATTATTTATGCAGGCACATACCATATAAACAAAGTGACACATTGGTTGTTAGGAAATATCTTATTACTTCAAAAACTAAAAATGAACATTGGCCAAGATGATTAGAAAGTACAGGATTAGAGGCAGGCACTAGTCCCTCTAATTCATGGTATTACAAAGAAGGTGATGTCCCATGGATTTTTAAAAAATATGATATTTCTTTGGAAAAGGAAGTTATAATGGGTGTGAGGGTGCCATCTTCATCCAGGTTTTCACTACGAAGCTGGTTCACCGTGGATGACCATTTTTTGGGGTTGAAATTGCATGACCATTTGATTCTTCTAAGAGTATGTATAATGTCAAAAGCATGATTTTATTATTTTTTATATTAATAAATTTTATCCCATGTAGGGATCATAAAACATAACTAATTTTTTATATTATTTCATGCATTTATAGCTTTGCAGTGTCATTATCCTTTTCTCGTGCGTGGGTGTGTCAAACATGAATTCCCCCAAGACCTAAGATGTGCCATATCTAAATTATCTGCATTTTTACGTTGGATCATGTCAAAGGAAATTCATGTGGCTAGCATTCCATGGTGGAATCAAGAGATATTTGATATTGTTTGTATGTTTGAGAAGGAACATTCGACGAGTTTCATATACTTGCAAGTTCATCTTCTAATCCACCTAGTAGATGAGGTTGAATTACTTGGGGTGGTTTCTTGTCATTGGATGTTCTTCTTAGAGATGTACATGAAGAAATTGAAAGGTTTTGTTTGACAAAGTGTAAAACATAAAGGGTCTATGGCAGTGAGGTACATATCATATGACTCTTTCTATTATGCTAGTGAGTACATCAAGCAGATCGAAAAGAGACTAGGTGCAGTGATTTGGGACGATGAAAGGGATGAAGACAAAAGAGAAGGGGAGTTGCTCCAAATGAATGGAAAAAAGCACTAGATAAAGAGTAAGCGACTTATAATTTTTCAAATTTACACAAAGTAAATATTCATATTGAACTTCGATATAATGTATATTTTTATCTCTATGTACTATATAATTTCAGTTTGATTTCATCAGTGAATGGAGAAATTGAGGCAATCAATAAATTCGTTCTTTACAATTCCGAAGCGACACAACTCTGGGTCGCATTGTACGAACAAAAGAGGATGAATGGGATAGTGACAGGAAATAATTTAGATGGTTGAATGGTAGAAGTGTGCCTTATCCTGATCATTTAAAAGAAAATATGCCAAAAATATGCCCCAACAGTTGGGTTGCTGACCAAGTCAGAGAGAAATACGGTGCAACCGATCGTTACCTGCGTGCTGAAGAGGATGCGCTAAACGTAGGGATTGGGTGCACCAACTCGGTAATAATCTATTTAATTTATATGTACATTTGAAACTTAATAATGCACCTTAAAATGTAATTACATCTATATTTCATATTTTAACTATTGGGTTATTATAAGACACATGACACTATGATTTTTTAACTTTTTTTATAGGTGCATTTGTTCCCATCTATGTGGGCATATGGACAGAACTTTCACACAGAAAATGTCGATCATGGACACATGACACAAGATAGTGGAGTGGAAGTCGATTTCGATCAATCTAGTCGATCTAGCCACCATGATCAAAACCTAGTACGAGTGACATTAGGTTACGTCGAAAAGATACAAGAGATCATTGAAGTGGATTTATCTTCTTTCAAATGTGTTATTTTTAGGTGCAAGTGGTGGGACACCTTTGATCGGAATAATGTAAAGGAAGATCCCAATAGTAGGCTGATATGTATCAACTCTAGAAAGATGTGGGATGAAGCTAAGGAGCCCTATGTTTTCCCCAAACACTGCAACCAGGTGTTGTTTTACCTAGATGTGTTGGATAGCGATTGGTGGTTCGTATTGAGACATTACCCTAGATGAAAACATATTTTTGAGAACAATAGTGTTATCATGCCAAGTGAACTGGAAGATAATGAGGGTGATCATGAGAACCGAGAGTGATACGGTACATGTGTTATTTCATCAATATTTAGACTTTTTAAGATGGGTTTTTATAAAGAAGAGGACTTAATTACCTTATAACTTATAAGACACTTTTTTCGAAACATTATAATATGTATTTTAAATTAATTGGTAATTTGCATTGTGTTAATGTTAAAATCAATATTTCACTTGATAATTTGCAATTATGTTGATCTCAAAAACAATGGCGTAATGTATAAAGTTCTTTTTTTTGTATGTAAGATCATAATAAAATAATGATAATTCTAAAGTACATGAATTTATTTGCATTATTTTCTAAACTTTATTATGTTACAAAAGTTCATATTATTCTAGATTTATTATTTTACAATTATTCACAATTTTACAAATTTACAAATTTAAAATTTTTAATAAAATCATTTCACATTAATACAGTTAAAATTTTCAAATTAATACAATTAAATTTTTTAAAATATTTTACATACAATTAGAATTACAATTACAATTTTAGAATTTTACATACAATTACAATTACAATTTTAGAATTTTACATAAAATTTACAATTATAATAACAATTTTACATATATACCATTACAATTACAATTTTAGAATTTTACATACAATTACAATTACAATTTTACAATCACAATCATTTCACATTAATACAATTAATTTTTTACAAATATTTTACATACAATTACAATTAAATTCACAATTAGAATTAGAATTATAATTATAATTACAATTTTACAATTTCACATACAATTACAATTAAAATTACAACTACAATATTTACAAATATAATTTTAGAATTTGACATACAATTACAATTACAATTACAATTTTACAACTACAATCATTTCACATTAATACAATTAAAATTTTACAAATATTTTACATACAATTACAATTAAAATTACAATTAGAATTAGAATTAGAATTACAATTTTACATTTTCACATACAATTAAAATTAAATTACAATTACAATTACAATTTTACAATTTTACATATATACAATTACAATTAAAATTACAATTACAATTACAATCATTTCACAATAAATTAAATATTACAATTACAAATTCAAATACAATTACAATTTTATAATTTTACATACAATTAACATTAAAATTTCAATTACAATCACGACATAATATTTAATAAATATCATGATTTAATATTAAATTAAATAAACATCACGATCATGATAACCATCGTACAAACATCATATTCGACCAAAAAACACATTCAAATTCGCTACCATCATCTAATCATCGTGATCATGAACATCTAACAAAACACAATTAGCATTGTATAACATCATCACAACGCAAACATGAAATATACATCTCATGTCAAATAACTGCTATCACATACACATATATCTGCAAGTTGCACATTAAATGAACATATCTAACATGACCTAACAATATACACATCATGATGATCACCAACATGTAAATTAAGTACAACTGTAACATGAATATAGAATAAATGGACTATATATATATATATATATATATATATATATATATATAATGTCAAAAATATACAACTGTAATATAAATGCCAAATATCAGCTGGTGGTACATCATCAATAGTAGTACTAGTAGAGGCTTGATCAGTGAATGGTGCAGCCTCGACAAGCTCAGATAGATGTCGATCATCACATGCATGTTGATCTAGTGGTGCCTCATGCTGATCAGGATCAACTGTCGGCTACTCATGATGACTCGACATAGATGGTCCATCCTTCTCATGATCATGAGTATTGCTGGATGTTGCAAGATACTGATCGTGATGACTCGAAGTGGATGGTCTAGCCTGCTCATGATCATGAATGTTGGATGTTGCAGGTTGAGAAGGCTGACTCGACATGGATGGTCCAGCCTGCTCATGATCATGACTGTTGGTCGATGTTGCAGGTTGTTCATCTGCAGCGCGAGGTGAACGATGATCACTCCCCTGATCGTGATCATCAGATGATGCATCGCTGCTAGATTGTCGACGTACTGCATCTCAACCGCGCCTATGTCAAAGTGCCCTCCTCACATCACTAAGTTGGTAGCTCCTACGACATGCCTCATCAGGGTGAACATGTCACGTGGCATGCCTCTCTACATCTCTACCAGCCTACCATCAGCCTGTATCTCTCTCATAGTGGCAAGCCTGACTACCTCCTCCACAAGCAATGCACAAACTTGGTCACCTAACTCCATCCTAAATCTAGTGTCAAGCCTGTTACACCATTGTTTTGGTCATCTAACCTATTATTATTAGATGAAACCAAGTACACCATGTAAGACCAATTTTACCCTAAGTAAAATTGCTTTCACCATATAAAATAACTCATTTGGTCATATTTAACCCAAAACAAGGCAATTACTTAAATAAATCCTTATTTATTTAATTATTTCCTAAGAACAAGTTATTTAAATCATTATTTAAATAATATTCTTAGTTAAATTTGACTAAATCATCCATAAATAATTAAATAAACCATTATTTATTTAATTATATTCCCATCATTCCCCTAAAATGATAAATAAACCATTTATTTATTTATTATTTAAAAATAAAGGAATTGACCCAAGTCAAGAACCCTTTTCCCTCCAACAAATATAATAAAATATTCCTAAAGGGTGCTTCTAGAATTCGATTAATAATATTTTATTCATACATCGAGTTCTAGACCGCCCCAATATTTTGTTATAAATAGGGGGGTTTTCCCCATTCATTAGTCACCTTCATTGCATTAGATCACTCTGGATCTACTCTTCATCACCATTTTCCATTTTGTTTTGTGAACTCCCATTGAGTTCTATGTTTGTTGTTTTACACCCATAAGAGAGAGAGATGTTAGATCTGAAACACTGAGGACTTTCAAGAACCCATCCCACGGAGGAGAACCGGAAGACACCTTTATTTTTTTCCTCTCAGGTGCCCCATTCTTTAATATAATACAAAATTCTTTTAAATACATTCTTCTTGTCTTGTCCATTGGATTTATGGAGCCATGTTATATTTTATCTGCTTAATGTCTTTTGTGCTTAGATCTGAATTTTTGCAGCAAACTTAAAGATATTTTGCAGCCATAATCGATGTTAGGGCTATTTGTTATGCGTAGCTAAGGTGATCTTTTACGTGAAAGAATCATACTAACAATTGGCGACTCACACAGGTTTAATTTCATGGCATTGTCTGTTATTGTCTATTCCTACATATGCATTTGTTTCAAACCCTAGGGTTTCTCTTCATTTTCTAATTTTCCTATTTTATGGTGCTTTCCACCCACTCTAAAACCCTCGGCAGTCTAAATTTTTTAACTTAGTATCTTTCGCCCTATTGCCTGGGTGGCTTGAGCATCATGGTGAGACGACATTTTTTTAGCACCATCATTAGCAGAGTGCAAAGTGATTCCACTTTTGGCCCAAAAAGTGCATCCTGGAGCTTCAGGTCACGGAAAACAGCCCAAAAAGTGCGACCTGAGTGAAAAACAGGTCAAAAACTGCGACCTGGCCTTTTTTCTGGAATTTTTCTGAAATGTTTCTGGGTTTTGTCTGAACCTCTGTCAGGGTTGTCTGACCTCCGTCTTCGCCTGTTTAGACCTATTCTTGCTCCGTTTTACTCAAATAAGTGGGAATATAGCCCCCTAGGGCTTTAGTACCCTCCACTTTTTGCGGGAGATTTTTCTCTATTTCAGAAGTCTGAATTTCCAGAGTTTCAACCTTTTTTGTTTCTGATCTAATACCTCCTTTTCAGATCCCTACAGATCAGCTCTTCTCCCTTTCGAAACACCTCATATAGTTTTGTTTGGGTTCATTTCAAAGGCCATCTCCTTGTCCATTCTATTATTAGCTGATCTCCTCTTTTTTAACAGAAACCTTGCCTCTGCCTCTTTGTTGTTTTCTGCACCTCTTTTCAACAAATTTCTCCTTTAGATCCCTGTTCCTCCCAACTTTAGATCTATTGGCCTTCTTTTTAGTGTGTTTTGATTAGATTTTTTTCCTCTTATAGACTAGTTTTGAGAGACCCGCCTCCTTGGGTTAGATTGATGCATTATTAGCTGTTAATTTTCTATTATTTTAGTCTTATTTACTGTTCTCTGTAGATTTATTTTTAGTTACGCAACACACTTTTTACTTTATTCTCAAAACGTCTGGGTTTAAAAATCAAAATTAACACATGCCACACACTGACCCTAAGTGAAGAAGATCCTGGTTAACACCGCTTGGCAAAGACTTTAAAATCAATTGACACTGCACCTCTCTGCCTTTGTTTCGACATTGTACTCACTTGATCTTGCACTGCCCTGCCTTGTCATTTTTTCTTCTTCCCGTCATCATTGTGCCTCCAAGGCATTTATCCCGGAGACTTCTTAGCCTTCACCCTCAGTTTTCGGTTGGTTGACTTGCTCCTTCCCGTCGTCGTCGAGTTAGTCCTCCCCCGTCTTCTGATTCTTTGGTTTCTTCCCCTACTTCTGGTTCTCCCCCTGTTACCTCCACCATGTCTGGTCTGGGGCCTAACGCTAGTGGCCACCCCGGCCCTAATGCTGGGACTATTACTAGCGGAACCACCATAGGAACTACCTCGACTGCTCCCTTGCTCCCCTTCATGGCAGGCCTAAGTCTCCCCGATTACAATCAATTGATCAATGATCCTATTCGCCACGATGTTAGTTGGCCTGTTATGCCAACCACGCTCCCCTCCGACATTCCCAAGTTTGAAGGCCTTGCTGGAGAAGATCCCTCCAACCATATCTGATCTTTCCACATGTGGTGTTCATCCCATTCCATTATTGATGATTCCATCCGTCTTAGATTGTTCCAATGTACACTTACAGGTGCAACTTCTAAGTGGTATGTTGACTAGCCCACTTCCTCTCATACCACCTTTTCAACTCTTGCCTGGGATTTTTTATCTTACTTCCAGCGTCCCCTTCGTTATGACACTGGTATCGAACTTTTGACTTCTTTCCTTCAATCATCTGCGACCCGCCTATCCGATCATGTCTAGGAATGGCGGCGAAGAAAGAGCCTATGTCAATCTCCTACCTTCGAAGACCGTGTCTATATGGACTGGTTCCTTAGATCTCTCTTGCCACCTATCAGGAAAGATGTTACATCGCATTTTCCTCAAACCAAAGAATCTGCCCTCCAAATGGCGTTAAAATATGACCTGATCTATGCTCAGACGGGTTATGTTTATACTGTTCTACCTGACCTCCCTAGACCTGGTAATGCCCATGCACCGGGGGCACCTCATGCTGCTAACAGTATCTTTGGAGCTATCTCTCATCCATCCGCTCAACCTCCCATGAGCTATGGTTTCCCTGGGGGAGGGGCCACCACTTCCTGCACTTCTCCCCCTCTCGGTAGCTCGCATCCAGGATCCAGCATGCCTCCTCTTTCTATCCAACCCCCTATTACCCAACCTCATTACCATCCATATCCACAGCCTAGTGCTCCAACTCCTACAGCATTAGCACTCCTTCCTTCCTTGTCTTCTCAACCCCCGCAACAGCAGCCACCACCCCCTCAGGGGCAGGTGTATGCACAACAGAATACGACCAATCCTTTCCCGTAGCCAACCTTCGTGGCTACCCAACCACCTCACGGACCAGTACCCACTCAACCTCGTACATCTGGTACCTCTGATTACTAGATCCTCATGATGAACTCTAACCAACCTATAACCACCGACCTTAACCTTCACACTCAGTCCCGTCCATACCCCCAACCTCTTGCTCCGTCTGTCCCCGAGTTACCTTCTTCAAGTTCTACAGAGCCTCTTTCGACAACTTATGGTCCCTTGCATATCCCTCTGCCCAAAGCCGAGGTTCATACCAAGATTCCTAAGGGACCCTTATGCCGAAATGTTGCTTCTGACCGAGCTGCCCATTCGTTTAGCATAGTAGATGAGCTAGCCCAATATTTTGTTGCCATTTCAATGCTGGAACTCCTCCAATCGTGCCCCTCCCAAAGAAAAGCTCTACTATCTACCCTGGGTGCTGTAGATCCAGCAGATGACCAATTGATTGTTTTCGATGCCCATCAGTCGGAGTCTCCTCCTCTTCCTGCTTCCGTAGCTTTCCAAATCTAAGTCAAAATCCGGAATGCTAACATTTCCCGGTGCATCCTTGACGAGGGGGCATCCACCTCTGTGATGTCTGCTTCAATTTGGAAACAAATCGGATCTCCTGATTTGGCCCCTTCCACAATCACTCTTCGAGCGTGGGATGGCCACGCCTCCTAGCCCATTGGCCTTTTTCATAATTTTCCCATCACTCTTGTGGGCAAGACTGTTTGCGTTGACATTGAAGTCATTGATGCCCCTCTTGATTATAACATTATTTTGGGCCGTAGCTACACCTATGCCATGTCTGTTGTCCCATCCGTGGTCCACCGCAAGATGTTTTTCCCTCACAATGGAAATATAGTCACCATCAACCAGTTGACGTATCATGAGCCAAAATCTCAGACCTCCCCTGAGTCAACCCTCTCTTCTGTAACCAATAAACAAACCATTGATTCTTTGACCAGTGTTTCCCCCAACATCTACAATGAATCCTCCTTGCTTGGAACCTTCCTTGGTCTTCCTCCTGCTCCTGTCTCTGATCCCAGCTTAGCGAATTTTTGCATGATGCAACCGTCTCGGGCTGCCCTTAAACAACCCGTTTCAGCTAGTCAGCAACCTCAACCTCACCTGCAGCAATCCTCTCCTAGCCCTTCGCCTCAGCTGCCCAAACTTCTTCTCTCTAGACCTTCCCATCCAGCTAATACTCATGAGCCTCTTTACCCTCCTGGAATGGTTCCCCCAAGCCTTAGCCATCTAGGAGTCATCCCCCCTGGCCATTACCCCTCTGGTTAGATACCTTTCCTTGCTCCCCCTCCCGGAGTTTATTCGGCCCCTCTCTTGGCCAACCTCTCCCTCCCTAACTTGAACTTGGGTATTCCAACAACTACCCCACCTGGTCAACCCAAACCTTATCTTTCTTTGACCCTGTTTCAACTGGTCCCCATGACTTCTCCCGCTGCAACAGTGCCTCAACCACCTCAACAGGAACCACCTCCCGTTGCGACCACTTTGGGTAAGACTGGCAAAGCTCGTAGGGGGCATCAACCGACAAGACTGCCCCGACAAACCCTGCCTCTCCTCGACCTCCAAAGCCTACCATCCCATGTGCCTTGTGTGATGTTTTCGGTCACGCCACACATACTTGTCCTGAATTGCCTCATCTCAAGCCCATGGTTAATGACGCATTCCCTGAGTCCACGGTCCCAGAAGCCTTGGTTCCTTCCGTGCCCATGGCCAAGAACCCCAAGACTATTCACACCAACCACCCCTATGCTTTGTGTGATCTTCATGGCCATTACACCCACCTTTGTTCCCATCTCAAGGAATTCCACACCTCTCTAGCCGCGGTCCGCCAATTCGAGGCCAAGTGCAACGAGTCCACCTCTCCCCTACTTGCGCATTTTTCTTCGGCAGAACTACTAGACATGATGGATCCCATTGACATTCCCCCTCTTGATGTCGAGATGACGGAGCCTTCATCCACCATCTTCTACTTATCATTATCCATGAGACCCTCGGGGAACATTCCCTCTGAATCCTCCCCTGTTGTTTCGCTTGACCTTCCTTCAGCGATCACCTTGGGCTCAACATCGGTAGATCCTTTATCTGCTTACTCTTCAGTCACCCCTTGTGACGATGCGCATGTGAACCTCTCTTCTCATGATGATAAGTTAGGTAGCTTCGCCATGTCAGGTGGTCTTTCTTCCACCAGTCACCCCATCTTCTATCACGACGATGACCTTATGGAAGGAATCATCTCCCCTGACTTTCTCTCTTCCCCCTTACATCGAAACCATGCATTTGAACCACATACACCTTGTGGCCATTACATTGCAACCCAATTTTTGGGTAAGGGGGCACCCATATTTGAGAGACCAGGAGAAGTCATTCTCCATAACTCTCCTAGTGTATTTGGTTGTGTCAACTCTAGTACCATTATTCTTCCACATTTAGAAGAACCTCTAAAGCCCCATACCCCTTCAGATCACTCTCGGGATGATACCCTTTATCGTTCCTTCATTTTACATCCGCAACCCAGTCTCTTAGACATTATTGTTGACCAACCTATAGGTTTTCTAGGAGAGCATCAGTTCATTATATCCAAATCCTCTATTTGGGATCGTGGCACCAGGTATGCCAACCCAACAACTTAAAGTCCATTTGATTCATATATGCAGCACTAAACGAGATTGGTAATCCTCCATTGCCTTTCTCAAACTACATAACCATAACGAAAACAAATGGCGCACCATATCCTTCAAACATGTTTAAATTCCCCTTTTTCTACATACATTTTGGCCTGACCACAACATGCTTGGGGGCACCTATGCCCCTCAACCATAAATATCCTAGATCTCAGCCAAAAACAGCACTGAAACCCCCTTTCTCTACTAGGTCGCACTTTTCAGGTCATTTCCTGGGATAGGTCACACGTTTTCTGCCCAATACCTGCTACCCAGGTCACAACACAGACCCCAAAAAGTGTGACCTAGCCTGTTCATAAGCTCTGGGTACCTTTTAGTTTTTAGTACCTTGATACTTCACCAGGACACATTTTTTCCACGAAGAGTCTATTCACCTCTCCTACAAATCGAATTTCTTCACTTACCATACTTGTACTTGGGACACCCCTTTGTCTCCCTACTTGTCTTTGTTCGTGTTGATTTTTGTCATGAGATACCCTATTGTACTCATGTTTTTATGGTTCCCCATTAGACCTTTACTATGTGGCAGCACCATCGAGTCGCCCTTGTTTAGAGCATCTGAGTTGCGTCATCATCAGTCATGGAGTCTATCTCGCATTCCTTTGTATCCCACTATAGTCCTCCATCCTTCATTACTTGTTCCCTCTCTCGTGTTGCACATTATGGCCTTTAGTACCATTGTCCCATATCCCTCATGATAGTGTGCCAATCACTGCCAAGCCATTCTTTCCCTTTATGCTCTAACAAGGGAAGTCGTCCATCCGCTACTCAATATTCCTCGTTTCATTATCATCATCAGTGTCTGTCTGTGAGTCACTCTACTATTTTCTCCCATTCCTTAGTTGAGATTACCTTGTTGCCTCACCTATGGCGGACCTACTTCTGTTGACATCAACTCATTTACTCCAGAAGCCACGTCTAGGGGGCAGTGTACCTTGGTTCGAGCTCTTTTCATCATGATCCTGATCTATACACTTGATAGTCCAGTGATGCAGCAACAGCTATTGGTGATTCCTGGGTGTGTGTGAGATGTCTCAACCCTCATGAGGGGGTGGCCCTGCAGGTAGCCCCCCACATGCCCGGATGACTTCCTCATTTCCGCCCTTGATGCAGCTCCTTCCATTTTATGATATCAGCCTCCACAGCTTGCGGCACCTCTTCGATTTGCACGTATCAGTCAGATTTTGCAAGCCCTTCCCCGCGTGTAGGGGGCATTTGGGTGTATTTTTATCTCATGTACTACAATATTATTGTATAAGTCCTGAAGATTATTCCAGGCATCGCATGTATCTGGGATTCATCATGTTATTTATCTGGCTCATGCTTAGGCCAGCACATGCTTCACTATTGCGTTCCGTGGTTTTCCAGGCGCCTTACTCTTTGTACTTTGTCTCGGCGGGCATAGGTATGCCTCCCCTGCCGCCTTTAGCACAGGTACCACTTCATAAACTAGAGAATTGTTGCACCTGTAAGTCTCATCTCCTCAGGGTCTAGTCCTTTAGCACATCAGACAACATTACACTTCTCTCTCTCACTTCCCTTTTGATATCTAGTGATTGAGTTCTTACAACGTACTTCGGTCATACGATTTTCTCCTAACACTCGTATGTTGGGGGGCAATTTGTTACACCATTTTTTTGGTCATCTAACCTATTATTATTAGATGAACCCAAGTACACCATGTAAGACCAATTTTACCCTAAGTAAAATTTCTTTCACCATATAAAATAACTCATTTGGTCATATTTAACCCAAAACAAGGCAATTAATTAAATAAATCCTTATTTATTTAATTATTTCCCAAGAACAAGTTATTTAAATCATTATTTAAATAATATTCTTAGTTAAATTTGACTAAATCATCCATAAATAATTAAATAAACCATTATTTATTTAATTATATTCCCATCACTTCCCTAAAATGATAAATAAACCATTTATTTATTTATTATTTATATAAAAAGGAATTGACCCAAGTCAAGAACCCTTTTCCCTCCAACAAATATAATAAAATATTCCTAAAGAGTGCTTCTAGAATTTGATTAATAATATTTTATTCATGCACCGAGTTCTAGAATGCCCCAATATTTTGTTATAAATAGGGGGGTTTTTCCCATTCATTAGTCACCTTCATTGCATTAGATCACTCTGGATCTACTCTTGGTCACCATTTTCCATTTTGTTTTGTGAACTCCCATTGAGTTCTATGTTTGTTTTTCTACATCCATAAGAGAGAGAAATGTTAGATCTGAAACACTGAGAACTTTCAAGAACCCATCCCACTGAGGAGAACCGGAAGACACCTTTCTTATTTTCCTCTTAGGTGCCCCATTATTTAATATAACACAAAATTCTTTTAAATGCATTCTTCTTGTCTTGTCCATTGGATTTATGGAGCCATGTTATGTTTTATCTGCTTAATGTCTTTTGTGCTTAGATCTGAATTTGTGCAGCAAACTTAAAGATACTTTGCAGCCATAATCGATGTTAGGGATATTTTTAATGCGTAGCTAAAGTGATCTTTTATGACGAAAGAATCATACTAACAAAGCCTACGCCTTGCACCAGTTGGTACCTGCACAACATGAGGACCAGGTTTGTCTACACCGACCTGATCCTCGACATCTGCCATCTCCTGATCGTCATCAGGATCTACACCTGGATCATTTGGTGGCGGTGGCATCTCATCACCATCAAATGACCCAATGTCTCAAATATATATATAATTAAACAATAATAATTAGACAATTTCATTAAACAGTTTAATAAAAACAAGTTAAAAAACATGTTAGAATAAATTTAAAGAAAATACTAATATTATCTCTATCATCTGACGGCTCATCATCTGTGAAGAGGATGTTGGCACACCCTCGTAAATCCAAACCAACATACAGACAAGGGACCATAACGAGGGGATTCCCATCAACACTGGCTAGCAACTCTAGTACATCATGTGATATCCTTGCGGAAAACTCTGACTCGCCCCTCTTGGGCATCATCTGTCCCAACATCTGCATCCGTACATGCAGCATCGGCCTACGAGGCTACTGAAAAAAATTAGGCCTCGTCTCTAGAAACCTCTAAAAAAAAACAAAATAGCTCTAAAGAAAAAGGGAAGTACACCATCCCTTGTGCCTAAGCATGGCATCTATCTAAATATTTACAGATGTGCCGCAAAAAAATGGTAGACCACCTCACAAGTCGTGGTGCCTATAATAAAGAATCAACATAAAATAGAAGCGAAAAACTAATGTGTTTCTCATCGCTGGTATGGTGTGAAATGTTCGAAATCAGTAGTGAGAGGCACCTCACCTCCTCTCCACCAAATGAAGAAATACGTAACTAACCTCCGGAGACCTGAAAATCTGCAAGAGACAGTATATCCGTGCTAATGTATCTCTGGGAGTACACCAACTGACTCCCTGCTGCATAGCCAATGGGGACCTCTGGGAACGAGGGAAAATCCACCCCTCTCCTCAATAGGCCAATAATGAAATAGATGTCCTCCTCAGCGGGAATGTACCACTAGTAGGATCAACCTATAAAACCTGTCGGTGGGCATTCCACCTATGGATAAGCTGCCGCAAAAACCCACCATGGCCCTTTAAGAATGTAGCCTCCTCATAGAACTTGAGGAGGCCTATCTCCCTTAGGAGCACCTGGGTAGCTATTGTAAAAGGGCAACGGTACACTTCTCTCTCCCTCTCTCGTGCCTCCCACAGGCGAACCACGTTATACTAGTCTGCATGTTTTTGTTGTTGTTCCCTCTTGTATCTCCTTTCACGTCGTTGAATGATTGAAATTTTAAATACAATTTTTTTATTAAATGAGACATCTATTTAGGAATATATATATATATATATATTATTTTTATTTATTTATTTATTTTTTGAAAAAAAGAAGAAGTCGGTGCGCCACAAAAAACAAAACAGGCATGCACTGGTAACAGTGCATTTTTTTTGTCGCGCACCGGAGGCAGTGCACCTAGAAATTTTCAGCGATGTACTACCCTTCTAGTATTGTTAGAAGTTCAATGGTGTGGTGGTATAACAGACCGCACCGTTGACTATGTACCAGCGTCAGGAGGGTGGTGTGCTAACCAAACTATGCACCTCAGGGCCTATAGTTTAGGAAGCACACTACCCTCCTGACATCACTACATAGTCAACGGTGCGGTTGTTTACATGACAGCACCGTTGAATATGTCTAGTTCAGGAGGGCAGTGTGCTGACAAAAATACCCACCCCAGGGCAGATATTTCCGTCAACGCACCGCATTCCCGCAATTCGACATGGTCAACGGTGCGGTCAGGTAACCGACCACATCACAATTTTTTTAATTTTAAAAAATCATGGTGCATTGTTTCAGTGCCACCCCAAAACCAGTGTGGATACCATTAGCACTGGTCATAGTGTGGCCTGTAAATTTACAGGCAGTGCTGGAAACAGGTGCGAGTCGAACGACTCAAGTGCACCGCACGGGATTTTTTTTTGTTATTATTGAATAAGGTGAATTTTAAGTTATTTTAGAAAACTAATCCACTAAAAGGTTTAATTATGGGAAAACAAGTAAAATACCTTTACGTTTGGCCGTTGAGGAGGTATATTGGTTGTAGAATTTTCAAAACTAAATTTTCCCACCTTTTTGTAAAATTCAAAATGGAGATGGTGGGCAATGGACAGTAGTAGTGTGTGCAATGGGAGCATCGATGGCAGGGCACCTCACACAAGGTAAATTTTCACTAGTGCTTGAGAGCTCTGAAACAATGAAAAGTGAAAAATGTGGATTTTTTTCCGTAATTTTTTTTTTATTTAACCCTGTTCCAGTGCGCGGGTTTTCTAGATGCAACATGAAGTTTCTTACAACCGCACCACATTGTTGCAGTTTTGGCGCAGGGTTTTAGGACACATCGGTGCTAAATCTTTGTAGAGCACTGGTGCACTACAGTAATGAGATGCACCGGGTGGGTTTTTACCGAGCACACGGTGTCCCGATGTGCCAAATTTTTATACGCGTTGGTGCTTTCTCTAGTGGAACACACAGGTGTTGTTTAGGATGAGAAACACACCAGAAATATATATATATATATATAATAAAAATCTGCAAAAACCTCCACCCGCTAACCTCCTCTAGTAACCTCTGCTACAAACGGATATCTGGGCTATTTTTATAAGGGGTTCCCCCAAAACATCCGCTAGAGGGTCTTTTCCTTGTAGTGAAATATTTCAATGAATTGGGAAACATATGCAAGTAGATTTATGTATGATCAACCCTAAATAACTGAGTATTTTTCTCATATAAATAAAAATACCATAATCATATCATGTTGGCTTGCAAATCGTTGAGGCATTTGAGCCATATTCTATCAAGGAGGTGCACACTAAAGGGAAGTTGATGTACACCGGAACTAAGCTAGGGATGGTATTAATATTAGTCGAACGTTACGAATTTGTGAGGTATGTGTTATATGTGTTAATATTTTCACGAATTTTGGTGCACAAAGGATGGGTTGAAATTATTCTCTGAGAAATAATACATGGCTATACACACAAAATTAAGATTTTTTGTATTATATTTTTGAGAAATAAAGCAAATGAATGTTACATGCATAAAATATTATATTAGCAACATTATTTTGGGAAGGACTGCATAGTAAAGGGTTACTATCTGTGAAAATATTTTGTAAGGAGAAAATAAGAACCAAAGTTTATTTTCCTCAAAAAAAACTTCTTATGAAATTTTGTAAAAAAAAAAAAATAGTTATTATGTTAATTTACTTGGAGAAGAAACAAATATTGCATGCATAAAATAGTATCTATTATGATTATATTTTTTTGTTGGAAAATAATAACCAATTGCATGCATGAATGAATAGCTACTTTTCATTCGATGTTCTTGGAAAAGAAGTATGTGTTTTCATGCAAAAGGAATAGCTACTATGCATTGGATTTTTTTTTAAACGTTTGTAAAAAGGATCCCAATGAGTTTTGTGTGTAAAGGCTAAGTAGCCTTGTCAAATTCTTGGAATGTCTTTATAGATTTTGTGGAAAATAATAAAATCACAACCAAAGAACAACTATTTTCCTCGATTCCTTGAAAAAAAAATGTGTATTTACATACATAGAAGATTAGTTGATTGTGGTAAATCTCTTTATGCACAAGAGACTATAGCTAATGTGAAAAATAATAAGAAACTGTATGCATAGGGACATTAACTCTTATATTAACTTCCTTTTGAAAAAGAAATATGTATTGTTTACATGAAAATTGTAACAGCCTTGGTGAAAATTCCATGTAATAAAAGTTAATAAAGTTAAAAATAATAACCACGGTTGATGGGATACTTATTCCAAGATGAATGTTGGGAAAAACATCCTAGTGGCTGTTCATTTCATTTATTATGGCTAAAGGAAATTGGCAAAGGCAATGGCTAAGGCATTAAAGAGGAAAAAAGTAATTTTGGCACATTTATTTATGAAAATAATGGAAAATAGGAGAAAAGGAAGGTGAAAGGTCATAGGCTGCATGTGAGGAGGAAAATAATGGAAAATGAAGAAAATATAGGCCTCATTGATAAAAAGGCTTCTAAGGATCAGTTGGTACCTTTCGTTAGTTAGAGCTCTCTTATTATTCTCCCTGTCTCTCTCTCACTCTTGGACACTTAGAGTTTTCTTGGAGCACTTTGGCATTGGAGCAAGAGAGGCAAAGAAAACAAGAAGAAGGAAGGAGCAAGAAAGGAAGAGGAGGATCAAGCAGCTACAATAGGATTATTTGCAGGTATTTAGTTGCATGTGTGATTTCCTTGCTAGATCTGGAATGCATGGTATTGCATGTGGTTTATTTTTGTCTTAGCATGGGTTTGCAAGCTGTGATAGTGTTTTAAGCCTAGACTTTCCATTTCTATATAACTTTGATGAGATGTGTTTCTCCTACTTTGGTTGAGCTGGATTGCCAGATGGATTTGAAGCTGAGTGGGGTGGATCTCCAAAATGACAAACACGTGGCCTAGTGGTCCATGAACCAGACTATGCATCATGGTAAAGCCACTGGCCTAGTAAGCCTTGAGCAACACTATGTGTTACACCAATTTTTGGTCATCTAACATGTTACTATTAGATGGATCAAAGTACACCATGTAAGACCAATCTTATCCTAAGTAAAATTTCTTTCACTATGAAAATAACTTAGTAATCCTTAATTTATTAAGTTTTTTATGGTCTAAACAGGAAACCCCATGAGGAAATATTGAATAAATCCATATTTGTTTGATTTTCCTCAAGGAATAATTAGTTAAACAACAATTTAATTAATATTCCTGGTCATATTTAACCCAAAATAGGAAAATTGACTAGATAAATCATTATTTATCTTATTATTTTTTAGGAATAATTATTTAAACCTTATTTAAATAATATTCCTTGTTAAATTTGACTAAATCATTTATAAATAATTGAATAAATCATTATTTATTTAATTATTACTTAACCACATCCTTAAAATAATAAATAAATCATTTATTTATTTATTATTTACAAATAAAGAGATTTGACCAAATTCAAATTCTTTTTCCCTCCAACAAATATAATAAAATATTCCATAAAAGTTGGATCTAGAATTGGTTAATAATATTTTAATTATGCACCAATATCTAAACTAACTCAATATTTTGTTATAAATAGAATATTTTTTCCATTCACTCACTACCTTTTGTTACCTAAATATCACTCTGGATCTATACTTTTGGTCTGACTTTGATCCTCCATCATTGTCATATTTTGCTACCATTTTTCTTGTGAGCTCAATTTGAGTTCCATTTTTTTCTTGGTTTTCTACACCATCAAGAGAGAGATATCATAGATATGAAGTGTTGAGTACATAGAGGAACCTATCCCATTGAGGGGGACTGGTAACATCTTTCTATGTTCCCTTCCCAGGTGACAAAAATAAAAAAATTCTTTAAAATATTCTTGTCTTGTCTATTGGATGCATTGAGCAACTCTTGATTTTATTTACTGCTTAATGTCTTTTACTGCAAAGATCTGGATTTTTGAGCATCTATCTTGGTCAACTAACTCAATATCTAAAGAAATTGGCAGCCATCTTTAATGTTAGGGTTGTTTTTTATGCACAGCTAAAGTGAGCTTTTTTCGTACACTTGCGATTAGAATTCATCCTAAAAACTGGTGACTCCACAAGGGTTTACGATTATGACCTCTGTAATTTTTCAGATCCTTGCATGACCAACTGCTTCAAACCCTAGGGTTTCTCTTCAAATTATTTTTTGTCTTTTCTTGATGTTCTTTTTAACCTATAAAACCCTAAAACAATAAAAATTCTAACTTCCATGTGTTTCCGGACCTATTGTGCAGGTGACAGGCATCAGCCACGGCCGAGACAACATTTTTTTTCTGAAACTTGCTCCCGAGAGTGTTGAAAGTGTAGGTCGCACTTTTTGGGCCAAAGCCTACGACCTAGACCTTTAGGACGTAGAAAACAACTCCAAACCTGTGACCTCTGTAGAAATTAGGTCAGAAACTGCGACCTGTACTTTTTGTGGGAATTTTTCAAATATTTTTCTGGGTTTATCTGGGCCTCTATTCAAGGTTGTATGGCCTCCATCTCCGCCCATTTTGGACCTGTACTTTCTATTGTTTACTCATTGAAGTGGGAACCTAGCCCCCTAGGGCTTCAGTACACTTCCACCTTTCTAGGAGGATTTTAGCTGAAGCAGGTCATCTGAAATTTCAATGTGTTCAACTATTTTTCAGATCTGATCTTGTACCTTCATATCCATTTCAGATTGGTTATTCATCCATCCAAAACACCTCTTTTCAGTTTTTTTTGGTCCTCCTCTAGGGTTCCCTTTGTTTCCCTTCAGGTTGTAGCCTTTCGCCACCTCATTGGCAACACTTTTCCCTCTGGTTTTTTGTTGTTTTTTGCACCTATTTCCAGCAGATCTGACCTTTAGATCATTTTCCCTCCCGAATTTAGATCTATTGGCTATTTTGGTGTGTTTTGAATAGATTTTTTCCCATCCATAGATTAGTTTTTGAGAAGCCCGCCTCCTGGGTTTAGATAGATGCATATTTAGCTATTTATTTTCTGTTATATTCAGTTTACTTTACTGTTATCTGCAGATTTATTTACATTTATACAACACACTTTTTATTTTTCTTTACAAACTTATGGGTTTAAAAATTAAAATTAACACTCTTAACACACACACCCTAAGTGAAGAAGTGCCTGGTTAACACCACCAGACAAATACTATAACATTGTAATGAATAATCCTGCACCTCTCTGCCCTTGTTTTGACATTTTAATCATTTGATCCTGCACCTCCTTGCCCTCATTGGTCTCTATTAACTTTGTGATCCGTTTTTTTTCTTTCATCATTGCACCCTCAAGATTAGCCTTCATCCTCAGTTTCCATTAGGAATACTTACTCCTCTACGTAGGATTCGAGTTAGTCCTCCACCGAGTCCACATTCTGACTCCACTTCTGGTTCTTTGGGTTCCCCTTCTGGTTCCATCCCCAGTTCTCCCCCTATCACCTTCACCATGTCTGGTTTAGGACCTAATGCTGGTGGTAGCCCCGACCCTAATGCTGGGAATACCACTAGTGGGACCGCAACAGGAACTATCTCGGCTGCTCCCTTTCTCCCTTATATGGCAGGCCTCAGTCTTCCTGATTTTAACCAGTTGATCAGTGACCCTATACACCATCATCTTGGTTGGCCTGCTGTGCCAACCAAGCTCCCTTCTGACATACCCAAGTTTGAAGGTTTTGTTGGAGAAGATCCTACAAACCATGTTCGATCTTTCCACATGTGGTGTTCGTCTAACTCCATCACCGATGACTATGTCCATCTTCGGTTGTTCCAACATACGCTTACTGGAGAAGCTTCTAAGTGGTATGTTGACCAGGCCTCCTCCTCTCATACTAATTTTACGACTCTTGCCAAGGATTTTCTATCTTACTTCCAGCTTCCCCTTCGTTATGACATTAGTACCGAACTTTTGACCTCTTTTCGTCAATCGTCTGTGACCCGCCTATCCAATCATGTCCAGGAATGGTGAAGAAGAAAGAGCCTATGTCGAGCCCCTACCTTCAAAGACTGTGTCTACATGTACTGGTTCCTTATATCCCTTTTGCCTACTATCGAAAAATATGTCGCATCTCATTTCCCTCAAATCGAAGAAGCTACTCTCCGGATTGCGTTAAAATATGACCTGATCTATGAAAAGTCTAGTTATGTTTATACCATCTTACCTGATCTCCCTAGACCTGGTGGTGCCATTGCACCGGGGGCATCCCATGCCTCCAACAGTATCATTGGATCCCTTTCTCATCTGTACACTCATCCTCCCATGGGTTATGGTTTCCCTTAGGGAGGGGCCAGCTACTCCAGTGCTTTCCCCCCTCCCGATAGCATGTATCCAAGATACGGAATGCCTCCTCCTTTTTCCCAACCTATTTACCACAATGTTACCCAACCTCCAGCTCCTCCAGCATTAGCATCCTCGCCTCCCTTGCCTTCTCAACCCCTGCAACAGCAGCCACCGCCCCCCAGGGGCAGGTGTATGCACAGCAGGGCACGACTAATCCTCCTACTTCCAAAAATAAGAGGAAAGGCACCAAAAATCAATCTGCCCCTGGTAATATAGGACCCAATCCCCAAGGTAATGCACCTAACACTGCTAACCAGCAACAGGGCACTCAACACAATCAAGACAGGCCTATTCACATGAATAAGCCTTGTTCTTGTTATGGTGTCTATGGTCATTACACCCACGATTGTCCTCTTTTACCTCAGATGTGTCAGGTGTGGGAGACTCAAGCAGCATCATGAGGACAACAAGCCTCCCCTTTGGTTCCTCCCAATGTTGCACCTAGCCAGCCGGCTGTGTTTACCAATCCTTTCCCTCAACAAGGATTCGTGGCTACTCAACCACCTGAAGGTCAGGTGGCCACTCAACCTCCTCCATTTGGTACCTATAATTACCAGATTCTCTTGATGAACTCTGACCAACCCATTACTGTTGACCTCAACATTCAAACTCGGTCCCGTCAGTACAACAAGCCTCCCGCTATGTCTACTCCCGAGCCCCCTTCTTCAGGTTCCACAGAGCCTCTTTCAACAACAAATGGTCCTTTACAGATCCCTTAGCCTAAGGCAGAGGTTCATACCAAGATCTCCAAGGGACCATTATGCTGAAATGCTACTTCTGGCGAAGCTACCCATTCATATAGTATAGTAGATGACTTGGCGCAATCTCTTGCTGCCATCTTAATGCTGGAACTCCTCTAGTCATGCCCTTCACAATGAAAATCTCTACTAACTGCCATGGGTGTTGTGGATCCTTCAGAAGATCATTTGATTGTCTTCGATGTTGACCGGCCAGAACATCCTCCCCTTCCTACTTCATTCACCTTCCAAATCCCCAACAAGATCCGGAATGCCAGCATCTCTCATTGTATCATTGATGAGGGGGCATCCACCTGCGTGATGTCTTCTTTGGTTTAGAAGAAACTCGGATCACCTAATTTGGCCCCTTCCACTATCACCCTCCGAGCGTGGGATGGCCACTCTTCCCAGCGCATTGGCTTGTTCCACAATTGTCCTATTACTCTTGCGGCCAATACTGTTTGCATTGACATAGAATTCATTGATGCCCCCTTAGATTACAACATTCTATTGGGTTGTAGCTACACCTATGCGATATATGTTATCCCATATTCGGTTCACTGCAAGATTTCCTTTCCTCGTAATGGAAAGATAGTCACCATTGACCAGTTGACATATTATGAACCGAAGTCTCAGACCTCCCCTGATTCCATTATCTCTTCGGTGGCCAATAAGAAAACAATCGAACCTCTAACCATTGTTTCACCCAGAGTCTACAAAGACTCCTCTCTGCTTGGTTATTTCCCTGGTCTTCCTCCTCTTGTCTCTGATCCCAGCTCATCGAATGTTTGCATGATGCAATCGTCTCAGGTTTCCCTCAAGCAGCTCGCTTCGGCTAATCAGTAGCCCCACCCTCCGCAACCTACTCCTAGCACTTCTACTCAGCCTTCAGGACCCCCTCCTCCAGGCCCTTCATCTGCACCTGGTATCCATGAGCCTCTCTACCCTCCTAGCATGGTTCCTCCTGGCTTTAACCATCTCATAGTTGTCCCGCTTGGTCATTACCCCTCCGGTTAGAAACCATTCCTATCTCTCTCTCCTGGAGTGTTTTCAATACATGTTATGGCTACCCTATCCCTCCCTAACCTAACCCTGGGGATCCCAGTCTGGTACATTGATCCCCTAGCCACTACCCTACCTGGTTAGCCCAAACCTTATCTTGCTTTGACCCCAGTTCAACCAGTCCCCATGACCCCTCCCTCTACTATCGTGCCTCAGCCACCTCAACAAGAACCTCCTCTTGTTGTAACAACTTTGGGTGAAGGGGGAAAATCTCAAAATATGGAATCTAAAGACAAGGCTTCCTTGACCAACCCTTCTCCTCCTCAGCCTCCAAAGCATACCCCCTCGTGTGATTTGTGTGATGTTGCCAGTCATGCCACCCATCATTGTCCTGAATTGCCTCATATCAAGCCCATGGTTAATGTTGTGTTCCCTGAGTTTACTGTCCCTAAAGCCTCTATTTCTTCCTCGACTGCAACCAAGAACCCTAAGAAAATTCACATCAACCACCCCTGTGCTTTGTGTGATCTCCATGGCCATTATACCCACCTATTTCCCTGCCTCTAGAACTTCTATACCTATCTAGCAACAGTTCGCCAATTCGAGGCAAAGTGCAACGAGTCCACTGCTCCCTTATTTGCGCATTTTGCTTCAGCAAAACCAAAGGACACATCCACTACCATAGACATTCCCCCTCCAGATGTAGAAATGACAATCTTCGGCCACTATCCACTACCTGTCATCATCTATGAGATCCACGGTGGAAGACCCCCCTGGGACTTCCCCTTTAGTTTCACCTAACCTTCCTTCAGCGATCACCTTGGACTCAACATTGGTGGATCCTTCATCCACTTGTTTTTTGGTCACCCTCTGTGATGATGCGCATGTGAACCTTTCTTCTCATGATGATGAGTCAGGTAGCTTCGCCACACCACATGGTCCTTCTTCCACTAGCCACCCCATCTTCTATTACGATGATGACATTATGGAAGCAGTCACCACCCCTGACTTTATCTATCCCCCCTTACATCGAACCCATGCATTCAAACCACATACAACTTGTGGCCATTACATTGACACCCAATGTTTGGATAAGGGGGCGACCATATTTGAGAGTCCAAGAAAATAAATTCTCCACAACTCTCCTAGTGTATCTGGTCGTGTCGACTCTAGTACCATTATTCTTCCCCATTCAGAAGAACCTCTAGAGTCCCATATCACTTCATATCACTCTAGGGATGATACCCCTCATCATTCCTTCATCTTACATTACCAACCCAGTCCCCTGGACATTGTTGTTGACCAACCTATGGGTTTTCTAGGAGAGCACTAGCTCATTATCTCTAAATCCTCTCTTTGGGATAGTGACACCATGTATGCCAACCCAAAAACTTAAGTCCATTTGCTTCATATATGTAGTACCAAAAGAGATTGGTAATCCTCCATTCCCTTTCTCGAATTCCATAACCATAACAAAAAAATGGTGCACAAAATCATAAAAATGTATTTAGATTCCTCCTTTATAAATACATTTTGGCATGACCATAACATTCTTGGGGGCACCTATGCCCCTAAACCATAAAAATCCCAGATCTCAGCAAAAAACAACACCAAATCCCCCTTTCTCTGACAGGTCACACTTTTTAGATCATTTCCTAGGATAGGTCGCAGTTTTCTGCCCAGTACCTACTACCCAGGTCGCAGAACAGACCCCAAAAAGGGTGACCTAGCATGTTCATGACCTCTAGGTGTCTAAACTAAAAATTTTATCCCCTTAAATGAAAGAGTAGGTTAGGCCTCTTAATTTCAACTGACGGCTCTTGATTCCAATGGTTGGATTGTCTGCTATGATTGCTGCAAGATTTAGGGCCTTCTCTCCTCTGTACATTCACCATAGCTACACTTTCAAATGAGTGAATTTGGGGGGAAAATGCCTTATTAAAAGAGAAACCCCATATTTTTATTTCATCCGCTGCATCCACACCATAGCTGTAGAAATTAGTATACACTAAGCATGCATACATCCATATTCCCCTGATCTCATAATATTTAACTTCTTGCAAAATACAGAATCATTCCACTGTTAATATTTTGTGGAAAATTAATTGCAAACACATCTGAAGCATAGATAAAAACAATCGCACATAACACAGTTGTTTAACGGGAAATCCTAAAGCTGAAAACCCCAAATATCATATATTATGTATCATGGAAATCATGTAACAATCTCATAGAAATCTTAGTACATCAAGCTCTCAGTACAATAAATCGTCACACACTAATCAGAAGAAATCTACAAATCCATGCACCGATTTCTTGCCACCTGATAGCCTGCCTCCACTGCACAATTCCTACTGAAGAATAGTTCTGAATGAATTCGAATTACCCTTGCCTTGACCGCGTAATCCTCATTGGCAAATCTAATGTGTGTGTGATGCAATCAATGCATCACTATAGTCACAACAGATAGTCCATCTTGCCTTTTCACCTATCTCTCCA
Source organism: Pinus albicaulis (assembly GCA_034641835.2). Lineage (NCBI taxonomy): Eukaryota > Viridiplantae > Streptophyta > Pinopsida > Pinales > Pinaceae > Pinus > Pinus albicaulis. Next base: position 481,129,153 of record CM076582.1, read on the forward strand.
CTAGGTCTCCACTGGAACTAACATGCACTGTAGTTAACTGTTGTATTTGTTCAATTGATTAATGAGTTATTATTTGTGAATTAATTAACTAATTAATTCACTCCACTCTCACTAGTGTATCATTCAGTTAGACTAGATACAACTAGCTCAACTGAGTTTAACTCCATTAACTGAGTTAAACTGAATAACAACTCCATGAACTACTCTTCCAACTCTGTCATAACTTTGCCACTTCAGTTATAACTCAGTCCTCCATGCATGAACCACCAGTAAACCCTAGGAATTGTGTAATTCCTTCAGCCCACTAATTTTCCAAATCTGTGCACTAAAATTAAGTGCTCCATGAGAATAAGTTGTTGTTTATTTTTGGATTATTATTAAGAGCTAATAATAATCGACACTTCTATTTTTAGATCGACGATCTATAAATAGACTTTTCCCAATATTATAAAAATAGAATTTCATCTATTTTTCCAACTTGATCAACCATCCACAAATAGCATCCTACAACTTCTGAAATATGATCACAATGTCTAAAAATAGACATAGTCTAAAAATATACTTGCGCCAAAAATAGCCTATGGGCCCACTTCGTGAAGGCGACTCTTTCCACTAAGCTCATCGTCTTGTTGAATCTCAACACTCCCTCTCAACAAGATAGGGATTATGTTTCACCCTGATCCTGCCTCTATGATATTCGAATTTTCTCCTGCCGAGTGCCTTCGTCAGAATGTCTGCATCCTGATCTTCCGTAGGAATGTACTGAAGCAACATGATCTTTCGCTACACACAATATTTGTTGTACACAATCTCTGATATGATGATACCGGATATCAATATGTTTAGATCTATCATGAAAAATAGGATTAATCGAGAGTTTAATGCAACTCTGGTTATTACAATGTATCACTGTAGGATCTAAATGTGAACCGAACAAACCAACCAGGATCTTCCTCATCCAGAAAGCCTCACATGCAGCTTGACTTGTTGCCATGTATTATGCATCTGCTAAACTGAGTGCCACGGATATTTGTTTCCTATTGTACCAAAAAACTATCATAGATCTAATACTAAAAATCCCTCCTGATGTGCTCTTACTTTCTGTTGGGCTGCCTGTCCAATCTGCATCCATGAAGCCATGCAATTTCACCTCATCCGTCTATCTGTACCATAAACCATACTTAGATGTGCCCTTGAGATACCTCAAGACATGCTTTCCTGCCTTCCAAAAGAGCTTGGTAGGCTTAGCCATCGCTTGTGAAAGCTGGTTCACCGCATAGAATATGTTCGGTCTTGTATTAACTAAATACATGAGCGAACCCAGCAACTGTCGATAAACAATGGCATCCACTACCTCTGCTGATGTAGCATCCTCTTTCCTCCAATTTCTTGGAAGAGGAGTGTCGATAGGCTTGTAGCCTGGCATGTGAAACTTCTCCAGTATCTCCTGGGCATACTTTCCTTGAGACACAAACAATTCACCTTCCTACTGTCATATTTCCAATCCAAGGAAATAATGAAGGAGGCCCAAATCCTTCATCTCAAACTCCTTTGCAAGATCTTCCTTGCATGAGTGTATCAAATGCTCATCACCCTTTAGTATTAAATTATCAACATAAATAACAATGATTAAAATCTTACCCTCCACCACAATTTGGTACAGGTTTGCATCTGCCTCACTCTTGGTGAAGCCAAGTCTAGTGAAATAGATGTCAATCCGAGTGTACCAAGCACGAGCTGCTTGTTTCAGCCCATACAACACTCTTTTCAGCCTGCACACATGCGACTCGCTATTGAAGATCTCAAATCCTTCAGACTGATCAATGTACACCTCTTCCTCAATGATCCCATTAAGGAATGCAGTGCTCACATCCATCTGATGAATGTGCCAACCCATCTGCACTGAGAGAGCAAGGATGGTCTGTATGGAAGAATACCATGCAACAGGTGCAAAGGTTTCTTCATAATCAATCCCCTTGATCTGTGAGAAGCCCCGGGCAACAAATATTTCCTTATACTTCTCGATGCTCCCATCATCAACTTTCTTTGCCTTGTAGATCCATCTTGATCCTACAACTAATTTTCCCACCGGCCTTGGAACAATCTCCCAAGCACTGTTTCTGATAATGGAGTCATACTCCTCCACCATGGCATCTACCCATGTGGGCTCCTACACTACTTCTTCAAAAGAATATGGCTCTGTCATGATACACTTGCTCATAAGAGCCATGTATCCAGTAAAATGGTCAGGTGATTGTCTCTGTCTACGCTGTGATGTAGGGACTCCTACATTCTGTGCCGCATCAAGCTTCAGTATCTTAGCTGCTATGGTACACTTTTTCCCTTGTCTGATGTTTGTTTCTGCGTGAGTGGACTCCTCCACTCCATGAATCTCCTTCTCTGGTTAATCCACATCTAGAGGCTCATCTTTGGGAACAAGAAGTTCCTCCTCTGCATGCAAGTATAGCTCCCTCTCAAGAGACAACTTCATGGCTTTCACCTCATTGAATTTTATATCACATCGCACCACAGTCATCCAACTATCTGGAAAATACACACAATAATATGGGGTGTTTCCGTATACCCCACAAATATCCCAACTTCTGCAGTCGGCTCTAGCTTCTTCCTGGCATCCTTTGTCACATGAATGTAAACAGATGAGCCAAAAATCTTCAAATGAGAAATATCAGGCTTCTTACCAGTAAAATCTTCTTTAGGCGTACTCATGCCAAGTACTCTATGAGGACAATGGTTTTTCACATAAACTGCAATGTTGCATGCTTCCGCCCACAAGTGAAGTTGAGCATACATTGAATTCAACACAAACTCAACAATTATTCACAATTGTAATCTTCAAGAATTGACACTACTCTGATACCATGTATAAATTAGTATACACTAAGCATACATACATCCATATTCCCCTGATCTCACAATATTTAACTTCTTTTTAAAAATACATAATCATTCCATTGTTAATCTTTTGCAGAAAATTAATTGCAAACACATGTGAAGCATAAATAAAAACAATCGCACATAACACAATTGTTTAACGGGAAAGCCTAAAGCTGAAAACCCAAAATATCACATATTATGTATCATGGAAATCATGTAACAATCTCATACAAATATTATTACATCAAGCTCTCAGTACAATCAATCGTCACACACTAATCAGAAGAAATCTGCAAATCCATGCACCGATTTCTTGCCACCTGATAGCCTACCTCCACTACAAAATCCCTGCTGAAGAATAGCTCTGAATGAATTCGAATTACCCTTTCCTTGACTGCTCAATCCTCATTGGAAACTCCAATGTGTGTGTGATGTAATCAATGCATCACTATAGTCACAACAGATAGTCCATCTTGCCCTTTCACCTATCTCTCCACTGGGTCTCCACTGGAACTGAAATGCATTATAGTTAACTGTTGTATCGTTCAGTTGATTAATGAGTTATTATTTGTGAATTAATTCACTCCAATCTCACTAGTGTATCATTCAGTTAGACTAGATACAACTAGCTCAACTGAGTTTAACTGCATTAACTGAGTTAAACTGAATAACAACTCCATGAACTACTCTTCCAAGTCTGTCATAACTTTTCCACTTCAGTTCTAACTCAGTCCTCCATGCATGAACCACCAGTAAACCCTATGAATTGCGTAATTCCTTCAACCCACTGATTTTCCAAATCTGTGCACTAAAATTAAGTGCTCCAAGAGAATAAGTTGTGTTTATTGTTGGATTATTATTAAGAGCTAATAATAGTCGACACTTTTATTTTTAGATCGACGATCTATAAATAGACTTCGCCCAACATTATAAAAATATAATTTCATCTATTTTTCCAAATTGATCAACCATCGACAAATAGCATCCTGCAACTTCTGAAAAATGACACCATGTCTAAAAATAGACTTGCGCCAAAAATAGCCTGCGGGCCTACTTAGTGAAGGCGACTGTTTTCACTAAGCTCTAAAATGGGTATCTGTTAGTTTTTGTTGATTGATACTTCACCAGGACACATTTTTCCAAGAAGGGTCACTTCACCACTCCTCAAAATCGAATTTCTTCACTTGCAACACTTGTACTTGGGGCACCACTTTGCCTCTATACTTGTCCATGATTGTGTTGAATTTCATCATGAGTAACCATCTTGTACTCATGTTTTTATGGTCCACACTAGACCTTTTCTGTGTGGAAGCATCATCGAGTCACCCTTGTTTAGAACATCTGAGTTGAGTCATCATCGCATCCATGGAGTCTATCCCGAGTCCCTTTGTATCTTGCTATAGTGCTCCATCCTTCATTGATTGGTTCCTCTTTCGTGTCGCACATTATGGCCTTTAGTCCTACTGTCCCCTGTCCCTTTTGATATTGTGTCAGTTGCTACCAAGTCATCCATGGCCTTTATGCTCTAACAAGGGAAGTTGTACGTCCGCTACTCAGTACCCCCATTTCATCATCATCCCTATTTTCAATCTATCAATCGCTCTACTATTTTCTCTCATGCCTTAGTTGAGGATTCCTTATTGCCTCACCTATGGTGGACCTCCTTCTGTCGACATCAGATCATTCATTTTAGAAGACAGGTCTAGAGGGCGGTGTACCTTGGTTCCAGCTTCCACTCTTATTTGGTGCCTCGAATTAGGCAAAGGGACTCCTTATTGCCCTTTGACTTGATTTTTTCTCAGTTCAAGTTCCTTACGGCATGATCGAGATCTGTATACTTGATGGTTCAATGATGCAGTAGATTGTACCAGTGATTCCTGGGTATGTGTGAGATGTTTCAGACCTCATGAGGGGGTGTCCCTTCAGGTAGCCCCCCACATGCTTGGATGACCTCTTCATTACAGCCTTTGATGCAACTCCATAGATTTGAGGGTGTCGGCCTCGGCCGCTTGTAGCACCTTTTAGTTTGCATGTATCATTCATATTTTCAGATCCCTTTCCTGTTTACAAGGCCTCTTTGGTTGTACTTATATCTCATGTACTCGGATATTATTGTATAAGTCTTGGATGTTATCCCAGGCATAGTATGTATGTGGGATCCATTATCATGTTTTTATCTGGCACATGTTTATGCCAACATGTACTATATAGTTCAGTCCCTTGTTTACTGGACACATTATTCTTTGTACTTTGTCTCGGCGAGCATAGGTATGCCTCCCCACCTCTTGTAGCACAGGTAATCACTCATAAAAGACTTATGCTTTGTAAGTCTCACCTCCTCAAGGTCTTGTCCTACGCAAGCAAGTCTACCTTATAAAGCTGCATTTGGTCTGGTGATTGAGTTCTTACAACGTACTTTGGTCATACCATTATCTCCTAACACTCGCACGCTAGGGGACAATCCGTTACACCATTTTTTGGTCATCTAAAATGTTACTATTAGATGGACCAAAGTACACCATGTAAGACCAATTTTACCCTAAGTAAAATTGCATTCACTATGAAAAATAACTTAGTAATCCATAATTTATTAAGTTTTTTATGGTCTAAACAGGAAACCCCATGAGGAAATATTGAATAAATCCATATTTGTTTGATTTTCCTCGGGAATATTTAGTTAAACAACGAGTTTAATTAATATTCCTAGTCATATTTAACCCAAAACGAGAGAAAATTGATTACGAAATCATTATTTATCTTATTATTTTGTAGGAATAATTATTTAAACATTATTTAAATAATATTCCTTGTTAAATTTGACTAAATCATTTATAAATAATTGAATAAATCACTATTTATTTAATTTTTACTCAACCAAATTCTTAAAATAATAAATAAATCATTTAATTATTTATTATTTACAAATAAAGGGATTTGACCAAATTCAAATTCTTTTTCCCTCCAACAAAAATAATAAAGTATTCCATAAAACTTGGATCTATATTTGGTTAATAATATTTTAATTATGCACCAATATCTAGACTAAATCAATATTTTGTTATAAATAGAAGGGTTTTCCCATTCACTCACTACCTTTTGTTACCTAAAGATCACTCTGGATCTATACTTTTGGTCTGACTTCCATCCTCCATCATTGTCATCATTAGGGGAATTTTGAGGTCTAAAATGGGCCTCCTAAGAAAAATGTACAACGAAAATAAACTTTATGAGAGCCAATAGGATTCAAAATGATGATGTCAACCATGGGGGATGATTCACCATTTTTGGAGTAAAAAGGTAAAAATATTAAAAAAATAATAAAATAATAAAACTATTTTTTCAATTTGTATCTTCAACTTATCTCCATAAGGTTTTAATCAATTTTCGAGTGGGAGTACTCATTGTATGCAAAATTTAATTCTTAATCCAAGGAGTACCTATGTTGCATACTTTGGATGGACCCCTCTACACGAAAAATGAGAAATACATGAAAAAACTTGATTACAATCACGTTTTTCATGTATTTCTCATTTTTCGTGTAGAAGGATCATAGAAAGTATGCAACACAGGTACTCCTTGGATGAGGAATCAAATTTTGCATCCAACAAGTGTTTCTGCTCGAAATTTGAGTAAACCCATAGGGAGATAAGTTGAAAATACGAGTTGAAAATTTTGTTTTTTGTTTTTTCCCTCTAAAATTTGATGATGTAATCAAATATTATTTTAAGATTCCCACTATTATTTTCTAATTTCCTTAGGAGGCACATTTTAGACCTCAAAATTCCCCTAATGATTTTTCTACCATTTTTCTTGTGAGCTCCCTTTGAGTTGCATTTTTTGTCTAGGTTTTCTATACCATCAAGAGAGAGAGATTTTAGATCTAAAGTGCTGAGGACTTACAAGAACCCATCCCATTGAGGAGGACTGGTAAAATCCTTCTATGTTCTCCTCCCAGGTGCCATAAATACAAAATTATTTAAAAATATTCTTGTCTTGTCTATTGGATGCATGGAGCAACTCTTGCTTTTATTTACTGCTTAATGTCTTTTACTACATAGATCTAGATTTTGTAGCATTGATCTTGGTCAACTAACTACAGATCTAAAGAAATTGGTAGCCATATTTGATGTTAGGGTTGGTTTTTATGCACAGCTACAGTGATCTTTTTTCATACACTTGCAATTAGAATTCATCCTAACACTGTGGGTTGTGGTAAAGCCATATTGTGTGCCTCAGTGGACCTATGAATCCTTTCCAGTGAATGGCGAGATATACGGTAAATACAAGAGGTGTATTTCTCTCCTTTGGGCCTAATAGTCCCAGGATTGGATGTATGGTAAATCTTGGAGAGTATGTCTTGATTTAGGACCTAGTGATCCCTGATTCGGATTGTGGATTACTGTAAAGACTGAGAGACTAGGAGGCACTCAAATTTCTCATGGTGTAGGCAGATAACTCTAGTAGCATTCATTATTTTTTGGTTCTTTTGGCTGGTTATGAGTCCCACATTCATAATTGGAATATGGCACGGGGTAATTTGGTTGAAGAGAGATTTGGCTCAACCAAACTATGGTCGAGTGGAATGTGGAAGTCCCATCTCCAATTGGTTTTTACATTCATTAATGAGAAGCTTATTCCTTTGGTATTTGATATATAAATGCACTGATTTATATGTGGATTTTATTGTTGTTGTATACATGATATTTTTTTGTGTATAAAGTTTTTAGGTGAAAATCACATCTAAGAAAATTTCATCGATGCATTTTGAATCAGCTAGTGTCATTCATCATCAGGATAAGATGAGAAATATGATCTAGGAACCAGTTTAAATAGATGAGGAAAGCTCCAACTAGTCGTTGTAAATAACAACTAATTTGACTAGAATAAGAAAAATATAGAAAAGAATTAATCAAGAGTATTATTATTATTATTTTTTATTTATTTGTTCATTTGTTTTTTATTATTTTATGTAATTTGAATCAATTAATAATTAAATATTATTGAATATAGTTTAATATTATTATTTTCTTACTTACTCATTGAGTTAAATAAATAAATAAATAAATAAAAATTACTTACTAATTGAGTTAATTAAAAAAAAAAATCTAGGAGTGGAGGGCAGGAATCCAGCATCTTCTAATACTCTACCCATCATCCCTGTTAAGGTTAACCAGTCTCTTTTCGATTTCTAGGACTTCCCTCAACTTACGGTGGTGGAAATGGTCAATCCTCGCAATAACCTTAGCATCTTCAATACAAATGTGATGTTTTGTTTTCTCGGCATGCTCTGCTAAGGTAGAGGATAGTGATCTACTATGCTTAAGGTCAACGACATGTTCAAGAATTTTTTGATTAATGGATCTATTAGTTTCACCAATGAAAGGTGTCCCACAGGAGCACAAAATTAAGTAAACACCCTTACCATACTTAGGAAAAATCAAGTCCTTAACGGATCTAAGCGAACTTCGAATGGTGCAGAGGGGCTTGAAGGTTGAGGAAATAATATGTCTCCTTAGGATCCTAGCGATATTATCAGTAGTACCTTGAATAAATGGAAGGTGAAATCCAGATAACCGATTACAAGGATCTTTCTTCTCCCTAGGTCCTTTTTCTACTTTTTGAAAATCTCTAAGACATTGAACATTTCTATAACCGTTCTTATTAAAAACATTAAGGAGATGATATTTTTCACCTTCAAAGTGGTGTTCATCAAAGATTCTGAATGCTCTCGTAGCTAGGGTACTAAGAACCCCAAGCTTCTAAGCAGGGAAATCATGAGAAGAAGCATGTAAATATTGCTCAGTGTGCATTTTATTTCTAAAGACTTGATGAGAAAAAGAACCTTCTTCATTCTTAGAAAGGAGGACATCTAGAAAGGGTAGGCTACCATCTACTTCAAATTAATTGTGAACTTAATGAAGTCAGATTGATCATTAAGATGCTGGAAGAATAGGTCCAACTCCTCCATGCCATGTGGCCAAACCACACAGGTGTCATCAACAAATATTTTCCAAAGCCTAGGTTGAAAAAGGGAAGATGATAGGGCCCTTGATTAAAAGTCTTACATGAAAATATTAGATACAATAGGGGAAAGGGATGAGCCCATGGCCACACCACAAGTTTGTTCAAAGAATTCACCCTCGAAACTAAAGAAGGTTGAGGTTAGACAAATCTCAATGAGATGAGTAGTATCAGGATCTATGACTCGAGAAATGACATCGATTGCTTACCTATTGGGAATGCAAGTGTATAATGAGACAACATAAAACTTACAAGCATGTCACCAGAATCCAATTTAATGTCTTTCAATTCTTTAATAAAGGAGGAAGAGTCTTTGACAAAGGAGTCAGTTTGTCCCACCAAATTTTTAAGCTTACTGGCTAAAAATTTAGCGAGAAGATAAGTCAGGCCACCGATGGTGTTGAAAATGGGGTGAAGGGGAGCTCCATCCTTATGAATCTTAGGAAGACCATAGGTCCTCGGAGTGAGGGGTTTACTCTTATTGACTTGCAAGCCTGTGCCTACGTCTATGGCTCAAAGAGGTTCAAAGGTCAATGTGACTCAGGGATAAGAGGTCTGAATGGTTGGGTTAGCACCTGGGGGTGTTTTTGTTTCTGTACAAGGTTTGTATGTTGTTTTTCCATCAGTTCCACTTCCTTAAGGTCACCTAGGAGGTGGAATCTCATTATAGTTGTCACATGTTTACCCTGCTTGGCCAGTTACATGGGTAGATGTGGGAAGAGTGTGTTACAAAAATAATAGCTAATGATGGTAGAAGTGTAGAGAAAGAAATATGTTTTGAATACATTAAAGAAGAGCTATTATGATAAGCTCTTGCATCCACATAGAATATTCATGGTTTTATAGAGATATGTTCTTTTCATGGATAGAAGAACTATTGAGCTATATTTCTTTAGCAAAAAATATATGTGATTATTTTGATGCTATCATAACTATTATGTTAGTTTCTTTTGGAATAATATCATGCATATTCATGCAATATTTGTATTAGCTTTTGTTTGGAAATAATATCATTTTCATGTGGGAAATGATAGCATGTTGTGTTAGCCTACATTGGAAAATAGTCTTTGGGAAAGAAGATGCATTTACATGCAAAAAAACCATAGTAATGTGTTGGTTTCATATATATATGTGTGTGTGTGTGTGTGGGTAATTTTGGTGTAATCTTGGAAACGAAGACATGTATTTGTATGCTTTACTGCATTAGTTTTATGGAAAAGAAAACTTGTTTTTGCATGTCCTATTGTGATATATTTTCTTGACAAGGAAACATGTGTTTGCATGCTCTATTGTGTTGAGAACTCTTTTGGGAAATTTATTTTGGAAGTATATGCATTTGCATGCATAGGAACAACATTTGTTGTGTTAGCTTTTTTCACATATTTTTATGCACCAAAATTAATAGCTAAAGGGTTATTTATTTTGATAAAAAATTTGTAATATGCATGCACGAAGATCATAACTTATGTTCTATTTTTCTTTAAAGGAATGTATGGATACTTGTAGTGATATGTCTTGCAAGAAGGTGTGCTTGCGTGAGGGGAATAATAGTTAATGTGGTATTAATTTATAGACATGATTTGATGGCTATGTGCTTATAACTAATGCATATGCAGTGTTGTTAAAGGAATTATGTTGCGATATTTTGTTTTTGTTTCATGAATTTACATGAATAAATGGTGAAGCACCATTGGTATTGATTTATGAATTGGTTTGATCAATACTGGATTTAATCATGATAACAAAATTTGCTAACAGTAGCAGTTGCAGGAAAAGGTTGCAACATATGCAGAGACAGATTATGTTTATTGTTATGGCAGGCCGCATAAGTTAGTAGCTTATACAAATTGAAGGAATTTCATCTTCAGGATAATCCATTGATGGGAAGAACTAGGCCCTAAGACACAATGCTCAAGGGTTTGTGGGTAAATGAGGTCATTATGCCTGTAACAAATTATAACTATTTATGTTGTTTTTAGATTATATTATTTGTAATATTTTATGATGACAGTTAAGGGATGGACTCCCTTATAACCATTTAGTGATAGGTGAATGCCCTCACGAGCGTTTAATAATAAAACTAAACGTTTATTAGTTTTCACCTTACGGAGTTTCCAGGGTATATCAGTGTTCAATGACGTGATGACTTATTGTGTCGGTTTGATGATGATGATTACTTGTGTGATTTTATGTTTATAATATCAAATATTTGATAAACTAATCTAGTTAAAGGAATCATGAAAATGGTGTAATATTGTGTCATAAAGTTTATGATAATATGCTACAATAGTGGCTATTAGCATTATGGGGAGTTTTATTTTGTGTCAAATGGATTGTTATTGTAGAAATTTGAATAATTGATATGTTATACACCGATATTCTCCTGATCACACACTATTTTAACTTCATGCACAACACATAATATCTTCTACCATTGATCATTAATTGCGGAAATAAAAACAATCACATGCGCACATTAAAACCATAAACAATCACACATATGAACACAATATTTTATGGGAAAGCTTAAAGCTGAAAACCCCCAAATATCTGTATAGTATATGTCATAGAGATCATGTAACAATCATTATACAAAGCTCCTCACAAGCTCTCAGTACAATCTCCAATTGCTACACACTAATCAAGCCCGATCTAGCAAATCACATGCTCCAATCTCTGCCACCTGATAGCCTGCCTCTACTGCGCAATCACTGTTGAATAATGGCTCTGAATGAACTCGAATTGGTCCAGCCTTGACTACGCAATCCTCATTGGCATCTCCAATCACTGGTTGTTGCAAATCATGCAATAGTATAGTCACAACTAATAGTCACACTGCTCTTTCACCTACCTCTTCACTGGTCTCCACTGAAACTGTCCATGCACTGCAGTCAAGTGATGTATTCTTTAGTTGATTAATGATTTAATAATTAGTGAATTAATTAATAATTAATTCACACCACTCTCACTAGTGTATCAATCAGTTAGACTAGATACAACTAGCTCAACTATGTTTAACTCAGTTAAACTGAACACAACTCCATCAACTAGCTCCATAACTCCACCAAACTCTGTCACATGAGTTCTAACTGAAGTATCCATGCAATAGCTCCACTTAACCCTTAGGAATAGCATAATTTCTTCTGTCAACTCATGTGCCACATCTGTGCACTTAACTGAAGTGCTCCAAGAGAATAAGATAATGTTTATAGTCCAAATATTATTAAGAGCTAATAATATTCGACATATCTATTTTTAGACTAGCAATCTAAAAATAGATTCCGCCTAATATGTCTAAAAATAGAAGTCCATCTATTTTTCCAACTTGACCAACCATCCACAAATAGCATCCTGCAACTCATAGAATATGATCGACATGTCTAAAAATAGACATAGTCTAAAAATAGACTTGCACCAAAAATAGCCTGCGGGCCCACTTAGTGAAGGCGACTTCTTTCCACTAAGCTCATCATCTTGTTCCAATCTCAATAGTTATCGATGAGATCAACATCTTTGGAGACTCAAAAGTGATCATTTATTGGGTTAATATGATATCACCATTAGATTCATTAGTGATGTCAAATTTGATGAAGAGGATAAGAATGCTTATTAATATTTTCAAGATATTATCCTTCACACATATCTATAGAGAAAAAAACCAGTAGGTTGACATCCTATCAAAAAATGGTAATGGTATCGATTCTGGAATGTTAAAATTTTCAGTTTTTTAAAATGGCACAATCCAACGATAAAGGTACATCAAGATATGATGGACATAACTATATAGCTTCTATATAGAAGTTTTTGTATTTTCTTTAATTTTCGATGATTTTTTAGAACACATGGATGCCCATAGAAGATATGTAATTCATATGTTTTGAGTAAGTATGTTTTTGTATAAAAATACAGACAAGGGATCATGTGTCAAGATAGGTGATAGAACACATAAAAAAATGAATTGAATTTATGTGGCTGGTAGTGAATAAGTTGAAAATGGAGAAAAACCAAAGCAAATGTAACTTATTTTATTTTTAATAAAAGCAAGTGTTTTTTTCTGTTTGAAAAAAAAATCAGAGAAAAAAGTAAGTATTTTATTTATAACCAAAATAAAATACATTGATATTAGATACTGAAGCATTCATCCAACCCTCAATCCATAAAGATTCAAAATTTTAAATATAGATACATTTAAGATCAGATCTCAAAAGGGAAAAACAAGCATTGTGCCCATGCACAAAATATATCAATATGATAAGAAATTGTTGTAGTTAAGAGGCATTTTATGCTTCACCATATAATATCTCTGAAAAAACTCAATAACTAGCATCATATTTGAAATTTTAGCAGAAAAATAACTATCTATAACATATATCACTAATTTATCATATCATGTATCACTAATTTATTATATCCACTAAGTCAAATATAAAAAAATATTTTATTATTATCTTTGTTAGTGATTTCTAAGTTATATGGTGACTTAAAACCATACAACTTGTCTTTTCTATGATGATTATGATGAAGAATGGCCACTCAGACCAATATGGTCTATCAAACCTTAATAAAATAAGAGGTTAATTGAGATTCTTTAACATTTTATTTTTATGATCGAAAAGAAGGGAGAGAAGCATTTCTAGATCATTGTAGTTTGTTGACTTAGAAAGTAAAAAAGGTTGGTGATTTTGGAAAATATTTTAAAAATTAGAATGGAGGTGAGTAAGAGTCAAGAAATCCAAGAGAGAGTTCTTTTCATATTCAACCCTCTTAGTGTCGCAAAGGTGATGAAAATTTTCCTCCCAAGGTGTTTTGGGAATAAATTAATGCCTAATTTCATTATGAAGCTCATGAGAATTAGTTCTTATCTTGGAAATGTTCATTTTCCTCTTAGCACTGGTCAAGATAGAAATACAATTCTGGTTTCCGACATTGGGGTTGATCACCTCCTTATAATATCTTAGCTTCCTTTTTCCCTCTTACTCCATATTGTTGCACAAATTATCCTTAAATTTGGAAGTAATAATATTTTTAATATTATCCTTATTATTTTTTTAATGTAGGCACCATTAGATTGGAAAATATATATGATGAGTTGGAAAAGAATAAGTGAAGAAAATGCACTTTGCAAATTTTCACTACAGGTGCTTAGGGGTTCCCTGGCCGCCGAAAGTTTCCTTACAGATCTTGTTCAAGCTTCAACCCATTTGGATGTGATGTTATATATGTGTGGATCGCACTGGGTATTACTCTGCTACTTTGGGTGGCACTCTACTGCTTCGTGACCCTACATCCACTCGTTTTTTGCGTGCGATATTCTCTTTGTTGGATTGTTCTGTTCACTGTGCCATGGAGAACGAGGTAGAATTCAAAGCCCAGGTGTAGGCTTAAAAACCTAGAGGGACTTCTTCTCCCACCAAAACATTTGTGAAGAAATTAGTTTTTTTCCTTGCGTTAGAACTCTCTCCTTCCTATCCATGTAAGATATCCTTATCTCTCTTATAAAAATCAATGTTCAACAAGTTTACGGGCTTTTTTCTGAATCCAAAAGCCATTGAAATCTATATCGCAGAGAAATGGGCCCCAAAGCTTCAAGGTTAGGTAATTTTCTTTGCAGTTTGAAGGGGCTTCTATGTCTTTCTATTTCACAATAAAATCAAAAGAGATTTGATTTTCAGATAAGGTTCTTATTTCATGGAGTCTAGATGCCTCTTTATCACCCGATGGACTCTTGATTTCAATCCAGATTTTAATATCACTTCCTTGTCAATGTGCGTTCGGCTGCCACACATCCCTCTTCGTCTTTGGGGTACTTAAGCACTAAAAGTCATTATCAACAAAGTGGGACATTATCTAGCCAAAAATAGGCATCGTTATGGCAACCTTTATTGAGACTTATATGGGAGTTTTTGACTTGAATTAGAAGCAATATATTAGAACAAAAACAATTTAAAAACATAATATAAGTTATAACATTATTGACATGATTTAAATGACAACCTTATCAAACTAATAGTTAAAATATTATTTATATTGATATTTCATTTAGCGATTATCTAGTGCATGGATTCATTCACACTTGGAAGCAATAGTTAAGGGTGAAAATATTTCTTGCAATTTGGTATAAATTATAATCTAGGCTAATGTTTATTTTTCCTAAAACTACTTCTAATTGGCTAAGAGCTCATCTTCCTTGGATGTAAGAAAATGGGTTAATGACCCAAGACCCAAATACATCTACTAGAAGTGAAATCTTGTCCCCTTACATATCACCAATAGTTACTTCCAAGTGGCATGGTTTTCCTTGAATAATGGTGATGAGTTAACCTGCATTTGTAGATAGCAACCACTGATGTTGTCGTCACTACTAGTTTGACAACTGAGTTATGATAGGTTTTCCCTCTCAACCTTGATAAGAAAACACCCCATTATGTCGCGGCATATTGCTTCTTACAACCTTCCTTGAAATTACATCCTTATACAACCCTTCTAAATTAACAAAAACATTTCCATCATATAATCTAAAATATTCTAGAACATAAACTAGACATTTCTTAAGTTCTTATACAAATATCATAACAAAAAAAATATAATGAACCCATAAAACATGAACTAGACCTTTTTTAAGTTCTTATACAAAGATCATAACAAAAAAATAATCATCCCATAAAGAAATAATGTTTTGCATAAATTCTTAAGGAAAATTCTCCTTAACCTCTTGTTCGATCAACACACCTTGAATTGTCAAGGATTTTTTTTTGAAAGAATATATGCCTTCTAATTGAAATCCCTATAAACATGGATAAGATACTCCATCAAATATCCTTTTGGCACATGAATTTTATCCCTGGTACACCTTAATAGCATATCGATGATGTTGCTTTTACAATTTGTTCAAATTAGTACAAGTTTAGAATCGCTTAGAATCTTAATTAACTAGAGAACATACTATTCTAGGAAAAAGTTCTCAAAATCATATTGTTAACTATGAAACTCTTCATGCTAAAAATCTCAATCATTTTCACCTTTTGTTAGAACACAATTTACAATTTTGATAAAAATCCAAAATGCATAAAATTTTGTGCTTGTGTTGAACCTAACCCTTTACTTTCCAGAAAAATGATGTGAACTTTTGAGAAAGAGAGTGGCTCCTACTATACACTCACTTGGAAAGTGAAAATTGATGTCCTTTGTCTGAAATACTCAAATCAATAAGAAAAGAGAACAATAACATTAAGTGATGAATAATAAACTTAGAAAAATTAAAATTTCCACTAAGTAATGGGTGAAGTTTGTTTTTTATTTAAGTTGATATGTTTTCTCCTTATGAATCACTTTGTACTTTATAGTTTTGTTTGTAGTTGAAACTAGGTTCAAGTCTCAATAAATTTAACATAATATATACCCTCACTTATTATGTTTTGATTAATTTATTGTATTTAAATATTACAAATTATTTGTATTAATTGTAATATTTTTAAATTAAGGAAACATAAAACTATAAAATCTACATAAGAAAAATCATTAAAGTATATAATTATTGATATTTATTTTTTGTGTTAATCACCAAATTAATTTTTCATATAATTTATATAAAATATGTTGATTGTGGAAAAATAAAAGTCTCGAGAATTTTTATGATTACATTGATTTTTTAGAAAAAAAAAGAGAATAAAGAGAAATACAACATAAAATAGAATTATTTACAATGCTTACGAAGCATAAACTAGAATTATCTACAATGCTTATGGATCATAAGCTAGTAATATCTACAAGGTTTGACAATAGCTACAAATCATTAGAAAATAAAATAATAGCACTCGATACTGCACTCCAAGGAATGAAAGATAGGATGCAAGAAATAGAACACAAAAAATAGTCAATAGTTGAAGAAAATTGCACCTTGAGAGAAGAGATAAAATAATTAAAATAAAAACTAAATAATAATTCAACCCTAAATATAACAAAGAATAAACTAGATATCAAACCCATAAAGGAATAAATGAACTTGAACTAATTGAACTAGATCACGAGCGCCACAAAAGAGCCTTTAACCTTATAGTTATTGGTATAAAAGAGAAAAACAATGAGGACACATTAGAAATAGTAAAAGAACAACTGAGAACTAAGTAAAAAATCCAAACAACTTATCTAACATAATTGAAAATGGTAGGAAATATACTCGAGGATAAACATGGGTCGATCCATGTTAAGGTAAGTTTTAGTGACCATAAATTAGATATAATTAGTAAATATCTAACCCTAAAAGGGTCATGAATCTTCATAAATTAGGATCTTATTCTAGAAGACCAATTTGAGTTAAGGAAAGAGGTACAAAAGGTAAAGGAGGCAAGAAATGTAGGAAAATGGAAATCATTAGAAATAGGAAAGCTATTATTACAGATATAGTCTAAAACACAAGTAATAAATAGGAATTTGCAACACTTAGGATCCTCTTATAGAACTGTCGTGGCTTTCCATGGCGTAAAGATCCTATGTTAATTTGGATCATGAATGATATTGATCTTGTTTTCTTAGTTGAAACTTGGGAGAATGATGAATTTAGGGTCTCCCACATGGATGGATTCATTATTTGTTTAACTTGGAACATGAAATCCTCTCATAGAGGTTTTTGTGGTACAACTTGTTATATAAATAATAATGTTTCTTCTCACATTCGGCTTCATAAGATCGCCCCCCTGAATCAATACATTTGGATTGAAAATTATGGCTCGAACACCAATAGGATTTTTTCTCACAATTTTTTATTTTCTCCTATTAACACTACCTCCTATAAGAAAAACAACCTAGATAAGAAACTCCCCTCCAATACCCTAGAATAGGATATTCACAGTCTAAGGAATGAAGGTAATATCCTTTTTCTTAGGGACTTTAATGCTAGAACCACTACTAACCAAGCTACTCTCCTAAGTAATGACTCTAACCCTGACCCCATATGGCTAGATGAGGACTTTGAATTAGCTAGTAGATTCAAAAGAAATTTTGAAGGCACAACTAAGAACCTATTTGGTATCGAGCTAATCAAGCTTTGTAGTTCCCAAGACATGATAATTTGTAATGGTATTAATAAGCGGCCATGTTATGACCAGGTGACTTGTATTCACAGGCTCAACAAATTGTTGTGGATTATGCAATATCTAATACCCATGTTCTCAACCATATTGTAAATTTTGACCTCCTGAATGACCACGAACCTGATTTTGACCATAGACCTCTATCCTTAACTCTAAACCTTGACATGCACACTAACCACATGCGAAAGAATTGAGATTCAAAGCCACATTTGTTTTGATAGAAGTAAAATGGACCTCTTCTTAAAGGATTTTAAAATGGATTTAGGTTTCTTAACGTATAATGATAACATTGATCATGTCTACCACAATTTTACTACAACCCTTTCCATTTCCATTAACAATTTCTCTACTGCAGTGCCTTATAAAAAGAATAATATAACTTCCAATTCTTGGTATGATAATTATTTTAAAATTTCTAGGAAAGAAAATAGAGATGCTTCTAAATAAAATATAAATCTTGAAAAAATAAGTATGTCTAAAGCTCTTATCAAAAGCAAGAAAAATTCCTATATAAATATGAGGCAATAGCGTCTTCTTCACCTTTCTAAAGTTGAGCATAGAAAGTTTTGCAGAAATATTCTTGTTTGTAAGATGAAAGAAAATAATTTGATCCCCTTAAAGACCTGAGATACCTATCGTAAAAATCTTTATGATTCCCCAGACACCATGTGAAACATATTAAACACTACTATAGATGAGGATATCTTTTCTATGGAAGAAGTGGAGTTCGGGATTAATAACTCGCTAATGGGAAAGCTAGGGATATTGAAAGCTACCAAGCTAAAATTTTCAAAATGGGAAGATCTATCCTCATCCCTCATATACACAATATCCTCAATTTGGTAGTGAAGCGTGGCTTCCCTAAGCCTTGGATGAAACACCTTACTGTTCATATCTTTAAAATTGGGGATACAAATTTTCCCTCTAACTACAAGACCATTATGATCAACCACAGTTTAGCCACACTGTATGGGATATTTTTGGAAAATAAGATTAGCCTCTGGCTTGAAATCCATGGTAAAATAGCTAAAGCGAAAGTTGGTTTTAGGATACATCACTCAATTATTGACCATATTGTTACTCTTAAGATAATTTCTGAGCAATGTTTCAATAATAAAATTGATATCTTATGTTGTTTTGTTGACTTCAGAAAAAAAATTCGACACAATTCCTCATTATAAGTTTTGGGAGAGACTTAAGGAGATAATGGTTCCTCTCGAGTTGAGGGTTGTTGTGACTAAGCTATATGAGAATTTAATTTCCAAGATTAATACCACTAATGGTTGGTTTGAAGAAATTAAATGCAATATCGAATTTAAGCAAGGTTGTTCCATATCCCCTACTCTTTTTTGCATTTACATTGATAAGATAGAAGAGCGTTTGGAAGCTACAGGATGCGATGACCCCAATATCGTTTGTATGGTCATTAATCTTCTCCTTTATGACAATGATATCATTGTTCTAGCCATAAGCCATGATGATATCGACAAGCAGCTTATAATCCTCCAAGATTAATTTTCCAAGATGGGCATGAATAATAATATCGACAAGACTAAAGTCTTGATAATTAAATCCAAAAAAATAAACTATGATAATTTCATTTATGATAACAATCACTTGGGGAAGGTTTCATCATACATCACCTCAAATAGAACTATAGCACTGAGAAAAAGATAAGAGGAGGATGGAAAGTTTATTAGGAGCTTGAAAACAATTGTAAGTCGACAGATATTTGGGTATGAAGTAAAAAAGCGTTCATCTCCGAGGCTCTTGTCACCCTTGTTGTATTTTATGGATGTGAGGTTTGGGGTTGTAGTATATCAAGAGTATCGTGGAGGAATATTGAGTTGATCCAAAAGAAATGTATAACCTACAACCTCAATATTAAAGGAAATACTTCATACCATATACTATTATTGAAGCTATCCTTTCCCCAATTGAAAGCATGGATATGTTTAGGTATCTAATGTATAAGAAGAATATTTACAACATGGAAGCCAAGATGTTCCCTAAAATTGTTTCTAACTCTAGCCAAAACCCCCACCTCTAGTTGATGCGAGGCTAGCATATGGATACCCAGCCTTGGCTCGACCATTAGGGGATAAAGGAGGAGATCATGTTGGAGAATAAGGATAATATTAAAAATACTTCTACTACCAAATTTAAGGATAAGTTTTGGGATGACAAGGAGTTAGAAGGGAAAATTAAGTTAAGGTATAAGGAGTTCATCAACCCCAATCTTGCTAACCAGAATTATGTTCCTATCATGACCAATGCTAAGAAGAAAATGAAAAGTGTGAAGATAAGAACTAACTCTGATGAGCTTCGAAGTGAAACCGAACATTGGTTAATTCCCAAAACACCTGGAACAAAAGAGTTTTTCACTTTTGCGAAACTAAGAGAATTGAAGATGAAAAACACTTTCTCTTGGATTTCCTGACCCTTGCTCACATTTTTTCTCATTTCCAAAACCTTTACCACACCACCAACATTCTTGACTTGTAGTGTCTCAATTAATATCTTACTTCCTTAAGGTCCGATATACCATATTGGTCTTAGTGGATGGTAATCACCATCATCATCATTGTGTTTTGATTAATTTTTTTTTAATATTTCAAATTAACTATATTAATTATAATACTTTTTAAATTAAAGAAAGATAAATCTGTAAATTCTAGATAAGAAAAAATGTTAAAAAATACAACTATACTATTTATTTTTATGTTAATCATCAAATTATTTTTTCATGTATATTATATAAAAAATGTTTATTGTGGCACTCTCCAATCTAATATGGAAGAGATTTTGTAAGGTTATGTTATGTAAATATTTTGACTTGGTCAAATTACATAAACTAGCAATTGCACCATCACTAAATGTTGCAAAGGAAACGTCGTAAGAATGTTAAAGAGATCTGATAGTTGCTAAGCAAGATATTTGTAGCGATTTTGGTCAATTTTAGTAAAGGGAAAAAATTAAATGGCATTCATATTCAAGCCATATAAATGAGCAAACAAATTGCAGTTGTATAGATGAAATAATTCATATTCAATCGTATTTGTATAGATGAAAGAACTGAGAAGTAGGAGAAAGAATCATTATTACCCATGACCTCACAACAGATGATGGTGAATATACAACTTTCAAGAAATGATTTTTTACAGTCGTTTTCCATTTAAAAGTTTGGCAAAGAAATATGAGCTTCAAATGTTGTATTTTTCAGTGGTTTCAACGATCCTCCTTGCAATGGTTTCAAGGGATCTACCTTGTCTCAATGGTTTCAAGGGATCTACCTTGTCTAAATTTCCAGAAGTAAACTTATATCCAAGAAAATAAGTAGTAGCCAGTATTAAAACTAAAGATTTAAAACCCTTTAAAAAGAAAAATAACCACATTAAAAAAACTCTGATGTTGCTTCAAAGATTCAATATATTAAATAGTACTTAATTGATAAATGAAAATCACTAACAACTCAACTGGAAAAATATCATGAAGAAGAGTCTGTGCCAAAATTATCGAGGTATATCATTAAATTCAAAAAGGGTGATAATAATGTTCTATTTTTATCAACACAATAGACAATAGTTCACATACAAACACAAAGCATTTTTTAATCATATATTAACTCTTTTTTAACTCCATTTTATTTTTCATACAAACAAAAAGCATTTGTTAATCATATATATCATGTAATATTGTTAATCATACGTCATGCTAAAAACCGATACAGAAAATGTTTGTACATCACAATTGATCAAAAATGTATCTGAACAGGCCAAATATATCAATCGGATACTTCATTGAATTGGAATGTGCTAAATCTAATACTTCAATGGACAAATCAAAATGTTCTGAGGGAAATTTCAATTTTAAATATTAATTTTTTTAAGTTTAGACCATGTGAACCATTTTAAAATGGCTAAAGCACACATTTTTTTTTGGAAAGAGGTTGAGTTTTGCCCATGTTAAGTTGCTCAATCGAATTTATGTATTTTTGAAAAGCTAATTGCCATAATCTAAAATTTAGGAAATAACCTGCAAGGAAATAGTTTGAAAGAAACAAAGTTTACCTTACAAACCACCTGTATTTTTGAAAAGCTAATTACCATAATCTAGAATTTAGGGAAAAACCTGCAAGAAAATAGTTTGAAAGAAACAAAGTTTACCTTACAAACCACCTATACCCATCCTGAAATTTGGGGAAGGAAAAGTAGACTGTCTGAATTTTTTTGAGGAAAAAATATTGGATTCTATTATATGAAAGAAAACCAATACATCTGGATTCAACATATAACTGTACGTTAAGCTTCAAATTTCAATCCTAAAGATACATATACATTCAACATAAAACTATATGCTAGGGGACTTCAATCTTAAAGGTACATATACATTAATTACATATACATTGCATAATTAACAGTCTACCCTAATTAATAGTGTGTAGTGACTTCAAACTTGGAGTCACTCAACAGTGAACTTCCCATCATCTATGATCTCATTTCCCTCTTTCTCCTGATAGTGGATGGAGGCAGGGGCCACACATAATCCTTTCTTCAACTAGGAGTCTGCAGTCTCGTTCCTCTTTCTGCTGATAGTGGATGGAGCCAAGGTCCACGCATAATCCTTTCTTCAACTAGGATTTTGCAGTCTCATTCCAGTACCTGTAGACATGAGAGAATGTGATCTTGGAGAATGAATCTATCAAAATTGTGATGGTCTCCAGCCAATTGATCAATGAAGGTGTGGAGAGAAGTGCTCTACCATTAACAATTTCAATAATGGCTTTTAAATCACCATATATGGCTATGTGTAATAAATGGATCATGTTTGCAAATAGTAATAGTCCCAAAAGTGCCAAAAGTTCAGCCTTGGTGTTAGAGCAAGCACCTTCATTTCAATATAGGAGGTATTGGGAATGTGGACTGATCCTGATCTCTGCCCCCCACATCCACAAGTGCCAAATTGAGCAACCCAGTCAAATAAACCTATGGAAAATCGTAAATGTAAAAAAAATCTGGGAACCTTGAAGGGCTTTGAGGAGTTACCCATCTAGTGGTATCCATCTATACGCACAGTCTAAATTTTTGTAAACAGGCAACTTGTGAGTGCACCTATTTTGATTTCTGTGTGCAGGTTCAATTTTATAGGTTTAGGAAGAATGACTTCAGCAACATTTCAAATTACATTGCTGGATGTTTAGAAAATTTTCAAATATACGTTGGGAGGGGACTCTCAAAGTCATAAATGCGGTTTGGACGATTACTAGTTTTATTGACTAGAATATCTTCAATCGATCTCAATCAAGAAGGTTTTGACCTATGATGTATGGTGAAAAGAAATTTCTGAAAATTGGATTGGAATTCCAAGTTTTTGGGTGTCAAAATTGCAGATCACTGTGCAATTGACATCAGTAAAAATTTCATTTTTTGCCTAATGGTTATGTAAGATTTCAATTCTGTGGGTTTGAAAATCTCATTCTTAGTAGCAAGGGACATGCATACATAATCGACTCTGGTTAACAGAATTCTTGAAACAAAAAATTATGATAACAAAGAATTCTTCTGCCAACCGCCTAATTTATATGTATGTGTTCTGAAAAAACAGGGGAAAACCATGAAACTCAATTGGAAGACAGCGAAGGGTCACCTGGTCCAGCAATCTTAAGAGCAGATCTCTATCTTTCTCATCGCTATTGTCTTTAGATTCGTTATGGAAGGACTCTCTGTAACACCTGACGCTTTGCTTCAACGAATAAAAGGTAAACCAACTGATAGTTGCTTCGGAAGAATCATGTTGGATTGAAGTAGAATAAATTAACGTGAAACTTTGCGGTGCATTTGACCTTCAGCGACCGATTCCCATGGACTGTAATTTATCGCTGAATTCTTTTCATCATGTTCTAACAAATTATTACGCGAGGAACAGTGAATGCTCAATCACATTATACTAGTAGTATGCCAGTTAGCTGACCTTAATTTGATTGAAGATTTCACATCCCATGCTTATTAGAATTTTCTTTAATCTTAACATTCCATATGAAATGCCTCAGAATGTTCTATAACAACCAATACAATTTATTTATAAATAGGAGTGCTAAGGACCAACTTTATTGAGTTACAGACTTTACACGAAATCTGTTGAAGGACATAGTGAGAGGAAGTTTGCCTTGTGCTACCATAAATAAGTACCAAACCTACTGTGCGCTTGGTGACCCCCACCATACCTGGTAAATACAAGTTCTAGAGATATTCAATTCAGGGCATGGTTGATGCTCTTTATAATAGAAAGTTCAATTACGAAAACTGCTTCTTAGCTCAACTTCTGCATTGACATTTTCTAAGGTGACGTTACACAGTTGATACAAAAGATGAAAGCTATATCAGAATTATGTTGGTTGTTTAGAATTATGAGGAAACTGCGTAAATAAAGAATTAAAATAGACAATGCATCAAACTCCACATGAACATTGTTTTAAAGAGAAGCAAAGATATTTAAGAATTCATGATTTCTTCCCTTAGAAATATGTAAAATGCAATGGTAAATTGTAGGGTTTGGTACAAGAAAGGGTCGTAAGCGTCAGCTTTGAGTGTTCTTACTCTTTCCCGGCAAATTTTAGCATTTGAAAACAAATCATCCAAGAAGATTCGAGAAACTAGGCTTTCGAGGAATTGTAAGTGAATTCTCATCTCATATTTATAGTTACCCTATTTCAAAAGCATGGGCCACCATTTTTAAATACGTGAAAAGTAACAGAAAGTAAGAAAAAGTGTCAATTTGTTTTCAAAATATAGGTATTATAAGACAGAAGATTTTCCCTCTTTCATCCCCCAAACCGCTTTTCACTATCTAATGTGACTTTTCCCACCTAGTTACCCAGAAAGGAGCAAAATTCCAGCACTTGAGCCTAGCATTACAGTCCTGCTTTGGGTATCCATGTGATCTTCTGAACTTGGGTATTTGCTGGTGTCAATTTCAGCAATGCTGAGCAGCACATGACGAAGTCATTGGGCGAGATTTAAATTACATAATGTATCCTATTTCATAGTAGGTCGTACAGACTCCTTTGTTAAAGATTATGCTTCTTTCGTTAATGAGATGAAGGGCATTAAATTGGATCCTGAGGACAGGTTTGTTAGTTTTGATGTCGTTTCTCTTTACAACAATATCCCCATAATAGAGGCTATTGATGTCATTAATCGCATTACTGATCCTGATACTGCCCATTTAGTTGGGATCTGCTTAACCTCCACTTTCTTCAGTTTTGAAAGCGAATTCTATGAGAAAACTTGTGGTGTTGCTATGGGTTCCCCCCTTTCCCCGATTGTTGCTAATTTGTTTATGGAAGACTTTGAATCCAAAGCTCTTTCCTCGGCTCTTTTCCAACCAAAGCTTTGTAGATGATACTTGTGTCGTTTGGCCGCATGGTGAAGATAAGTTAGGTATTTTCTTTCGCCACCTTAATGATCAATCACGCTCCATAAAATTCACCATGGAACATGAAATAGATGGAAGAATTCCCTTCCTTGACGTTCTTATTTCTAAAAAGGATGATGGCTCTTTCTCCCATCAAGTTTTTCGAAAGAAAACTCATACTGAGCAGTACCTTCAAGCTAGTTCACACCATTTCCCTGCTAAAAAATTGGGTGTCCTAAACACCTTGGCCACAAGGGCGTTGAGGATCTCTGATGAGTCTCACCTTGAAGGGGAAAAGTCTCATCTGTTAAGTGTCTTTCTTAGAAATGGTTATAGTAGATCGCAAGGCCTTCAAGCTTTTCTTAAAGCAGCAAAAGGTCCTCTTTCTAAAAAGAATAAAGACCCTAGTCAATGGTCTCGCAGTGTACGTCTTCCATTCATTCAAGGAACCACTGATAAAATTGCGAGGGTCCTTAGTAAGCATAGGGTGTCTTCATTTTTCAAGCCCCTTAACACGATTCACAGCTCTCTCAAATCGGTTAAAGACCCGATTGACCCTAGGGATGGGAAAGGTGTCTACATCATTCCTTGTTCCTATGGGATGCCTTACATTGGCGAAACTGGTCATTCTATAAATCAAAGAATTTATGAACATGCTGTTGACATTAAGCATGGAAAATCCCACTCGTCTGCCCTAGCTGAACATGCAGAAAAGACTAACCATCATATTTGCATTGAAGAGGCGAAGGTCATTGCTAGGATTGACCATTTCCATCATCGTAAGTTAAGAGAGGCCTTAGAAATCGAAAAACGACCCCTTAATCTCAACAGAGATGATGGTTGGAACATTAGTAGGTGTTGGATACCTGCCTTATGTCCTTGATTTTTTTAATTTTTTTTTTGTATTTTTTTTTATTATTATTTACATTTGTTTATTTATTTATTTTATTTTTTATTTTTTCTTATATTATATATTATATATTTTTATTTTTATTTTATTTATTTTATTTTAGTTTATTTTATTTTTATTTGAGATTATTTTTATTTGATTTGATTTGATTTGATTTATTTATTTATCTAGTTATTTTTATTTATTTTTATTTTATTTTATTTTTTATTTATTTATTTTATTTTTTAAAGTTTGATATTTTATTTTTATTTACTTATTTTTCTCTTTTTATTTTTATTTTATTCTATTATTATTTTATTTTTATTTTGCTATATTCATTTTTATATTTATATTTTATTTACATTTACATTTTATTTTTATTTTTATTTATTTTTATTTTATATTTATATTTATTTATATTTATTTTTTTATTTTTTTATTTTTTTATATTTTTATTTATTCATTTATTTATTTCTTTTTCTTTTCTTATTTTTTAACCTCTCACTTAAATTAAAAAATGTATAACTAATAAGTTTACTAAATAATTATAACTAATAAGTTTAATAATTTATTTACTAAACGAATAAATTTATTAATTGGTTTAATAGTAGGAGGGAACTAGCCGTTACTTATTAAAAACATTTTAAATTATTAAAAAGTCAAACTAGCCGTTTAGAAAACGGCTAGTTTAAACATCTCTACATCTATTTAAGCTTATTGATTTGATCTGATCTCTCACCTAGTCCTAATGATGAACCACACTGGTTGGTTCGAAAGGCGTCGACAACGTTCCATTATATGTGATTATTACCGAAAGAGATTTTACAATATTCATTGAGTTAGTTAGTTAGTTAGGTTGAAGGAGTTATTAGATCTAATGGTCTAAAACATTTCAATCGTCTAAAATTTCATTCAATGGCCCAAATAATGACACAGTGGCAGCTAGGAAAGTTGTTTTCAAATAATAACGCCTTACGGCGTAAAAATTAAAAAAAAAAAATAAATATAATTATTAATTATAATTATTAATTATTAATAACTAAATCATTCTAGATTCATCTTAATTCTAGATTTGAGAGAGAATCTCTAGAGGTGCAAACTTTTATTCAAATTTCGTACTAAAAAAAAAATTGCACTTTGAGAGATTTGATCCCTCTAAACTCTTAATAAATTCCCAACTAAAATAAATTTAATCTAATCTAATAAATGAAAATCAAAATTAAATTAAATTTAAAACATGAAAAACAAATTAAAACTTATTTTAATATTTTTCTATTTTATTAAATATTTATTATAAACGTCTCTCACATATATCTAATTAAAAATCCTTAAAAATAAACAATAAAATTAATAATATTTTTTTTTTAAAATAAAAAATAAAATTAACAATAATCTTTTAAAAAAGAAAAAAATTAACAATAATCTTTTTTAAAAATTATAAATATCACTAATATCAATCTTTATTAAATGGAAAAATTAATATTGAGAAAATTGTGTTCTATAAATCAAAATATACCATCAACATCAATATCTATTCAAGTACATTAGTAGCCTAGAAAAAAGTTGTTTTTAGGAATCAAATGATATGAATTTGTAACTTTTTATTTTGTTAAGTTATTTATATTCCTACTCTAAAGTGACCTCTCTCCTTACATTCTGAGTTTGGTTCACTATACCTTCATCTCCCATAGTTATAAGAGATATTTAAAGAGCTTTCAATTATATATATGTATGGTAAATTAGTATTTAATTAAATATTATTTTAATTATAAGTTTGATATATTGAATTCAAAGCCTAACATCATATTTTATTTAAATAGAAAAGAAAAGTTTATGATTTAATCCTATAATAATCTAACATCTTTATGACATATAATAATCTAACATCTTTCTCCGGATGCGGGTGCATCCATTTGACATGACGGAGATCCGTGGACAGGCCGGCGCGTGGCGAGGCCACATGGCCACCTGCAGTCCACATTCAAAGCGCATTGAAAACATTTATATCACAGCCTGTCACCTGTGATGGCATTCAAGCCGGTGGGGAAGACGAGGTAGCCAACGTATTTCGATGTCGTCCTCCGACTCCAGGCGCTCATTCACCACCTCGATGCTTAAGTTCTTGGCTCTGCAGTTCATTTGGCTCTTCGCTATGCAGAATTATACTCCTTCGCTCTGCTCTGGCTGTCCTCCGGAAGCCAAGCTACCCAAGTGTTGCACTGCGTTGGGCAGGTGCTGCAATCTCTACTGTTGTGTGGAGTTTTTACCCGGCTTCCACCATTCTCAAAGCCCGTTTTGTCCTTTGTTCCTTGGCGCCCCGCCTCCGTCTCTCCCGCCTGTCACCCTGCAGAATTCTCCGCCTCGCTCGCTCTCTCTCAGTGGGACGATGCCCAGGCTCCGGCACAGGCTCAGATGCCGCAGAGGCAGCACTCGAGCCAGGCCTTCCTCCAGATGTCGCTCCCTCCCCAACAATCCGTCGACCTCCGCTTCTGATTCCTCCCATGGCGGCTCTCCTCGCGCGTCCAACAGACACAGGCTTGAGCGTGGCCCTGACAGACACCCTCCCTCTCCTCCACGTGGCGCTCACGTCCCTCCGCCTCAACCTGGCCCTCGCAGCGCGGAGTCAGCTCACCTGGTTAACCCCTCCTTGGCCCTGTTTCATTTCCCTTGTCTCACATCCCAGCCTCTAGTGGTGGCGACAATTTTTGTTACCTTCAAAGAACTCCCTCAATTTGGCTCTGACCCCTTGCCTCATGCGCATCCTGGTACTCAGCTTCGCACCCCTGGTTCTGACCAGGCAATTCAAACCGGCGTTCAGGACCTCTCACAGAAAGCTGGCGGTGGTAGATATGGCGGTGGTAGTTCTCAAGTCAAAGGCACGCCAATGGAGCAAAGCGAGGTTGGCGCAGCAGCAAATCCCACTCTAGATGATGATGATGACAGCTACGGATGCATAATCGAAGAAGAACCTCCCTCTGACGACTATGGTATCTAGGACAAATAGTTACTTTTTGTTATTCTGGTCAGAATTTTTGTCTAGTTGGTGTTTTCAGGAATCCTGGCCATCTGGCATGTCAAAGCACTGTTACAGTCCTATGTTTTTTGCTCAATGCTGGTTTGTACTGCTACAATCCTATGTTTTTTGCTCAATGCTGGTTTCCTCTTTTGAGGCAGCTATTATACCTTTCTATGGCTGGTTTCCCCTTGTGGGCAGCCCTACTTTTTCTATTGTGCTAAACTCTCAATGCCTATGAAGGCACACTACTGTATGTACCATATTTTTTAGTAATAGAATCTAGACTTACTTAGAAAAAAGAAAAAATTAATCTAACATCTTTGTGATAATGCTGGATTAAGTTGCTATCCTAGTATCAAAGGATAAGCATGAAATTTACCAATAAACATAAGGTATATATATATATGATTATCAATAAACATAATATATACAAATTATATTTTTTTAAATATTTATAATTTTTATTTTTTTAAATAATTTATAAAATTATTATAAAAAAAATTATAAATATAAATAATTTAAAACTTTAGTTTTATTATATCACTTGAAATTATTTCTATTATGTCTTAACTATCTTCCCCTTTCATAAATTTCATTACACTCTTATGTATTTTTAGATTTTATGTGATTAAATAAAATTGAATATAGATCAATAAAACGGCTTCATTTTCTTCTATGCTACACACATTTGGACTCAAGATTTGTGTAATGTTTTTGCGTTTGAAGCATATGGCTTTATTTATTAAAATGCAACTTGGTTCTAAAATAATGTAATGTATAGCTAACTTGAAGTCTATTCAAAGTAGATGTCAAGCAAGTTAATAATTTTGATGATGGTGGAAGTGTTTAAATTATTTAATTGCATAAATAGATTTTTTATTATCAAAAATTTCTTTATATCGAAAATCTTCTAGTTTAAAGTTATTTTTTAATGACAAATAGATTTAATACTATAAAAAAAAAAAATATTACTATCAAAATTTTTTAGGGCATCTAAAATTTTTAAATTTAACGATTTTGAAAATTTTATATTAATTTTAATAAAATCATGCCAAAATTTCTATTATTTTTAGACAAAAAATTATAACATATTTAAACTATATATTCACTGAATTAAGCTAAAAAAAACCCGCAGTATTCAATCATTATGTCTCACTCTAATATTTAATGTAATATGTAGGAAATGACCAACACTCTTAATCTTTTAAAATTTAACTTTTTTAAATTTATACTCTTAATCTTTTAAAATTTAATCTTTTCTAAATTTACGTAAAGCACTAAATAACGATTTAAGATCTTAAAGGTGATAAATTTTATCATGAAAGGTTTGAGATATTTTTTATATTAATGGAAAGCACTATATAACGAGATAAGATTTTTATGGAATTAATAAAGGTAATTTTCTCAATGTAAATAATTAGATAAGATCTTTAATATGAAGTTAAGTTTAAAAGTGATAAATTTTATAATGAAAGATTTTAGATATTTTTTATATTTTATAATAAATTTAAATTATAATATTTCTCAATGAAAAATAATATTCACATAAATATTACTATATATTAAATAATAAATAAAATAAAAGTGTGTTTAATTTATATTATTTATTTTAAAAAATTTATTATTATTTTTTATTATTATAAAAGTTGGTGAATTTTATTTATAATTTTTTTTTTTTTTGGCAAACTCATAAAATAAATTATATAATTAAATAATTCATGTAATGTAAGGAGTTGTAATTACAATTTCAAAACCACTCAAAATATCTTTTCATATATAGTGTTTTACCAATATACAAAAGGATTGAGATCTTCAAAATTAGAGAATTGACTAGTTGAGCAGTTTCCTATTAATTAAAAATAATTAGCCCATTTTTACTTAATTTGTTTATTTTTTCACCAAATTTTCAATTATATTAAGAATGGTTTTTACTTTGAGATTTCTAGTCTTTTTACCAAATTACATATCTCAAAATGATAAATAACTACCCTAAGATGACTGCACTAAAACAAAAAAAACACCTTAAATAAAATACACAAACTAAAATAATACCTTATATAAAAATATATGTTTTTTTTACTCTTTTATTAAAAATACCATCTATTATTATGCCAAGATGAAAAATTACCCTCCCACACATATTCCCAATAAAGACATGATCCCCTATACTTCCTTCCACATATCTTCCAAATAAAATCATAATTAATTTTCATCTTTAAAAATAATTTAACTTACATCACTTTATTAATTAATATTTAAAATTAAAAATATATTAAATATAGGTCCCGCACATTGAATAAGGATGATGGTTGGAAGTTCAGCAGTTGTTGGATCCCTTCTCTTCACTCCCTATAGTCTTATGGTCTTTTTGTTTATTGTTTATATATATATTTATTTCCATATAATTTATCTATTTATCTTTTTGTATATTTATGATTATGTTTCCTTATATTCTATTATTATTATGAGTATTATTGTTATTTTTATTTTTAATTTTAATTTTGATTATATATATATATATTTATTATTATTATTTTTTTTTAATTTTATATTTTTAGTATATTTTATTTTATTCTACTTTATTTAGTTATTTATTTTAATTTTTTTTTTCATATACATTTTTTTTTAATTTTATTTTATATTATTTTTATTATTGTTATTAACTTTTGACTTTTTGGATTTAATTCTTGTTTTATTTTCTTGGGGGTAGTTGCTTGTGGTTTTATATTTTTATATTTTTTGACTTGGTCTTTATATAATTTTTTTGGGTTAATTCGTAGCTTTTAAGGTTGAGGGATTTGTATTTTTTTTTGTTGTATTTTTTTTTAACGTTTTTATTTTATTTTTGAACGTTTTTAACATTTTTAACTGTCTTTGGGTTTTTGACCGTTGCTTCTCTCTTCCTGGTATATAAATGGATAGTCTGATCAGCCAATCTTCATTATCCTGATGGTGAACTACAGTTGGTAGTTCGAAATGTGTCGGTTCCAAAAATTCTCATGTGATTTCCCGGAAGATTTAGAACTTAAAATTAAAGCATTTATTTAAATAAATATAATAATAATAATTTAATTTATTTTCAATTTCACCGCTCGGGTAATTTTTGACTGAACTGGAGGCTTCATAAAAATTATGTAAAGAGAGAGGTAGTCGTTAAATGACGCATTGGTGATGACGTTAGTGTGACGACATGGTCGGATTTGGTTGGTCTGTCGTCGTCAATAAGTAAAAGCTTTCGAATATCTGTCCACGTGTCCGTAATTAGTGCTGACTCGCAGATTCCATCATCTATTCACAGATTAGATGGGAGGTGAGAGTTGGATTGGAGGTGAGAGAATGAATAAATAATTCAGCAGTAGTTTAATTAGACTGCTTTTTTTCTCTGAAAATCATTGAAATTCAGGTAAGATTTTAAGAAAATTTGGCAGGGATTTTTGTAAATCCAGGGTATAGTTATGAAACTTCAATATATTGGGTGTGTTAAAGGTTTTTGATGGTGTTGAATGCATTTCCACCATCGAAAACATGATTCAAACACTGTTATAGAAAGCTTTTTTTTTTTTAAATGTCCAAATTCCGGTCAATTTTTTGGTTGTCCGGGCAATTCCTCTGGCTAGATAGACAACTCCAATAATTTACATTATTTGAGAATGTAAATTTCTGTGATCTATAATTGTTTATAAAACTATTTATGTGACTGTTTCATTAAAGTTAACTAGTGTTAACTAGTTAAAGACAATTTGTTTAATTTTCTTTTATCTGGCAAGAAAAAATTAAATCATTACTTTTGATAAAAACGAATTATTTAATTTGCTGACTTATTAATTAGGATAAATTAATTAATGAAAATAAAATCTTTTTAAGCTGATGGTAAAAAAATTTCCAAGAATAGGAGGTGGTTGGGGACATTTGGAAAGACAGTTACCTACTCCTCTGAGGATAACACTGAATCCCAGGGGAGGAGTAGGGGTGCTATGCAAAAATGGTAAAGGGGAGTATTTTCTAGAGCTGGTTGTGATTAGTTGAAAATAACTCACAACAACCCTTGTGAAAACATCCTTTCTGAGTTTGACTGGATAGACCATCCAGAGGTCATAGAAGAAAGAGAATCTATTCCACTGTTAACCTAGGACACCATCTAGATTTTGGAGCTAGGGGGCAAGTGGAGGACACAATAGCCTCCCTTGATTGTTGGGAGGTCCACAGCTTGAATTTGCCTAATTCAGATAAGTTTTACTATGAATTTTAAATTAAGTCAGTGCTAGATTTTGAAAATTTGTGCACAGCATTATAGATGAGTAAATATTGTTCTGTTTATATATATATATATATATATATATATATATATATATATATATATATATATATATATATATATTTGAGGCAGGAAATGAAATATGTAGGAAACAATACTCTTCCCTGATATTATGATAGGAAATAACATTTAATATTAATTCTAAACCCTTCTCTATTATCAATACTTGATGGAACAAGTTAAAGTAATATATATTCCTCACATGTCGTGAGAAAAAAGATAACAGAGAAAATGATTATGTTTTAGAAGATGAAAATAACAAGAAAAATGTTGTAGCTTAAGGAAAATCAGAATATAAAGAAATGCAGGTAAACGAGGTGTAAAGCATTAAGCACATTTAACCATGTTTTACTTACTTATGTATAATTGCAAGCACATGTATGTTTCTTAACATAACTGGAATAATGTTCGAATAGAGTGATGTTCAAAAGATAAATGCATTATAATTCTGCAATTGTAAACCAAAACCCCTAGATTAAGATGTTAATGGGCTCGACAGACTTTCGACCTTAGTTCTGGGTGCGAACCCGAAACCAAGATGCATTATCTACGACCATTAAACCAATCTATACATGGACACTATCCTGTGGTGGTCTGGTCACCGTAACTTGGGGCTAAACCAGTATTACAAAAAAGAAACTAAGGTATAAAATTTTGTGAAGTGAGTAACCGAAAAGAACAAGGGTATGGGACCCATTAACTAGTAAAACAAACTTAGCATGAAACTTCTTTTCAATCAGAAAGAGAAAGAACAGGAAATAAAATTCATGAATATCCCTGTAGATCGTTCCTTAAAATACTATTTACAGTGAACAGATGCAATGGTATAAACACGATTTGTAGCATAAAAGAAAACTATATACAAAATAAAATATGTCGAGAATGAACCCTGATATGATTATCTTATACTGTTATAAAATCTGTAGTAAAAAGGAAAATATAAATGTGTAGAGTATATTATTACAAACTCGAATTCGGTCCCAACATTATATAAGAAGAAAATTTCTCAGAGAGCTCGACAGAGATAAGTAAACCCTTAATTGTTCATGAACAAAAACCTTGGGTAAAAACCCTAAGAAACCCTCCTCGAACGATAAATTCATTGCTACAAAATTTAAAACTCTAGGTCGGGTTTAAAAACCCCCTTTACTATTAATACACATGCCATACAAAAAGTGAATACACTAATCAAGTAGCGAAACGGAAGTCCAGTAGTTTCTAGGCTACAGTCTCCCTTCAAAGGGGCAGGGTACCTGTTAATAAAGAATGGAGAATTAGCCGAGGTCGTGGTGAATGCAAAAGAGAACACCAGTAGGGTTTCACAGGTTGGGAAAAACACTAACCTGAAACATAATAACAACCCAGTATGAGAATAGAGATTATAAGTTAAAAAAAACATCATTTAAGCGGAATTAACTAAGTTCGGTATTGAAGGGCGCGAGTAGATACCTGTATAGTGGAAAATTCAATTGTCGGCCTTACAGTATATGAATAAAAACAAAACTCGTAATGTATTCAAACCTGTGGTACGCAGAAATCGAAGAAAAACCCAGAAATATTGATGGAATATAGATAAGATTAGCTTGAAACCTTGTTAAGCACATTCTCTCTTTGCAACCTTGGACGTATGAGCAGTTTGGAAGTGCCACAGTTCTCTACAGGGTTTTAATCCATGAGAGAAACCAGAAATCAACTAAATAGGTTGATGGGCAGCTCTAAAAAAAAAACCGGAAAATAGAGTAAACAAAACTGTGATAGCAGAGCGATGAGTATTTCCACAAGGGGAAATAGAAGACCTAAAAGGGGATCGAGGCAGAGAAACCCGAGGAAGAGGCCGAGATCTGATACGCGCCAAAGAACAATGAAAAACAACTCGTTAGCTCTCAGTTAACCCGTAGTAGACTCTGAGGTTTTTCCTCGGGAACCATGAAGAATACGAGGCGAATTTCACAGTTTTCCAAGATAATTAAGACCTAGTACTGCTAAGAATTAATTGGAGTAGACATAAACGCTACAGTTGGGACTATATCCTGCCAAGTGGTGTATTGTATATCCCAAGGATAAATGTGATCGTAAATTACCATAAGTAGAGTAGATCTGCATATAATCAAAGTAAATTTTATCATTGTTTGTGTTGTGAATAAACATTAATCCAAAGTATTGATTGGTATATTTTATACGTGGAGATTTCCGTACTATTGTTCTAACAAAATTACCATAGCTGAAACAAATAAACTCAAAACCAAATGCATCGGATGGCTAATAATAACATTGGTATATGTATTGCATAGTATGGTGAAAGTGATCTTATGTTTATGTTTTTACGAAGGTAGGTAAAACTTTTTTTTTATATAGTAGTAATTAAATTAAGGATGAATGTGACAAGTGGTATCAGAGCCAAGTTACTATGCTGGGACTCTAAGGGTCAAATAACTATGAAGCTGTGTATGTGAATAGTGCACAGAGAGAGAGAGAGAGAGAGAGAGAGAGAGATAATGAGCAGAGCTATAGCATCACAATCACAACAACAGGAAACTCAAGCACCAACAGTCATGAACCCAGAAATGTGGGTTCAATTAAGTGTAGAGCAACATAAAAAGACCAGTCGATTGCTTGAAGAACAGCAGCATCAAACTAAATTCTTTTTGAACACATTACAACAATTACAAGAGGAAATGCTAAGAGTCTGAAAGGATAATGAGTGATTGTTGCAAGATCAGGAGAAAATATTAAAGAGTTTATCAGACAAACAAAATCAGGAGTTGGAGCATCCAAGTGTTGAAAGAGGCTTATCAGTAGATGAAGATCAGCAAACCAGAAATAATACTACAAAAAGAGTTGAAAAGAGTCCCTCCCAGAGAAGGAAAAAAAACAATTACAATGAGGCAGAGTCGGGCAAATTGTCTGACCAGCAAGGCATTAAGAGACAAAAAGTAGAACTGCAGGGAGAATTCTGCAAAATTAAACCACCAACGTTTGATGGTGAGGCAGAGGAGGTGGCCGAAGCCTTGTTAATTAATATAAATAAGTAATTTCAGGTATATGAATATAGCAGCAATCTGAAGGCCAGATTGGCTATATACCAGCTACGAGAAAAGGCCACCCTGTGGTGGGAAGAAGTGAAAAATGTACGTATCATTGATGAACAAGATATTACTTGGGAATTGTTTCAGTAGTATTTTAAAGACAAGTACTTGACAGAAAGATTTTATGATGAAAAATCTAATGAATTTCATGATCTAAGGCTGGGACAAATGACCATGGATGATTATGTCACTAAATTCACTTCCCTATTACGTTACGTTCCTTATCTCCGAGAGGAAAAGGCCAAAGTGCAGAGGTTCCTGAGTAGTCTACTGACTCATATGAGGGAACGAATTGAATTTGTTAATCCTCAGACCATCGATGAAGCCATTCATAAAGCATGAATGTGCTATTAGTAGTCCAAGGCCAAGGGTGAAGGAGGAAAGAGCTGGCAGCTAAAGAAAATTCAGAAAAGTAATTCCAATTTCAAAAGCAGTAAAAGTGGCAACATTAAAGGTGCAACACGAAATTATATTAGTAAGAAATTTGGTAGAAATCACCAAAGAACCAAATGGATAGTGGAAGAAAAACCCACAGAAGCATCTAGTAAGAGAGAGCAGGGACAGATTACTAAACCTCCTCTACAGTGATGGGTCTGTGGGGAGGCTCATTATTATAAAAATTGTCCACAACGAACCAGAAATGACATTGTGGCAAATCTGTAGGAAGCATCTACAATGGGGGACGTGGTGCGTAGCATACCCCGTATTAATGCAACTTTGGAAGACCGACAGGCTAATTATCAGCCCACAATGATTGAATTAGAAGGTACTTTACTAACTAAACCTATTTCAATTTTGGTAGATCCTGGAGCAAGTTTGAGTTATGTAAGTCCCAAATTAGTGGAAATGTGCAAATTAAAAGAACAGAATTTGAAGAATTCCTGGTTATTACAACTAGCTACCAGGGCAAAAGGAAAGGTAACTGCACATATTCTGAATTGTACATTGGAAGTGGCAGAACAGCAGTTACAAGTAGATTTAAATATTTTACCATTAGGATCTTATGATGTGTTATTGGGCATGGATTGGTTGGAAAAACACTGGACCTTAGTGGATTGTAAAGAAAAGATCATTTATTATAGAATGCAAGATGACACGCGAAAAGAGATTCAAGGAATTAAAAAGCCAGTGCAATTACGTCCAATCATAGCATCTCAAATGGGTAAGTGTATCAGAAAAATATGCCAGCTGTATGCAATTCAAGTGGGGTACATAGACTCCAAGGAGAAGTCACCAATAATGGAGGACATCCCTGTAGTACAGGAATTTCTGGATGTTTTTCTAGAAAATATCCCTCGTTTACCACCTAAGAGAGATATTGACTTCACCATAGAGTTGCTACTAGGAGCCTCCCCGGTGTCAAGAGCTCCTTATAGAATGAGCGTGCCAGAACTATGTAATATTCCCAATTAGCAATAGCTAATTGGAATATTCATTTTTTGTCAATTTTGCCTTAAGTGTTTAGCTTAGGAATAAACGTAGTTAGATTAAGAATAAAACGTGAATAAAAGGGGGCCATGAATAAGACGCATGTGGTGATTACGGAGGGAAGCCGAATTGGGCACGCAGCAAAGAGATAATATCATGATATCAAGAGGGGAGGTGCACACAGCAAGGAATATTACCGTGGTATCATGGGTTGAGGCGGCCGAAGGATTCAAGAGCAACCAAACGCTATATTAAGGAGATAATGTCTTCATTAGGGGGGATCATGGAGAATTTATGTATTTCTAATCTGGTCATTGTGACTACTGAGCACGTTGGCTGTTTAGCCTATTTGCAGTACTGTTTAGCGCATTGAGTGTCTCCATTTGGAGATCTTGCCCTCAGCCCCAGGGGACTTCGAGTGCCTACTCGGGTGAGGTAGTTCCGTCAGCATTTGTGTAGGAAGAACGATCCGCTGTATTTGTTAAGGATCAGCGTGTTTATTAACCACGCCGCACCTGTGGAAGATCCACGCATTCATTGGATGCGCAGAAGGACGCGGTCCGTATTTGGGAAGCTCTGGGTGTATTCTTGAAAGATCTTGGGTAAGAGATAAAGTGTAGGAATAACAACGCATCTGTTCATGGAAGTTCTAGATCAGCGGGTGATTTTAATATTGCAGATCCCAGCCAGAGGAGGCGTGATTAACTGGACGAAGGCGTAGATCCATAAGGGGGCCCCTCTAGGCAGCGACACTATCGTTTTTCATCAACTAGAACGTACATCTGAGTCAGAGCTATCCCATGCAACACAGATCTGAAACACAGCAGCATTCTGAGAATAGATCTTGTGCAAATTTAGATGCTTGATCACCTATTGTACTCCTCTGTATTTTTCAATTTAATAAAATGGCTCACTGCTCTCTTATTTCTTGAATATCTGTGCATCCTATTGTATGTCTGCAATCTGTTATTTCTTCCCTTTGCATCTTGATTTCTGTACCACTTGTTGGGTTTCCCCCGCACTCTTAGATAGAGTCTGGAAAGGGCCAGATAGCCTCCAGATCTCATCCTCTTTTCAGAGATGAAATATCTGGTAAATTCCCTCCCATTCCATCTCTCGTTAGATTTTACTGTGTTTTACAAATATTCTCGAAAAGGAATATTACAGTGGTATCAGAGCATAGATCAGGCTCAGCCTGTGGAGCTAGTAGTCTATGTCATCGAAATAAAAACCCTACATATACCACAGAGGTAGGAAGTATAGAGATATTGAGCGCAGGTTGAAGAACACCTACGGAGAAGGAGATTGCGTTCGGGTAATTGACACAGAACAGGAGGAGCCTATGGTAGAATCAGAGTAGAGAGGGTCAATGGCGGCTGATAGCGATGCAAAATAGTTTGGGGAAGCACTCCTCAAATCAGTGTAGGATCTAGAAAAGCAGATATAAGTAATGGGCCAAAGATTCATGGCTGTGGAAGCTAGACATCGTGAAATCCCAAAGGGTTTCCATGTTGATGAAGGGTCGGACACATCCCACCATTTGCAGGAGAAGGTTACCGCTCCACACCCAGCATCACATGCCCCCGTTCTTGCTACTATGCCCACTTTTCTGAGTATAGATACGGGGTTAGGAGCACAAGAAGAACCAGACCGTATAAGTGAGTATTTTTCTGAGTACCAGGCAGCTGGGCAAGAGTTCAGGGATGCCATTTTATTTAAAGACTTTGTTCAGATCAAGCAAGACAGCAGACCCCGCGACCATCATAAAGGGCACAGACATTATCATGATGGGGATACCCAGCATACATCAAGCTGATTCCATTTTCCTACGTTTGATGGTTCATCAAACAGTTCGGAAAAGTCTTGGGTGGAGAAGCCGGATGTATATTTCCAACTCAACCAGATGGCAGAAACAAAGGCCATCAAGGTGGCCACGCTGCATTTGGAGGGTGAGGTTCAGGATTGGTGGTTCCATGGAAGGGTGACGCTTAGGAATTCCTCTGTGACTACCTATGATGAGTTCACTCAGAGACTGATTGAGAGGTTCGACTAAAAGGAACCAGAGGAGCACTTTGTTGACCTAACAAGGCTCAAACAGACCAGGAGTCCTGAAAATTATATTGCACATTTCCTAAGGATTTCAGTAATGGTGCCAGATCTATCTGCCTCACGGATGATCTATATGTTTGTGGAAGGGTTGACAGAGCCACTTCGAGGACTGGTTAGATCCACTAGACCCGCCACACTCCAGGATTCCATTGGCAGGACTAGGGATTTGCAGGATGCCTTACCTTGGACTAAGACATCTTACCCCCAGAAACCAGATTTCTAGCCAAAGGGGAAGGATGTAAGGATTCCGCCCCCAAAAGGGAATTAGGGGAGGGTACAGATCGATGATGATGCCCGGAGGGAATTGAAGAAGAAGAGGTTGTGCTTTACCTGTTAGGAACCATGGGCACCAGGACACAGATGTGCTGCTAGCAAGGCACATTTTATTGAGGTCTTCTCCAAGAGTAGCGGGGAAGAGAATGAGTATGAGGATGGGAAGGCAAGAGACAGTTAGACGGAGCAATATCATTCGCCACCCCACCTTTAGGGGCAGGAGGTACAGCCTTTGCACCCACAAGGGGGGACCTTGTAGCATTATGAGGAGTACCCAAGTATCTGACACTACGAGTCTGAGGGACACTACGTGGGCAGCGAGTTTCAATCCTAGTAGACAGTGGGGAAACCCACAACTTCATCGATGCACAAAATGTTGAAAGGAGAAGCATACCAACAGAGAGCTTCGACGGATTTTCAGTATTGGTCCCAGGCGATCAGACGATGCAGTGTGCCAGGTATGTTCCAGAAATGGCTGTAACGATGGGAACCTACACAGTAATTGACCACTTTTTCATGGTTAACATACCAGACACCAATGTGGTATTGGGTGTACAGTGGCTGATTACTTTGGGAAAATTCACCACAGATTGGGAGGCCTTGGAAATGGAATGGGATGATAAGAAGACCGGGAAGCATGAGAAGATACGTGGGATGCACACTTACCCACCTCAGACTGTTTTAGCTCACCGGATGGAGGCAGAATTCCGGAAGGGAGACATAGAGTAGGTAGTTGAGTTTCAGGCATCAGTGGCAGGGGCTACCAGGCAGAAAGTTCATCCAGATATACAGGCCATCCTCGACAAGTATGAGACGGTATTTGGAGAGATACCGCCGGGACAACCACCAGATCGGGGGTTTGAGCACACTATTGAGTTAGAACAGGGCATCCAGGCCGTTATTACCACACCCTATAGGCACCCCAAGGCTTATCGGGATTAGATTGAGCGGGCCATCCAGGAGTTGCTGGCTCTTGGACATATCCGGCCTAGCACCAGTCCTTTTGCTTCTTAGGTGGTGTTGGTGAGGAAAAAGGATGACACATTGAGAATGTGCATTGATTATAGGGCCCTAAATAAGAAGACCTTGAAGAACAGGTGCCCCATACCATGAGTTGACAAGCTGATGGATGAGCTAAGAGGAACTCAGTTCTTCTCAAAAATCGATTTGAGATCCGGGTACTACCAGATTCCCGTGAGGGAACAGGACATCCCCAAGACCCCTTTCAAGTGCCATTACGACCACTTTGAATTTTTGGTGATGCCTTTCAGGCTAACTAATGCCCTAGATACTTTCCAGTCATGCATGAACCATATCTTCAGCAGTCATCTGAGGAAGTTTGTGTTGGTATTTTTCAACGATATATTGATATATAGCAGGACTTGGGAGGAGCATCTCCAACATATAGAGGCAGTATTGCATATATTGGAGGAGCAACAGTTCTATGTGAAGCTCTCCAAGTGTGAGTTTGGGATGACGGAGATTTTGTATTTGGGACACATCATAGGAGTGGACGGAGTGAGGGTCCACGAGGAGAAGATCAGGGCCATCAGAGACTAGCCAGAGCCAAGAAACGTGACGGAGCTTCGAGGATTTATTGGAATCTACACCTATTATAGGAATTTTGTCAAGAATTTCTCTCAGCTTGTGATACCCCTTACAAATCTAACAAAGAAGGGGGCATTCAATTGGTCGGATATAGCACAACGGGCTTTTGACAAGCTCAAGGAGGTTATGAGTAGCTGTCCAATGCTTGCATTGCCAGATTTTACACAAGCTTTTGTTTTGGAGTGTGA
Source organism: Pinus albicaulis (assembly GCA_034641835.2). Taxonomy (NCBI): domain Eukaryota; kingdom Viridiplantae; phylum Streptophyta; class Pinopsida; order Pinales; family Pinaceae; genus Pinus; species Pinus albicaulis. The sequence goes on from CM076582.1 coordinate 481,171,483, forward strand.
TGCGTCAGGAGAAGGGATCGGTGTAGTCTTGATGCAGGGAGGCCACCCTATAGCCTTTGAGAGCAGAAAGCTCCTTCCTCATGAGATGTTGTATCCTATATATGACAAGGAGATGTTGGCCATTATGCATGCATTGGCCAAATTCTGACAATACTTAGTGGGCAATAGGTTCTGAGTAAGGACTGATCACAACAGCCTCAGGTTCTTTTTGGAGCAGAAACAGCTACAGGAAAGGTAGCAGAAGTGGATCAGCAAGATCCAGGCCTATGAATTTGACATTGAATATCTCAAAGGGAAGAATAACGTGTTAGCTGATGCACTTTTGCATAGACCAACTACGTTGTCTCTGATGATCCTGGATACAGATTAGAGGGCTCGACTCTTGGTGGAGTACTCCAAGGATAGATTTGCATGTGAGGTTCTAGATGGTCAGGTGACCGAAAACAGATATAGGGTGATAGATGAAATCATCTACTATAGAAATAGGATTTTCTTAACGGAGGGCTCCCAGCTCAAGGAGAAGATACTTCAGGCATCTCATGACTCACCATTATCCAGACATCAAGGGTTTAACAAAACCTACCGAGCCATCCGAGAGAGGTTCTCATGGAAAGGCCTCAAGTAGGACGTGCTCCGGCATATCAGGGAGTGCGAAGTTTTCCAGAGAAACAAGGGGGAGAGGAACCATCCCACAGGCTTGTTGCAACCTCTTCCCATTTCGGAGGGGAAATGGGAGATCATTTCGATGGATTTCATCACAGGGTTTCCCACAGTGCAGGACAAGGACTGCATATACGTCATCGTTGATTGGCTGACAAAGTACGCACACTTTTTAGCCATATTCGCACACTACACAGCAGCACAGGTTGCAGAGCTGTTCTTTAAAGAGATTTTCAGGTTGCATGGTCTTCCTAAGACCATCATCAGTGATAGGGACAGTCGCTTTATGGGCAGATTCTGGTAGGAGCTCTTTCGGCTGGTAGGGATGGAGCTGACACTAGGCACAAGCTATCACCCACAGACAGATGGGAAAACTGAAATAGTTAACAAGTGGCTGGAGGGCTACTTGCATAACTTTGTTAGTGGGCAGCAGAAAGCATGGCTGAAGTGGTTGCATCTGGGGGAGTATTGTTACAATAACACATATCATATGTCCATCGGTATGAAACCATTCTATGCTTTGTATGGGTACCATTCTTTATCTTTTTTTGATATGATGTTGGGTGCTAGCAAGGCTTCGAGAGCCAAAGATTGGATCCAGGAGAGTCAAGACATTGTCCGCGCTCTCAAGGATAACATGGCTACAACGCAGAACCAATGGAAGCGGTATGCTGATAAGGGACAGATTGCAAGACAGTTTGAGGTAGGAGACTTGGTCTACCTACGTTTATAGCCATACCGACAGTCATCACTGAAACAGAAGGGAGTTGAGAAGCTCAAGCCTCGTTTTTATGGGCCATACAGGGTGATACGCAGAGTTGGACAGGTTGCGTATGAGTTGGAGCTGCCCCAAGGCAACAAGATTCATAATATTTTTCACGTATCATGTCTAAAGAAAGCATTGGGGCAGCAGGTGACCGTAACAAAGGAGCTGCCACCTATAGATGATGAAGGGAATTTGGTATTATAGCCCGAGGTGATTATTGATGCCAGGGAAAGGCAACTACGAAACAAAACCATCCGGGAGTTCTTGGTGAGGTGGAAGAATTTTCCAAATGAGGATGCGACTTGGGAGAATGAGAAAATCTTGCAGCATCCATCACTACAGTTGCTTGGGGATAAGCAACACTCTACGGGGGGAGATTGTAATATTCCCAATTAGCAATAGCTAATTGGAATATTCAATTTTTGTCAATTTTGCCTTAAGTGTTTAGCTTAGGAATAAAGGTAGTTAGATTAAGAATAAAACATGAATAAAAGGGGGCCACGAATAAGACGCACGTGGTGATTACAGAGGGAAGCCGAATTGGGCACGCAACAAAGAGATAATACCATGGTATCAGGAGGGGAGGCACACGCAGCAAGGAAGATTACCGTGGTATCATGAGTTGAGGCGGCCGAAGGATTCAAGAGTAGCCAAATACTATATTAAGGAGATAATGTCTTCATTGGGGGGGATCATGGATAATTTATGTATTTCGAATCTGGTCATTGTGACTACTAAGCACACTGGCTGTTTAGCCTGTCTACAGCATTGTTTAGTGAAATTAGTGTCTCTGTTCGGAGATCTCACCCTCAGCCCCAGGGGACTTCGAGTGCCTGCTCGGGTGAGGTAGTTCCGTCAGCATTTGTGTAGGAAGAACGATCCGCTGTATTTGTTAAGGATCAACGTGTTTATTAACCACGCCGCACCTGTGGAAGATCCACGCGTTCATTGGATGCGCAGAAGGGCACGGTCCGTAGTTGGGAAGCTCTGGGTGTATTCTTGAAAGATCGTGGGTAAGAGATAAAGCACAGGAATAACAGCGCATCTGTTGAGGGAAGTTCTGGATTAGTGGGTGATTTTAATATTGCAGATCCCAGCCAGAGGAGGCGTGATTAACTGGAGGAAGGCGCAGATCCATAAGGGGGCCCCTCTGGGCAGCGACACCGTCATTTGTCATCAGCTAGAACACAAATCTGAGTCACAACTATCCCATGAAACATAGATCTGAAACACAACAACATTCTGAGAATAGATCTTGTGCAAATTTAGATGCTTGATCACCTATTGTACTCCTCTATATTTTTCAGTTTAATAAAATGGCTCAGTGCTCTCTTATTTCTTGAATATCTGTGCATCCTATTGTATGCCTGCAATCTGTTATTTCTTCCCTTTGCATCTTGATTTCTGTACCACTTGTTGTGTTTCCCCCACACTCTTAGACAGAGTCTGGAAAAGGTTAGATAGCCTCCAGATCTCATCCTCTTTTCAGAGGTGAAATATCTGGTAAATGCCCTCCCAATCCATCTCTGGTTAGATTTTACTGTGTTTTACAAATATTCCCGAAAAGGAATATTACAAACTAACTGTATTGAAAATGCAACTACAAGAACTGCTAGACAAAGGCTATATCCGTCCAAGTGTGTCTCCATGGGGAGCACCAGTCCTATTTGTTAAAAAGAAATATGGAACCTTATGTATGTGCATGGATTACAGGCAGCTTAATAAGTTAACTATCAAGAATAAATACCCCTTACCAAGAATCGATGACTTATTCAATCAAGTAAGAGGGGCTAAGGTGTTTTCTAAGATAGAATTAAGATCTAGATATCACCAAATTCGAATTAAAGATGAAGACATTTGTAAGACAACATTTTGCACTCGTTATGGGCACTATGAATTCGTGGTGCTGCCCTTTGGATTGACGAATGCACCAGCAACCTTTATGAGGTTAATTCATGGCATATTTCATCCATTCTTGGATAACTTTGTACTTATTTTCATAGATGATATTATGATATATTCTAAAAGTGTGGAGGAACATAAAGAGCATTTGAGAATAGTCTTGGAGATGCTAAGAAAGCATCAACTATATGCTAAGTTCAGTAAATGCGATTTATTTAAAACAAAAATCCAATGTCTGGGACATGTCATATCAGCTGAAGAAATCATTGTTGATCCGGTAAAGATTAAAACTATTATGGAATTCCAAGTACCCCAGAATTTGGCCGACGTTAGATCGCTTATGGGATTAGCTGGTTATTATAGAAGATTTATAGAAGGATTTTCTAAAATTTGTTTTCCTATTACATCTTTGCAGAAGAAAGGAAAACTCTTCAAATGGAAAAATGAGTGTCAGAATAGCTTTGAAAAGCCGAAACAACTTCTGACTACAGCACCGGTATTGAGGGTAGTTTACCCTGATAAATATTATGAAGTTTGTACTGATGCAAGTAAAGATGGGGTGGGAGAAATCTTAACCCAGGAAGGTAAAGTGGTAGCATACGAGTCTAGAAAACTAAAGAACCATGAACATAAATATTCTTCTTATGATCTTGAGCTTACAGCAGTGGTGCATGTTCTCCAGGTGTGGAGGCATTACCTGCTGGGTAAGAGGTTTGTACTTAAAATAGACCATAGTATTTTGACTAATTATTTTAAGTAGATTTAAACTCTAGGCAAGCATGATGGAATGCCTTTCTAAGTGAATTTGATATGGACATTCAGCATGTTAAGGGAAAGGAAAATCCAGTAGCAGATGCATTAAGTAGAAAGTTACATGGTATTTATGCACTATACTATAATCAGCTAGAAAGCCAATTTTTGGAACAGTTAAAAGAAGAGGCACAGAAAGATCCGGAGTACAAATTTCTATGGAAAAAAATGGAAGAAAATAGGAAGCAAGGAAAAACATCTGAGTATGGAAAGAATGAAGATCAGGTGTTGACCTTCCGAGGAAGAATATATGTGCCTAATTGCATAACTCTTAAGGAGTTAATATTGAATAAATTTCATCACAGCAATTACGTTGGTCATCCGGGATATCAAAAAATGCTTACTGCAATAAGAAAGGTGTATTATTGGCCAGGCAAGCATAAAATTATTGCTGAATATCTAAGCAAATGTTTGCAATGTCAGCAGGTAAAGGTGGAGCACAGCACCCTATGGGACTATTGCAGCCCATACCCATACCTGAATGGAAGTGGGAGGTTATCTCCTTAGATTTCATCACAGGTCTACCGCGAACAAAAAGACAAAATAATTCAATCATGGTAGTGGTAGACAGATTAAGAAAATCTGCACATTTTATACTTGTACAGTCTACTTACAAGACAATATAGATTGCTAATATATTTATGAAGGAAATTTTCAGATTGCATGGGATCCCAAAAACTGTGATTTCAGACCGGGATGTTAATTTCACATCCGCGTTTTGGAAAACTATGTTTTCAGGTCTGGGAACTCAGATAAATTTTAGCACCACTTATCATCCCCAGACTGATGGACAAACGGAGCAGGAAAACCAAATATTGGAAGACATGCTGTGCATGTATGTGATGCAGCAGCCGACCAAGTGGGAGGATTATTTGCATCTTGTCGAGTTTTCTTATAATAATGGTTATCAGGAGTCTCTGAAAATGAGTCCCTTCGAGGCGTTATATGGTAGGAAATGTCGTACACCAATAAATTGGAGCAATCCTGAGACAAAACTAATGTTGGGACCTAAAATGTTGGCAGAAATGGAAGCTGAGGTAAAAAGAATAAGCTAGAATTTGAAGGCTGCACAAGATCGACAAAATATTTATGCAGATAAGAAAAGGTCTTATTGGGAATTCGTAGTGGGAGATCATGTTTATGTGAGAATTAAGCCCAAGAGTAGTACCTTGAGATGGACCTCTTGTGCCAAATTATCTCCTGGATACTGTGGACCTTTCCAAGTACTGAAAATAGTAGGACCCATAGCTTATCGATTGGCTTTACCCAGCCACATTCAAGTTCACAATGTGTTCCATGTGTCTTTGTTGAAGCAATATGTACGTGATGGAAAACATGTGATTCATTGGAAAAATATTCACGTAGGATAGAAATAAAAATCCTAACTTGAATTTTTGAACAAAATTGATGTATATTGACTTGGAAACATTTTTGTTTTTCAGGTAGAATCGGACGGAGATTTTCTGGTCGAGTCGCAACACATACTTGACCGAAGAGAAATCGAACTCCGCAAATGAGTAGTTATCCAGGCAAAAGTGCAATGGAAGCACTTCGAACCAGATGAAGCTACTTGGGAGGATGAGAAGTTCATGCAAGAAGCTTACTCGGAGCTCTTTACAGAGATGGGCTGAAACACCGAGGACGATGTTACTTCCAGGGGGGAAGTTGTGACAACTTCATTAAAGTTAACTAGTGTTAACCAGTTAAAGACAATTTGCTTAATTTTATTTTATCTGGCAAGAAAAAATTAAATCATTACTGTTGATAAAAAAAGTTATTTAATTTTCTGACTTATTAATTAGGAGAAATTAATTAATGAAAAGAAAATATTTTTAAGCTGATGGTAAAAATGTTTCCAAGAATAGGAGGTGGTTGGGGACTGTTGGAAAGACAGTTACCTACTCCTCTGAGGATAAATCTGAATCCTAGGGGAGGAGTAGGGGTGCTGTGAAAAAATGGTAAAGGGGATTATTTTCTAGAGCTAGTTGTGATCAGTTGAAAATAACTCACAGTAACCCTTGTGAAATCAGCCTTTCTGAGTTTGACTAGATAGGCCATCCAGAGGTCATAGTAGAAAGAGAATCTATTCCACTGTCAACTTGGGGCACCGTCCAGATTTTGGAGCTAGGGGGCAAGTGGAGGACGTAATAGCCTCCCTTGATTGTTGGGAGGTCCAGAGCTTGAATTTGCCTAATTCAGATAAGTTTTACTGTGAATTTTAAATTAAGTCAGTGCTAGATTTTGAAAATTTGTGCACAGCATTATAGATGAGTAAATATTGTTTTGTTTAACTATATATATATAATTACAATTATAAATCTGAGGTAGGAAATGAAATCTGTAGGAAACAATACTCTTCCCTAATATTATGATAGGAAGAAGCATTTAATATTAATTCTAAACCCTTCTCTATTATCAATACTTGATGGAATAAGTTAAAGTAATATATATTCCTCACATGTCATGAAAAAAAAGATAACAGAGAAACTGATTATGTTTTAGAAGATGAAAATAACAAGAAAAATGTTGTAGCTTAAAGAAAAGCAGAATATAAAGAAATGCAGGTAAACGAGGTGTAAAGCATTAAGCACATTTAACCATGTTTTACTTACTTCTCTATAATTGCAGGCACATGTATGTTTCTTAAGAGAACTGGAATAATGTTTGAATAGAGTGATGTTCGAAAGATAAACACATTATAATTCTACAATTGTAAACCAGAACCCCCAGATTAAGATGTTAACGGGCTCGGCAGACTGTCGACCTTAGTTGTGGGTGCGAACCCGAAACTGAGATGCATTATCCGCGGCCATTAAACCAATCTATACAGAGAAACTATCCTGTGGTGGTCCGGTCACCGTAGCTAGGGGCTAAACCAGTATTACAAAAAATAAACTAAGGTATAAAATTTTGTGAAGTGAGTAACTGAAAAGAACAAGGGTATGGGACCCATTAACCAGTGAAACAAACTTAGCATGAAACTTCTTTTCAATCAGAAAGAGAAAGAACATGAAATAAAAGTCATGAATATCCCTGTAGATCGTTCTTTAAAATAATATTTACAGTGAACAGATGCAATGGTATAAACACGATTTGTAGCATAAAAGAAAACTATATACAAAATAAAAGATGTCGAGAATGAACCTTGATATGCTTAACTTATACTGTTATAAAATCTATAGTAAAAAGGAAAATATAAATGTGTAGAGTATATTATTAAAAACTCAAATTCAGTCCCAACATTTTAAGAGAAGAAAATTGCTTAGAGAGCTCGACAGAGATAAGTAAACCCTTAATTGTTCATGAACAAAAACCTTGGGTAAAAACCCTAAGAAAACCTCCTCGAACGATAAATTCACTGCTACAAAATTTGAAACCCTAGGTCGGGTTTAAAAACCCCCTTTACTATTAATACACATGCCATACAAAAAGTGAATACAATAATCAAGTAGCGGAACGGAAGTCCGGTAGTTTCTAGGCTACAGTCTCCCTTCAAAGGGGCAGGGTACCTGTTAATAAAGAATGGAGAATTAGCCGAGGTCGTGGTGAATGCAGAAGAGAACACTAATAGGGTTTCGCAGGTTGGGAAAAACACTAACCTGAAACATAATAACAACCCAGTATGAGAATAGAGATTATAAGTTAAAAAAAAACATCATTTAAGTGGAATTAACTGAGTTCGGTACTGAAGGACGTGAGTAGATACCTGTATAGTGGAAACTTCATTCGTTGACCCTGCAGTATATGAATAAAAACAAAACTCGTAATGTATTCAAACCTATGGTACGCAGAAATCGAAGAAAAACCCAGAAATATTGATAGAATACAGATAAGATTACCTTGACACCTTGCTAAGCACATTCTATCTTTGCAACCTTGGATGTATGAGCAGTTTGGAAGCGCCACAGTTCTCTACAGGGTTTTAATCCATGAGAGAAACCATAAATTAGCTAAATAGGTTGATGGGCAAAAAAAAAATGGAAAATAGAGTAAACAACACTGTGATAGCAGAGCGATGAGTTTTTCTGCAAGGGGAAATAGCAGTCCTAAAAGGGGATCGAGGTGGAGAAACCCGAGGAAGAGGCCGAGCTCTGATACGTGCCAAAGAAAAATGAAAAACAACTCGTTAGCTCTCATTTAACCTGCAATAGACTCCGGGGTTTTTCCTAGGGAACCATGAAGAATCCGAGGCGAATTTCACAACTGTCCAAGATAATTAAGACCCAGTACTGCTAAGAATTAATTGGAGTTGACATAAATGCTACAGTTGGGACTATATCCTGCCAAGTGGTGTATTGTATATCCCAAGGATAAATATGATTGTAAATTACCATAAGTAGAGTAGATCCGCATATAATCAAAGTAAAGTTTATCACTGTTTGTGTTGTGAATAAACATTAATCCAAAGTATTGATTGGTATATTTTATACGTGGATATTTTCATACTATTGTTCTAGCAAAATTACCATAGCCAAAACAAATAAACTCAAAACCAACTGCATCAGATGGCTAATAATAACATTGGTATATGTATTGCATAATATGGTGAAAGTGATCTTATGTTTATATTTTTACAAAATTAGGTAAAAATAATTTTTTTTTAATATAGTAGTAATTAAATTAAGGATGAAAGTGACAATTTCATAAAATCATATTATCATTTAAAATATGATTTAAAAGGTTCACGGTTTCAAATTACTCATTGTAATGGTAATCAAAATGTAATAAATTTATATTAAATTAATATAATATTGGAAAATTACATTGTTCAATTATTTTTTCTAATTTTAATATAATTTTATTTCATTAAATTTTGTTAAAAATATTAATATATTTTATTTTATATTTATTGTAAAGGTAGTGTTTTGTTGGTTGAAAAATTGATTATATTTAAATAAATAATTAAGATATAAGATGAGAATTTCTAAAATATTTTAATTTTTTTTAAGTGATTAATATATAAGTATTAATGCTTTGATAAAATAATTAGAAACAAATATTAATTTAAATAAATAAAAAATTAATACTATAAAAAAAATTAATGATGAAAAAAACTTTAATCATATTTATTGTTTTTTTTTAATATCTAAATTAATAATAAAAATCATCTAGTCATAAAATTTTAAATAATATTTCAAAAACACAAACACTTAATCACTTTAAAAATATCTTAAACCAAACAAATACTTTAAATATATCTTATACTAAGAAAATACCATTTATCTTAAACAAAACAAATACTTTCAATATATATTATACTAATAAGAAAAGACTATTGCATGGTAAATTTATTTTTCTCCTTTTTTAATTCTAAAAAAATATAACATATTAAAAAAATGATTATTTTTTATTAAAGTCTTAGGGGTAGCTCAATTGGTGATGGAAGTAATGTGATTATATCTAATATGGGAAAGGAATTGATCCAGTGACTTCACATCAAGGAATGCCTTAACAAAGCACCTAATCAACGTCTATCGAAGAATATTATTCTTTAATTATATTTATTTTAGTTATTAATATTATCTAACTAAAATTCAAATATTTTTTTTTGTAAATTTGGTAGTACCTCTCTATTCATTCATCTAATCAAAATAACATGTTACATTATCAGATAATATACTTGGTAGCCTCAACCTGCTAGTAGGAAACCAAGTTTGTTGGCCACCTCAAAGAGTTATAAGCCAACCAAAATTGGAACAGTTTAAATCTGTCTCTAGCTACCTTATCAAGTCTATTATCTAATATATCTAATGACATATCAATAAAATAAAAGCTATCCACTCTTTGCATTTCAAACAAAAAACAAGAAACCTCTCAACTCATTCATCTGACAATTCAGTGGGTACCGGATCCTCCGACACTTGACTTTGGAGTTGTCGTTCTATTCGACCAAGGCGAACATTCTGATGATGTTGCTCGAGTGAATTTCCTGAACATCTCTGCGCATTTCTACTAATATGGAGGTTGCCTTCATGTCTCCTCCTACCTCTTGAGCAGTGACAATGATTTTAGCCATTAAACACTTCATAGTCCAATAAATATGAATAGACTGCTTAAACAAGGCAATCCGCCTCTAGTATTCCCAGGATCAGTTAGCATCAGATCCATCTCTTCATCAGGGATGTCTTCCTCCACTTTAGTTTTAAGGTCTTGTTCCCATCCAAAAATCAAGGATTTTATGTGACTAGGTGTCCCCACTACATAGGCATGGAAGAGGTTCTGCATAATTTCAATGCCAGATTCCCTTCCCCTTTTACTAGGCCCCACTTTTGCCTTTCCTTCTCTTTTTCCAACATAACCTTTTCTTGCCTGCGCTTTCACCATTTTTATTTGTTGCTGGTCTCCTAGCAGCAGTACATTCACTCGAATCCACACTGGGGTTCTCCCCCAACGTGCAAAGGTTTGAGGGTGAGAGATGTTAGGAAGACATGTACAAGGAAACAAAATAAAAATATTGAATTTATTCAGTCTACATATAATATTATCCTGCTTATTGAGGGTCACCACCTCAACCATTTTAATATTCTATTGACGGTATGTCCAAGTTCCCTTGTCTAGGGAAGTTTTCCTGTTTTCAACCAGCGGCACCCTCTTAAGATGATTTGAGAGTGGTGTATACTTCTCATACCCCCTAGTTCCCAAACAAGACCTCGCAAACATGCCTCTGCCTTCATAATTTTGTAATAGTTTCACTTCTCATACCCCCCAGTTCCCAAAACAAGGCCTTGCAAGCGTGCCTCTACGTTCAGATTTTTGTAATAGTTTAACTTCTCAATGTTTCCATGGAGTAAAGACTTAACATACAAAAGCGAGATATTCCCATTCGCCACAGACATCAAGACAAAGCCCAGACAAATACCGTAACCAAAATTGGTTAGCTAAACCCATGCATCCCATGAATAAAGTCTCAACCTACTTGGTAATTGATTCAACACCACCATCAGACAGCAACCCGGAGTCTGGCATACTTAGAATTTTACCCTCGACCATATTGGCATAATGAATTGAACCCCTAAACTCGAAATGGTCATTGTAAGACATGCATACAAGTTCATATAATTTCCTTGCAGAACTAAAAAAATGACAAGTAGAGCTGTAAAATTGACATGCAAAACTATAGAATTGATATACAACGCTGTAAATTTGACATGTAGGGTTATCAAAACAAATATGATAATAGATGAACTCAGGGCTCAGGTTTTACCCATCACTTTCGCCTGCCACCTCCCCTACAATATTCATGCCCAAGATACAGGAATTAACATGAACAACAAAATAAACATTGATGGAGTCATGAAGGAGTATGAGAGCATGATTTCCATTATAAATTAAATAACAAAGACAAGACTGGCAGGGTCTATCAACCTTAACAAACCATATGGAAGTCCTCCTAAACATAGAATAATTCAAAATAAACATCTTAACTAAAACAGGGTGGTATGCATCCATACCAATTGCAAAACAAGGATTCAGAGCATACATAATAAGCCATCTTCTTATCTCAGAGATAACCATACTCATAAAGAGAAGATATATGAAAACATACCCAAGGAACTAATACGTAGAGTCTACAAGAGCACTCTTCTGCTCACCTGCCTTATGCGCAACTTCCTTCGTTGCCTGCTCCACAATCATAGGTTCAGTAACTAAAAAAAAGTTTTACCTGACATTTTCTCCCTCCAACGCCGACGTTTTCCCCAAAAAAGTTCTGACAATCCTCGTTTTCTTCTGTCCACATTAAATGTTGTCATTATTTGGCATGGGTGAAGCCACCTGCCACTTTCCCTGTGTGTCACCTCCATTATTACGTGTGATCTGCATGGCCTCCTGCCACCTCTCACCTCCCTCAGCACACTTGACACCCCGATCGGGGGAGTTTTGAATTGGCTATTGTCTTTGTCCACTATCTCCTACAAGGTTTCAATCCCAGTCTCCTGTCTCAATCTATCTCAAGTTATGTCCAGATGCCTTCCTTGGTGGTTACACCCCAAATTTGCAAGCATGTTAGCTATTTCATTTCCCACTTCGCGGATATGAGATGGAATCATGTAGCTTATGCTTGGTATCATGTCCTTGATCTTGTGTATGAGGTGAGTTGTACGCCAACTTCGACTAGTTTGTTCCCATCTTTCTCTGTGATGCAGCTTTTGGAGTATTCCTGTGACCAAAGTTGAGTCTCCTTCAACTATCAGCCTGTTATACTACTCCCTTCTTGTGATTAGGAGGCATTTTTTAACCGCATTTAGCTCTGCTTCATTATTGCTAGCATATCCTAGGTCCATTGAGTATACTCTCCTTACCTGTCCTCGAGAATCTCTGAAAATTCTCACTGCACCTGCTTGACCTAGATTTCCTTTTGAAGGCCCATCATAGTTGAGTTTTAGAAACCTTGCTGGGGTGTCTTGAATTTATCCTGCAATTGACATACCATCGATTTTTGTTTCCAAGAGGCCAGGGCAAGAGTTTGAGGTTTGAGGCTCAATTTGCTGAGATTCGAGCCTCATACACATTCACTTTCCAATCATCCTGGTACCATTTCTCTGCAAGGATGGTTTTTCTTATATTATCAATAATTGTGTTCTGGGTTTCTTCTATCTGGTGAATCTCCTCTCTAAACGTTCGCCTATTTCTTTCTTTCCATACTGTCCACATGAGGAATCCTAAGGATATTGACCAAGCCCTATTAATGACTAGACTTTGTTATCCCCCTTTCCTCCAGTTTTCTATTGTGTGTTTGATACTTGCTCTATCTCTATCTGTTTGTTGAAAAAGGAAGGAGAGGTTCTGCCAAAGATGTTCTGAGACAGGGCATTTGTTCAACAGGTGTTCAATTATTTCATAATTTAAAATAAATTTAATTCTATATTTAATTTTTATATATCAATTTATTATACAAAACATCGAAACATAAAAATTTACACACCTTGAAATTGTATTATAGTGAAGTAATTGGAACCTGAAAACCTTTTTTTTTATCAATATATTTTTTAATTATTAACACACACACACACAGACACATATATATGATACTATTTTATTTTATTTTGTATTATTTAATTGTACGTTTTTGGATAATTTTTTATAGTATTCATCTTGTAAAATGATGGACATTTCAAATCCTCAAATGGATTAATCTTGAGAACCAAAGTATTCATCCAATAAATAAAGTAGTTGAGGCTTCCAAACATTAACTATTTTGAAAGATGAATTTTATTAAAAATTCTCAAAAAAACTATAATTTTATAATTATTTTGTTGTGTAGTGTAAATATATATTTTCATTAATAAGAAAAAGTTAAATATAGCTTGAATTTTCAAAAGAGGACTAAAATCTAGGACATAGTGAAACTAAAAAGTTTCCTGCCAAGAACAAACAATAAAAAAATGACTATGATAATCATAACAACATAAAAAACTCCTTGAGGATTCAAGATTTTAAGGCGGGAAATGCCTCTGACATTTTCATAACTTTCCTCGAGTTGACTATTTGTTCAATGTATTCTTGGATATGTGCCTTATTTCTCTTACAACCTCATTTTTTTGGTTTCTTTATCTTGCCTAGAAACCATCTTGAAATCCATCATTTGAATTCCAATAGTGGAATATGAGGAACTAGAACCCAATTACTTGCTTAAAAGTAGGCCTTATACACAATCCTAGCCTTATGAGCTGACATGTCCTTCACATATTTTCCATGCCATTATTCTACAAGGGCAATCATTCATGGGTCATTTAGATCCATATCTTCTAGTAAGGCTTTTTCTTCAACTTCTTCTAAATGGGAGCTAATAATTTCCCGTGGTAATGGATTTTTTTAGTACACTTCAAGAGACTTTTGCACAACCTCTATAGCGTTATGGGATCTACCTTCTGTTGATTGCATGCTTGATTGAATGTTGACTTTATTTGGAGAATATTTCAAAGAGGAGAGAGATTTGAACCTATTTTCAAATCTAGGGATTTGGTCAAGATTTGAGGTACGATGGGGACTCAAATTTCTACTTCTTTGGGGGATTTTTCCTGAATCAACTGGCTCTTTCTCAAAAGGTTTTCTTCAATCGATTCCTTGATAGTCATTGGATAGTCCCTAATAATATGCCCATATGCATAACATCGTTTTCATCTAAAGGGGACTTGCTCATAATATATATACTTATTCCAAACACTATCCTGATTGTAAATATCTATAGAGGCTAGATGTGGCTGGGAGATATTCATGTAAACACATATCAATGCATATGAATTGTACCTCCCTCTCTTGGTAGCTTCTGATACTTTGAAAAAGTTGTAGGTGACATCGTTGATTCCTTCAAGGGTTTTATCCTCCCAATATTCTTTAGGGAGAGAGAAAAGAGATAGACCCATACCAGAGCTGCAAGGAAATTCTCCTTATACTGCTCTTTCCAGAATCGCATGAAGAGCCTTGCATTATTGAAAAAATATGGTCCTCCTTCAAAAACCTTCGATATGTCTTCTAAGATGGAGAAAATGACTAAAAAATTTATTAGCCCTAACTCCAATTCTATTTGACTTTCGGGCTCCATTGCTTCAAATCCACCCAATCAAAGCCTTTTCATAGGACCATAATCTAATAAATTTGTAGATCAAAGCGTGATCCTGCGTATATTTATTATATTCTCCAATCTTGCTAGATTTAACCTCATATTTTGGATCTCGCACTGCTTTTGGTAGGCAATGCCTTGAATTTCTAACTTGCCATGATGCATCTAGAGGAGAGTTTGTTGTGAAACCAGAAACCCCACTCTGTCCAGTTTCTTTATGAAAATGATATTGGAGATGAAGAGATTGACGAGAAACTTCCAGAAGATCCAGACTCATTATGAATTGCTGAAATAATCTTACTCCCCCTCTCGTGGAGCCAAATATGAACAATTTTGTAGAAAAAACCTTAAATATCTACAATTAAACTAAATTAATATTATACATTTTTTTATAATAAGTAAAATAATCCATAAGACACTGAATAACTTTATTCTTCACTACGTTTCATCATGTTCCACTTCCCAAAAAATATCAAAATTCATAACAAAAGTAATAGTGCACTATATCGACAAAACAAAAAGCCTAACAAATATACTAAACAAAAATCAAATTTTGTAATAAATATCACACTCTATATACCGACAAAGCAAAACTCATAAACTATTTTAGTTATCCTCGTCAATGATTTTAAGATCATGTCTGCCATAAAACCATACAACTTGTATTTAATATATACACAAAGAATTAAGGAAAGCATACGTTAAACTAGGAATATGATTTTAAATCCAAAATGATCAAACTTACAACTAAAGTATTATTAAGAATATTCTAATGGTTGTTGTGGTAAAAGGGTAGATATAGTGATTGGACAAAGGTGTTATAAGGGATAAGATCTATGACATTCCATTCTAATTAAGAAAATAAAAAGTAGACACTTTGGTGACGTGTTTTACTTCATATACTTCCTTCTTTATGGTAAATGGTGGGACCTCCTCTCTTTACATAGAGATTAAGGAAGCTTCTCTTAACTTTTGCAGAAAATTACAAATTATTGGTATCAACTCTCAGCTTTTTCAATAGATTGGAATATTTGTAAACATTATTTCATACTATCACCTTCCTCCTAACATCATTGTGAATCAAATTTTGTTGTTTAGTTATATCAAATTTGAGGTATATACATTTTTTATCGATTCCTTTTGGTGAAATATTCCTCATCAGGATCAAGATCAGAATGATAATAATAAGTTTTTAGGTTATCATAATTTATAATTTGCATTAATAATTTATAATATTTAGGTTTTTTTTTTTAAATTCTTTTACTTTAAAATAAAAATAATTATATATAATTTATATTAAACCAGTATTTAAATTATCTTGAAATGTATATGATAGAGAATCTACTAGATAAAAGAAGAGGTTTATTTTGTCTTATTTCATTATTATGTCCTCATTATTATTAAAATTGAAATATAATAAAGAAAAATTATATTGGTTGAAAAAATATGGTCTATAATAATAATATTTAACAAATTATATAATTTTAAAATAATATTAAATTTCCAAATTACTTTTGTAATTTATATTTAAATTATTTAGATTTTTTTTTATAATAATATTTTTTTTTAAAGTTTAATAGGTTTTCTCTATTTTCTATTTATATGAAAAAAACAGGTTTAGTAATTACAAAAATTAGGCCACAACCTGCCCATAGGAAACCAGGTTTGTTGGCTGTCTAAGTGCATTGAACGTCATCCAAAACATATACTTCCTGAGTCTACTTAGAATAGTCCTTAAGTAACTTATATCAGTGTTTGAACTTACTACCATTTACATAATCATAAACAAAAAGCTATCCACTATCATAACAAAAAAAAACAAAAAAAACTTAGACTAGCTACTCATCAACTGACTCCACAGGAGCCAGATCTTTGACACTCGAACTAGACATATCGACCTGGTGCATGAATTAGATTTCCTTCTCAATTATTCCTAGACACACATACTAGTGGTGTTGACGCAGGTTCATTTCCTGAATGCTTCTGTTGATCTCTACTAGAGTGGTAACTGCCCTGAGATCTTCCCCAACTTCCCGTATTGACATAATTTCCTTAACAAGAAGGCATTTTATCAGCCAGTATGTTCTGATAGAGTGGTGAAACACATAAATTCTCCCTCGGGTTTGACTCGGGTTTGTGATGATCTGGTTATGTTCTTCCTCTGCAATGTCTTCCTCTTCTTATATTTTGGTTCTTGCATCAGTTTCCCATCCATGAATGAGATATTTTACAAAGCAGGGTGTCTCCTCTGAGTAAGCCTGGAACAAGGTTTCCATTATGTCTCTCCTGGATCTCCCACCTCCCCTGGTTGGCGGATTTGAGACTTTGGCCTTGCCTTTGTCTGTGGCTTCCTTTCCCCCCCTGTTATTTTTCACCATAGTTGGATATCGCTTCGATAGTGATATGAGGCTGAGGTGAATGACTACAATCCCTGGAACATAAACATAATGACAACAACCTAGCAATTTAAAGAAAAATCTATAAGACATGGACATGTTGGTAATTTCTGCAGTAGGATAATGCTATCCTTGAGACCCATGGTTGCATGCGCGATACCTACAAACGAAGATACCGTATCTATGGTTGCATGCGCAATACTTACTCGTGATGAAACCCTTTACATAATTTGCAGAGCGAAATAAACCCGGAGACAGAAGCCCAAGGTCCCCCTTATAACTAATTACCCCAATATCTACTTGAGGATGGCTAATAGAAAAATTCATCGATAGAGCTAGGAAAGACAAATGATTATTCAACCTCCCTCCCCTTCCCCTTCCAACATTGACGTCATGCATATTCATACAAGTGTTTTCCCATTCCCAAGCAGACATATTCATGAAGGATTGACAGTTTTGCATTTTCGACCGAGATTGGGGAAGAATGACGACATCTTTACAGTACCCAACCCCAACAACGTTTGCAAAACAAGACATAAAATTTGGTAAATGAATTGACCAGGATTTACATCGACCTTTCAGGGTTCCGACAATGTCGCGACCCCACTTGTTATGGTTAAATTCCTCTGAACTCAAGCTAAATTGAAATTGAACAATACAATTACAGACAATATGACAGATAGAGAAGATATGTATATTTTCCGATGCATGCAGTGATACTTAGACGCCATTTTCATCATAGTGGTGAAAGGTGAATTGGATACATACCAACATGTAAATGCAGGCCACCAACGTCATCTACAGGTCCTGCCAAGTTGCGCGCGCTAGGAACTAGCGTTCAGAACCACTAACTTGCAAAGAAAGAATGTGACAAGAATAATCCCTTGCTTGATTTTAACTCGCCTCAATGAAACCCAGTGGCTCTTTCCCCAACCTGCCTCTGACATCCCAGCTCGCTCATCGAACTGTTTAGCATGCGAAGTTATGAATGTCATAATGTTCCGTTTTGAGATATGTCCTCTCTTGTTCCTCGACGGATGTGATCCTCTTCCCGGCACATGCGGGGGCCACATGCTCGTCGTCCTTCACCACGTACTCTTCCACCTTCGTCACAACTCGATTCATCCCCTGATAGCACCCTAATCAAGGTTTTTTTTTCTTTTTTGATTATAATCACATAAAAATAACATTAACATGATCTATATTGTTTAGAAATTTTATTTTTAAAAATTTATAATATTTAAAATAAATTAAATTAGTAAAAAATATTATTTGAAAAATACAGTTTATTATATGTTTAGTTTTTCTTAAAAATATAAAACTATATATATATATATATACTCAATATAAAAATATAAAGCAAAATATATATATACTGAATATGAATAATTAATGGTAAATTAAAATATGAGAGCCCTCATCTTTTTTGTTTGTTTTCCCTATGCTTTGTTTTATAATGTCCAATCAACATTTATTTAAAACTATTAACATTAAATTATAAAACTTCTATATCGTTACGTTTCATTTTGAAAAATAAAAATAAGTTGTTTGTAAGGATATCGATATTCCAGGTAGCTTCAAAACAAATTCAATTCGATATTTTTGTCGCGCTTGTGAATCTTACGGAATTATTATTATTATTTTGGAAAAGTATTTGATAAATAATATAAAAATTCTTAGATTTATTATATCCTTTCATGAATAGTCTTGTCGTTGTAAGTGAACTTTTTGCTGGCGCTTTGCACTTGAAATTTATATTAATTATATAAATGTTGATAAATATTTATTAGTCCCTGCCCCTTCGGGCTGCAGGGACTATAGTAATCGTGTTATAGTCTTTGTATTAATTAGACACCGAAACCTAGAAAATGCTTATCATTTTAAGCAAAGTTTTTTTATAATAATTTAAACAATTTTTTTGAAAGCAATTAAATTATGACAAGTGTTTTATTCAACCAATTACAAAAACAGAGATCTTATTTGGCCTTTTCCTGAGGCCAAACAGATGCATTAGCTTTAAAAAGCTTGGCATAAGGTAAATAACGCATGTAAAGTCATTGTGAAGTTGAGTAATGCTAGCATTACTTCACCAACATTAAATTTTAATTTCCGAAATACATATTCTATAGTCCATGTTAATTTTCAAAATACATATTCTATAGCCCATTTTCTGTGATGTTCTTCATTTTCCCTTCGGCTTCCATGTAGACCGCCATGCAAATGAATGTGACCCATGTTGATGCATGTTCTTCAGTTTCCCTTAGGCTTCCACGGAGTTTCCCTTCAGCTTCCACGTAAACCGGCATGCAAATGGTTTGCCTATATCTTGGCTGCCAAGGATTTCAGTCGGAAAAGCGCCCCAAACCCTGAGGCGAGTTGGATCCTCTACTTCTGTTTTCATTATCCCTGTATGGGATTGTTCCCTCGTCGACACAGCAAGACAGGGCTTAAAATTTCTGTGACAGTCGTGTAAATCTCGTTATTTTCCTGCACGATGCGTTTTCCTTGCAACCACAGGTGTTCATCGTGCAATGGCCTCCTCCAAATCCTCCAAATCCAATCCTTCTCTATGAAAGGAGCAGCCATATTAACCTTTGTAACGTGAAGATTGGCAGTAGCACCAGTTGTTTGCATAGCCATAAAGTTCTAGCATGCATTTAGTTCGCATCATAGAAAGTTTTATATATTTCTGCAAACAAAACTGTTAAAGGTCATAAATATGTTCACATTTCGTGTAAACATTTTATAGTCATGTATATATTCTGCAATAAGCTATATTAATAGTCATAATCTTGTTCGCATTTCATACAAGCTCTAACAGTCATATATATTGTCGATTTACTTTTGTGACTATCATTTAGATTATCAGTTAGACCTATCTATGTTATGTAATAAATATTGCTTTAATAAATATATCGTTGCACCTTTATAGGCACGGCTTCTGTTCACTTCAACGAGCTGGCAGCTTAAGAAACTGACGCACCACCTCTTCTCAAAAATTCTTCTAATCTACCCACTTTGAGAGTCTGGGCGCAGCATAACTGAAATTCTGAATTTATTTTTTCTCCAGAGACCAGAAACGCTGCAATTGTGCGAGTTAAGGCTCATGCAAGGCTTTTCTCTTTCCCATCTCGGTCTGCTACAGGAAATGTACCTCCCCTCACTGGAAAAGCAAGGGCAAAATTACAACTCCATTTTACCCAACACACTGTTCGGCGTTGCTGTCCCTCTTAACATTCCGCCTGAAACGGGAACCCAATGTTCCTCTCGAGCGGCCCTTCCAATTCACATTCACCCTGAGTTTCGAACCCTGGCAGCGAATTTAGTCCAGGCCTGTAAGGGTGAAGCCTGCAAGACAAGTTCCCCTCACAGGCTCGTTCCACGAGGCCAGGATTTGAAATACCTACTCTTCCCTACCTCGAGGTATGCTTGTCTGACTAATTTCTTTCTACGCACTGGAGATTCCAATTAAGCTTCTGCAAAAATTTCCCCTCAATAAAGTCCGAAGGTCTTGCGCTTCCGAGGGCAAGGAGGTAATTCAATTTCTCGATCAAAGTAAAGCTCCCCGAATCGGCTTCCTTCTATTAGGTAATATACCTCATACTTATTGTTCTTGGGCTGATAAGAATCCCTCGTACTACTATTGGGCTAGCCAACCTCGCTAGCTGGGGGCTATTATGAAATTGATAGTACTTTAGTCATAGTACTTTAGTCTTGGTCCAGGTTGCATAGGAGCAGGTTCACCTTGAATTTCTTCGAGTGCAAGGGAGGCCAGGGGTGTCATTTCATCATTTTCATGACCATGAATATGCAGATCAAAGAAATCAAACGCCAATGGCAGCTAATTTAGAGGATCTTGTGACCTGAAAACCTCCCAAAATAGACGCACAAGGCCTCCACAAATGACTGGATTTTTCCAACATGTATAGCTTCCTCAATACTTCATCAATTTGTAAGCGACCAAGCTCTTCGGAATCCACGAAACTTAGAATTTAGATTTCAGACATACCCACATTCGAATACCCACATTCGAATAACTCTTTGTATAGTAGCTTAAAATCCGTGGAAGATGGTCTGTAGAAAGTTATGTCGGCTCTCCTCTATCTTTAACTGCTGCGAGGTAAAGCCTACCTGCTCTCGGATAGCGCCCCTTCTTGAGATACCTGGCGATCTTGTGAGTTCTTGTTGCGTTTCTAAATATAATGGACAAAGTTATAGTGAGATATAGTGGACAAGGTCTACCATGAAAATATTTGCATGGAAAATATCCAAAACGTGGCTGCATTCCTGCGTTTGTTACTTGGGAGTTTTGGACACATTTGCATATTTTGACGTGTGTTGAAGTGTATTGATATTTTCATAGGTTAGATCCAAAGAAAACACCAAACATTTAGTTGAATATTTTGACGTGTGTTCATGTGTGTTTATAAAACTCTTGGATCCTACCGTCCATCAATATGAGCTTTGCAGTCGCTGCTGGCACAGAAAAAGTCCATTAATATGAGCTTTGCAGTCGCTACTGGCACAGAAAAAGTGGCATTTGAAGAAACACAACTCCCAATGTTTGGGATGTAAGATGTATTGCAAAATGTACAAGTAAAAAATAAAGACATTCGACAGCATATATACCATGAAATATATAAGATTTATACTATCAAATTTATAATTATATGTCAGAAATATGTATAAAGATTGGATACATGCGCAGAGATATGATATGCTGCCTAATTTTTTCCAATTTTCAATGTTTTCTTTTGAACGAACAACATCATTTCCTAAAATGTAGCTATGGATAGTGGGCCTGTTGTTCCTAAAATGTAGCTATGGATAGTGGGCCGGTTTGTTAAACAAATTACATCCTATTATAAGTGAGGGATCTCTCCATGTGAAGCCATTTCAATATCTGCAGACTGTGTATCTGCAGACCATTTGACATTAAATTCCTTCATTCCACTGCTATATGGAAACGAATTTTGGATCCCTGAAAACCATTTGCCATTAAATTATTTTTTTCCATTGTTGTATGGATACCCTCTTGGGTATCTACAGATTCCACGTTGGGTTAACCATGAACAAGAAAAAAACAAAGAGTAAATATATGGACGTAAGCGTAAGTGGGGACTTCATACCAATCTCTCGCATCTTACAAAATAATATTCAAGAAAATTAAGAATATAACAATGGGGTTCTAGCGCAGGTCTTTCAGAACATTTTCATTTTAAGCTTCAGAATCAATATTCAAAGCGCTAAAATAGTTGGTGGAGCAACGGCAAGATACAAAACTCGGACCTCACAGCTTTCATAACCATCTGTTATTTTATTACATGGTAATTAATTCAAATGCTGGTAAAATGACTGGGCAACATCTACAGCGTGATCCACGAGATCTCGATAATGTCTCCTCAAGCTTCACTCTGAATTCGGATACCTTCTCAGAGTTCACTCTGAGTCTTTCATTGTTTTTCAATGACAGTAGCATGGAAGCTCTCTGTGCATGGGGGGTCTCTATGCAGCTCACTCACTGATGAAGGGCTCGCTTCCCTCAGGGCAGGGACTTGCTGCCCTGCAGCTTCCCTTGTTTAAATTAAACATATCATAATATATTTTATATTGTTAAAATTAAAAATATTATAAAAATTAATTAGTAATTGCTCTTAAAAATGTAAAATAACATCAAAGGAATAAAAAATTTCGGAAGATTATATTGTCACTCGCTTCAATGCAAGCATTGTTAATAGTTTCTATGAGTGTAACAAAATTACTTCTTTATAGGAATATGTAGATGACATATATCTTGTGACTCACTCCAATGCAAGCATTGTTAATAGTTTCTATGAGTGTAACAAAATTGTTTCTCTATAAGAATATGTAGATGACTAATATCTAAATCCACTCAAAGACATTAGAAAGGGACATACAAATTTTTGAAGAGGAATCTACTTGTTAGATTTTAACAACTGATGAGAAAAATGAGGCTACAATTAGGATTAAAGAAGACATTTTTGGCATTCAGAAAGACATCATTGTCAGTTCCTTCGGTGCAGTCCAATGTCAAAGCAAGAGGAATGAGAATGACAACAGAGGAGGTGGAACGCGAGTAGAGTGACACTCTTCTAGAGGTAGAACACGCTTCTAGGCAAACAATCTAATTTCATTAATCATTTTCTGGTTAAGTTCATTTCTATGATAGTTTTGAACTTCTAGGTTCTATGTTTTGTAAATATGGGAACCATGATAAAATAAAAGTCCTTTTAGAAGAAGAAAAAAAAAGAAGTGAAATGGGTAGCACATCTAGCCTGTGGTGACTCCAATTACATATATATTTTTTGGAATATAAGTTATCTTCTAAAGTAGACAATCTTGAATTCACCAACCAATTTCTAAGTTGTGCATGTGAAATCTTAAGCACACCCTCTGTGATCTCAAGCTTGGGTTTACGAATAAAACTAATGCTTCAAATCACATTCCAAGTCTCCATAATTTTCCATTTTGGAGTAAGCAACACCAATGGCATTGATTTTGGCTAAATATTTGATAGATTACAAACACATCCAATCCATGATATTGATTAAAAGTAGGCGACACAAAACAACATTACTCTAACTAAAGCTCCATCATATCTTTGTGTCTTTCTTCACTCTTGCTAGATCTTTTTGTTCTATCTTTTATGATATCATAATATAATATAATCATAATAAAATGATAAAAAATACTTATATATTAATAATACATATTAAAATTTTGTATAATAAATATTAATTTTTTTATTATAAATTCTCACACACATATAATTCTAATATTTTTATAGATTTATTTTTTTTAAACCAATAAACTTTAATTTTATAATAAATCAACTTAGAAACTAATGAAAAATCAAAATATCTCAATATTTAGAGATTAGACTATTGAGATTTAAAAAACTTTAAATAAAAAATAATAATGTTTTAATAATATATATTAAAATTTTGTATAATAAATACTAAGCTTTTTATTATAAATGATTTTAAAACATTTACATATAAAAATTATAAATTATTATTCTAATATTTTTATATACTTATTTTTCATAAGCCAATAAAACTTAATTTTATGATAAATTAATTTAAAAACCATTGAAATATAAAAATATCTCAAAATTTAGAGATTAGAGATTAGAATTATTATTATTATTTTAATTTTTAATTTTTAATTTTTTTATTTTTAATTTTTTATTTTTTATTTTTTATTTTTTTATTTTTTTATTTTATTTATTTATTTATTTATTTTTATTTTTATTTTATTTTATTTTATTTTATTTTTTATTTTATTTTCTTTTCTTTTTCTTTTTCAGTTAGGATGGAATATAATTTTTTTAAAAGAAAACACACTTCCTAGCTATTTCCATGATGGTTGAAGTGCCACCTATCAATTTGGACCCATTATAGGAACATCTTCAGTGTAAAAATCGAAAGATCTCAAAATTTGAAGATCAGAATACACACACACACACACACACACACACACACATATATATTTTTATTTATTTATTTATTTTTTTCTTTTCAGTTAGGATGAGATTTAGAAAAATTTAACGGAAAAGCACTTCCTAGCTAATTCCATGATGGTTGTAGTGCCACGTGTCAATTTTGATTTGGAGGGAGGACAAAAATACATAGATCTTATTGGTCAAATTTGCCCAACCAAACCCATCATAGGAACACCTTCGGTGTAATTAAATTATAATGTTGTTGTTATTACTATTATTATTATTATTATCATTATTTTTAACAAGAACCGAGAATAGCTATTAATTAAAATATTTTGAGCTAAAGCTCAATTTAGATACATATTTTACATAAGTAAGTTCAAACGAGTGGACATCGTTAGAATGGAGTATGTATCAACGACCATCTACAAAATTCTGACCTTGAAGCTTTTGAACAAAATGCTACAATATCTACAATATTCCACTTGTACATTTGTCAATACCGACCTCACAAAAAATCAAAATACAAAGCATCAAAATTTCACATTAAACTATGAGGAATTATTTCCTTTCTTTAATTTTTGAGTCTCTTGGTTAACCATTAAGGAAGGGGGACATACCCCTTTTTCCCCTAGAACCAAAGTTCACCTTGATTTAGCCTTAACCCCAAATTAGCCATGTGATCAACCTTAGAGTTGTTTGATCGAAGAACATGGAGACATTTCTTTTTTGGGATATATTGATACGTCTGGAAAATCTTCTTGAAAATATGACTTAACTTTGTGTATGAGGGGAAATATCCTAAATATAAATGGTGAATTA
This sequence comes from Pinus albicaulis, assembly GCA_034641835.2. Taxonomy (NCBI): domain Eukaryota; kingdom Viridiplantae; phylum Streptophyta; class Pinopsida; order Pinales; family Pinaceae; genus Pinus; species Pinus albicaulis. Next base: position 481,196,865 of record CM076582.1, read on the forward strand.
TATTCAAGGAATCACAACAAACAATCATCTCCTGAATTCTCAAATTTACAATTTGTCCCAAACCTTGATATAAGGCATAGCAGATTCAACAATGTTGTTGAAAGTGTGACCTAAACCCTAAACATGCCTATGTTCTTCTTGATTCTCAGGGGAAAAAATTACCCCCTTGCTCCTACCACCCCTAGGTGTATTTTTGCCACTCCATCGAAGCTTAAGAAGAAATGTTCCTACTTTAAGAGCGACTGATCATATTCCTCCTTATATAACCTTACTTTCTAGCTCTCACTGAGATGTGTTTTCTCCCCGATGAAAGACTTTGGATAAAAAACTTTAATCCATTCTGATTCCTCCCCATCCAACTTTTGATCCTCTTCATTTATTTTCTTAGCCCGAAAAGATTCTCCAAGAAGCCTTTTCGTTGATCCCATTATCCTTGATGACATCCTTGTTTTCAACTTTAAAAAAAACTTGATTTATAGCCAACCAAAATTTCTAACAAATGCATTTAGGAAATAATTCCCAGATTCTCTTCATTAAATTTTTCCGTGTAAAAGAGATATTGTAACATTTTCCCCATTTTCCCAACAAGTCTTGTAGTGAATAAGGAAAAATTACCCTTAATTTTAATTGAGATAATATCACTCCCCAAAATTCAAGTGTGAAAGGGCGTTCCAATAAGAGATATAGCTATATTTTCATCTGCGTGATTACACAAGGCGCACCATGAAGGTCCAAAAATTCCTATTTTCAATAAATGATTAGCTGTTAGGATCTTCATATGAGCTTATGTCCAACAAAAAATTTAAATTTTTGGGAGGCATTTAAAGCTTCAAATGAAGGCCCAAAGCTAATAAGAGGGAGGTTTAATATCAAGGAAGAGAAAATATTGATAACTCCTTTTAATTGAATACAAATAACCTGTGAAACCTCGAGAGTCTTGATTTGACAAGGAAGGAACACATCTAGTAAGAAGGAATTCGAGAGATCTGCAAATTCTAACAAGGTGACCTAGAATTTTATCCCAAGGCCAACTCAACCAATGGCCATCAGATAACCAGGAGGAGATATCCCATATGGATATTTTATGTTGGGAAATCATCCAATTACACAGGGGATGAAATAGGTGATTTGAGCCCATAAGAGGATTTCCAGTAAGTCCCTCAATGCATAAAATTATTGAATTCCCATTTCTTGAAATCCAAGTAAGCTTAGACCTAATTAAAGGAATAGAATCCAACATCAAATTCCATATCTAGGAGTTGCCTCTATTGTGAGGGATATGATGAATAAAAGATCTGCTTGCCTCATTAGTCGTTAAGATTTTTCACTAGTCATTATCCCATGTGATTAGCTGCCAAAACGGGTATACCCCAAGGGATATATTAATTGGACGAAGATATCTTATTCCTAAACTCTCCATGTATTTTGGAAGCCTAAGTACCTTCCAATTCATTAGATGAAACTTTTTAGAGTTTGTCTTACTTCCTTGTTAAATAAACTGCCTGATTTATTAAGAAATTTGATGCTTGTCTAGGATGCGAGCCAACATAGATGAGAAATCGAATATAGGAATGGTTGAAGGGATAGATTGAACAAAATTTAATATTCCAGATGAATTTATCCAATGACACCCCCATTACTTAAATTTGGATTTAAAATTTTCAATAACATGACCCCATGAAGGATGGGGAAATGTTTTGAGACATATGGGCATGCCTGAATATCAAAATATGATCCACTCATCCCTTCCCAATATCCCCAAAATTCTTAAGATCCTTCGATGCAATAATTTGTTGACATTTCGAGAATAAAAATGAATTTTACCCTTGTTTATCAATCCTCTCGAGACCTGAACAAAATCATCCAAAATATATTTTAAGTGTTGCGCTATAATGAAATAGGAATAAAGAGGTTGAATCGTGTCATTGGCGAAGTAGGCGTGATTTTTTCTCTTTATATATTATAAGAATCAAATTTCAGGGAGGGAGTGACATCTTCGTTCCAAATCCAGTTTCCTACTCAAGGATTCATGCACGAGAATGTAATGAATGGTGTAGAGGGGGAACCCTTTCCTGAGTTCCTTGGAAGATTTAAAGAAACCGATAGATCCATTAAAAAGAGGGGCAATCCAAGGCCCAAATATAAGGGCATTGATCCAAGATATAAAAATAGAAGAGAAACACATTTTTCTTAAAATAGAAAAGAGAAAATAATGACACACACAATCAAAGGCATTGGAAAAATCTAACTTTATGACCATCACTTTGTCCCCTCTGGACTTGTTGGAGTCTATGGCTTCCTGTATTAAATTTTTTTTTTCCATTCAATGCCTCTTACTAATGAACCCTACTTGATTTTCAGAGACCATATTTGGAAGAAAGAGAACATGTATTAAGAAATAATATTTGTAATAATATTATATGAGAAATTATAGAAAACTAGGTCTGAAGTGAGAGAAAAAGAGGGCTTTACATGTTTAGGAATCATAGCAAGGAAGGACGAATTGAGAGTGCCCCTCATTTGGATGGATTTTTGGATGAAGTTTGTCATTATGATTTGATCATATTTAATTGTGTTCCAAAATTTCTGATAAAAGTGTCACGTGAATACATCATGAATAGGAGCTTTATCTGGATCAAAGGACCAAACTGCCTTTTGAATTTCGTCTTCCACGATAGAGAGAAAAACCTTGGCATTGTTTGATTCCAAAACTAGCTAGGGAATATGGCCTAAAATATCTTCCACTAAATCTGTAGGAGCATATCCATATTCTTTATATCCAGAATCAAAGTGATTAAAAGAAACATCCTTTATTTTATCTATATCTAAGATAATCTCTTCGCTCCATATACTTGATTCTATTTTTCCATTCCTTATTTTTTATTGATTGTGGAAGAAACTAATATTTTTATCTTCTAATTTTAGCCACAAAATTTGTGATTTTAATCTCCAAATATCCTCTTATTCCTTTAATTTTCTATACAATTATTCAAGGGTTTTTCACTCTTTAGCAAGAAATTCCTCACCGACCGAAGCCTCTTCCATTTCCAAAAGGATTCGCTCTAGATTAGATCTGATCTAGCCCACTTTTCTTTTTTGATATTTGGACCTTAGGCTTGTCCCACTTTTTATTTCCTATATTGAGCTCTTTATTCCCCCCCCAACGTGAATATAGGAGAACCAATAACCCATCTCAACCATGCCTAATGCACTGGTTACTTAAAATCCTCATTATTCATCCATAGAGGGTTAAAACGGAATGGGGTGGGACCCTTTAAATCTTCCAACTCTAAAGGAAGCTTGATTAAGCGATGGTCGAAACCACCCCAAACCAAATGAAAGAAAGAGGGAGAAAAATTCTGAACCAAAAGGTCACTTTCTATTAGGAATCAATATAATATTGCCGCAATGTGTCCAAGGCCAACCCTTTCGTAGCTGCAAGTAAATTTCAAGATTTTAAGCTTAATATTGACTATGTCCAACTGGTAAACCAAATCCTCCATCTTTTCCTAAAACTGATCTCTTATAAATTTTCCACCTTTCTTCTCCCACTATAGAATTGTAACATTAAATTCACCTCCTAAAATGTAGTTGGAGTTGAGAATGGTTTCCATTTTTCCTAACAAAGAAATCAAACATTCTACCTTTCCATGAAACATATTTGGCACGTAAACGTTGACTATGTTGGAAATTTTCCTAGATGGGAAATGAGTCAATCTAGTGATGATCTAATGCTAATATTTTTATTATTGTATATAATTGAAGAAATAGGATGCCCATAGAGTGAAAACTACACTCAAATTGAAAATTAAACTTAGAACCACTACCTTACTCCCTTTTCAACTGGTTCTACATTTTTCTAGAGCTTCATGCTCCCCTAATTTTGTCTCCTGTACAAGGAGGACATGGGGATTCTGTGATCTAATTAAGATTTTGATTTCAAGTTCCCTTTCTTCGCTACCCATCCCTATAATTCCAAGAGATGATATTCATTATCTTCTAGAAGCTTTAAATATCACACCAGGATGATGGCTAGAGGGGCCATATTTTTTACTTTTAGGGAGTTTGAAGGAAGGAACATTAATCTTCGATTGAGTTCCTTTTTCTTTATCTCTCTCTGCACAAGTTAACCAAAGGTCATTATTATATTTTCTTCCCAATTTTCTTGTAGATTTGGGGGATCAAAACCCATTTCCATTTCATTCTCCAATTTTTCATCAACTAAGGCTAAGAAATCGAGGTGATATTTCTTTGTTTGTGGAGATTCAAAATCTTCTTGATTTTCTGAATCCACTTCTTTCGCCGAGACATTTTGCACAAGGTTGTATTTTGGTTCTGGAACTTTATTCTCGTCATGGGATTCGCCATTTCCATGTTCTCCTTGATTCTTCTATGGTTATTCAACTCCTCTAGCTTCTCTTTCATCCTCTTCGTTTTCCAAGGAAACAAAATAATCTGTATGTTTATAAATCTTCCCATTTCTTAGAGAGGAATATTTCCCCGCATTCTGAGGACCTCATGGAGGAGAAGGGGCCCTTTAGGGGGAACCTAGCTCCTTTGGGGGATTGTCTCGTTTTTCCTCTTCTTCTCTTCTAGATTGGCCATAGATCCCCATCATCCTGTTTTTTGAAGGAATCCTCATTTTTTGGGAAATTCCTTGAAAAGTTCCCGTAATCATGAAATTTTTTACACTTGAAAGAGATCTTATCATAATCCACGCACTGAATGACAGAGTTATTATCTAATTGGAGTTGAATTTATTTTGAAAGGCCTTTCTCAAGGTCTACTTCTACACATATATGAGCATATGAATACATTGAATCTCTTGGTTTTGCTCTATCTATGTACCTTACCAAGGCATTTTTAATGTTTCTCAAAGTATCCTCAGCCTAGTAGTGAAGAGGTAAGTGAGGAAATTTTACCCATACTAAAATTAATGACAAAACATCATTCTTAGGATTAAAAACCAAGGTCCAATGATCTAAGTAAAGACCCTAAGCACCCATGAAGTAAGGGCTACTCCTAAATACGAGATCTCGATCTTATTTAAGTTCAAATAATAAGGTGAAGAAACTTTTGTTGTAGAAGATAAACTCAATATGACCTCTAACCAGGGGTCTCTAGTTTCTTTCTACCCACAACCTTAGAGATATTTGAGAAGGAAAAAGCCCCATAAGTTAGCCAACCAAGCCTTTTTAGTTAAATTGATAGCCATTGCCCAAGATTTACCTAGTTTCACTTGCACTTTCGAAATCATATCCAACTTCTTAACAAATTTCTCAAGTCTGGTTTTCAAAGAATTAATACTATTTTTTACAAGCTCATTGAAAGCAATGGCCCCTAGAGATGGTGACAGGGAGTGAGAAGGATGTGGGGGGGTGGGGGTGCGGGGGGGGGGGGGGGGGGGTGGTGATTCTCCTGCAATGTAAGCCATTTTTGGAACCAAGAGCGAGCGATAAAAAAAACCCTAGTAGTGTCTAAATAATTCATCGAAATATTAAGAAAAAATGAACTTGAATGATTTATATCATTATTAAACAAGCAAGATCACATTCACAATACATGAGATAGATTAAAATAACTACTAAATAAGTTAAACATATATACATTTAAAAAAATGAAACAAGATTCATAAATGGAGATTTACGCTCACTTTATCATGGATATTCTTTATTTGTAAATAGACATTGTTACAATACCATGGGCCAATACCATGAATTATCAATACCACATTCCCAAAAAATTGTAGCTCGCTTCATATGACCCTTGTTCATATCATATTTATTTAATTAAATGGAAAAAAGAGCATAACTATTTTGGAGATAAATATTAAAATTTGATTTGTGTATACTACTATGAATATTCTAGAATATTCCATGGAGGTTAGAACCCTACCATCCTCCTAATAATTATTGATAATTAAATTAAAATTATAGAATCCCTATTCCAAAATAGATAAATATAAATTTACATGCTAATATAAATTATGTCTAGCGTATAACAATAAGTTTGAATTCCATCCAAAAATTCTAGAGGTTTTGTTTGGCTATGTGGACTATAAGTCCATATTTTATATATAAGAAAATCTAAAATAGTAAACTTCCAGAATTTTACATACCATAATTTGCATGCATTCTAGCTAGGGGAATTAATATCTCAACTTGGACAAAATTGTGAGTTGGAGAAAAATTCAAGTCCAACATTGGTGGAGAAGGAGAAGTTGATCTTTTATAAAAATCCTAGGACTATGCCTTATGCCATGAGGGTTGCATGTCTAATCCGAAGATCAAAGTTTTTCTAAAAAATGAAAGTTCCCAGAATGTTTTGAAACTGGTATCAAGTTGAATTTTTCATCGTTATGATTCCAACGACACTTGAATCGCCTAATCCAATTTTGTATGAAAAATTTATGATGTCTTGATTGTTTTTCTCAACAACTAAAACAATTGTAGGTGGGCTGACTGAGCTACTAACTAGGTAGTCTGTACTGCTAATGTAATGATGACGTCAACATGCCAACTAGCCATATGGTGGACCAATCCCAGAGCACCAAGTTTCATGATCATACATGTGTGAGTTGGACGGATTTGATTGGTCAAAGTAATTTTGGTGGCCCAATGGGAGGCTTCTACGTGGCCCCGTTGGAGGCTGACATGTGGTGCCTCCACATTGGTTAAAAAATTTGTTGTGGGCTCGATGACGTCAACAGGGTTCGAACGAGTGACCTGCCACTTACAAAGTCTTAGCTTTACTAACTCTCCTAAAAGATCGGTCTTAACCTATATGATCTCAGCTTGTATTTGAATTTTAATATATGGGCGTGTTTGGGAGAGGGGATGGGCGGTGAGCCTCGACCCCTAGTCTTGTTAAACACGCATAGAACCTGGCACGGAGGGAGACAGAAAAATGGAATAGGGACCAAACATTGGTCATGACTGCCGTACAAGACCCTGAAACAAGCGTAGTTGGAGGAGGGCTTGGTGAACAACCCCAACACTTCATCATGGGACCTCCCACAGGGTTGAGAGCGCAAGGATTGAGGCACTTAGTGGAGGGGGCAGGGCTATAGGTCCTAGCCCTATTCCCATGGTGCTGCATATGACCATGCAAAGGTGTTATGCCAAAGGGCGCATGTGGTTAGCTTCGACCCTCATTTCTCGACGCCCGAAGTGACCACCACCAGGAGCTCCAACCGCAGGGCTGGGCAGTTAGCCCTAGTCCCTAGACACATCACCTCCATGTGACTTCTGCCTGACAGAAAAGGTGCATAGGTCGCCAAGGGTAGAAATTTGACCCAGCCCTTGGTCTTATGGCGTGCCATGTGACCATAGTTTTGCGCCTAATGGTTATTGGGTGAATTAAAGAAGGAACAATTTGCATCGAATGCATGAAAATTTGTCACCTCTTGAGTGGTATAAAGGGCGAAAATGTTGCTCAGTTTGCAGGTTGAGCCAGTTTGGAGGAAAATTAGCAGAAGAAACTTGGGAGAGACATAAATTAACAAGTTTTTTGCCTTTTTGAGCTCAAGAAGAGCTTAGATAAGGTTTTTTGTTATTTTGAATCCAATGGAAGCCTATTGATTAGAGTACTTATGGAGAGAATTTTTGCAGGTTTGAGTCTATGGGTGTCAGGATCAATCAAAGGTTTGAAGCAGTTTTTGAAGGTTTTTGAGCATGGAGAAGACCTTGTAGGGGTTTTTCAACCTTCATATGTTATCTACAGTATCTCTGACATATATGGTGTAGCACATGTTGTAATTTCCCATTATGTATTTTTTAGGAAAACTCTCTTTTAGTACCTCAATGTGGAATTTTGTGTACTTTGTATGCTCATTTTTAGATGGAGTACATGGTATTGATGTGAGAGACCTTTTCTTGTTGATTGTTTCATGACTATGTGAGAGACCTTTTCTTGTTGATTGTTTCATGATTTCTAGAGTTAGATTTCTTTGTAGGAGAATTTTTCCTTGAAGGGGAAACAAGCCACTCATTTTGTCAACACATTTTATGTACTCTTCATCAATGAAATCTATGGAGCAATCTAGCTGTGTTAGCAGGCTCGGAGATGTAGCCCAAGAGGGGTGAAATCTGACAACAAATTATGTTCTGTCTCTATTCATGTTTGTTTTTGTGAGTTACATGTGGATATATTAATTGTTTAAGTTCACATGACTATTAACTCATCATCCTTGAAGAGAGCATAAACCTTGGTAGATAAGACCCATTTTTGTTTACTTGCAAAGTGTCATAGGATGATAAATTTTTAGGATGGGGAAGTTCTCCTCCAATTTCAAATCATTTGGTATTAGAAATGGTTCTGACCAAGTCACAAGTATGGGAAATAAGTTACAACTCCAAGAGCTATAGGCGATGAACTTGTCTCTTCGAATGGAGAATGTTGAATTTATGATCCGGATTTATGCAGGAACGCAACAAAATATAGAAATAACCATAAAAATAGAGATGTAGCAGAAATAATGCTTCATTTCATTAATATCAAATAACAGAAATATGCTTACAGACATAATAGAAATAAAATAGCTAGGGTGCTGATAGCGAATCTCTGAGAAGAGATGTTGTGGATACAGACCTTTGAACTATGTTACAATGAGGCTCGAGGGCCTATTTATTATGTAGAAATAATGGAGAACTCTAAACATCCAAAAACCTAACCCTAGGAGATGAAGCGCCAAAACTATGGGCCCCGTTTGGGTAAATTGGTGTTTCAACTTCCCAGGGACGTAACTTTGGCGTACTATCTCCATTTGACGCACATGATACATTGTTAGAAAGATCTATCCGAGGAATACAACTGTCACCATGAATATTGATTTTGAAATGGAATCATCTATACTGGAGGAACGATGCCCAAAAAATGTCGTTTAGGGCCTCAAAACGGCTCTGGAAGTTCAGGACCCAAAAAACTGCTAACAATAGTAAGTTGTGCTGCAACTTAAAAACTGGACGAAAAAATGGTGAGGGTTCAAATGGAATAGGTGGGTGGCCATGAATATCCACCTGGATCATTAAGGCCCCAAAATGGCTCCGTGAGTGCAGGACCCGAAAACTTGCTAAAAATAGTAAGTTGTGATGAATGTGAAAAGATGCAAGAATTGATGGTGCTGGTCCAAATGGAATAAGTGGGTGGCCCTCGATATCCACCTGGATCAATTCAGGAGACCAATTGAATTTGTTGAATATGAGAAGATACATATGCAACTTAAATTGCAGCGTATTATTGAGGAACAAGTTGGTGAGAGTTCCACTCCAGAAGAAGAAAATCATTCCTCCAAATTAAATCCAATATGTGGGCATGGTCCAAACACAGGTTATGGACCCTATGTGGAGAAAGATGCGTGTGAGTTTTGTGAGAATCTAAAATATTCTCATTATATTCTTGTTGTTAAAAGTGGATGGTTGGAGTCATCTTTAAATTCGTCATCAACATCTGAAGCAGAAAATATGGGTGGAAAATCCAATGAGGTAATCAACATCTTGTTGTATTATACAACACCCCCCATTTACTTTCAATAAATGGGGATCCTTTAAAAATAAATAGAAAATTATAAGCGTGATTTTATCTTATTCTAAGTCTAAAGCTTTAGGAAATAAAGTTTTTCCATTTTTTATTTGATTTTAAAAGCGCTCATTGGAAAACACATAACTTACAAAGTCGAATAAGTTAAAACATATATAAGTGTTGTGAACTGCGATATATGCTACATCCTTTTTCAAGTCATATATAATTCCCATTACAAATTCTTTAAAGACACCTTTAAAAATAAATCGCATCACGCCTTTTAAAATAATCAACTTATAGCAATCCGATAAAGATTGCAATGGGCTGGACCCGACAAATCAATAAAGAAAAAATTATAATGCTCCAAAGGTTCGATAGAGTGCATCAGCATAATTCCTTAGCACATTTCACTTTTTGTAGCGAATAACCAGATGTAAAGTTTTATTACCACATGAAATTTGTGATCTGTGATTTGCGATTTGCACAGATCACACTTTGCGAAATTCATCGATGATGAAAAACATAACTAAATGGTAACGGTTTAAAGTTGCGATATGCGATATTGATACTTATTACTCAAGTGCGCGAAATGATTCATATCTAATCAACCGGATATAAGATCCAACGTCTTAGACATATTACATAAAGGTGTGTAAGAGATTTGATAGGAAGAATTATGAGTTATTAATGACATTTAATGGGAGTAAGGTTCGAAAGATTGATATCTACTTGGAGCGTGTTTTGAATAATTGAGCATCGGATTTGTGATTATATTGTTTTATATCAATCCTTCTCTTCATTCATCTTATATCTCAGTTTATTCTGTTCACTTGAATTCAGGAAACCATCTAACAGAGTGAGAATAACTGGAATGACAAAGGAAGGCAAGGAAATTGCCCAAACATCAGTTGTTGAAGACTCAGACATGTCTCCATTGTTGTCATATACAACTTGCAACAAGGATTGTGGCAGTTCCTCATGGGAAGAAATGTACCAACTCTTCAAGTATGAACAACCAAGGGTAATATTCAAAATAGATACAACAGACGTGTTAGTTTCTTCAGACCCATCCTACTTCGACATTGCATGCTTGTTTCTTCACAAAGTAGCAACGAGGCCGAAGATTCTCCCCTATGCAGAGATGGTAAAGTGGGTAATTTACCACCTTAACATAGCAAATAGGACATTTAATAATTCAAAGCTCTATAATATTATATCGTTCATCGCAGAAAATTTGAGGAAAATGTACCACTTACCCATGTTGCAGTAGAATTATGAAAAATATTTTGTTCAAAGCTTTACAAAGAAATATATAGACCTGATGAAAGTTACAAAGGGATGGAAATATGACTAACGCAAGCTGAAATGAGACAAGCTCAGTATGTACTCGACAACACAGTTACCCTCCCCTTACTGCTATGCTCCTTGAATGTTATGTATGTTGTTTGCAAAGCCAGATATTACTAGGTTTTCCGTAGAATAGGTCTTGTTAATTGACACAGTCTTCAATTCTTCAATTCTAGATTGGGAAAACATTGTGTCTGATAATTTGGCTAGAAATATCATGGAATATAGAAGTAAAATAAGTGTTTCCTCTAGGGAGATACCCCCCTTTTACATGAATGCTTATGTTATGGACACAATTTACTTTTTTTCAAGTTTTCCTATCATGGGATGGAAATGGATAACCCATGACCCCACTCCAATCCATATTTACCACAGAGCCCTTTGGGAGTCCGATTTTCATTTACACTTTTATAAAATTTGCAATGGAGTCATGTTACCTATGCATCAGATTATATTTAATGAGAAATACCCTAGGATTTCTAAAGAGGCTAGCACATACATTTTTCTCATTTCCAGATGGTTTGACGAAGTGAATTTCACCTATATTAGAGTTTTTGGGAGTTATACTTCTCCCCATGTTTTTCCCTATTATGTTCCTGCTAAGCTAGTAGCTAGGGAAATTGCTTACCAACTTGTAGTAAGTGGAATTTCTATGCAACTCAAAGATGCCAAGAAGGCCATTTGGCCTAATTTCCATTTGTAGTGTGATAATTTTGCATATCTTGATATTGGTCATACATTCAAGGAAGTTTCAAATGTAACTTTATTAAATTTGGTTGTAATGCCAAAAAGGCCATACGACCCCAATGATGTGATTAATAATTTCACCACTAAGCTCAAATTGAAACCTTTCTTAAAATATATAGATATGTTTGATGGTTTCTTTCAAGGCATGGAGAAGTTCACAAATGTATTGAAAAATGTATCTAGTCAGCTTTGTCAAAATGACTTTGAAGCTTTCCGAACATATAGAAATAAGAGGATGGAAATAATTCCTTTGGATTTATTGTTTATTGAGGATGTCAATGGACTGACTCTAAGAATTAGCCTGGATAATGAAGCCAAAGACATGTTTGAATATGAATCCCAAGAAAAATCTAATCATGATTCAGGGCAATCACAACATAATTATTAGAATTCAGATCATCCGAAAACATGAATGAGATCCCAGAGAAAATAATTGATAAAGTAATCAAATGAATTGAAATGAAAACCAAAGGAGGAATTAATGGGGTTGGATCATCTTCTCAAGAAATTTAGCATACCCAGAATACACCTGATCAAACAGAAAAGTCTCAGCCAAAATATTTGAAGAATGAATGGGAAACGTTTTCCAAGGCATTGCATACACCACAACCAAAGCCTAATATTGGTGAATCCACAAGTTTTCAAACGCCAGAGAATTATCAGAATTTAGTGGAAACTAAAATTCCGCTACAGTAGGTACCTGAAGTTCATGATCAAGAGATCATTCTGGCACCCTACATAGTAGATTGTTTTATTGATTGAATAAATACCTTCACTTGATGTCTTCTACAGTCCCAGCCATATGGTTGCAGTTAAAAGAAGAAAGAGGAGAATAATGGATGATACAATTTCAAATCTTATGAATAAATCTATTGACGTTCTATGGAAATACCATTTGGACGATCCTACAGAACATCTAACTAAGTTATCACAATACGCAGGAGCATATGCTACTGCCACCATTGATAAACCCATCGAGGTGCAACTTCTACTGAAGAAAAAAGAACACAGAGTACAAGAATTAAAGAGACTGTTAGAGAAGGAAAAATTTAACTCTAGCAGGCAAATGGAATTGAAGATGTATCATTTTCAAAAGGATTTTGAAATAATGAATTTGCAACACCAGGTGCAGATTACAGAGAAAGAAACACAGGTTGAAGAAACAATGAAAAAATTAAAAAATTCAGCCTCAAGTAGAACTATTCATAAGAGAATCACTGGAAATGAATGCAAAGCTAAATAAACAATAAGAAACCTTTTGTCAACAAGCTTCAATCACCATCTCTTACTATGATACAAGAAAAATCCTGATCCAACAAGTGGCTAACAGGAAACTTGAGTGTGAGAAAATTGAAAGGAATATTAGTGAGTTCATTCAGTGGCAAGGATATGACTCAGTAAAGAAAGTTGACCTACCTCAGATAGATAAATTTCAAAATGAAATTGTATTTAAGGATTGGGAAGTGCAACTGAGACAATCATAAAAGGCGGTGGCAAAGGCATCAAGATTAAAAAATGAAATTGCTAAATCTGTTAATAAACGGATTTTGAAAGATGAAATTATTAAAGAATCCACAACTGAATTTATCTCAGAACTCAAGCCATTAGAAGGATAGTGGAAACAAAGGACAGAGATGTAGGAGGAAATTATTAACAAGATAAATAAGTTTGATCAAGAAAATTACTGGAATTTTTTGATCAAACCTTATCATCAGTGCCTAACTCTTCAATCATTAGCTGATTCAAAAAAGAAGTTGCAACCAACACTTTCGAATGTAGTATTCAAAATCCAGATCATATCAGGAATTTTGTAGTTAGCTCAGTTAAAACCAATGGTGGATATTTGTCGGCTTCGAGATCAAATTCACAAAGAAGATCAACACACATAGTCATGTTGTCACTTTATTTTCGTAGATTGTATTTTATGTTTTCTCTTTACGAGGATGGTTGTTTGAAACCTCCTCTATTTTTATGTAATAATATATTTTTAAACATATTTTAGTTTATTATTTAAACCCTTCTCATGAATTTAGAGAAGGGTACAAAAATTTGTCAAAAAAATTTGCAAAGAATGCACTTCTGTAAATTTGTAAATGCTTTGATGGATTAATGGAACGAAAATTTGTTATATTTTGACATTTGAAGCTATTTAACTGATGTCACACTATTGTACTCTTTAAATTGCTTGAAAGTGAAGAGGAGCAGAAAACTACTGCTAGTTTATATGAGTAGGACTTCATATATATGGTACTTCTACATGTTATATTAATTTTTTCTTTTCGATTGACATTTATCTTTTATCTGCATTTTATTTTGAACTGTTGTTATAAACGAATGTTAAATGCACTTTTGTACTAATATTTGTTTAAAATTTCTTATATTATATATAATTACACATATAAATGCGATATGCTTTTCATAATTATTTTAATCAAACTATTTTGTTAAAAGAATTATATTTACATAATTTTCATCTCTTTCAACTGTTAAATAATCTTCATTACTAATAGTTGGAAGATATATTTTTAGATTGCATAAAGGAAGAAACATCCTGGGTATATAGTAGAATAGATAGTTTAGATAAATGCATATAATAGATTCAAATCATTTCCCATTTGCATGGTATATAAGAAAAACACACTCCAAAATCATCCGCACTTGGAAATTGGTCCCTTTAACCCCAGTCAGAGCCACCACACCAAACAAAAAAGGAATTTCTCTAAGGTCCAAACTGGGTGGTTTTCCCCCAAGTTGTGGCAACGGAATTCCGAGGCCTCAACATTTTGGTGCTAGAAAGAGGGCGTATTGTGAATGGAAAGAAGATCTGGTCAATCTAAGAGTCTCTCTCCCTCTAGATACCCTTCAACTTCTAGAACATTAGCTAGATCTAAATATTTAAGATCTGAAGTTGAACATCCTTCTCCTAAGTCTCCTAGTGAAACTCAACCCATAGGAATTCCTCCTTTTGAATTTCCCATCGATACTTCTCTAAGGAAGACAAAGAAGACTGAATCATAGTCAATCAACAATGAGGTCTTATCTAATAATCCACCTCATTCACCTCCATTACCTCCACTCACTTCCAAAAATTCCATTCCAACATTGTTACTTTAACTAGTTCTAGTACTCAAAATACTACTCCTTCAACTAGTTCTAGCACTCAGCCTACCTCTTCTTCAACTCAAACTCAATCCACCACCTCCACCTAAGGTCCAATGGCAGGCCAAGTACCTCCACCAAATGTACAACCATGGAACAATCAAGGGGCTGTACAAATTCCTGCTCCTCTTCATCCTTTCCCAAAATACGATGGTTACCTAAATTTAATCTCGATTATGGTCTTCCAACTGAAGAACACATTCATAATTACATGTTAGATGTTAATTTAAAAGAGGTAGTTGATGAAGATTGTGTTGTAAGACTATTTCCATATACTCTCATAGGATTTGCAAGATCCTGGTACTTCTCATTACTTGCCCGCTCTATAACTAGCTGGAATATGTTCGAAGAACAATTTTTAGCCAAGTTCGGAGATGACAGAACCACTGCATTTCTCATCAAGGATTTATCAAATCTAAAGGCTAAAACAAGGGAGAAAATAAAATATTTTAATTCAAGATTTAATAAGTTACTCAATAAAATTCTTTCTATATCAGTTCCTGGTGCAGAGGTTCAAATTGAGTGGAATATTTCATATTTCCCATCTAATATAGCCATTTTTGTTGATAGAGAAAAATTTCCCACATTGGCAGAAAATATGAAGGAATATTTATCTTTTTTTTTTTTTCTAAATATGTTTAATCTATTGATAATCAGTAACCGGTATGTACATCAGGAGTAAACCAGAACAAGGCCTGAGTAGGCCTGTAGATCAGAAAGTCAAAAAACTTGGCACTGCCCGTTGAGGGAAACCAGTGCAAACCAAGTTCCATCAAAAAGACCCACACAGGGGCAATGTTTAAGTCTAGAACCATACAGAGACAAATTGTAAACTTAAAATAGTGCCATAGCAAAAAAACAAAAACCTGGGCCTGAGCAAGATCACTCGTCCGGTTCCACTTCCTCGACTCTGCACCCAAACTCATCAGGTTCTCCATCAGAATTGTAGAGGTCCGCAGTTGTGTGAATGATCTTGTTAGTAGCAGGGGTGCTCAGTCCATCGCCCGGATGTTGCTGGTGCATAGCGTTTGCATGACCCCGGTCTTGAATTGCATTCTGCTGCTCTTCCTGAACCATCTCGATATCCATATTCACTCCAATGCCCTGTTCATCAACATCCTCGGTGCTGGCTCTGTTCCGTGCCGACATTTCTTCATCATGCTGCCCATCAAGACCGACCTGCTCTTCATCAACCTGCACCCCAAGACCAGCCCTCCCATCATCATACGGGGTTTCTCGGAACACTATGGTGACAGTGGCTGTAATACATGGGCGATTCAAAGCACTTTCAAACACAAAATGCCGGGTTTGAGAGTGAGCCGGAGCATTCTGGCCGATGGTGTTCCAGCTCTCAGACCTTAGAATACGCCCACGAACAGCGTGAGAAGTGCTGGCCGAGCCAGTAAAATCCGCAGCCGAGGTGCTAGAAGACGGGGAGGAGCACCTGTAAGCCCTCCTAGAAGGACCCCGACGGCATCGCATTCTGTGCCTTAAACGAGGCATGCTGTCAATCGTAGCAGAGAAGCTTGGGAAATGCGGAGAACCAAGCTGAGCGTTGGTGGAGTGAGAGCGCGTGGGAGCTATGGGGAAGCTGAGCAGGTTCTCAAGCCAAATCCCGGACTGATGCATACAGTTACCTGCAATGGAGAAATGAACATTGTTGCCCAAGACAATGCAACCATGAAGATTGGTGCGCTTGCCAGTGACGGTTCTCTTGGAGGGGAGCCTCACAGTGGGCGAACAATACACAGCAGAAGGCCGAGGGAAACTGCTATAAGCCTGCTCTCTCTCCATTCTGCAATCAAATGCCTCGAAGCTGTTGCCGTCCCAGCAAATTAACTGTGCCATGGATGGAGTAATGACCAGATCTTTGTTACCCTGCATGGAATTCTCTCGAATTGCGTTTGGAGACTTGTTAATCGCGCTCATTAAGTTTCGACTTAAATGTTTCACGCCTGAGTACAGTCGCCAGACGTTTGCCATGCGATGAGGCCAGCTGCAAACCTTATTGTCGTCTGGCTTCCTCTTGTTTCCTATGTTAATCACCCGCATCCGGGTAAGGAATATTTATCTTTAGAGAAACACATAATCGCTCTTTAAAAGAAGAATTCCCAAGAAGATAGGAAATCAAAGAAAGTATCCTTCAAAGATGATTCAAAAATAAGCCATCCAAAGACCCTTTTGATGTATAAGGTATTCAGAAATTTTTAAAGACTATGACAAATGAAAGGGCAGATATCAAGAAACAAGTTGTTGAAAGTTCTAGTTCAAAGAATAATTTCAGACCCTTCAAGAAAAATTAGTCTTCTAATTCTCAACCACCCAACATCATATCTAATGCTGAGTCTGATAAAGATACAGATGAAGAGCAAACAGAAGAAGAATAAACTGAAGCAAAAGAAGAAGTTGAACTAAGTGGAATGTCGATTTTATCCTACCAAATGAGGAACAAAAAGAAGCTTTTCTTGTAAGTAAAAGGAGAAAGAATACCACTAAAGAAATGCAACCAAATCAGAAACAAAAGAACTCAATGCCTACTAAAGATAAAACAATAAGTAAAAATTATACATCTAAGGCTATACAAACTAACCCTGCTACTTCAAATGTTCCACCTACATCAAAGACAATGGTAGTCTCTGACACCATTGAGTATAATGTAGTTGAGGATATGCAAAATACCAGGGCCAACGTTTCAATTCATGAACTTACTAAGTTAAAACAATAACATAAGATCTTACTATTGTGAAGGTAAATCCTCTTTGCGGACAGAGACGATCCGTCTATCCCTAGAGTGGATCTAGCAACAAAGGGACAAGCTAAATTGTAGGTTCCTAATTAATGATGAAAAGGACGAGGCAGATTGACCTACTTGGATTCCAATGCTGTCGTCGTTGTAGTGGTGGTGGCCTCTTGATCTCTGTATTGACGGGTCACAGTCCTTCTACAATAGTGCTAGGATACCTACACAAATATTAGCAAACAAGAGCAGCATACAAGGCAATGATTTCATTCATAATAAACTAACCAATCAAGGAAGGTTAAGAATATTGCATCAAAAAAACCATATTAACACAAGATGGGAACCAAGCAATAGTCGTGTATATATATAAATAGAAGGAAGTGTTACAACCGGAGCCTTAAATTCGCAGCCTCCTCTAGCGGGTTTAGTTGAAGCGCGTCTCAAAGGATCATCGAGGAATCCGAACAAGGTGAGGAAACAAGCCTAATCTCTCTCAACAAAAGTCTCTTTCTTTGTTCTATCTCTCTAGCGAAATGTTCAAGAATTCTCTTCAGCCTTTCAGCTATAATTGTTCAGCTAGTGTATCAATGGGAGATAGCTTTATTTATAGAGGGAGAGGAGGAGGTTGGGATCCCTACAATGATGGAAGGGAGACCTTATCCCTTGGGAGGTTTCCCAAAAAGGTGGAAACAAGAGGCCAAAGGAGGGAGTCTATGGTTATTCAGTCGAACCACTCTAGCTCACTCGCCCACGAAGTTGTTAGGATAGAAACTTCGCCTCTATATTTAAAAAAAAGTTCCATAAACAGGTTGGCACGTGTAGCTCACTAGGACAGAGTGCCAATGGGCGCGGGGCCTAGTGTTAATATTCCTCATTTGTGTGAGGGCATAATGGTCTACTAGCGCCAAGGAAAAAAAATGTGTTTCTAATGGTCTACTCAGGGAATTGTAAAAAAAAGGAATGTAGTCATCATGGAAAGGGATGCAATGATGGTATTTGCAAGGCATGACACTTCTTATTAGTCAAAGAAAATGATCCTACAATGTGTGGGATGGGGATTGTAGGGACAATGGAAAAATGCTGTGTAACAGATGCCCCCTAAAGCATGAGGTCTGAGAGAGAGGGAGGGGTGAAATGCTTTACGAGAATGCATTCGAACCAAACACCACTGTCGGAAGACCTGCAATTACAAATACAACTAATATCTTTGATACATGAACATGTGGTATGGGTGCAACCATCCATAATAGAGTACATACAAATTGAGGTCCGAGGTATGGACGCAACCATCCAGCGATAAGGATCAACAAATAGACTCAGGTATGGTTACAACCATCCAATCAAAAGAGTCATGTAATAAGTCATGATAAACCAAGATATCCCGCATCCTAGATATTATCAGACAAAACCAGGGTCTTGCGCTCCATCTAGACCCTAACAAGTACAAATTCAAGCATGCGAATATGTGAGCTGAAGTTGAACATGCAAGAAAGTCACTTGATTACTAGCTAATGATGAAAGATGTTAACAGGCACAAGAGAAACCACCAATAATGAAAATGGATCTCAAGGTACAACAGATACAATCCACATAATTTGAATAGTGATATGGTGTCGAACACCCACAGAGTCACTCGATCTAAGGCCAATGATGTGGACTTATCATCGAATGCGAAGAATATTCCATTGAGGCATGAAAGCTCCAAGGTACCAGAAGGGAGTCTCTAGATCAACTTCCTAGATAATGAGCTAAAGTCGATAGGAAGTGACTCGGTTGAAGGAGGGGCATAATTTTTCCCACATCATCGACACAAGACAGAGTAACATGATGATAGTGAATCGGGACCAAATAGAGGATAAGAGGAAGGTTGAAAATTGTAGAGGCAAACTTCTCTCGAACATATTAGTGACATGACTCTCGATTTGGAAGTATTTGACATCATGGGATCTGAAGTCATGATGACGTGGCAAAGAGCATATGAGAGGTAAAAACAGATTACCCAAACCCATGGAGGCAAAAAATGATGAAATGTGATATCACCAACCCGACAAGAATGCAGACAAGTGTCATGTTCAAGAGCGACATACTGCCGACATGACTAAATATTGGTTCAATTTTCCCCCACCATTTCTGGTTCTTGCAATGTAAATTTTTCCTTCGGAAAATCCATTCTAGTAAATTTTACGAGCCCTAAGAAGGAGGAAATTGATGAACATCACGGTGACTATGTCTGATGTCATCAGGGTTTAACGAGTTTGAAAAAGGAAGAAATCGACATATTTTCATGTTTAGAGAGTTTGAAAGGAAGAGGAAAATAAAACTCCAGCAGGTCCCTTTTCATAAATAGTCCCTCAGATCTGAAAAGGTAGAAAACAATATCTAAAAGAACCTCTTAGTCGCGATAGGCTAAGGTATTCCTTTTTCGTAAATAATCTATCCCAGCCCGAAAAATTGGTAAACGTATACTAGGTAGATATCGTTTCTTAACCATTTTATGAGTTCAAAACGATAAGAGTCTCGACAATATTTTCAGTTTTAGAGAGTTAGAAAAGAGCCGAAAGATGACTCCAGTAGTGAATTTTTCGTGTTTTTACCGAGTCTGAAAAAGTATAAAATACAAATCATTAGTTCATCGCTATCTCATTAAAGACTTGTCGCTGCACAAGAGACAAACGTAAAAGCCATTTATCAAAATAACATAGTTAAATAATCAAAAAATATGTCTTAAAACCTAATTAGGGTTTTGAAAAGTTATAAAATGCCAAAATTGGTAAAAAATAATTACTTTTCACTTTTACCTCTTGTGGAGCAATAGTTACCCTTTTTACACTTTGATTTTGCGGCGGCGATAGTGGGCAATCCGGCAGACCAATCTCAAATCCGTCAGTTCTAGGTAAGAGCCGACATCCTTCCCTGCATTTTGATTACTCTTTCATTGCCTTCAACCCAAAATTTGGAATTATGTGGGATAATTTGTAAAAAATAGGGCACGACGGTTGGCGTGAGTATCGGACACAGACTCGCACCAATCGCCCAAATTTCTGAACTGGGGTGCGCCCATTGGCGTGAATGTTTCTAAAACAGTCGCACCAACCACGCAAACCATTTTAGCTTATGAATGCAAGCAAGTAAGCCAAATTTCACAAATCAAAAGCTCTTAATTCGGCTAATGAGGTTCATATGAACATGTTGCAGGTATAAAGCGGCAAAATGATGATCGAGTGGAAAGAAAGAGAACATAGTGAAGAAGACGAGCTTGCCATGGACAATGAAAGATGCATGGAAGCCCTCAGAGACTTTGGACTGAAAAAATTCTTCATGACACCATGCCTCAAAGCTCAATTGGAGCTGCTGCAATACTTAATTAGTATTTGGGATGAGGAATAGGAAAAGTTCATTCTTCGTGATCGGGAACTCGAGATTGATGTTTCAGACATTTATTTCATAGCATTACTGTCACAAAGGGGGGAAACACCGGTTCTGACTGACACCCGGCCCACCATGGAGAACATGAGCATGGTGATCGACAGGGTATGTGTAGGGGCCAGAAAAGGATCAGGAAGTGGAAAAGTGGATATCCAGAAAATTCCAGACTTGGCACTAAAATTAGTGTTGCACACCATTATGTGAGTTGCAGGATCGCAAGCACCGCACGAAGCAGCAAAGACAAAGTTACTTCTTGCAGTGGACTGTCTAACACCGACCCTCTACAATTGGGCAAAGGAAGTGATGATCAATATGAAACGTCAACTAACGAAATGCAAGAAGACCAAACTAAAGTAGTTCGGATATGGATCTATCCTCGTATTTTTCATCCTGGAACGACTACCAATATTTCAGCGACAGGAAGTGATAGTTTAGATACCACCAACACAAGAGCCGAGGATGGCTCGTTGGGCAGCTCTTATGCCAAGGTCAGGGGGCGGTCAACAGATGTCCTGGAGACTGGATTTTTTCGATTGGCTCCATCAACAGCTGATTGTTGTGGAGGATTGGCCCTACTCTGGCACAGATTTCACTGGTGATCCAGACCTCCCACTCTCAGAAGGAGAGGATTGGGATGAAGCACTTCGTAAGACTCATTTTTTATTTTCACGAGTATTATGATTTTTTTTTTCATGTATGTTCTGAAATTAAATCCACATGCTTGCAGATGTTGGCCCCGAGAGACCTGCAGGTATGTCTCTGATAGCGAGGCAAATCCCTTACGACTTTGATATTGCCCCTCATGGTGAGGGAGGTGAGGAGGATGAAATCGTGAGCAACTTAGAGGGAATCTCTCGTGGGGTCCCAAACTATGCGCGATTCGGCAATGTTCCTTGCTCATTACAGAGACATATTGTAGGGGTGTCAAACCGATTTCACCACTTGCGGAGGTGTCTTGTACGGGCAGTGACATGCTATCATGAGAATCATGCCGATTAGACACCTAGGTTTTATTTCTGCATTTTTTGAGAGACATGATGTCTCAAGATGTAACAGAAACACACATATTTTTTGAACCTATGATGCACACATGATGTATATATATATATATATATATATATATATATATATATACATCTATTTTCCTATATGGATATTTTTCATGTGATGATGATTTTACAGATTACGCAAGTGCCTATCTAATACAATGTTAGCCACTATATCAGTTAATGCATTCATTTTCTTAGGAATATTTTGATATGTGATATAATAAAAATGTCTTTTCAGCAAATGAACACGTAAATAAAACCTTAAAATGTGAGGGTTTCTAACTGAATAATGTCCATTAAGTTGAATAATGACAAGCTCTGAGTCTAGATTTACAACCAATGCACATATGTCGAGGGTAGTCGCCTTGGTTAATAGTTCAATGATAGCACTATACTCAACGACATTGTTTGTGGTTCATCCTAGACAGATACCTTGTAGATCTATCAACTCACCCGCAGGATCATAAATCACCCAGGTTGCTGAAGACAAGTTCCGGGTACTGCCGGAAGCACCATTCGCGAAACCGACATAAGGGGTAATAGACATCTGCACAATAAGTAACGACCCAATAAGCAGGAAAATGCTCGCAAAGCACACCAAGCCAAAAATTTACAAAAATGAAAAGAACACCTATGTACACAAAGCATGCATGAATGATTCACGCATAATATTTTTTAAGATACAACCCATTTCTGGGCTGATCCAGAGGATGACCTTCATAATCAATGAGCTCATAGGCCCCATTCCGCAAAACACATTTAACAATGTAGGGCCCATTCCACATGGGTTGAAATTTTCCTGCCCCCAGCTTATCATGAACTTGGTTGTATAGGAGGATGAGGTCTCCTTATATGAAAGAACGAGGGGAAACTGACTGGTCAAAATGAGCTTTGACCCGCTTCTTTTGGGCTTCAATGACTAAAGCAACAAAGTGGTGAGTTTCATCTAGCCTTTCTAAGTAGAGAAGACGCTCTTCTTCTCACGAAGTGTTCGGAAGTAATTCAACAACCAACTTGAGCAAAGGTATTTCACACTCAATTGGAAGGGTAGCTTCCAAACCGTAAACAAGCTGAAATGGAGTGAATCTATTTGCATCCTTAACTGAGGTTCACATGCCTAAAGAGCCGAAAATAACATGAGATGCCAATTGGATTTGTGCATCCCAATCATACGTTGAAGCATGGTGACAAGAACTTTATTCATGAATTCAACTTGGCCATTGGCCTAAGGATAGTACGACGTTGAGCTGTCATGATGCAAGCCCAACTTGGAAGTCAACTCCGCCATCATATAATGCCGAAAATGGGAACCATGATTGGTAACAATGGCTTGAGGGACACCAAACCTAGAAATGATGTGATTGAATATGAATTGATTTGTTGTATTACCATCAGCCGTAAGTGTAGGCATTTCTTTAGCCCATTTCGTGAAGTAGTCAATGACTACGATGATATAAGCATGCCCCTCGGCTGAGTGAGGGTTACACGTCATAAAATCGATGCCCCACTTCGCAAAGGGACCAACGGTAATGACAGGGTGGAGATGTGTAAGCAGCGCATGCATATTGCGCTGATAGATCTGGAAATCATGACATTTACAGACAACGACAATGCATTCCTTGAATATGGAGGGCCAGAAATACCCAACATGAAGAATTTTATGTGTAGTATCATAACCAGACATGTGACCACCACAGACACCACTATGACAATCATTTAGGGCTTTCTCAACCTCCTCGAGAGTCAAACACCAACAGAGAATGGAATCAACTTCGATGTAGTAGAGTGTATCTCCGACTATATGATAAGGTTGCAATTGATGACGGATGCATCAACGAGCATCCTTCGTTAACTTAGATCTAAAAGTAGAATTCTGAAGATATACGATGATATCACCGTACAAAGGATTGAGAGTGCTAATCAGAAAAAGAGTATCATCTGGAATGCATTCCTTGGAACCAGATGGAGTGGAGTCAAAGGGGAGGGAGCAGATGAGATCGACAAAGAATAATTATCTCTTCGACTTGGTAGTAGTAAGTTCCAAATCGAACTCTTGGAGGATTAAAATCCACTTCGAGTACTTTCCGCCTAGCAATTGTCGAGACAATATATAGGTCATAGGGTTGCAGTCAGAATCACAGCCACAGTACGAAACAGAATGTAATGAAGAAAACATTGAACTACTTGAACCGTAGCTAATGCTAACTTCTCGACATGTGCATAGCGCGTTTTAGGATCAATAAGGTTACGAGAGAGGTAGTAAATAACATGCTCGTTACCGTCATCATCGTCTTGCACCAAAACCATGGAAATCATTCTAAAAGCAACGACTAAATAGAGGGAAAAATCGTGATGATATTTTAGAGGATGAAACAGAGGAGCATTGACGAGCAACATCTTTAGAGCATCGAAAGACTTCTGGGCTATCTCATCCCAAAGGAATCGGACGCCATGCTTTATTAATCATGTGAATCCTTTAGCCACTTTTCCATAGTTAGGTATAAAACGGTGTAAAAAATTAGCCTTCCCCTACAGAATCTACAGCTGATGTAATGAGGATGGAGAGGGGAGATTAATGATAGCCTCAACTTTGAGTAGATCGAGGTGAATTTCATCCTTGGAAATGATAAACCCTAAGAGTCTACCAGAATCGACACAATTGATGCACTTATGCAGATTTAACCAGATGTTATAGCATCGACAGCGAAGAAATATCTAATGAAGATGGTTAGGGTGATCCTTACGTTTAGCTGAATGAGCCAAAAGGTCATCTAGATAAGGTTGAATGATGTGCTTAATATCGTGAAAATCATATGACATCGCTCGCTGAAACGTGGCCCCAGCATTTTTTAGGCCAAAATGGAGCTTTTTATATGTGAAAGTACTCCAGGGACAGATAAAGGCAGTCTTATGTTGATCGGTCAAGAGAATGTTAATCTGGTTGTAGCTAGAAAATCCATCCATGAGGGAAAATATCTCACTCCCGGCGTAGTCATCAATGATTTGATAAATAAAGGGAGTAGGATAATTATCCTTAGGACAAGCTCGGTTTATGTCACGATAATAAATAAATACCTGAATGGTGCCCTGTTTCTTATCTATAGGGACAATGTTGAAACCCATTCTATCAAGGGAATCAGATAGATAAAAATTTCTTTGAGAAGTTTTTCAACTTCACCTTTAATGGCGGCAACCTTTCTAGGGTGCACAGGACGAAGACGTTGATGAAAAGGCTTCGAACCAGACTAGGTAGGAATCTCATGCACCACTATACTAGGGTCGATGCCAAGAATCTCTTCATAAGACCATGCAAATATGTCGTAGAACTCACGGAAAAGGATAGTATAGACCTGAACTTCATCTGAAGAACAAATGACCCTGATATGGATGTTCTCGACGATTCCCAGTTTCACGGAAATCTCAATAGGCATCGTTTGCGTGATATTACTCAAGTTACCGTAAAAACTTTTTATGTCAGAATAGGCGTTTGAAGTGGAGGAGAAGGAACCTGAGATGTAAACCTCTCAAGACACATAGACATGGCCCCGAGACCAGGCATGAACGAGCAGTGATGATTACTATCATCCCATGGAAGATCCTGGAGAGACATAGTTTCCACGATGGCTTCATCGGAGAGAAATATCTCTTTCAAGGGATCAGGTGAATCTGAATTTCCGAGCCAAGGGGATTGAGAATAAGTGTCAAGAGACATGCTCAAAGGAGCATGATCAAGAGGCGGAGGCTCCAAAGCCAAAACAATTTCACAATAGTCAATCTCGATCGGACTTAACGACATCGAATCTCCAAAAGAATTGATCTGTTCAGGTGAAGGGATGATTTACGGGTCGTCAGACTGAGAGATCATATTAATCTAAACAGTGTTGGGTGGAGGAAGAAGAAAAATACCCATGAGGGTAGGATCTTTGAAAATACCCGGCCCCACGCTCTCGTAGGGAGTAGGAATTTGATCCACATATGGAACGTTGTTCTCGAAAGAAGAAGTGAAGGACAAAAACTGATCAACAATAAAAATCTTTCCTTCATGCAAGAATTTCAAAACACGAAAGAGAGTGGATGGAACACACACCATGGCATGATTCCACCTACGACTGAGGAGAATATTTTAATTGAGCTTGGCGTCAACTACTTCAACCTTGACATTAACCGTCTTCCCTTCTATAGTAATCGGTAAACTAGCGATAACGCCAAGAGGTTTAAATTCTTTTCCATCAAATGCTTCAAGCGAATTTTGTGATGAATTCAAAGCTGGAGAACCAATGGCTTTCCAGCGAGCAGATGACATGGTGCACGTAGATGCATCCTTGTCCACAACCACCTGATGGATATTCAGACCATTAATACCAACTTGTATGATGAGCGCAATTTGGTGCGGGAGTCGTGTGACGAAATTCTCCAAGTAGAAAGCGAGAAGTCTAGAATCAGTAGGATCAACCCCACTGATCACAGATAACAAAGCATTCTGTTGAGGCAAGATATCACACAACGTGCCAGACTGGGAGTACTCAAGATCAAGGTACTAGGTGTTGGGGTTCCCATGTTTTGGCAAGTTTGGAAATACCAAAATATGACAACATAAAAACCACTTTGAGACCTCAAGATCTAGCCCTCCTGGGTCCAGAGAGGGATCTCTCTACAAAGGCAAAGGTATATGTCTTTTAAGCTTGTTTTGAAGGTGTTAGGTCAGTTATAAGGCACAAGGTTTGTTTTGTTTGTTTGCTTGTTTGGTTGTTGGGAAACGGGAATGAAGGGTTCAATATAAGACAAAGGTGAGAAAAGAGGATTTAGGGAAAAGGAGAGATAATTTAGAGAAAACTCGAGACCATTGGGCAATGGAGTCATGAAAGGGTTTACTTGCTATTTAGTATTCAAGGCTTCAATTCGGCTAGTCATCTAAAGCATAGGATCTTAAAGATGATAGTGTGGTATGAAATGATAAGGAATGAAGGTGAATGACAAGGAAACCTCCAAGGTGACCACTTAGAAAGTAGATCTAGGGACAGGGCATGCCATTAGACACCTATGATCCACCTCCTAAAAGTTTAATTCTTCAGACAATAAGAAACACTTAAGATTTAAACACAAAGGTGAAGGCCTCATATTAGAGAAAGGCTTTGAACTTTCAATGCTTCAACATCCAACTTAAGGGAACTTAGAAAGGTTCAATTGATTGAAAAAAGACCCTAGTGAGACAGAATTAGCATTCTAAACTCCCAATATCCCAATTATTTCAATTAAAACTCAACCAGAACATCTAAGAACAGATTCATAAATTCATACATCAGTTAGCAGTGAATAACGCTACTACACTAGTTAAATTATCTTGAATCAGTACTCAAATAGCACAATCAGTAGAAAACATTAAAGATAAGAAGAGCAAGAGCATTAGGGTACCATGCAAGGGTATATCCTAAGCCAAGTTTCTGATTTTTACCAGAGAAATGAAATGTAATGAATTACAAAAGGAAAACAGGGACAAAGGTAGAAAAACATCACCGCTACTTTAAATCAGGATCCAAAGAAATATGCTTGTCATATTAAAGAGCAACACCAGTCATGTACAACATTGTCCAAAAACTTGATATTAAGTCTGAAAACATCTTCCTCAGCCTATCTTACAACTTTACACAGAGAACTATATCTCAAGAGAAACAATTTACAATTCATAGATATCCGATCAATAATCAACAACAACCTTTTCAATGAGTTTTTCTTGAGTTCTTATAATCGAAAGAGGGGCAGAGGAGGTAGATGAAACATTAAATGAAACATTAAAATAGAAGCAAAAGAAGAGGGCTCGAGGCCCATTCTATTTTAATATCAATGCATTAATCTTTGGTACTCTTTGGATGAAAGAGTGGTCTTCAACAGACTGAAATTTACTACAAGTATGTTCTTTGATGTACTTTTTAGTTGTAGTACTCTGTAGTACTATGGTGAATAGAAAAATGCAGATAAATGACTTCAAGTTTTCCATACCGCATAACAAATTCTCTGGCAGCATTAGGACTTTCTTGTCGGGGTGTAGATCTTCTTAGGAGCTCGATGTAGAATAAAAACAGTATGGGAGTTTGTCCTTTCACAGGAAAGAACCTTCTGCTGATGTGATCACTGATAGTATTTTTTTATGTGCTTAAGGCCTCATTAGGCGTTCTGTGTCAATCATAAGGTCTTTTATATGGTACATTTTCCTTTTACACATTGAATTAAAGCTTAAAATCTTCAATTACAAGCTTCAACACTCTTTAATCCTTCACTAATACTCTTTGCCGCTTCATGACTGTCTCTGTCTGTGAATTTTTAGGTTTAATGGTTCTGGAGGTTTTTAATGAAGTTAATACCCTTGATTTGGATAAAATATGCATTTAAAACCTTTCAGGAGTCTTCCTTGCAAATTTCGGCTTTGAAAATGGCCTTCTCTGCGCTCTGTGTCACTAACAGTGACTGTGAGCCATAGAGGTTTCGACCGCCTGTACCCTGCAAAAACACACAAATATGTTAATAAATCCATGCATGGGGGAGGATGGATGCAGTGGAAGGTTGTTAGGATGGCAGCGCAACAGAGGTGAATGTGGTGGATGCAATGGAAAACGGTGAAAAAATGCAGTGCAAATGGTGAAAATCTGCTCTGATGGAAGTTTGGTGGAGGAACGATTATGGACTATTAGATAAAATGGAGTCATGATGATTTACGGCGGGGATTCATTAATTAAAGGCTTTGGAGGCCAAGCGAAATGAAATAAAATTTAATGTAAAACATTAAAGTTCTAATGTTTGGGCAGAAGAAATGATTTCCCGTGTAAACATAAAGTTTTGACCATAGGCGAAAATACAAAGGAAATCGACGAAAACACATGAAATGGGCTTAAGATGGTGGGACCTGGCGTGGGTGGAGGGCGATTTAATATTTATTGTCAGATATCAGGAGGAGATCGACGGTTGAGATGAGGCGATGAAGTTCCATGGTTGTGTGATGAATAAATATGAATGGAATGCGAGATGTAATGAGGGCCGTTGATCTAGTCAGATCAACGGTTGAGATTTGTAGATGGACCTCTGGGAACAAAAAGTGGGGAAGTGGGTTTCCAGGAAAAATAGCTATTTTCACGCGATAAAAGGCGGGTAAGGCAGTTTTCACTTTTCAAATGCGATATAGGTCCCCGTCTGACATGGGGCGAAACAAAACCGCCCATATCGTGTAAATTCTAAATGTTAAAGCCCGGACACAAAAATTGCGTGATAATGATGCTGGCCATTGGATATGGGGCTGTGCGATCTGATAGTGGGAGATGGAGCGCAAAACAAGGAGCTGCGCGGTCAGTAGAGTGGGGGTCGATCAAAGGTGGTTTCATTGTGAACCATCTGATTAGTGTGATGGACGACTGAGATCTGCAAAGGAGGAACAAAGGCAGAGGAGTTGGTTAGTGGTCAAGAGGAATCTGGGCCGTTGGTTCCTGGGGATTGGACGGCGGAGATTAAAAGTGGAGGCAAAAGCAAAGGGCTACATCAATGCGTGGGAGGAATATGAGCTGTCGGATCATAAGGGATGGACGATTGTGATCTAATCGGAGGGAGAGCGATGGAAGGGCCAAAACTCCAATGGTGTGATGGTGTGATTGCATCTGGACCTTTAGATCTACGAGAGATCGACGACTGTGATTGGATCGGAGGGTGACCAATTGGGGAATGCAGGTGGAGTGTGATCAAATCCTGGCCGTTGGTTCTTGTGGATTCAATGGCCAGGATCCAATTGGGGATCGGCCAACCAGGGCATCAGAAGGGTGGCATAATAAAAAGTTCTGATTGGCAATGGGAGCGGTGCTATGATGGTCGTCAGATTGCTTTAAGATCAATGGTGGATATCTTCATCGGGAGGTTACAAAGGGGTGCTATGGTTGCACAATGGGCTTTGCGCAAGCCATCAGATCTTATAGATCGATGGTGGATATTTCTTCTGAGACCGACAGAACAAATACACCTCGCATCAGAGATTTTCACCTTAACAAAGAGAACGCGCTCCCAACCATATTCCGATTCTGATTAGCACCTTATGCCTTAGCGCTTGGTATTAGCACTCGGGTTCATGGAGAGGAAGTGGTTAAGGGGCTGGCCGAAAGGGGCTAAGCCTGTTATATGTAAAAAATGGGTTTTTTGGCCTAAAAACAGAGTTTTCAAGGCTTGAAAGAGGTTTTCGGTAGAGGTAAAAAGGGGTTTTTAAGCCAAACAAAGGGTGTTTGTAAGGTTTAAAGGAGTGATGGGATGATTTAGAAGACTTAGGAAGGGATTTTTTGGGGTCAAAGGGGAAAATTTAGAAAGGGAAAAAAGGGTTAAAATGGAAAATTTGCAGAGATACAAAGGGAAAATGGAGGCCTTTCTGAGCATAATTGTTTCACAGACAGTGAGGCTTTATGGATTGGAAACAACAGTGAAGATATTTTCAAAGGAAAAGGACACACAGAGGCTTCAAGAATGAGAGATTTTCATAGGAAATGTATCTCTTGGAGGCTTAGAAAAATAGTTAGCCACCTGTTTGCTTGACAAAAAATTCATAGGTGGCTAACAGTGGCTCCACACGGGGATGGCATCTTCTTGAAGGTGTCAAGAATTCAGAAAATAATCTTTGGAGTAGGCCAGATGCCTAATATTTGAACCATATTTCTTCTTTGATTCAGCTGCTACAAACATGATGGATATTAATTCAGCAAAAAACATTTCCCAAACAATCTACCTACCCATCCTACAGTCCTAACATTTTTTCTTCAAGGTGCATTTGAATTTGCAAACCTTCTTCATCATTTTTTTTATTGAAAGAAGAAAAAAAAACTAATCTAATTCTACCCTTATTTCTCCATGAGATCATATTAAGCAGTTAGCCTCATAGCTTCTCTACCTAATCTAATATCTTCTAGGATTAAAACGTCTAGTAGATTTATTTCTCTACATTCTACAACATAAATTTGAAAACAGTCAAACTAGGATTAGACAATCTGGTTTGCTGTGGATCCATGGCATAAAGGCAGCTGCACATGAACTGAAACTGTAGGAACTTGAAAACAAAATTTGAAGGCTTGAAATCTTGAAACTTTGAAGCATCCTTCTTTTCTTTGTGACTCAAGTTTTGAGCTTGTTAGAGTCACTTTCTTTTTCACTCCAGCTCTGGTTTTGGGCTTGTTAGAGCTGATTCTTCTTTCTTATTTGCTGGTTCAGATTTTGAGCATTTAGGAACAGCTTATTTACTTCCTTTGGCTCAGGTTTTGATCATATTAGGGCCAATATTTTGCACTTCATAGGTTCAAGTTTTGAGCATGTCTGAACCTCTCTTTCTTTTTCGAAACATTTTTTTCTTTTTCTTCGAAAACAAAACACAGCAATGGTATTTACAATGGAAATGAAAACTATAAATTGGAAATCATCATTAGTAATGCTTGAGCATCCTACCATTGACAGGACCCCCAAACAGATCTGTACCATCTAGCTCTTGCAGAAAAAAGGCATTTGGACCAATAGTGGATTGGATGATGTAAGGACCCTGCCACAAACTATCAAATTTTCCATGCTTTCCTTTGTCTTCTCTCCTAGTGTCCCATTTTAACACTTTATCTCCAATTTTGAAGTCACAAGATTTTTTTCTTTTATCAAACAACTTCTTTATGTTTTCTTGCACTTTCAGAGCTCTGTTATAGACTTTTTCTCTTGTTTGTTGGAGATGTACTGTTTGATTTATCCTCCTTACCATATTGTCCTCTTCTGTCTGAATCTCTTGGACTAGTTTAATCACTGGTACCCCAAGGCTGGTAGGAAACACTGCCTCTATTCCATAGACAAGTTGATATGGTGACATGCCAATGGATTTCTTTGTTGTTAGCCTGTCAGCCCACAAAGCATGCACTAACTTTTTATGCCATGATTTCTTATTCTCTTCAAGGAGTTTTTTGATGATGGTCACCAAGCTCTTTTTTGATGATTTAGCTAACCCATTACCTTGTGGATAATAAGCAGTTGAATGAATGAGTGATATCTGATACCTGTGACAAAAATCAATCGTTTTCTTGGATCCAAAAGCAAGAGTGTTATCATTGATTATTTTTCTTGGGCAGCCAAATCTAGAGAGGATGCGGTCTTCTAGGAACTTAATGATAATAGAATCTGTGGCATTCCTAGAAGGCATGGACTCTATCCATTTTGTGAAGTAGTCTGTGGCTGTAAGGATCCACTTGTGTTGAGCAGAAGATGCAGGGTGTATTTCCCTTATGAAATCTAGGCCCCATTGTTGAAAGGGAGCCTCAACATTAATGGGTTGTAATGGTAAAGGGAGGAGCTTTCTTTTGCCCTAAAAAATCTGGCACTTATGGCAGGAAATTATCATTTTATGGATGTCATTGAAAAGTGTAGGCCAATAATAGCCAACCCTGAGTATTTTGTTAGAAGTGGCTTTCCAGTTTAGATGGCCTCCACACTCTCCTGCATGGAACTCCTGTTTAATCCTCACTGCTTTAGTTTCAGGCAAACATTTAAGCAATAAACCATTTTCATTTTTCCAGTATAAACATTCATTTAGTATGCAATAGTTTCTGGCTTTTAACTTTAGAAACCTAGCCTCAGTCTTTGATAAATCAGGAGGAGCATTGAGTTTTGTGAGCACATATAGGATATCAGAATAACAAGGATAATTTTGAAATTTTTCTTCAACAGTAGGATCGGGCAGTCCTTCTTGTTCATCCAAGGCATTCACCATGTTTATGTCTAGGGCTTGCAAGTTATATTCAACCATTAATTGAGCTAAGCCCTGACCTTTGATCAGTTTCGTGGGTTTTATTTCTAGGTCATACTCTAATATTACAGCAATCCATTTGCCCCTCTTTCCATCAGGATCCTGGGACATATTTCTTTCACCACTATGTTAGGCATATAGGCAATGATGTGAGAATGTAGTATATACACCCTAAAGTCTTTCAAGGCCTTTACTAAGGCATAAGCCTATTTTTCCATTATGTTGTATTTCAACGGTGCATCCCTCAGAGCCTTGCTGAAGAAAGCAATAATTTGTTCCATTCCCTCTGGATTTTTCTGCAGTAGAACTGCAGCCACTGTATGCTCGAAGGCAAAGGAAAATATCAGGAAATATTTTGAGAAATCTAGGCTAATTAGGATAGGTGCCCGGGTGAGTGCAAGTTTAACTAATTCAAACAATTTTTTGGCTTCTATAGTCCATTTAACCCCTACACCTTTTTTCAGCATGTTTGTCATATCCCTGAGGTGCTCAGCTAAGTTGGGAATAAACCTCCTTAAGAAGTTAATTTTCCCAATAAAGGACTGTAACTCCTTTATGTTCCTTGGGTGTGTAATCTACTGTATTCCCTAAAATCTTTGCGTGTCTATATTAATTCCCTTATTTGATATGATATGGCCCAGAAGCTTACCTTCTTGAAGCCCAAACATAGTCTTCTTTGGATTTAAAGACAGACCGAACCTTCGAAATTTTTCAAAAAATCTTCTCAGATGTTTTAGGTGCTCCTCATCAGTCTTAGAATAGACTATTATGTCATCCAGGTAGATGACAATGAAGTGCCCTATTTCCTCTGAAAAGGCTATGTCCATTGCTTGTTGGAAGGTCGCACCAGTGTTCATTAGTCCAAAAGGAATTTTTACGTACATAAAAGTGCCCCATGGAGTGGTGAAAGCTGTCTTGAGTTGGTCTTCTAGGAGTACTAAAACTTGGTTATAGCCTGAAAAATGGTCTAACAGAGAGATCCTTTTTGAGCCCACTACCCTCTGTAGGATGTGTTCCATCTTTGCTAAAGGGTAATTGTCTTTAAGTGAAGCTCTATTAAGCTTCTTGAAATCAATGCACAGCCTGATCTCACCTGTTTTCTTTCTCATAGCTACAAGTTTGGAAACCCAATTGGAGAACCTCACAGGCACTATAATTCCTGCTTCGTACATCTTCTTGATTTCCTTTTCGACTAGAGGCAGTTGTTTCGGGTTAATTCTGCGAAGTTTCTATCTGAAGGGTTTTTGGTTCTCTTTTAAGGGGATTTTGTGCTATATAATGTCTGTATCATAGGCCTTTAATTCCTCATCACTCCAGACAAACACATCGATGAACTCTTTAAACAAGTCAATATATTTCTTTTTCATGTCTGTGGGCAAGGACTTAGCCAGTTTAATCATCCTAGGTTTATCCTCGGTGCCTATGTTGCATTCCTCGACATCTGAGTCTGAGTGTTCTATAGTGGGTTTTTTCGCTACGTCGTCAAAATCAAAAAGGTCCTCCAAAGGTGCCAGTCCTCAAGGTATATTATTATCTTTTGACTGCAGCACCTCTATTTCCTCTTTATCTGCATTCTTATATTCTTCATTTGGATTTCCAATTTCTTCAGTTAAAGTGTTTATTTCTACGTTGTGGGGTGATTTTTCTTCATCGGGGGGCTCTTCACTCAGGTAGATTTCATCGGGTTTAGAGTCTGAATCAGAGAATTCAAACTCATTCCTGCTAATCAGGAAATCCTCTATCTGCTTGTCGCCCTCAAAGACCTGCCAATACTTCTCATTATCAAGCACTACAGGTCTATATTTTTTCTGAATGATAATTTGTTTATCACTAGGGGATTTATGATATGAACTAGCTATGTAGGCTAATCCATTCACAATTATGTTCTGACTCTTAGGAACAAACACCGGTTCATATTCTACAAAGGTTTTCAGTAAATCCATATCATCATTTCTGTATGCTCTCAATCTAGGGTGTTTGGCTATATACTCTCCGTTCACTTGTTTTATGATTAACTCAGAGTCTTTGTGCATAGCTATCCTACGGGCTCCTAGTTTTTTCAATAGATTCAAGCCTAGGATGAGAGCCTCATACTCTGTGATATTTTTTGTACATTTGAAGTTCAGATTGAAGGCATGACTCTCGACATAGTCACTCTCAGTGTTATGTAACCACCCTCCCGCCCCTACAGTATTTCTAGTGCAAGACCCATTGAAATTCATTCTCCATAAGGGATCATTTTTAGGTTTATCATCATTTTCCTCCCCAACGTTGGTTTCATGGTTATGTTGTAATATGGGGTCTGCATCATGGTGTGGAGTGTTTTGTTCTTTATGATGTGTATGGAGTTCAAAGAGGTGACTAGTCAGTTGTTTGTTGTCTTGGTTTTGTTTACTCTGAGTTTCAGATTCAGTGCACTGTCTAAAAGTTTATTCTTCATTTTCTTCTAAGTCTAGAGTGGCCATTATGTTGAAATCTATGGGCTATACCCTATTTCCTACATCTCTGTCTTCTGGATTTGGCTCTTCTATGGATTCATCGTTGCACAGGATAAAGGAGTCCATATCTATGTGTACAGAGTACAGAGGTGAATTTTCAGGATTTTCAGGGCTG
The DNA here is from genome assembly GCA_034641835.2 of Pinus albicaulis. Taxonomy (NCBI): domain Eukaryota; kingdom Viridiplantae; phylum Streptophyta; class Pinopsida; order Pinales; family Pinaceae; genus Pinus; species Pinus albicaulis. The sequence goes on from CM076582.1 coordinate 481,232,254, forward strand.
CTAACCATGAAGTTCATTTGTGCCTCTCTATACAGTCTCCTAAGCTGGTTAAAGATAGGGATTGTGGCATATGACCCATCCATCTGCATTGTACCTTGAAACTTGGCTCCCCATGACCTCGATAGTAGCATTCCATACTTAGGTGGCACATCTGCCACTACAACATCCATAACCATACATTTGGCTGGAATCTGGGTCAGGTTCACACACAGGTCTTTGATTAGGCCAAGGAACTTTACTCTGCTAGAGTAAAATGAATATAAATCTTTATAAGGGCGGGTTATATTTAGGCCTAACCTCTCCATAACTACCTTAGGCATTAAGTTGTGTGATGCCCCAGAGTCATGCATTGTGTTGTGAAGGATATTTTCATGGATATTGAGGCTGATATAGAAAGGGGGTACTACCCCTTCTTGAAGCTTCCCTTCTATATTTGGACCAAACAGAAGGGCTGGTTGATCATCACTTAGATTGACAGTGTCACTGTTTTCCCCAAGATTCAAAGCTTTCAAAATTTGGCCTTTATATACATCCTGAGTGGTCAGCTCAGAGTGTAGGACCGAGATTTTAATTTTAGCAATCTCACTCTCCAAATTGAAGGGAGATTGACTCTTTGTAAGGCTCAACTCTGTTTTGTTAGCCACTACTTTAGTGGCAGAATCAGTGTACTGATTCTCACTATGTATAGTGTTTGCAATAGTTTTATCAGGAACACTAGCTGTAGTGCTAGTGCTTCTAGTTTGTTGATCTTGTTTATCAGTATTTTGGCTGTCTTTTTATTTGTTTTTCCCAGAACTCTCAGCTGCTGATTTGCTACATTCAGCAGTCACCTTAGAAGTTTTCTCAGGCCTTTTCTTAATAGTAATCTCAAAAGATTTTGGTTTGGAATTGTCTAAGCTCTTTCTTCTTCTAAGTTCATACTATTCTCTGACCTGCATGATGGCATTTTCAAATCCTAGCCTGTAATCCTCAGATTCCACAACTGTTCCACGGAAGAAGATCAAACCTCACACTCACATTGGGATGATGAAAGGTTGGAATCTGAGGATTACAGGGTAGGATTTGAGCTGTCTATTTCCAACATGTTTATTGTGGTTCCCTCGGACTCTTCTATTATCCCCTCATCCTCATCAAGAAAGTTCTCTTGAAATGGGGGTATGACTTGTTGATCAAAGTCTTTCTATCTGTTTGGGGGATTTTGTTTCCTAAAATTCTAGTTCTAGTTATGATTTTGGTTTCTGTTCTAATTACTAATTGTGACAACCATTTTTTCCATCATTTTCTCTAGCCTTTCCATGTTTTTGGCTAGACTATCATAATTGGGATCGGATGTGGAAGTTGATGTGTCATCCCTATACGTTAACTTTTTCTCAGACCTCATTCTGGCTCTTTTTTCAATCAAGTTAACTTCTACACTCACTGAACCTTTTTTCATATCTTCCAATGTGTTATAATCTCTCTCCCTAAGCTGGTAGGCCATGTCAGCATCAAAGCCTTCAGGATATTTCACTAAAGCCATACCTTGGGGAGGTTTCATATGTGGAGTAAAAGCGTTGTACACATTGTTAAACCTTGTAGAATAGTCATGGACACTCTCTCCTACATTTCTTTTAAGATTCTTGTATTCTGCTAAGATTTGGAGAGGGTTGGTCTTGACTTCCCATTTGTTTATGAAGGATTGGTATAAAGAGGGAAGATTATGGATACTATTAGCAGGTAGGCCTTTAAACCATTTCTTCACATCACCTCCTAAACTCTGGGCAAATATTCTCATCTTGATTGTCTCATCATCTATCTCCATATAGTCAAAGGAATCTTCCATCCTATCTATAGGGTGTTGAGTTGTGGTAGACTCTTTTGCAGTGAAATGTGGGATTTTTGATTGATAATCATTGGGTAGAGGCACTAGAGGCTGTGGTAACACCAGAGGTGCATACCAAGCTACAATAATGGTGTTCTGAGGAGGTAAAGGATTGGCTTGATGAAAAGAATACTAGGAACAAAAACACTATGTTGAGCTGATTTAGGGTGACACAGCCCCAAGTTCTAAATGAAATGAATATCGGGAGGTGTATATGGAGGGGTCCCTCTATCCCTAATGTGTTGACCCCTATGAGATGGTGAACCAGGAAGCTCAAGGTCTGACTAGTCTAGAGCATTGAATGACCTAGTTCTTGGTAAGCTTCTTTGTGAGTCTAAGTCAAAAAGAGTGTCTGATAGAGCTGTAAAGTATTCTAGTGTAGAGTTAGCTCAATTGATGTGTCTAGAAATAGTTGGCCTTCTAGGTGTAGGAGATTTCCTGAGAATGTTCTCAGGGTTGTCAACTATTTCAGGTGGGTTTGGGTTAGGGTAAGCTCTTGTATGAATGGTTCTTGAAGCCAGTATGATGTATTCAAACAAAGAAGCTTAATCCTACTTGTTACTTGTAATATGGTTGATGTTGTTATGAACTCTGATCTCCCAGTGGAGTCTTATGAAAACCAAGATAATCAGTAGGCCTACTGATCACCAGTGGAGTCTTTTAATCATTAAGGAAATATGGAGTCGCCAGGTGGAAGGTTTAAAATTTTTCAAGAAGGTTACTGTCCACCACAGTGATATAATGCTAATATAACCAGAGATTTTGGTTTTCTGAGGTCCTAGTGATGTATAAGATGGAAAACACTCAGAAATTCCCCGGCAGAGTCGCCATTATGTTGGGGTTCCCATGTTTTGGAAAGTTTGGCAATACCAAAAGATGAGACAACATCAAAACCACTTTCACACCTCAGGATCTAGCCCTCCTGGGTCCAGAGAGGGATCTCTCTATAAAGGCAAAGGCATATGTCTTTGAAGCTTGTTTTGAAGGTGTTAGGCTATTTATAAGGCATAAGGTTTGTTTTGTTTGTTTTCTTGTTTGGTTGTTGGGAAACGGGAATGAAGGGTTCAATATAAGACAAAGGTGAGAAAAGAGGATTTAGGGCAAAGGAGAGATAATTTAGAGAACACTCGAGACCATTGGGCAATGGAGTCATGAAAGGGTTTACTTGATATTAAGTATTCAAGGCTTCAATTCGGCTAGTCATCTAAAGCATAGGATCTTAAAGATGATAGTGAGGTATGAAATGATAAGGAATGAAGGGGAATGACAAGGAAACCTTCAAGGTGACCACTTAGAAAACACATCTAGGGACATGGAATTCCATTAGACACCTATGATCCACCTCATAAAAGGTTAACTCTTCAGACAATAAGAAACACGTAAGATTTAAACACAAAGGTGAAGGCCTGAGATCAGAGAAAGGATTTGAACTTTCAATGCTTCGACATCCAACTTAAGGGAACTTAGAAAGGTTAAATTGATTGAAAAAAGACCCTAGTGAGACAGAATTAGCATTCTAAACTCCCAATATCCCAATTATTTCAATTAAAACCTAACCAGAACATCTAAGAACAGATTCATAAATTCATACATCAGTTAGCAGTGAATAACGCTACTACACTAGTTAAATTATCTTGAATCAGTACTTAGATAGCACAATCAGTAGAAAAAATTAAATATGAGAAGAGTAGGAGCATTAGGGTACCATGCAAGGGTATATCATAAGCCAAGTTTCTGATTCTTACCAGAGAAATGAAATGGAATGAATTACAAAAGGAAAACAGGGACAAAGGTAGAAAAACATCACCGCTGCTTTAAATCAGGATCCAAAGAAATATGCTTGTCATATTAAAGAGAAACACCAGTCTTGTACAAAATTTTCCAACAGCTTGATATTCAGTCTGAAAACATCTTCCTCAGCCTATCTTACAACTTTACACAGAGAACTATATCTTAAGAGAAATAGATTACAATTCATAGATATCCGATCAATAATCAACAACAACCTTTTCAATGAGTTTTTCTTGAGTTCTTATAGCTGAAAGAGGGGCAGAGGAGGTAGATGAAACATTAAAACAAAATCAGAAGAAGAGGGCTCGAGGCCCATTATGTTTTAATATCTATGCATTAATCTTTGGCACTCTTTGGATGAAAGAGTGGTCTTCGACAGGCTGAAATTTACTCCAGGTATGTTCTTTGATGTACTTTTCGGCTGTAGTACTCTGTAATACTTTGGTGAATAGAAAAAAAAAGATAAATGACTTCAGATCTGCCATACTTCATAAAAAATTCTCTCGTAGCATTATGACTTTCTTGTCAGGGTGTAGATCTTCTCAGGAGCTCGATGTAGAATAAAAACAGTATGGGAATTTATCCTTTCACGGGAAAGAACCTTATGCTGATGTGATTACTGATAGCAATTTTTTTCTATGCTTAAGGCCTCATTAGGCCTTCTGTGTCAATCATAAGGTCTTTTATATGGTACATTTTCCTTTTACACATTGAATTAAAGCTTAAAATCTTCAATTACAGGTTTCAACACTCTTTAATCCTTCACTGATACTCTTTACCGCTTCATGACTGTCTCTGTCTGTGAATTTGCAGGTTTAATGGTGCTGGAGGTTTTTAACAGAGTTAATACCCCTGATTTGTTTAAAATATGCATTTAAAACCTTTCAGGAGTCTTCCCTGCAAATTTCGGCTCTGAAAATGGCCTTCTCTACGCTATGTGTCACTAACAGTGACTGTGAGCCATGGCGGTTTCCACCGCCTGTACCCTGCAAAACACACAAATATTTTATTAAATCCATGCATGGGGGAGGATGGATGCAGTGGAAGGTTGTGAGGATGGCAGCACAACAAAGGTGAATGTGGTGGACGCAATGGAAAACGGTGAAAAATGCAGTGTAAATGGTGAAAATCTACTCTGATGGAAGTTTGGTGGAGGAACGATTATGGACCGTTAGATTAGATGGAGTCATGATGATCGACGACGGGGATTCATTAATGAAATTATTTGGAGGCCAAGCGAAATGAAATAAAATTTAATGTAAAACATTAAAGTTCTAATGTTTGGGCGGAAGAAATGATTTCCCATGTAAACATAAAGTTTTGACCATAGGTGAAAATACAAAGGAAATCGATTAAAACACATGAAATGGGCTTAAGATGGTGGGACCTGGCATGGGCAGAGGGCGATTTAATATTGACCATTGGATATCAGGAGGAGATCGAAGATTGAGATGAGGCGATGAAGTTCCATGGTCACACGATGAATAAATATGAATGGAATGCGAGATTTAATGAGAGTCGTTGATCTAGTTAGATCAACACTCGAGATCTGTAGATGGACCTTCGGGAACAAAAATTGGGGAAGTGGATTTCCAGGAAAAACAGATGTTTTCATGTGATAAAATGCAGGTAAGGCGTTTTTCACTTTTTGAACGCGATATAGGTCCTCGGCTGACACGTGGTGAAACAAAACCGCCCATATCATGTAAGTTCTAACTATTAAAGCCCGGACACAAAATATGTGCGATATTGATGCTGGTTGTTGGATCTGGGGCCGTGCGATCTGGCGGTGGGAGATGGAGCGCGAAATGAGAAGCTGCGCAGTTAGTAGAGTGGGGGCTGATCAAAGGTGGTTTCATTGTGAACCGTCCGATCAGTGCGATGGACGGCTGAGATCTGCAAAGGAGGAACAAAGGCGGAGGAGTTGGTTAGTGGTCAGAAGGAATATGGGCCGTTTGATCTTGGGGATTGGACGACGGGTATTAAAAGTGGAGGCGGAGGAAAAGGGCTACATGAACACACGGGAGGAATATGAGTCGTTGGATCGTAATGGATGGACGGATGTGATCTAATTGGAGGGAGAGCAATGGAAGGGCCAAAACTCTGATGGTGTGATGGTGTGATTGTGTCTGGACCATTAGATCTATGCGAGATCGACGGCTTTGATTGGATTGGAGGGTGACCAATTGGGGAATGCGGGTGGAGTGCGATCAAATCCTGGCCGTTGGTTCTTGTGGATTCAATGGCTAGGATCCAATTGGGGATCGGCCAATCAGGGCATCAGAAGGGTGGCATGATAAAAAATTCCGATTGGCAATGGGAGCAGTGCTACGATGGCCATCAGATTGCTTTAAGATCAATGGTGGAGATATTCATCGGGAGGTTACAAAGGGGTGCTATGGTTGCACAATGGGCTTTGCGCGAGCCATCAAATCTTATAGATCGATGGTGGATATTGCTTCTGAGATCGACATAACAGATACACCTCGCATCAGAAATTTTCACCTTAACAAAGAAAACGTGCTCCCGACCATCTTCTGATTCTTATTAGTGCCTTATGCCTTAGCGCTTTGTCTTAGCACTCGGGTTCATGGAGGGGAAGTGGTTAAGGGGCTGGCCGAAAGGGGCTAAGCCTGTTATATGTAAAAAATGGGTTTTTTGGCCTAAAAATAGAGTTTTCAAGGCATGAAAGAGGTTTTTGGTAGAGGTAAAAAGGGATTTTTAAGCCAAAAAAAGGGTGTTTGTAAGGTTTAAAGGAGTGATGGGATGATTTAGAAGACTTAGGAAGGGAATTTTGGGGGTCAAAGGGGAAAATTTAGAAAGGGAAAAAAGGGTTAAAATGGGAAATTTGCATGGATACAAAGGGCAAATGGAGGCCTTTCTGAGCATAATTTTTTCACAGACAGTGAGGCCTTTTGGATTGGAAATAGCAGTGAATATATTTTAAAAGGCAAAGGACACACAGAGGCTTTAAGAATGAGAGATTTTCATAGGAAATGTATCTCTTGGAGGCTTAGAAAAATATTTAGCCACCTGTTTTCTTGACAAAAAATTCATAGGTGGCTAACACTGGGCACGAGCAATGACGTGTTCTTCGGTTACACATGCCCCCATATCTATTTCTTTAGCGATTTGATTGAAAAATGAGGTAGTGAATCAATCAATTAGAATTTGATCAGGAATATCAAAATTGATCAAGTGACGACGATGTCTCCATTCATGAATATGATACGAGATATGAGTAGCTCGGTCTCTTTTCAAGGATGTGAGGAGATGTGTCCCGGTCTCATATCATACCGATAACTAAAAATGCGTAAGAAATTCCATGGCTAAAGAGTTGAAATATTAAAAGATGGCATGAGATAATTCAATGTAACACTTTGCAACGACATCAGTAAGAGTTTGTTGGAAAAGATGGAGCCAGATGGAATCATCAACCTAAGAGTTAGAGGAACACCAAAGATGGTATGTCATAACATGCGCTTGGGGGTCTTCTCTTGACTTGCCCTAAAACTTAGGAAAATCACCAGGAATATTGCTTGGAACTGGAGGCCAATACAGGTTATGAAGAATCGAATCGTTTGTTAACTTTGACACATTTGGCAGTTCCAACATAGCAAGAAATGGTAATTGAGGATTAAAAGGAATCATAGGTCTTTGAGAAGGACCTGTGTTAGCATTCCACCCAGTCTGGGAGAAATTATTCCCCCATATGTTTTTTCCCAAAGGATTATGACCATAGGGGTTATAAGCTTGATAGTTCTGCCCATACTGGGGCTGAGGACTAGGATACTGATTTTGAGCATACCATTGAGGTCCTTGCTGAGCAACGTATGGATTCTATTGCGGAATGTAAGCATTTCCTTGAGGTGGATTATACACCATCTGGGATTTATTTTGAGGGTGATAATTGAAACCTTGGGGTGCACTATATACCGCCTGATATTGACCTTGAGGAGGGTAAGTAGCGCCTTGAGGTTGAGCAGGTGGACCCTGCTGAGCAGGTTGAACAGGCTGCTGAGCTAGTTGAATAGGTTGAATTGGCTGCTGAGTAGGTTGAACAGGTTGAATCGACTGCTGATCTTGTTGAGCAGGTTGAATCGGCTCTTGGGTTGGTTGAATGGTTGAATCAGCTGCTGAGGCTGGGCAGGCTGTCCCTGTGGAGCAGGTTAGCCTGAATATTGAGGGCCACCGAGTTTCCCTTGTGGAAGAGGATGGCCCGATGGTTCTAATGGATCAGGTTGTCCCTGATAACTAGGTTGACCCAAAGTAGGACCATAGGGTTGTCCTTGTTGTACAAAATTTTTGCCTTGCTGGACATAAGGCTACTGTTGTTACACAAAAGGTTGTCCCTGTGGTGGATACATTTGCCCCCGAGGAACGTAAGATGCTCCTGGTTGATAGTGAGGTTGACCAGGAGGACCATAGGGTTGTCCTTGTTGGACCAAAGGTTGACCCTATAAGGGTTGGCCTTGCAGACCATAAGGTTGTCCCTATAAGGGTTGTCCTTGTGGGCCTGAGGGTTTCACCTGTATCAATGGTCCTTGATGAGGAATGGTCCAATACAAATTAGCTGGAGGCAAATAAAAATCCTGATGAGGATCAATAAGAGGCATTAAGAGGCATGTACATGAGATTACCGTAGACATCATACTGATGTAGAGGATTGACATGAGCTTGGGGTTGCTGAGAACCCTGAGAGTTCTGTTGTTGAACAACCAATACATACTCTTCAAAAGTAAGGCAACCAGGAATAGCAGAGGAAGTCATAGCCACACTAGAAGCAGGTATGGGTTCCTCAACGCGAGGTTGTGATTTTCCTAGGCCGGGATTGACAGGTCACGTGGGATTAAGAAAGATAGAACTGCGAGTGTAAAAATATCCTGATGATTGATGTGTAACAACCAGTGCAGATGAAGCTACACAGATAGTAGGTTGGACTAGGACAGATGTAACATTAACTGACGAGCTAGGTGTTGAAGGCGATAATCCTAATGAAGTAAGGACCAAACTCCTTAGAGGAGTTGAGGTATCGGAATGTGCTATGGATGCAACACCAAAAATAATCAGACTCAAAGTTTGATAACCAGTCGGAAGTGACACCGTTGGAGTAGAAGAATGATTAGAAACATGAGGGAGATATTCTAGGAAAAGCTGATATTCTCCTGTAGAAACAAGCATTTCTTCACTGCCAACAAGACTCGAAGAATCCATGTCTGATGAAGCAGTAAGATCTTCGAAAAGACGAGGAGGACTAGGAGGTATAACAGCAGCTATAAATGGTAAACCCGAAGTAAGAGGAGGGAATTCTTCCTCGCTCCTAAAACTAGACCAAGCACCCTGAGGTGGCCAATTGAACTCAATTGATTCTTCAGGAGGAGATCGGGTAGTGAGAGGTTGAACACTCCGGAGAATAGGCTATGCAAGCTCGACAGACCTAGTGGATTGAGGGGTTTCAAAAGAAACGTCAAGAAAAGAACTACCACTAGGAGGCAGTGAAGAAGATGACGAAACTGGTGGTTCCGCCACTATGACAGTATTTCAACACAGTAAGGAAAACGAGATAACCAATTCAAGGCTTCAAGATTAAAGTCTAAGGAAGTACAAAAAAAAAGCCAAGTAAAAAACTTTTAACGGGCATGTGATCATGGGTAATTAATTTATGATACTGGAACAAAACCTTGTTGTTTCATGTTTTAAGGTCGAGAAATAGACAAAATATCACTCTCGTCACTTTTAATTTTAAATGATTGTGAAAGGACAAGTGCTCGATGATCTCTTCTCCTTTTAAGGAGTCACGAAAATATCAAAATGACTACTCAAGTAATCTAAGCAAGAGGGTGTACCAAGTTTTCGTGAACTGCCATATACACCTTGGTGATCAAATGAAAGAGAAATGACCAAGGAATTAATGTACGTGCAGATAGTCTCCCTGAATGCTATGTTCGGTGTATCATGGTTAAAAGGCAGTAGACTCGACTTCCTATGGATAAAGGATTTGAACCTATGAGGGTGTCTCGTTATATACGCGACGATATGGGGAGCACAAGTTCGTACTAGTGCTATCTAAAGCCAGGTGGCGAATGACAGCTACTAGGTTTAATGATGCCAGAACACATCACTAGCCTAGACCTATAAAATTTTTTGCGTTAAGTTCCAATGCTTCCTTAGATTAATTGAATTGATTTTACAGTTGATCTTGAATTAATGTTGCAGTTTCAAGGCCCTACCGAATTTGATCTCAAATTTCCTAAATGCAAGCTACATGCAAAAGAACACCATTTTCCGTTCCATGAATGCTAACTAAGAGAAGGATAGAGATTTTTCAGAAAGCAACAAACAATGAAATCATACAAAGAAGTCACCTAATGCATCTAATACAACCTAAATGAAAAACAAAAAACTCTTTGCTAGTTCATCAAGCACTACTTATGCAAAAGAAATTTTCATTTTCGATGCAAATGAAAGAATGCAATTTTTTTTATTTTTTAATGAATGAAGCGCACAACACACTAAATACATTAAAAACAAATTGAACAATAGTTTAGAGCACTATGAATGTATAGATCTAAACTGAATGATTCAAAATCAATACAAACACAAACGCACCCAAACCAATGGTGCACTCTTCCAAACAAAGAGAAAGCTTTCAAAATGACCCAAATGAGCAATGTGATCGAAGAGATGGAGAGTCAAACAAACACAAAAGTAATCATTCAACCAACCAAAAAACTATAAGGATCAAGAAAGACTAATACAACTGATCAGGGAATTGAAATGACCAAATCCAAAAGACTTGAACTTCGATCAGAAGGATTAGTGAGCGAAAGACACCTAGAAACCCTAGGGATATGAACTGCACTGATGAGAGAATAGACAAAAAGATGAGAAGAGAAAGCCTACAACAGTCAAAACAACTCCAAAAGACAAATTAAAAATCAAGAAACAACCCAAATTCAAGCACAACTAACAAAAAACTCAGCAAAAAGGGTCAAACCAAATCCTACAGGATTCAGCTGGACTGTGAGGCACTAATCCGTGCCAAACAGGGGTTGGCGCTACTGCAACAAAAGCAACAAGCATGAATTGGCATGATTATTCAAACTAAACTTGCACCAAGCCGGATAACTATGGGAGGAGGGAAGAACTAGTGAGCAGAGGTCAATCTTGACACTCTAGAGCTAAACAGAAGGATTCCAGTCAATCAAACAAACCAAAAAAGACAGACACGCAAGAAAATGATTGACATCAACGAGACGACAAACTCACACTAATCCCCAGTGGAGTCACCAATTTGTTGTGAAAGTAAATCCTCTCTGCAGATAGAGACGATCCCTCTAGCCATAGAGTGGGTCTAGCAACAAAGGGACAGGATAAAGTGTAGGTTCCTAATTAATGAATGAAAGGACAGTGTAGATTGACCTACCTAGAGTCCAACGCTGTCGTCGCTGTAGTGGTGGTGGCATTTTGATCTCTGTCTTGACAAGTCATAGGCCTTCTACAATAGTGCGTGGATACTTGCACGAAGATCAGAAAACAAGAGCAGCATACAAGAAAATTATTTCATTCATAATCAACTAACCGGTCAAGGAAGGTTAAGCATATTACATCATATAAACCATATTAACACAAGATGGGAATGAAACAATAGTCATGTATATATATAAGTTGAAGGAAGAGTTACAACCAGAGCCTTGACTTTGTAGCCTCCTCCAGAAATTTCAGTCGAAGCGCGTCTTGAAGGATCGTCAGGGAATTCAGACGAGGTGAGGACACAAGCCTAAGCTCTCTCGACAAAAGTCTCTTTCTCTGTTCTATCTCTAAAGCGAAATGTTCAGGAATTCTCTTCAGCCTTTCAGCTATAATTATTCAACTAATGTATCAATGGGAGATAGCTTTATTTATAGAGGGAGAGGAGGAGGTTGGGATCCCTACAATGATGGAAGGGAGGCCTTATCCCTTGGGAGGTTTCCCCAAAAGGTGGAAACAAGAGGCCAAAGGAGGGAGTCTATGGTTATTCAATCGAACCACTCTAGCTGACTTGCCCACGAAGTTGTTAGGATAGAAAATTCACCTCTATATTTAAAAAACATTCCATAAATAGGTTGGCGTGGGTAGCTCACTGGGACAGAGCACCAATGTGCACGGGGCCTAGTGTTAATCTTACTCATTGGGGCGAAGGCATAATGGTCTACTATCGCCAAGGAAAAAACATGTGTTTCTGATGGTCTGCTCAGGGAATTGTCAATAGAAGGAATGTAGTCCTCATGGAAAGGGATGCAATGATGGTCTTTGCAAGGCATGCCACTTCTTATTAGTCACAGAAAATGATCCTCCAATGTGCGAGATGGAGATTGCAGGGATAGTGACAAAATGCTATGTAACACTTACTCAGACATTTAAATGCAGTTCCTACTTCAGCCTTACCTACTCTAGTAGTAGTCCAAGCTTCTAATCAAATGGGTAAAGTTCCTTCTCCTTCAACTAAAACATATGCTACAAATTTTATTATGATAGGTGATCGATCCATCTCTCATACTCCAACATTTCTTCTAACCTATGAGATATATAATAAGAACGCCCACAATTGTTTAAAAGACTCAGGGGGTTCCTATGTGCTAAGTTGAACATAACTCCTTAGAGTTCTTCTGTTAGTATAATACTAAATAGATAGAAATAAAGTAGAGGTTGTAAGAGAAATAAATTCTATCTCTATCAGAATGTCATCAAACCCTAAGGTTTCCCAGCTAATTGATGTATTGGTGGCTGATATTCCTGACTTTTATGGTTTAGTGTTAAGAAGAGACTGGTCTGAAAAGCTTCATGGATATTTTGCAACAGACTGGTCACATATGTGGCTACGACACAATGGAAAGCCAAATCAAATCCGGGTAGACAGAGAGAATGTAATGTCCCAAATGGGGAAATTTCTGCTCCATCGGGAACATCTTAGATGTTCTCATTTTTTCCCACCTCCAGGAGTATTAACAATCAACACTGAACTATTTCAGAGATTGAATGCAGGGGAATTTACTGGATATTTCATCTTCGCAAGGAAGAATGAGATCCAGAGGCTACCTGGCCCTCTAGTAGACTCTGCCAATAGAACATGTCAAGAGTTAATAATTCCCTTTAAGGAATTTCTACACCAGTGCCCATGAGGACACTGTATAAGGAAGCCAATGTGAAAATAAGGCAATCCAATGCTGGGATGCCTTATAATATGTCTGTTACAAACTCCCTGCAGAATATAAGCCCAAAGAAATAACCCTAAGGGGGTTATACAGATCTCCCACCAACAGGTGTACTGAAATAATGCTCAATGAGAAATCCTTCAGCAACATTAAAAATTCAACAAGTAGCAGCAGTGAAATAATGTCTCACATAATATAAGAAGAGTACAAATCTGATATAGAAAGTGTAGCAGAAAATGTTATATAAAATCCTTGAGGAAAATACCTCTCAAGGTGAGTCCAAATCAACATCAAAGGAAGATATACATACAATGAAGGAAATGCACTACTACATGCTCCAACTACTATATACTACGTAGTCTCTAAGGGAAAATTACTGCAATATGATATGCATATGGTGATACAACAATAAGAGCTCAAATAAAGAAGGGGGAGCAAGAGCTCAACCCCAGAAAACATTATTACATCAATCCTCCAAGGGATTGACTAAAACATGTAAAACAGTAAAATTCCAGAGTTGCAGTGTAGCTGCTGCAACTCAATAATAATATAGAAATGAAGAAGGAAGTAGATGCTGCAATAAAAAATGAAACCTCCTCCAATGATCTCCAAAATGAAGGGGTTGATCCCCTCACTGAAGAATGCACTCACTAGTGCACAAAATGTGCTCCACCTGCAAACCCTCACTGAGAATAACGCTGTAAGAGAAAGGGACTGCGGTGGGCATGAGAGAAACATATATGGCCTGATGCCAAATCTGAAATATTAGCTCCAGAAATCTCCTTTTCTAATTTCCTGGAGAAAGAGATGGCTCCTCCTCTACAAACCAACTCCGGAAGTGAGATGATGGAAGTCCCTCACTGCAACACCAGCAACTCCAACGTTCTCTTGCTGCAAGAATAACGCAATAGCTGAAAATTATTTCCTTCGCATCATTCCATGAAGTGAGGAAGATGAAGTACAATATCCCCATGGCCTCCCACGGAAGAGAAGGGCATTCCTAAACAGGAATCCCTCTTGTGCTAAGCAGCAAGAAGTTGAAGAGAGCTTCAACTTTGAATTCTGCCTTCCAAGAATGATCTCCACAATAGCTCTCCTTCATCTTTTATGCATTGTGCTCATGGACCCCACTCACATTAGGGTTTCTCTCATTTGAATTTCCCTCCACTCCAACTACGCAATATTCTTGAGCAAGCTTCCCCTCTTAGGGTACGTTGTTGACTTGGTCAACCGTGGTCTAGCTTGCTTGCCTTTGGCCCCTTTTCACACTTGGGCTGCTAAATTAAGCCACTTAAGTGACTTTTTTCACCTTAGGAGTGTTTATTTAGATGCTACATGGGCTCCCTTACCCATTTATTTAATTTTATTAAAATAAAAGCAAGATTAATGTCCCAAATACTTTATTGCAAAATTTGGGACATTACAGTCCTCCCCTCCCAAAACTTGATTGTCCTCAAGCAAGAGCAAGGATGAACTGCAAAAATTCCTCCACTCAAGGGATGTAGTCTGAAATATCCTGCTGTAGATCCTCCATCCTCAAGCAATCAACCAAAAAAATGAGTCACCCTCCAACTAGGCAACTCCTGGAAGTACTCCTCCACCTTGTGCTCATGAAATAGGTGGGTTGAATTTCTGAACTTGGTAAGCTTCATAGCCTACCCCACGCTGTCCTCTTCTCCACTTATGATGAATGTGTAGTTAAAGCTGAATTTGGGCTGCAATAGTGTTGCCTTTCAAGAGGAAAAAATGAAGTCTAGATCCCCAAAATATCTCTCCTCCAACGCTGAAAATCAAGCTGGCCCAAATCATCTCATATGTGATGAGCTGGAATTCATCAACATATGGTATCCAAACAATCATATGGTCCACCTCATGGGAAAATGCATGGCTGAACATGGTGACCATATCTTCTTCCATACTCCCCTTGGAGCATGTGCTGCAAAGAAATGGAGGTCTTCTCTCCCAGAGGGCACATCCACCCAATGATTCTCTCCCTCCACATGACACATATGGGGCTGCTGTTGATATATGGCTGAAATGAAATGGTCTTCATGAGAGACCCAAGCCACCCCATCAATCTTTCAAACCATGAAATGCCTCCTCCAAAATTTTAACTCTCCAAATAACTCCTCCCACATGAAGGAAAGATATGAAGCTTGGCAATCATGGGCTGCCCATTGTTTCTCCTGAAACATACACCATGCAAAGTAGGGAGAATCATACTCCCAATGGGCATCTTCAATTCATTTTCCTCCTTCAAAATGATGCTTCCTCTAAACAGTGTTCCATCAACAACATGTGGAAGCATAAACTTATGAGAGCAAAGAGGTGAAATTTGGTCCCATGCATGGAACCAGCGTAGGGCATCATTTTCCTGCCTCAATATATAATGAAACAAGTGTCTTTGCAGCCACTTTTTTTCTGCCACATGCATCCTGCAAAATGTGATCATGAAACCAAATTTGGTACCAAGGGTGCACATCAAAATCCATGTGGCTTTCCCCCACAAACCACCCATAAGATGGCCATCATTTTTGCTGCAATAGAACATAATGTGAAATAAGGAAGAATACTCCTTGATATAACATGCTGATCATAAGAATACGAGAGCACCAAACATAGAGCAAATGGTTATCTCCCTCATCAAGCACTTTGGCCTTTGAGCTGAAAATGGCTCCAATGAAAAGTCCCTCTTACTACAACATAGTAGGGGAGTGGTTGTGCCAACCCTCTCATCATCTCTTGGGCTATGCATCTAGCCAAATGCTGATATACATCCATTAGAAAGCCCTCCCAAGTGGTCTCCTCCATCAATGAAGAATATGCATGGAAATGCATGAAAGAAGAACCCAAAATTTCTGCATGTAGATCCGTCTTCTTGTGCTTGAGAAACCAAGCCAAGAAAGTCGAAATGTAGTGAGGAATGCTTCCCTCCATTACTCCTTCATGCTCATCATCTAAATGCATCCAAAATATATCACTTGTGAAGTGGCTTTGAGAGAACTCCAACAAGTAATCCAAGCTCTCAAGTGACAGCGCTGCTGGCCTTTAGAGTAGGGCCACTGTCAACTCAAAGCTCCCATCTTTGACATGAATCTTGCCAAAGAATCCTCTCATCATGTTTCTATAAATGTAGAGCTCTTCCCATGAAGAAAGTGCTTCTTGGGCATCCAAGATCAAAGATAAATCCTCTTGCACTATGCTAGTGCCTCCTCTTTCTCCCGTAACATCCAAAAAAAATTTGAGCAACAAGAATGTTTGCTGCTCCCCTATACTTCCACCATACCCAATCTGAAATGGGAACATAATGAGTGGAAAGAGAAATTCCACTCCATCATGATGCACCCATAATCTCCCCTTGTCCATCAAATGCAATGAGTGTGAAAAGATCCTGGGACCTATGGGTTATGGATCCTCCACATTTCCACTAGGCACATATAATCCACAATGCTCTACTCTTTGGTGTAAGTATCCTGCCACTTGGTACCTCTTTCATAAGAGCTACCATTGTCCCAAAACAGATTTCTCCTTTTTAATTTCATGGGACATTGAAATGCAATCTCCTCCATGGTTCATATCTCAAACCCCAACCTCATGTGTGGTGCATGACTCATCAAGGGTGTCTGATAATAATGGCACAGCACAGTGAAAGTACCCTCCTCAAGACAATCATCATGCAATAAAGTACAATCCTCCATGATAGATGAAAACTCATGCATACCTTGGAGAGATTTGGAAGAATCTTGCAGCAAGAGTCTCCTCTTGAAATGTGTTGGCTGCCTCAATAACTGAACGTGGAGGCTGCTCCTCCATGAATATAATAGCGCTGGCATGTGCCTCTGGTGGTGAGGGCTCCTCCCTCCTTTGGCCAAATCTTCTGATCAAGATCTGAAAAAAAACAGCAAGAGAGGAAACCCTTGCATGCCTCCCATGGCTGAACCACCAAGTTCTTTCCTCTTCTACTGAACAAGTGTGAAATATAGAGTCTCTTGGAAGACCCTAGGGTTTGCTCCATATTCAGCAAAATACTCACTTAGAATTTTGAATTCCAAGTGCTCTCCATGCTTCTGCTCTTCTCCTATCTTTGTCTCCTCAACCTCCTTGGAGAGGTTGTTGTTGGATTTGAAAATGGATGAGATTAATCTCATCCTCCGCATCATTCTGGCCTCTTCTTCTCTGAAATTTGAACTTCACAGGATGAGCCAAGTTCGAAACTCTGATACCACTGTAATGTTCCAAATGGGGAAATTTCTGCTCCATCGGGAACATCTTAGATGTTCCCATTTTTTCCCACCTCCGAGAGTATTAAAAATCAACAGTGAACTATTTCAGAGATTTACTATAGGGGAATTTACTGGATATTTCATCTTCACAAGGAATAATGAGATCCAGAGGCTACCTGGCCCTCTAGCAGACTCTACCAATATAACATGTCAAGAGCTAATAATTCCCCTCAAGGAATTTCTACACCAGCTGCCCATGAGGATGCTGTATAAGGAAGCCAATGTGAAAATAAGGCAATCCAATGCTAGGATGCCTTAGAATATGTATGGTACAAACTCGATGCAGAATATAAGCCCAAAGAAATAACCCTTAGGGGGTTATACAAATCTCCCACCAACAAGTGTACTAAAATAATGCTCAATGAGAAATCCTTCAGTAGCATTAAAACTTCAACAAGTAGCAGTAGTGAAATAATGTCTCACATAATACAAGAAGAGTACAAATCTGATATAGAAAGTGTAGCAGCAAATGTTATATAAAATCCTTGAGGAAAAGACCTCTCAAGGTGAGTGCAAATCAACCTCAAAGGAAGATATACATACAATGAAGGAAATATACTGCTACATAATCCAGCTACCTTATACTGCGCAGTCTTTAAGGGAAAATGACTACAATATGATATAAATATGATGATATAGCAATAAGAGCTCAAATAAATAAGGGGGAGCAAGATCTTAACCCCATAAAACATTATTACATCAATCCTCCAAGGGATTGGCTAAAACATGTAAAACAGTAAAATGCTGGAGTTTCAGTGTAGCTGCTGCAACTCAATAATAATGCAGAAATGGAGAAGGAAGTAGATGCTGCAATAAACAATGAAAACTCCTCCAATGATCTCCAAAATGAAGGGGTTGATCCCCTCACTGAAGAGTGCACTCACTAGTGCACAAAATGTGCTCCACCTGCAAACCCTCACTGAGAATAACACTGTAAGAGAAAGGGACTATGCTGGGCATGAGAGAAACATATATGGCTTGATTCCAAATCTGAAATATCAAATTTGGAAATCTCCTTTGCTAATTTCCTAGAGAAAGAGATGGCTCCTCCTCTACAAACCAACTTCGGAAGTGAGATGATGGAAGTCCCTCACTACAACACCAACAACTCCAGTGTTCTCTTGCTGCAAGAATAACACAGTAGCTACAAATGACTACCTTGGCCCCATGCCATGATGTGAGGAATATGAAGTAAAATCTCCCCATGGCCTCCCATGGAAGAGAAGGGCATTCCTAAATAGGAATCCCTCTTGTGCTAAGCAGCAAGAAGTTGAAGAGAGCTTCAACTTCGAATTCTACCTTCCAAGAATGATCTCCACAATAGCTCTCCTTCATATTTTATGCATTGTGCTCATGGACCCCACTCACATTAGGGTTTCTCTCATTTGAATTTCCCTCCACTCCAAATATGCAATATTCTTGAGCAAGCTTCCCCTCTTAGGCTACGTTGTTGACTTGGTCAACCATGGTCTAGCTTGCTTTCCTTTGGCCCCTTTTCACACTTGGGCTACTAACTTAAGCCACTTAAGTGAATTTTTTCACCTTAGGAGTGTTTATTTAGATGCTACATGGGCTCCCTTACCCATTTATTTCCTTTTATTAAAATAAAAGCAATATTAATGTCCCAAATACTTTATTGCAAAATTTGGGACATTACAGAGAAATCCATGAAGCATACAGTCATTTTTCTTGAAGGGATAAATGAGCCAGTAGCATTCAATAATAATATTATTGGAAATTACTCGACATAATAATTTGATGGAAATTTTAATGCTCAACCATCACCCTTTTTCGATAATGTAGTTATCTCTCAAATTGAGAATTTTTCCCAGACATACACTTCTAAATGTAAAAATTTTGTAGATAAACTAGTAGTTAATTCTTTATTTTGATGGCTCTAAATCAGAAGATGGTGCAGGAGCTAGACTTATTTTAATAAGCCCAAAAGGAGAAAAAACCATGTTATCCATCACACTTGAATTCGATTGCACAAAAAATATAGTAGAATACGAAGAATTAATCCAAGGTCTGTACAAATAAATTGATCTCGACATAAAATATCTGAAAGTACTAGGAGATTTAGAAATTATTGTCAAACAAGCAAGAAATACCATCCATTTCCATTCTAGACATCTTAATCATTATCAATCATTAGTCCAGGAATTGACTACTCATTTATTAGCTTTCAATATTTCTTCTGTACCCAGAATACAAAATGCTAGTGTAGATTTATTGGCTAATGTAGCATTGAAATTAGTTCCATCTCAAGAATTTATTCCTGATAGATTTTCCATTGAATTTATTTTTAGACCATCTGTTCCTGAAAATATTACCAATTGGAAAGTATTTAATAAGGATTCGGATATCATATATTTCCTTACATCTGAAGGATCTCATGATAATCAAAGTCTAGATGAAAATGAACATGACATTCAGATAGAGGAAGAACAGGATGAAAACCCAATTCCGAAGTCAATTGTCAACTTAGAAGACCTTTATGATCTAAAAAATAGGTTTAAGAGGGTTACTCGTTCTAAAACTCAAAGTTCAACCTTAAGATTTGAGTTAGTAAATCTTAGAACTGATGATAAACTACAAAATGTCAATTTAGGTCTTGGTCTATCTTTTGATGAAATATTATCATTTGTCAAGTTATTAAGGACTTACAAAAGTATTTTTTCTTTGGATTACACTAATATTAAAACATATGATACTTCTGTTATTCAACGCACTATTCCTATGATTTGATATGAGAAACCAATACAATAAAAGTTGAGGAAAATTCACCTGAATCTTGAAAATCAAATCAACACAGAGTTGAATAAACTTCTCAAAGAAAAGATCATCTTTCCAGTTAGACATTATAAATGGGTTTCAAATTTAGTTCCTGTCAGGAAGAAAAATGGTGACATTAAGATTTGTATTTATTTTATAAATTTGAATAAAGCATGTGAGAAAGATAATTTTCCATTACCAACCATGGAACAAGTACTGCAAACAGTAGCTGGTTTTGAAGTTATGTCTTTTCTAGATGGATTTTTAGGATATAAACCAAATCTGGGTACATCCAGATGACATATTAAAGACCACATTCAGGACTAAGTTGGGAACTTATGCCTATCAAAAGATGCCATTTGGGTTAACTAATGTAGGTGCCACTTTTCAAAGAGCCATGGACACAACATTTAGAGGACTCATTAAAAAATCAGTGGTTATTTATCTAGTTTCCATTACAGTATTTTCTAGACAATAAACCAATCATGTGAATGACCTGAAACAAGTCTTTGAGCGATGTAAAAAGTATGGAATTTCATTAAACCCAAAGAAGTCATATTTTTCTTTAGATGAAGGAATTTTTTTAGGATTCATTGTGTCTAAGAGAGGTATCTATATTGATCCTGAAATAATCGAAGACATTAAAATAATTCCTTTCCTTCATAATAAGAAAACTATGCAGTCATTTCTTGGACAGATAAATTTTGTACAAATATGTTCCTGACTTTTCACAAATAGTTTTACCTTTACAAACCATGATTAAGATAAATTCAGTCTTTAAGTGGGTACATAATGAAAGAGAAGCATTTTATTTAATCAAACAATCCATTATCAATGCTCCATTTATGACTACCCCCAATTTTCTTAATCCTTTTACTTTATATACCTTCTCATCAGATACATCTAATGTTGTTGTTCTGACACAACTTAATGACCAACAAATTGAAGCACCAATATCATTTTTCAATTCCAATTTGCAAGGCACAAAACTAAATTATTCATGTGTTGAGAAACAAGAATTCTATAATAATTTTGGGCCATTTATCCTCAAAAATCAAACCAAAATAATAGTTCCATTCTCTGAAGTGAGACAACTGTTGATGAAAAGAGAATTAGGAGAGAAAATGGCTATCTGGGTTACTTCTTTACAAGGATATGATGTAGAAATTAGACCTTCTAAGAGTTTTAGAGGTCAAGGTTTTTGCAGAATGCTAATAGGAGCATCCCATTTATCATTAGAGGTAGATTCAGATAATAATTTGCAAATATCGGAGGTAAGCCTCAACGATGTGCAGTTTCAATACATTGATCTCAAGTTTTATTTGAAAAATGGATATGCCCCAACCCAACTCAGTTATAAAACAAAACTTTCTTTGAGATTATTGGCCAAGCAATATAAAATAATGAATGATGTATTTTTTAGAAGAAACTTTGATTCTGTGTTATTAAGATGTTTAGAGAAAACTGAAGCAGAGAAAGTTTTGTAGGAAATCCATGATGGACTAGCTAGAGGACATTTTGGAGGAAATACAACAACACATAAAATCTTGCATGCAGGTTACTATTGGCCAACACTTTTAAAAGATGCTCATGAATATGCAAGAAAATGAAAATTTTATCAAAGTGCATTCAGAAGACAAATGAAACCAACTTTCCCATTACAGCTATTCAATATCGAACAACCATTCGAACAATGGGGATTAGATATAATCGTTGAGATCGTTCCTAACTCTTCCAAAATCGTTGAGATCGTTCCTAACTCTTCCAAACAACATAAATATATTCTCACACCTACATATTAATTTACTAAATGGGTGGAGGAAATTCCACTAAAAGTATCCAATTCTGAGAATGTTATTGAGTTCATTGAACAGTTTATTATAACTAGGTTTGGTTTACCCATTGCTTTAATATTTGATAATGCATATTATTTTTCAGGAGCTGTTATGATATAATTTGGAATAAAGAGAGGTTTTAAACTTAAGTATTCGGCTAATTATTATCCACAAGGAAATGGTTTATCATAATCCACAAATAAAAACCTTATTAGAATTATCAAATGAACTGTTGACGAAAACCAACGAAATTGGCACAAGTCATTGACATTTTCTCTTTGGGCAGAAAAAATAACTCAGAAGGCCTCCATTGGCACTTCTCCATTCAATCTTGTTTATGGAAAATAAGTTGTTCTTCCTACCAATGTACTTATTCCTTCACTTGCCTTAGTTCAATTTATTGATGAATCCCCTTCTTCTTCCTTGCAAGTAGGAAAATTTAAAATTCTTAAGCTTGAAGAAGAAAGAGAAAAAGCTAAAGTGACTCATGCACATCAACAACAGATAGTTAAAGCTTCATTTGATACAAATTCTGTCACTCCATAAAACTTTCAAATTGGTGATATGGTATTGAAATGGGACAAAGCACATGAAGAAAATAGTAAACACACCAAATTCAAAACATTGTGGCTAGGTCCATTCAAATCATTGAAGAAATAGGCCCATCAACATTTTTATTGCAAGATATATCAAGAAAAAGAGATTATTTGCCTGTTAATGGGAAGATTTTAAAGAAATATTTTTCATAGGAGGTAACCCCTTCTATTCCCTGTATATTACTATCTTTTCTTTTCCTTAGGAAAATAAAAGTTGCATAGTATTGATTTTTGGCTTTTCAAGTAAACATCTCAGAAAATCTTTTTGTTTTCTCGCTTATAGAAATAAGAATTGTTAAGGAAACAATCGAAAGATTCAAATATCAAGTAGCTTCTATTTTACTGAAAGATGAAATTTCACTAAAGTTGTTTTTTCTCTGATGAAATATCATCTTTATAAAGCATGGTTATTCTATTATCAATCAAGAAAATAATCCTTAACATAGTAAAGACTCTTTTACAAATAAGAAATCTTAAAATCTAAAAATTATCATCAAGAATCCTCAAAAGGACCAATGATTCACCCCATCTGAGAAAATTATCAATTTTTAGAAAGTAATTCAAAAAATTATGATAAAAAACTTAGAAGATAATAAGTCTCATCAAGAACTTGTTTACCATGTTCATAGGGAAATAGTTGAACTGAAATTACCAATACTACTTACCAAAACAGGGTAATGACTTGAGATTTTATAAAAAGGACAAGGGGTCTCATCAAGAACTACCTTGATCAGTTTAATTACAACTAGTGAATGGAATTGTTAATATTTGGTTACCAAGCCAAGACAATGGCTTTTAAGTAATTAAAAATACAACAGAAAATATCTACAGAAAAGAAAACAAGTTTCAAAAGAATTCAAGTATATAAAATTGAACTTATTTTTGAAAATTATAAGAATCACTGGATGGGACAATGAATCATTGTTGGTAAAAGGTAACCCTACCAAAAGCTTAAATCTCCTATTGGATCAGAGGCTCTACCTGTGATAAAAGAATATATATTTATAAAGCTAATATGAAAGAGCCACCTGCTTCATCTTTTTGAACTTAGCAAATAATGTTATAGATATTCATAATTTTATTTTTAAAATATCAATTCCTTTTAATTGTAATTAAGATATATTTTATTGCTTAGTGAGATATTATTTATTGAAATTCATTCCTGCAACTATTTTTATTTTGAAAAAGTTTTTAGAAATTTCAAAAAACTCATCAGAGATAGCTGGTTCTCCCAAGTGAATCGCCAATTGTTGTACTATACAACACCCCCAATTTAATTTCAATAAATGAGGACCCTTTAAAAATAAATAGAAATTTATAAGCTTGATTTTATCTTAGCCTAAGTGTAAAGCTTTAGGAAATATAGTTTTTCCCTTTTCGCTTTGATTTTAAAAGCGCTCATTGGAAATCGCATAACTTACAAAGCCAAATAAGTTAAAACATATATATGTGTTGCGAAATTTGATATGTGCTACATTATTTTTAGATTCATATATAATTCCCGTTACAAATGCTTTAAACACCCCTTTAAAAATAAATCGCATCGCGCCTTTTAAAATAATCAACTTATGGCAATCCGTTAAAGATTGCGATAGGCCAGACCCGACGAATCAATAAAGCAACAATTATAATTCTCCAAAGGTTTGATAAAGTGCATCAACATAATTCCTTAGCACATTTCACGTTTCGTAGAGAATAACAAAATTTAAAGTTTATTACCGCATGAAAACTGCGATCTACAATTTGTGCAGATCGCACTTCACGAAATTCATCGATGATGAAAAACATAACTAATTGGTAACGGTTTAAAGTTGCGATATGTGATATTGATACTTATTCCTCAAGTGGACGAAATTATTCATATATAATCAGCCATATATAAGATCTAATGTCTTAAATTGATAGATTAGACATATTACGTAAAGGTGTGTAAGAGATTTGATAGGAAGAATTATGGGTTATTAATGACATTTAATGGGAGTAAGGTTCGAAAGATTGATATCTACTTCAAGTGTGTTTTTAATAATTGAGCGTTGGATTTGTGATTATATCATTTTATATCTATCCTTCTCTTCATTCATATTAGATCTGAGTTTACTCTGTTCACTTGAATTTAGGAAACCGTCTAACGGAGTGAGAATAACTGGAATAAAAAATAAAGGCAAGGAAATTCCCAAACATCAACTGTTGAAGACTCAAACATGTCTCCATTGTTCTCAGATATGACCTGCAACAAGGTTTGTGGTAGTTCCTCATGGGAAGCAATGTACCAACTCTTCAAGGATGAACAACCAAGGGTAATAGTGAAAATAACTACAACAGACGCATCAGTTTCTTCAGACCCATCTTACTTCGACGTTGCATGCTCATTTCTTCACATAGTAGCAACGAGGCCAAAGATTATCCCCTACACATATATGGTAAAGTGGGTAATTTACCACCTTAACATAGAAGATAGGACATTTAAGAATTCAAAGTTGGAGAATATTGGATCATTCACTGCAAAATATTTGAGGACAATGTACCACTTACCCCTGTTGCAACAGAATTATGACAAAGATTTTGTTCAAAGTTTTACAAAGAAACATACATACTTGATGAAAGTTATAAAGGGATGGAAAGATGACCAATGTAAGCTGAAACAGGACAAACTCGGTATGTACCCAATAGCACAATTACCCTCCCCTTACTGCTATGCTGCTGGAATGTTATGTAGATTGTTTGCAAAGCCATATACTACTATGTTTTCCGTAGACTGGGTCTTGTTAATTGACGCAATCGTCAATTCTTCAATTATGAATTCGGAAAAAATCTTCTCTGATAATTTGGCTAGAAATATCATGGATTATATAAGTAAAATAAGTGTTTCCTCTATGGAAATAGCCCCCCTTTACATGAGTGCTTATGTTATGGAAGCAATATTCTTTTGTTCAATTTTTCCTATTATGGGATGGAAATGGACAACCCAAGACCCCACTCCAATCCATATTTACCACAGAGCCCTTTGGGAGTTCGACTTTCATTTACACTTTTATAAAATTTGCAATGGAGTCATGTTATCTATGCATCATATTATATTTAATGAGAAAGCGCCTAGGATTTATAAAGAGGCTAGCATAGACATTTTTCCCATTGCCATATGGTTTTTCGAGGAAAATTTCACCTATATCGGAGTTTTCGGGAGTGATGCTTCTCCCCATGTTTTTCCCTATTATGTTCATGATAAACTACTAGGTAAGGGAAATCGCTTACCAAATTGTAGTAAGTGGTATTTATAAGCAACTCAAAGATGCCAAGAAGGATATTTTTCCTAATTTCCCTTTGCAGTGCAATACTTTTGCACTTTTTGATATTGGTCATACATTCAAGGAAGTTTCAAATGTTACTTTATTAAATTTGGCTGTAATTCCAAAAAGGCCATACAACCCTAATGATGTGATTAAGAATTTCACCACTGAACTTAAATTGAAAATTTTATTAAAAGAGATAGATATGTTTTATGATTTATTCAGGGCATGGAGAAGTTCACAGATGTATTGAAAAATGCATCTAGTCAGATCAGTCAAAATTACTTTGAAGCTTTCCAAACATATAGAAATAAGAGGTTGGAAATAATTCCTTTGGATTTATTGTTTATTTAAGATGTGAACAGACCAACTCCAAGCATTAGCTTGGATAATGAAGCCAAAGACATGTCTGAAGATGAATCCCAAGAAAAATATAATCATGATTCAGGGAAATCACAACATAATTCTCAGAATTCGGATCACTCTGATAAAGAATCCAAAAACAAGAATGAGATCCAAGAGAAAATAATTGATAAAGTAATCAAATGGATTGAAATGAAAATAGAAGGAGGAATTAATGGAGCTAGATCATCTTCTCAAGAAGTTTAGCATACCTAGAATACACCCAATCAGATAGAGAAGTCTCAGCCAAAATATTTGAAGAATGAATGGGAAAATTTTTCCAAGGGACTGCAAACACCACAACCAAAGCCTAATATTGGTGAATTAAAAATCTTTAAAACACCAAATAATTCTCAGAATTTAGTGGAAACTGAAATTCCGCTACAACAGGGGCCTGAATTTCATGATCAAGAGATCATTCTGGCATACCCTACAAAGCAGATTGTTTTACAGATTGAATAAACACCTTCACTTGATCTCTTATATAGTACAAGCCATGAGGCTATAGTTAAGAGAAGAAAGAGGAGAAGAATAGATGATATATTTTCAAATCTTATGAATGAATCTGTTGAAGTTCTGTGGAAAGACCCTTTGGTTACGACCCCTATGTTGATGATACATAACATCTAACTAAGTTATCACAATACACAGGAGCATATGCTACTTACACCACGAATACTAAACTAAATGTTTGATGAAATGATGGCGTGCTCCGGCGATTTCGTTACCCTAGGGTTTTCTGCTACCGATGCTGCCGCCACCTACAGGTCTGCGACTAACTAGAGGCACCACCAAGTCCAGGTGCTCCATGGCTTACCTGCTAAACCTTGTGGCGTCTATTCTGAGCGGCAGAGGAACTGGCTTCCTAACTGTCGAGCCAACAGACTGGAAGGGATGGACACTGTATCATTGGCGGAGGCCCCCTGCAGACTGAATCGAAGTGATTTTCTCCTGCTATGGATACCATCGGACGGGGAGGGTGTGTGCTTCACCTTCTATGGTATGAGATTCTCTCGGCGAACTGGAGAGGAGGGCTGCATATACTTGATTTTTGCTTGCAGGGCAAGGTGCTGTGCACGCCCTCTGTTGCTGCGCCTTTACTCTGTGGCCGAGTTGTGCCTATTGGGTGCTGTATGCAAGCTTTTGGATCTGGAAGCGACTCTTCGGTGGGGCGGTGCAAATGGCTTGCCAACATTCACTGGACCAGCATTGGCTTCTGCCCCAGATTTGGAAATATGGCGACAGAAAAACCCAGAACTGTCTGCGCAGATATCCAAATCATTTGCACAGGGTAATCGGGTAAGACCACTCTGTTTTCAGATCTTTATAAAAACTCCTAAAGGTAATAGTATATTATTTTGGGTAAATGGCTCTGAACAGGTCTCAGACCTGAAGAAAATTATAGAGCGGAAAACAGGATACCCAAGTCTGGCACAGTCCCTCATCCATGGGGGCAAATCTTTACAAGACACCAACATACTCAAAGACTATGGTATTTGTCCTGTTTCTACCATCCTTCTCAATCTGTGACTGAGAGGGGGTGCTCCTGGACTGCATAATGCACAGGGTCATAGGAGCACAGACATGGGAGCAGGTGCATCCAAAACTGTACCAACAAAAGTTTCATTCAGGAATGTGTTACAGGGGGACAAATACATTCCCACAGTCCCTGTTGCCCCTGCTGAAAGTTCCCCCAAGCCATATATTGTAGAACTGTAGGACAGCGTTCCTGAAATAATTATAGACAGTCTTGACATTGATATGCATAGAACTGCCTACGAATCCCAAGCAATTATAGGCAGATTCAACTGCTTCTGGCCCAAACCAATGGAGCTGTTCCATTGGATTTTTACAAACTGGACCATGGAATGTGAAATACACCTATTTTCTAAGGGGTTCTTCATTGTCAAATTTTCATCCACTGAGGTTAGAGATGCCATTATCAGCTAGGGACCATGGTTCTGGGGCTCCACGGGACTCTTCATTACACCATGGTTCCCAAATTTTGATGCCAACACCATGGAGGTGACCAAAATGTCGGTCTGGGTAAGGATCTACAATCTCCTGCTACATTTTTGGAATGAAAATGTTCTTGGATGCATTGGAAACACCCTAGGTAGATACATTAAAACAGACACTCAACGCCTGGAAGAGCGCATATTCACCTTCGCACGAATCTGTGTGGAGGTTGATTTGAGCAAGGGACTCCCTGAGTCCATTATGCTGAACAACAAACAACAGAGATGGACACAGCATTTAGACTATGAGAACACAACCTTCAGATGCCGGATATGCAGGTGCACAGGACACCTACAAAACTCATGCTCGGCAGCCAAAAAGGATAACAGGAAAAATAAGAAAACAGGCAAAGTGGCAAAAGGTTGGCAATTTCCCTCTGAAGAGCCAGAACTACAGGAAGAAGAGGTGGAACCAACACCACATGAGAATCAACAAACATAAACTTCCATGGGCACACAAGAACAGGAAATGCAAGATCCTCACGAGACCACCACAAAGACTCAGCAGGAGATGGTACCTGGAACACTAGACAGTGGGGGATATAAAAGAACACATACATCAGACACATCAGACTCTGATAAGGATAATGGAGCACCAACGAAAGAAAATCAGCTTGTCCTTATCGAGACCGAGCCAACACTTGGTGCTTGGCGTAAGGTTGAAAAGAAGAAGGGGAGAAAATCCTAATTGTATCTCCTTTGCTTTATTTGCAGCATTTTTGAGTGTCTTTGGACATATACCAGCTCATACAACATGTAATTTTGTTTTCTCATAAATAAAATTACGAATTTTTTCTTTGTGAAAAAATGCTACTTACACCATTAATAAAGCCACTGAGGTAGAACTTCTACTGAAGCAAAAATGAGACAGAGTAAAATAATTAGACAGACTGTTAGAGAAGGAAAAATTTAACTCCAGCAGGAAGATGGAATTGAGGATGTCTCAATTTCAAAAGGATTTTGAAAGAATGAATTTGCAACACTAGGTGCATATTACAGAGAAAGAAACACAACTTGAAGAAGTAATGAACAAATTAAAAAGCCAGCCTTAAGTAGAACTATTCATAAGAGAAGCACTGGAAATGAATGCAAAGCTAAAACAACAACAAGAAACCTTTTGTAACCAAGCTTCAATCACCAACTCTTATTGTGATGCAAGCAAAATCTTGATCCAGCAATTGGCTAACAAGAAACTTGAGTGTGAGAAAATTGAAAAGAATATTAGTGAGTTTATTCAGTGGCAAGGATATGACTCGGGAAATAAAGATGACCTACCTCAAATAGATAAATTTCACAAGGAAATTTTATTTAAGGATTGGGAAGTGCAACTGAGACAAGCAGAAAAGGAAACGACAAAGGCATCAATATTAAAAAATTAAATTAATGAATCTATTAATAAAAAACTTTTGATAGATGAACTTATTAAATAATCCACAATTGAAGTGCTCTCAGAATTCAAGCCATAATAAGCACAGTAGAAACAAAGGACAAAGATGCAGGAGGAAATGATTAAAAAGATAAATAAGTTTGATCAAGAAAATTACTGGAATTTTTTTATCAAACCTTATCACAAGTGCCTAACTCTTTAGTCATTAACTGATTCAACAAAGAAGTCATAGCTAGCACTTTTGAATGTAATATTCAAAAGCCAGATCAGATCAGGAATTTCACAACCAGCTCAACTAAAACCAATGGTGGATATTTGTTAGCTTCGAGATCAAATTCACAAAGAAGACAAACACACATAGTCATGTTGTTACTTTATTTTCCTAGATTGTAGTTTAAGTTTTCTCTTTACAATGATGGTGTAATATTCCCAATTAGCCCAAGCTAATGGGAATATACAATTTTGTCTCATTTTCTTGTTGCATAAATAAAATTGTAAAGGAGGATCAATAAAACTCCTAAACGGAAAAATAAATCAATTCCACATGTGAACAAAGCCAAATATGGGCTATTTACATAAGCACACTTAGGTGTGAAAGAGGCTAGCTCATTTGACCAAGTCAACCAGGACCAAATCAACAACATTTTCTAGATACAGTGAATCTCCTAGATGCACAACGTAGTTTTAGTTGGAGGCTACACATGTGAAAGGAGCTAAATCATTGAGATGGTTTAGGGTTTGGCAGGACTTTCATCTTATAAAAGGAAGAGGAGGACAACAGAAGAAGGTTGTTGATTAAGTATATTTTTGAATATATTGTCTGTTTAGACATATATCATTCTCTTGCTATTTAGCTGAGAATAGTGATGTTGAGCACTAGGGTGTTCCTGATTGGGAATCCCACCTCTTCGATTGAATAGTTCTTGGAGGATTAATGCTAATCTTTTCCACTATCAGTCATTTGGCCAAGCTCATCTTCCAACTACAACGCAGAACCTGTTGAGGGTTTGGTTTTCCTTGTAAGTTGCAGCAAGTGGAGGCTAGATCTACTAAAATATAGGCCAATCTAGTGCCTCTTTTCAGTGGGAAAGCCTATTATCCCCTTGACAAGGGAGGATTAGACATTTGGAGTTGCATTTTCAGATCTTGGCATCAAGCCAATCTAGTACTAGAGCCTACAACGCAGTTTCCCTTCCAGGACTACGTTATTTGTAGGTATACTGTTGTAGGGTGTTTTTACACACTTTTGGAGGAGAGATCTCTAGTGATAGGGTTCTACCCTTCACTGTGGTGATCCATGGATTAAAAATCTGATCCATGTTCTATT
Organism: Pinus albicaulis; assembly: GCA_034641835.2. Taxonomy (NCBI): domain Eukaryota; kingdom Viridiplantae; phylum Streptophyta; class Pinopsida; order Pinales; family Pinaceae; genus Pinus; species Pinus albicaulis. The sequence goes on from CM076582.1 coordinate 481,263,010, forward strand.
TAGATCAGATTTGCTTATTATTGTACTTACTTCAGAAATTTCTGAATATTACTATAGATCTAAAACTTTAGATCTCAGATCTACTCTTTGTATTTCATGTTTTTCTCAAAACCGCATGGGGAATTTGTAGAGGAGCTCTTCTAGTGTACAGATCTGATATAGATCTAATATTTTGTACACAGATCTACTCTAGATTTGGAGTGTAATATAAAACTACTTCAACTCTTTAAAATAACACTGTCAAGCCTTTTTGCAGTCAATACATGTGTTGCAGCACCTCTTTTTGAGGAATTTCTTCTATTCTTGTCTTATGTATCCTGTTATAAATTGTATGGGCCTCATTATGGATCTAATTTACTAATTTATATATGAATACTGAGCCTTATTATTGGCCTCATGTTGTTTCTCAGTGAAACTACGTTATTTTCCTGTAGTATTGTGGCATATTTTTGCAACCCCATTCTTGGGTATTTCCCAGCCATACTAGTTGTGGGAGGTCCGTTTACCTCACCTAGTTTGATTTTTTTTTTATCTCCTCTTGGATTTAGATGCTAGATCTATATATATAAGGGATCCATGAGCTACAAATTCATTTCATTGCACATACTTCTGAAAAATGTGTTATTCTAACAAGTATTGTTGAATCTTCCCTTTTGGGGATATTACAGTGGTATCGAAGTAATCATCTTGGCACAACCTGTGATTTGCTTTCTTAAAGAGCCAATATGTCTTCAGAGGAAGATGAGCCTCTCAATGATAGAGAGAAAAGGTATCTGAAAAGAATACAGAAGAAATTTGATTACACCAATGATGATAAAGACAAGGGAAAAAACCCTGAATCTGGAAGTGATGAAGATGGAAAGGAGTTTGCAAAAAACCTTTTGAAAGCCATGCAAGATATTTCTAGAGAGATAAAAGAGATGAGAATGGATATAATCAAGGAATATCCTAATATATTTCATCTTGGAGAAATATTTGGCATGTCTCATCACTGGAATGATCAACCAGTGAACCAACCACAAGCTCCACAACGCTCTACCATGCCTACCATTTTTGCTGTGGAAAATGAAGGGCCTCAAGAGCAAGCATCCCTTGAAGAATACTTCAAATAATATGAGTCTCAAAATTATATATTCAAGGATCACTTGAGTTTTTAAGAGTTTTGTCACCTTCAGGACAAAAGAAGAAGACCAAGGCGTCAACATAGAGATGGTAGATTCACTCAGAATCATGATGGACATCACTCTATGGGAAGATTCTTTTTACCCAAGTTTGATGGGTCATCCACTTATTCTGCCAAAGCATGGGTAGAAAAAATGTATATTTACTTTCAGTTGAATAAGGTCCCTGAGATGGAAGCTATCAAGATTGCAGCGCTGCAGTTTGAAGGTGAACCACACAACTGGTGGTTTCATGGCTTGTCTACATTGGGTCATGCCAATGTGACTGCTTATTCTAAGTTCACTAGAAGATTGGTGGAGAGGTTTGAAAGAAAGGATCCAGAAGCACCTTTCATGAGCCTTGCAAAGTTGAAGCAAATAGGTAATACAGAGTCTTATATTTCTGAATTTTTGAGGTTATATGTTATGGTTCCTGACTTGTCTGCAGCAAGAAGGGTGTACATGTTCATCGATGGCTTAGATGAACCTTTGCATGGGTTGATTAAATATACCAAGCCCACTACCTTGCATGATGCCATTTAGAGGGCTAGATACCTTCAAGATGCCTTGCCAAAAGCAAAGGAAATTTTTTAGAACAAGCCCTCTTTTCCTTCTAAAGGAAAGGAAGAGAAAGTTTCTCCTTCAAAGGAGAGCTCATACAAGAAGCCAGTTGATGATGAAGTCTGGAGAGATCTAAGAAAGAAGAATCTATGCTTCACTTTCCAAGAACCATGGGTACCTGAACATAGATGTGCTACTGGTAAATCACATTATATAGAGGTCTTCTCAGATCTTGAAGAAGATGAAGATGATGAACCAAGAAGGGGTCACAACGCTGACAATGTTGAAGGAGATCCAACACCATCAGGAGATGGGAATGGATCTTTCGCTCCTATTGGAGGAACTCTTGCATCTTTGAGAGGAGTACCTAAGTAATTGACCTTGAGAGTTCAAGGTTCAATCATGAATCAGAGGGTTTATGTATTGATTGACAGTGGAGCTACCCACAATTTCATTGATGCCCATCTTGTGCAAAGGAGGGCAATAACCACTGATACTTTTGAGGGATTCTCTGTTTTGGTCCCAGGAGATAGAAAAATGTAATGCATGCATTATGTCCCATCACTTTCAATCACCATGGGATCCTACACCTTGGTGGGTAATTTCTTTGTAGTTGACATACTAGACACCAATGTTATTTTGGGTGTTCAATGGTTGATTACATTGGGGAAAGTCACCATTGATTGGGAGGATTTTCAAATTGAATGGGTGGACAAGAAGAGTGGTGCACCTCATATGATCAAAGGCATGCATACTTACCCCTCACATAACACTTCCACACAAAAACACAGAGATGGATTTGTGTAGTGGAAGCAAGGGCCTCACTATCCCATCTATTATGTTCATGAGATTTCTGCAAGGGACACTCTTATATAGTGGAAAACCACCTGGGAGGCCACCCGATTCAGTTTGGGTGAGATAAATATCACTAAAGATGCTCAAAGATCAGATCCAAGAGGGATGGGAGCATTAGAAGACACAACTACAGTGTTGGAAGGTTTGGGAAAGCACAAGAAAGAGGGATATTTCTTCTGTCATCATCATCACCCACCTTCATTTCTAATTTTATGCTGTTGGAGGAGAAGAAGGGAAGGTATATCCTTCCTACATGTACCTTTGGCATAGGAGATGTCAAAGGGGAGATTAGAAACATAACAAACATTCTTGTTGATGCATCATCAGCGCTGTCATTGTCGGGGAGTGTAGATCTATATTGTAAATCCCAGTTGTTGGTGGGTTATTCCAAAGATCTTCACACTTGTATGATTCTTGACGACTAGCTGCATGAAGAAGGCTATCTAGTTCATGAGGGAATTAATCATCATGATAGGATCTTCGTACCTAGATCCTCCAAGCTCAAGGAGAGGATGCTACAAAGGGCCTACAAAGAGTTATGTTTCAACCCTACCTCTTCTATGAATATCTACAACACTATTATGAGATGCTTTGAATGGGAAGGCTTTGGAGGAGAGCTACATAAACATTTTCTAGAATGCATGAGCTATGTGGAGTTGGGGCAGCCAAGTGACTCTATGCAAGAGTCATTTTAGAGATTCTTCCTTCTTTTGAAAGAGGAGAAATATCCATGCACAACTCCATGTGTAGGAGAGACATGGTTGGTGAAGAATATGATCATGTAAAGCAAGTTTCATTTTCTGATTTTACATATTCTTTCACCATGTTTATGCAAGCCATGACTCCAAATAGGAGTGATGTATCATATGAATCTCATGGCACACATTGGGCCACTAAAATTTCTAAATTTGGCCACTCCCTTGTTGAGAAAAGGGAGATTCTCTTTCATGATGAGTGTTTCCCAAAGGCACCAAACATATCTCACAATTTCAGCCATGGTGAGATGACATGTGCAACAAGTAAGTGGTGGGGAAACCACTTACCATACCTTGATCTGATGCAGGTAGGATATGCATTGTGCTGGTATCATATGTGGGATTATGACCCACCTCCTCATGCTCCAATTTCTGTTTGTATATATGTAATTTTTCTTCCATACCTTGATGATATAGTTGTAATTTTTATGGGATTGTATGAAGGGAGGATGGGAAGCTTGTATGTACCACATGGGATGGAAACTCTCTATGCACCTTATGCTACATGTTTTAGAGAGAGTATTGGTTCAGCCATGTTTGTTTCAGTTGAGTTCTTGACTCCTTGTGGGATGGATTATGTACATCTCATAATGACTTTGGAGGAAAAATTCATGGAGGGTTGGATTGGTGAACACTTAGCTTATGAAGAAAGCTTGATCCTTGATGGTGTCACCAATGAAGGAGGAGAAGTGTTGCAACACTCAACCTATCAGTTGCTTGAGGACAAGCAACATTTTGGAGGGGAGGACTGTAATATTCCCAATTAGCCCAAGCTAATGGGAATATACAATTTTGTCTCATTTTCTTGTTGCATAAATAAAATTGTAAGGGAGGATCAATAAAACTCCTAAACAGCAAAATAAATCAATTCCATATGTGAACAAAGCCAAATCTGGGCTATTTATATAAGCACACTTAGGTGTGAAAGAGGCTGGCTCATTTGACCAAGTCAACCAAGACCAAATCAACAACGTTGTCTAGATACATTGAATCTCCTAGATGCACAACACAGTTTTAGTTGGAGGCTACACATGTGAAAGGAGCTAAATCATTGGGATAGTTTAGGGTTTGGCAGGACTTTCATCTTATAAAAGGAAGAGGAGGATATCAAAAGAAGGTTGTTGATTAAGTATATTTCTGAATATATTGTCTATTTAGACATATGTCATTCTCTTACTGTTTAGCTGAGAATAGTGTTGTTTAGCACTAGGATGTTCCTAATCGGGAATCCCACCTCTTCCATTGAGTAGCTCTTGGAGGAGTCTTTTTGATATTGTCCACTATCAGGAATTTTTCCAAGTTCATCTTACAACTACAACGCAGATCTTGTTGAGGGTTTGGTTGTCCTTGTAAGTTGCAGCAAGTGGAGGCTAGATATACTCAAATCTAGGCCAATCTAGTGCCTATTTTTAGTGGGAAAGCCTTCTATCCCCTTGAAAAGGGAGTATTAGACCTTTGGAGGTGCATTTTCAGATCTTGGCATTATACCAATCCAGTACTAGAGCCTACAACACAATTTCCCTTCCAGGACTGTGTTATTTGCAGGTATTGCAGAGTGTTTTGACACACTTTTGGAGGAGATATCTCTAGTGATAGGGTTCTGCCCTTCACTGTGGTGATCCATGGATTACAAATATGATCCATGTTCTTTTCAGATCTGATCTACTTATTATTGTACTTACTTCAGAAATTTCTTAATATTACTGCAGATATGCAACTTTAGATCTCATATCTGCTCTTTGTATTTCATGTTTTGCTCAAAACCCTAAGGGGAATTTGTAGAGGAGCTCTTCTAGTGTACAGATCTGATATAGATCTAATATTTTGTACAAAAATCTGCTCTAGATATGGAGTGTAATATACATCTGCTGCAGCTCTTTAAAGTAACACTGTCAAGCCTTTTTGCAGTCAATACATGTGTTGCAACACCTCTTTTCGAGGAATTTCTTCTATTCTTGTCTTCTGTATCCTGTTATAAATTGTATGGGCCTAATTATGGATCTTATTTACTGATGTATATATGAATTTTGAGCCTTCTTATTGGCCTCCTACTATTTCTCAGTGAAACTATGTTATTTTCTTGCAGTATTGTTGCACATTGCTGCAACCCCATTCTTGGGTGTTTGCCAGCCATACTAGGTGTGGGAGGTCTGTTTACCTCACCTAGTTCAAATTTTTTTTTATCTCCTCTTGGACTTAGATGTTATATATCCAGATCTAAGGGATCCATGAGCTGCAAATTTATTTCATTGCACATACTTCTGAAAAATGCATTATTCTAGCAGGTATTTCTGAATCTTCGCTTTTGGGGATATTACAGATGGTTTTTTGAAACCTCCTTTATTTTTATGTAATAATATATTTTTAAACATATTTTAGTTTAGTATTTAAACCCTTCTGATGCATTTAGAGAAGGGTCCAGAAATGTTTCAAAAACATTTGTAAAGAATGCACTTCTGTAAGTTTGTAAATGCTTTGATGGATTAATGGAACAAAAATCACGTTATCTTTTGACATTTGAAGTTGTTTAACTGATGTTTCACTATTATACTCTTTAAATTTCTTGAAAGTGAAGAGGAGCATAAAACCACTGCCAGTTTATATGAGTATGACTTCATATACATGGTAATTCTACACGTTATATTAAGTTTTTCTTTTAGATTGATAGTTATCTTTTATTTGCATTATATATTTGAATTATTGTTATAAACGAATGTTAAATGCACTTATGTATTGATATTTGTTTATAATTTCTTATCTTATATATAATTACACATATAAATGCGATATTCTTTTCACAATTATTTTAATCAAACTATGTTTTTAAAAGAATTATCTTTACATAATTTTCATCTCTTTCAACTGTTAAATAATCTTCATTACTAGTAGTTGGAAGATATGCTTTTAGATCGCATAAAGGAAGAAACATCCTGGGTATATAATAGAATAGATAGTTTAGATAAATGCATATGATAGATTAAAATCATTTCCCATTTGCATGTTATATAAGAAAAACACACCCCAAAATAATCCTTATTGGGAAACTGGTCCCTTTATCCCCAGTCGGAGCAACCACACCAAATGGAAGAGGACTTTCTCTAAGGTCTAGACTAGGTGGTTTTCCCCCATGTTGTAGCAACGAAATTCCGAGGCCTCAACACATGTCTATTTCAAATCCTTCAGTTTATGTTGATAACACATATTTTGCAGCCTTTGAACAACATACTAAAGGCATTGGTATGAATTTGCTAGCTTGGATGGGTTATGAAGGAGGAGGCCTCAAAATCAATGGACAAGGAATCACTAATCCTATTATGGTTAAAGAGATACCAAAATATCAAGGAATTGGATATGGTCATAAAGAGTCCGAAGAGTGTTCTAAACTATTTGAGGAAAATAAATCATTAGATGATTATATGTCACACCAAGATGGTAGTGATAATGTCAATTTGTCTCCCAAGAGAGATGAATGCTTCAAAGGACTTTGCATGCCATTGTCAAAGTTATAGCCCAAGGGACAAGAATAAATGTTATGGGAATTTTCCAAATTTTATTAATTTTGATTATTTGTGGGACATGTATCCTTGCACTTTTTGTGATGTAGTTGACCATTGTGTGGTTGATTCTGAGCAACGCAAGGTGATGGTAAAAATAACAAACCATATTATTGGCATCAAGCATGAATAACCTCCATAAATTTTGAAGAATTCCTTGTCGATGTGCAAGAGAAAGTACTTTTGTAACAATTATAACATGAATGGGAATGGGAACGAAAGGTGTTGGAAACTTCATCGAGAACTTCGTCCTAAGAAGGATAAAGAGGTTATGAAAACCAATACAAGGAAAGAAACAAGTGGCAAAGAGGATATTGGCATAGTTTCTAAGGAAACCTTCAAAGCATAATAGATTTATAAAGAGAACTCATAAGCCTATGAGAGGAAAAGATTGGGTGGAATGTTTGTATAGTTTGTTTCTTTGTAAGTTGTAAATACTTGTTGTTCATTACCAGTTTTTAGGAACTTTGTAAAGTGAAACAACAATAATCACTATTTGTAACAAGTATGATTTTAATTGTCATGTAATGTTATGTTGGCTTGTTTATGAGTCCAATTTTTATAGGAATTTCTCCGATGAACATGTGTGTGTCGTCCAGTATGTCTACAATTGCTTCATGTACTCATCGATACAAGTGTTTCAAGATGAATTTGTTGTGAATGAAATATTTGATACAAATTGTATAAGAAATGACTATGCGTTTATGGACAAAGGCAAATGTGTCATTGAATTATTGCAGTCAGGGTACTTTTTGTACAAGTGCAATTTCAGTAAAATAAAGCAAATTTTTAATCAGTGTGTGGAAAGCATTGAATTGCTTCTGATTTCCAAGATGGAAAGTCAAGTTTTTCTTCAACAAAAGGAACTTGAAGATGAATTTGTTTGAGCCTTGAAATATGGTTTGGGAGAGAATCTTCAGATTCCATCCATCGATGTTTTTATTATTGCATGGTTTTAATAATTGTGGCTCTATTCTTGATAGGAAGGTAATACCTTCACGCAGAGGATAGGTGGATTACCTTGATTAGAGCTTGAAGGCACCAATTGAAAACAAAACATTAAGGATTATTTTTGTGGAAATTTTTGAGCTTTTGCCTCTTTTTGTTTGCTACGAGAAGATAAAATTTTGGAGTCCAAAAGTTCCTAGTGGGGAGGTATGATCCGGAGATCAATTTTTTTTTCAAAAATGAAAGTTCCCAGAATTTTTCGAAACCACTGTCAAGTCGTATTTTTTTTCATTATAATTCCATTGACACTTGAATCACCTCAATATGATTTCGTATGACAAATTTATGATTATGATCATTTGGATGCACAACTAAAAAAATTGCAGGTGGGCTGACTAGCTTGCTGACTAGGAAGTTTGTACTATTGATGTCATGATGACATAACCATTCAAAAATGGGCATATGATCAACCAATCAGAGAGTGCCAAGTGTCATGATTGTACAAGTGTGACCTAGATGAATCTGATTTTTCAAAATAATTTTTCTGGCCCAAAGGGGGGCTTCCACATGGCCCAATTTGAGGCCGCCACGTGGTGCCTCCACATTGGTTAAAAAATGTTGTTATAGGTCAATTTGGGCATCATTCGCAATGACCTGGTTAACTAGACATCATCTCCAGGACCGATGAATATGGTCTTTCATCCCCTATCATTTCAGTTGCTACATGCCCTAAGACAAAGAACAAGACAAATCATTCATGACTTTCATCTGCAAAGGTTTGCAAGATTTGAAGTTTATAATATATCAAATGAGAGATCATAAATTCTTACTTCAAAGGGACTAAGTTCATTGCATATGCAGGTAGCCCCATTCAAGGCTGCTCTGCAAAGCAATTCCCGACACTCATAGGTGCGTTGGTCACATTGGGAGCGAAATTCTCATTGTTCCAGAATCTCCACTTGGCTAGTGCCTTCTAGAAGAGTTCACATATGTCAAAATTAGAATCCATGTGTCCATTTGACATCTACAATATTGGGAACATGTATTTACTATTATTGGAAAGTCATTGATTGTAAAACTACCTTCATCTCTTCTGTAAATTGAGCACAAATCTTAGTGTTTGATAAGGAATAATTTGAGTAGAGAAATGTTGGTTGAATTTCAATTGAGGAGTTGATTTGTGTAACATGCTGATGGAGAAAGCTGCATTGTGATGAGGCTGGGATGCTGCTGGAGATGGTCACTTCAAATCCATCACTGGGTTGTAACCTCCCCTTCTATCCATTAATAAATATTGCTTCTTACTTTCCCACATATGTATCTGTATAAGCTCATGTTTTCCATAATATTAATTCTTATATGATGTATATGGTTTATGTTTCATTGATTTAACTAAATAACTTAAATAAACATCTTATTATTGCTATCTTTTGATGTTTAGTGTTCATCTTTGCATGAAATATTTTCAGACATCTAGGTTGGATTTGAAGCTACAGCAAGAGTGACAGAAGGAGAATAGGAAGCGCTTGGACTCCAAGTAAGTTCTTTGATTTGTTCTGTGTGTCTATTTATAGTTAGGAAAAGTAGTCGCAAAGTCTTTAATCTGTTGTTCCAACTAAGCACCTGTCTAGGGAATAATGATTTATCCGTAATTCATAATTCCGCATAACAAATTGGCAACTCCACTGGGGAGATTATCCTTCATCCTAGGTGTATTTTCCTCTGATTTTATCTGTTTATTTACGAAGTATATTTTACTCAGAAATATTAGGTTTTTTGAAATCCAAATTTGCATTAGAAGTGTGTTAAACAGTTGTGTTTTTCATTATACACTGTGCCCAATGCACTGTTGGACAGGACACAGTGCTTTGCATAGCACTATCTCCCTTTTAGGCCTGTGTTGCAAAGCACTATCTCTCTTTAGAGACCGTGTTGACTCCTGAAACCATCGAAATTTGATTGAATTTGTCATTGCATTTTGTTTCAATTTGTTCTCTGTTGTGTTTTGAAAAGCCTAAGCCTCATATTGACCAGTGAACTTATCTACCTCTTCCTGCTTTGAAAGAATAGTTTGTTCAATGTTTGTTTAAAGTGTTTTTCTTTATCATTGATGAATTAATTTCAAAGTATTTTCATTGTCGCATTAGATCCATTTTCTTTTGAAAAGGAAAATGTCGTAAATTCTTCGTTTCTTGATAAGAGAAATTGTTGTTTAATTCCTCATTTTTCCTTCAAAAGAGAAATTTTTGTTCTATTCTTCATTTATCAAAATTAAAAGGCATTTTTTATTATTGATTTAGTGCACTTAGTTTCTTTTCTGCATTCATAGCATTAAAGGAACTGAAAATAAAAACCTGCATTTGCATGTAGTGGTTTGTCTGATTTGCAAAAGGAACAATTAGGAAAGCTGCATTTTAGTTTGTGCTCTTTGATTTGTTTTCTCTCAAATTGATTGCTCATTCCCTCTAGTAGCTAGGATTTTCATTGAAAAACTAAAAGTGAAAGATTTCTTATCATTCTTAGTTTGCATTTTAGGAATTTCCAATACATGATCATGGTGAACCTTTGAAAGGAAAATTGATAAACAAGATCAACTTAAAATTTATCTCAATTTACCTAACAAAGCATTGAAACCATAACGATAGCATTTGGAAGGTCTAAGCTAGAGACGTGTTTTGGCGTCGTAAAACATAGCAGCTATCGTTAACTTGTCTACGATACATTATGAGTATCATACCTCACTCCATGTACGTAAGTATATCATAGCTCGTCCATGTACTTTCGGGTATATCAGGCAGTGTTACAGTACGAAAAGTATAAAGGGGTGCTCTCGCTGTGCGATTTCACATCAGACAACGCTAATACAGACTTGGGCCTCCACATACCTTTGGGTATATTTGGGAGGACAAATTTTAGGTGCTATCCATCCATAGTGAACCGAGTCGACCACCTTGTAAATTGTGATACACCAAACACAACATTCAGGGAGATTGCCTGCTCGTACTTCTTGGTTCACCAGGAGGTATTATGCAGTTCACAGTTTCTTGGTAAACCCGTTTGCCTAGCATTACCCTTTTATTTTCTGTATTTGGTTTTTGTTAAAATAAATCAGTAACCATGGAAGAAAAAAATCCTTTCCCCCATCATTCATGTAGATTAGCATTAAAACCACCTTTACCACCAGAAGTTACTTCTGGTAGGCGAAGGCGATCACACTATGGTGAAACATCATCTTCCCATAAACCAAAGTTAGCTCAAGTTCTTTCTACACATCTCGGTTCATCTACTGTTGTCGAAACGGAGTCCTCACAACTACTTGTGGTCACGATCCATCCAATAAGTGAGACCATACCTCTTGGACCCAATGTTGTTCAACTAGAAAATTGATCCAGATCTTATCTCTTATTTTCCAGAACATCTGAATCCTGAAGTCGAACAACCAGAAGTTGTTCCTACCTTTGTCATCCCACAAATTTCTGTAGCCATTGAGTCTCCCATATCAAATATTTAACCACCTAAAATATAATTTAGGTCTGATGGTGAAATACTTCCACTTGGTTTAATTGAAATTGAAGAAATCCCAGAAGATGAGACACCTTTAACTCTAACCCATTTTGGGGAGGACCTTTACCTGTACGAGTCTTTTCCTTAATCGTCACCATCTTCTTTTGTTGATCCTGTTCCTATTCAAATTCCCATCGATTCCAAAGGGTATACATTTGGTCAAGTAACCATTCCTGAACCAACATCTTTGGTTGGGCCATCTGTTCCAATTACGTCATCAACTACCCTCGCTACCTTGTCGATGTTTACAATTTCACCAGAGTCATATTTTCATGGTGGCCCTATGGTCCCATCAGGTTATAAATCTCTATCTGCAATTTCCTCTTGTGCATCTTCAAAACCATGGACTTTACCAATGTCATCGTCTGGTATTCTTACTAGTAATACTATAATGAGTACTAAATGACTTGATTCTTTATACACATCATCAGGGCAATATCAAGCCGGTCCTTCTGGGTCTATTCCTTTAAGTACCATATCAACTAGACTTCCATCATTTGGAGAGAAATATTTTCCGTCTTATTATCCTCCTCATGCTGGGGGGAAACCTTTGTTTCACCCAATATGACAGTAATTCGTCACTTTTTGGTCAACCTAATGTCGAAATGAATGTTTTTTAATGGCAACTCACTCTGCCTATCCGACCACAAACGGTTTTACACTCGTATCAACTAGTTCAACCTGTTATGCCCACATCATTTCCACTTGTTAATACATCTTTATTGTTGTTACAGAATCAAAATGTTGTACAACAACCTTATAAAGTGGGTCCTTCAACTCAATACCCTAAAATATTGGGTCCACAGACTCCAAATCCTTCGATTAATTTACAACAACCTGCATTCGGAATCATTTATTCACAAGCTGGTTTACCATTTTATGGGATGTCACAGCCACAACCAGGTTATAATTATCCTCAACCAAATCCAAAATATCCTAATTTGGGTTATAAAATTGGTGGAAAAACCCCTTGGCAAGCCTCAGGCACAAATACCATAGACTTCATTTCAACAAGTATCATATCCAAGTCTTGGTCAACAAAATCCTCAAGTGTTTGCTTTTCAAAACAACCCATATTTGGGTTACCAGCAGCAGATTCCTTATGCTGGTGCTCAAATATCTGTTGCTCAAGAAATTCCATCTTACCCTAGCTATGCTCAACCTGACCTTAATAGACAGTTACCCTTTGTTGCAACTTTAGAGTTACCAGATTTAAATCGGCTAACTAATGATCCAATTAACTATACTCCTTGGTGGCTGGTGATACCTCAAAAATTACCCTCGGATATTCCAAGTTCAATGGAAACCCTAGAGAAGATCCGTCGACTCATGTCATGACTTATCATTCATGGTGTTCATCAAACTCCTCAAATGATGATTCTCTTTGAATACGTCTTTTCCAGTGTACGTGTTGGGAAAAATACTGAGAGGGGGGGTGAATCAATATTTATGACTTACTCAAATATTTTTACTTTTTCTTACTTCAAAACCCATACACGACTTTCTTGACGCCAACTTGCGTATACACGTGGATATTCTTAATAAAACATGCGTATGTCCAAAAATCTTATTATGCAGATAATTCTTCACTTATATCATTCCATCATTCATTCATTAGATGTTCAATAAACAGTAAACATATGGAGTAAGAACAGAGTAAATCATCACACATAAGAAACACACATGAACACTAGGATTTTTAGGTGGAAACCCAATTCGGGAGAAAACCACCGCTCTCGTTGTCTCAGCCTTCAATATTTTATTATAAAGAAAACATCTTACAACCATGTACTAGCGCAGACTCATACCATCACGCAGGCACCCACCTGCAGAAGGCTACAACCTTCTCTCATTTACCAGCCTCTCCTGGAAGGGAGCTACAACCCCCTGCTCTCGTTTACCAGCTTCTCCTGGAAGGGAGCTACTACCCCCTTACTAAAGGCTTCGACCCTCAGCTCCACTGCAAACCACGTTTCATCAATTTTCAAACTGGATCAAACAGCTTCAATACAACCCTTCACTTATCAACAATCATACTTTTCCCATTGCTTCCAACAGAATAGTGAAACCACTGTAACCAGAATATCAGAGATAACCCAGACTTCAGAATAGATATGTAGAATCACATTCAACCTTGAGAAACTATAAGTTCAGATACCATACATGCCTTTGTTTAAACAGATCAGTGTATACATGTGCTTTTCATGAAACGAACCCGCGTATACATCTGTGCATTTTTCAGAACAACCCTAATTGCCCATACGCGCCTTTGCTTAAACAGATCCACGTATACACGCGCTTTTTATGAAATAAACCTGCGTATAGATCTATAAAAGATAAAATTTACAAAATAGACCGGATCTATGAACTTACCCAGATTTCTTCAATTTCTTCAACAGATTTGCGCCAGGTCTTCAATACCTCTTTTTAGATCATCCTAGAGATTCATCATTTCTAGATCTAGAGATTTTGAACCTTCATCATATTCATAGGTGCATCATAGATTCAGATCTATCGATTAAGAATAGAGTTCAACCATACAGATAAAATTCAGAGTGAAGTATTCATTTAAAGCCCAAACACCTACCCCTTTTCACAATGATCTTCTTTTCTTTATATAGGTTTAGCCTTTATCAATACCATGAGTCAAAACCACACCACTTCCGATGGTATTCCTGGATGGGACAAAATAGATAATCAAGCGCTCAATAAAATGGGTCAATACCATGGTAGTAACCCCTGGTTTTACACATTTAGAGCGCAATTAGGCATACGCAACTTAGCACATACTTTTCCGCGTACATACGCTACTTAGCCTAAACAAACCCGCGTATGCATAGTGACATGTCTTATTCATCATTTCTCTGGCCCTTTCTGAAGTTTCTTTCCTCTATACTCCTTAGCTCATCTGTAGATACATCATCTGTACATATTTGACACATAGGTTGCAACTCATCAAGTCAGTTTCCTTCAAGAACAACTTCATCAAACAGGTTGCTATCCAAAGACAACTTCATCACATCATATAGCCAATTCTCATCCATCAAGTAGATTACCATCAAAGACAACACATGCCAACAATCTTCTCATCAGATTTACATCATTAATAAACTCATCAAGCATCAAGAACAACTTCCTCAAGTAGGTTGCCATCATCTTCATCAAGTGGTTTTCCATCAAGGACAACACTCTGCATCATATTTCCAACAATCTCCCCCTTTGGACTTGATGGCAACCATGATGGTGTTTGACAAAAACAGATAGATACATTAAGCATAATGATATTCTCCCCCTATTCAAACACCATGTCACTCTTCCCCTGTGACATCAAGGGCAAAGGGCGGATCAACTCTCCCCCTTTGACATCAAGGGCAAAGGGTGGATCAAAACCAACACAAGGTTGTTGTCTCCTCATGTAGATAGAAGAGCATTGTAGATCTGATGTGCACTGAAGTTACCATGCTCCCCCTGAATTCATGCTGAAAGTTCAAACATATTTTTCAATGAAGTACATGACTCTATGACCTTCCTATAACCAAGGACTCATACTTACATCAAAGATCCAACCAAGTGGATTTACATATGAGACTCAAGTACCCAACCAAATGGGTTTACACATTTTGACTCAACTACCCAACCAAGTGGGTTTACACATTTGAACAAGTCCTTACATGTTTGAATATTACAATTTTACATCATAGATCTCATCATGACCTTGTCGATGTTTACAACTTCACTAGAGTCATATTTTCATGGTGGCCCTATGGTCCCATCAGGTTATAAATCTCTATCTGCAATTTCCTCTTGTGCATCTTCAAAACCATGGACTTTACCAATGTCATCGTCTGGTATTCTTACTGGTAATACTATAGTGAGTACCGAATGACTTGATTCTTTATACACATCATCAGGGAAATATCAAGCCATTCCTTCTGGGTCTATTCCTTTAAGTACCATATCAACTGGACTTCCATCATTTGGAGAGAAATATTTTCCATCTTATTATCCTACTCATGCTGGGGGGAAACCTTTGTTTCACCGAATATGACAGTAATTCGTCACTTTTTGGTCAACCTAATGTCGAAATGAATGTTTTTTAATGGTAGCTCACTCTGCCTATCCGACCACAAACGGTTTTACACTCGTATCAACTAGTTCAACCTGTTATGCCCACATCATTTCCACTTGTTAATACATCTTTATCGTTGTTACAAAATCAAAATGTTGTACAACAACCTTATAAAGTGGGTCCTTCAACTCAATACCCTAAAATATTGGGTCCACAGACTCCAAATCCTTCGGTTAATTTACAACAACCTGCATTCGGAATCATTTATTCACAAGTTGGTTTACCATTTTATGGGATGTCACAGCCACAACCAGGTTATAATTATCCTCAACCAAATCCAAAATATCCTAATTTGGGTTATAAAATTGGTGGAAAAACCCCTTGGCAAGCCTCAGGCACAAATACCACAGACTTCATTTCAACAAGTATCATATCCAAGTCTTGGTCAACAGAATCCTCAAGCGTTTGCTTTTCAAAACAACCCCTATTTGGGTTACCAGCAGCAGATTCCTTATGCTGGTGCTCAAAGATCTATTGCTCAAGAAATTCCATCTTACCCTAGCTATGCTCAACCTGACCTTAGTAGACAGTTACCCTTTGTTGCAACTTTAGAGTTACCAGATTTAAATCGGCTAACTAATGATCCAATTAACTATACTCCTTGGTGGCTGGTGATACCTCAAAAATTACCCTAGGATATTCCTAAGTTCAATGGAAACCCTAGAGAAGATCCGTCGACTCATGTCATGACTTATCATTCATGGTGTTCATCAAACTCCCTGAATGATGATTCTCTTTGAATACGTCTTTTCCAATGTACGTGTTGGGAAAAATACTGAGAGGGGGGGTGAATTAGTATTTATGACTTACTCAAATATTTTTACTTTTTCTTACTTCAAAACCCATATGTGACTTTCTTGACGCCAACTCGCTTATACACGTGGATATTCTTAATAAAACATGCGTATGTCCAGAAATCTTATTATGCAGATAACTCTTCACTTATATCATTCCATCATTCATTCATTAGATGTTTAATAAACAATAAACATGTGGAGTAAGAACAGAGTAAATCATCACACATATGAAACACACACGAACACCAAGATTTTTAGGTGGAAACCCAATTCGGGAGAAACCACCGCTGTCGTTGTCTTAGCCTTCAATATTTTATTATAAAGAAAACATCTTACAACCATATACTGGCGCAGACTCATACCAGCATGCAGGCACCCACCTGCAAAAGGCTACAACCTTCTCTCATTTACCAGCCTCTCCTGGAAGGGAGCTACAACCCCCTGCTCTCGTTTACCAGCTTCTCCTGGAAGGGAGCTACTACCCCTTCTTGAAGGCTTCGGCCCTCGGCTCCACTGAGACCCGTTTCATCAATTTTCAGAAATTTGGATGAAGCAACTTCAATACAGCCTTCACTTATCCAACAATCATACTTTTCCCATTGTTTTGAAGAGCAGTGAAACCATTGTAACCGGAATATCAGAAGATAACCCGGACTTGAGAATGAATGTGCGAATCACATTCAACCTTGGTAAACTATAAGTTCAAATACCATACACGCCTTTGTTTAAACGGATCCGTGTATATACGTGCTTTCCATAGGCAGACCCGCGTATACATACGTATATTTTGAACAACCTAAACGCATACGCGCCTTTGCTTAAACGGATCCGCGTATACACGGCTTTATGAAATGAACGCATATAGATATAAAAGATAAACTTTGCGAATAGACCGGATCTATGAACTTACCCCGGATTTCTTCAATTTCTTCAACGATTTGTGCCGAGGGTCTTCCAATACCTCTTTTTAGATCATCCTAGAGATTCATCATTTCTAGATCTAGAGATTTTGAACCTTCATCATATTCATAGGTGCATCATAGATTCAGATCTATCGATTAAGAACAGAGTTCAACCATACAGATAAACTTCAGAGTGAAGTATTCATTTAAAGCACAGACACCTGCCCCCTTTTCACAATGATCTTCTTCTCTTTATATAGGTTTAGCCTTTAACAATACCATGAGTCAAAACCACACCACTTCCAATGGTATTCCTGGACGGGACAAAATAGATAATCAAGCGCTCAATAAAATGGGTCAATACCATGGTAGTAACCCCTGGTTTTACACATTTAGAGCGCAATTAGGCATACGTGACTTAGCACGTACTTTTCCGCGTACTCCTTAGCTGATCTGTAGATACATCATCTGTACATATTTGACACATAGGTTGCAACTCATCAAGTCAGTTTCCTTCAAGAACAACTTCATCAAACAGGTTGCTATCCAAAGACAACTTCATCACATCATATAGCCAATTCTCATCTCATCAAGTAGATTACCATCAAAGACAACACATGCCAACAATCTTCACATCAGATTTACATCATTAATAAACTCATCAAACATCAAGAACAACTTCATCAAGTATGTTGCCATCATCTTCATCAAGTGGGTTGCCATCAAGGACAACACTCTGCATCATATTGCCAACAATCTCCCCCTTTGGACTTGATGGCAACCACGATGGTGTTTGACCACAACAGATAGATACATTAAGCATAATGATATTCTCCCCCTATTCAAACACCATGTCACTCTTCCCCTGTGACATCAAGGGCAAAGGGCAGATCAACTCTCCCCCTTTGACATCAAGGGAAAAGGGCAGATCAAAACCAACATAAGGTTGTTGTCTCCTCATGTAGATAGAAGAGCGTTGTAGATATGATGTGCACTGAAGTTACCATGCTCCCCCTGAATTCATGCTGAAAGTTCAAACATATTTTTCAATGAATTACATGACTCTATGACCTTCCTATCACCAAGGACTCATACTTACATCAAAGATCCAACCAAGTGGATTTACATATGAGACTCAAGTACCCAACCAAGTGGGTTTACACATTTTGACTCAACTACCCAACCAAGTGGGTTTACACATTTGAACAAGTCCTTACATGTCTGAATATTACAATTTTACATCATAGGTCTCATCATGACCTTGTCGATGTTTACAACTTCACGAGAGTCATATTTTCATGGTGGCCCTATGGTCCCATCAGGTTATAAATCTCTATCTGCAATTTCCTCTTATGCATCTTCAAAACCATGGACTTTACCAATGTCATCGTCTGGTATTCTTACTGGTAATACTATAGTGAGTATTGAATGACTTGATTCTTTATACACATCATCAGGGCAATATCAAGCCATTCCTTCTGGGTCTATTCCTTTAAGTACCATATCAACTAGACTTCCATCATTTGGAGAGAAATATTTTCTGTCTTATTATCCTCCTCATGCTGGGGGGAAACCTTTGTTTCACCCAATATGATAGTAATTCGTCACTTTTTGGTCAACCTAATGTCAAAATGAATGTTTGTTAATGGCAGCTCACTCTGCCTATCCGACCACAAACGGTTTTACACTCGTATCAACTAGTTCAACCTGTTATGCCCACATCATTTCCACTTGTTAATACATCTTTATCGTTGTTACAGAATCAAAATTTTGTACAAAAACCTTATAAAGTGGGTCCTTCAACTCAATACCCTCAAATATTGGGTCCACAGACTCCAAATCCTTCGGTTAATTTACAACAACCTGCATTCGGAATCATTTATTCACAAGCTGGTTTACCATTTTATGGGATGTCACAGCCACAACCAGGTTATAATTATCCTCAACCAAATCCAAAATATCCTAATTTGGGTTATAAAATTGGTGGAAAAACCCCTTGGCAAGCCTCAGGCACAAATACCACAGAATTCATTTCAACAAGTATCATATCCATGTCTTGGTCAACAGAATCCTCAAGCATTTGCTTTTCAAAACAACCCCTATTTGGGTTACCAGCAGCAAATTCCTTATTCTGGTGCTCAAAGATCTATTTCTCAAGAAATTCCATCTTACCCTAGCTATGCTCAACCTGACCTTAATATACAGTTACCCTTTGTTGCAACTTTAGAGTTACCAGATTTAAATCGGCTAACTAATGATCCAATTAACTATACTCCTTGGTGGCTGGTGATACCTCAAAAATTACCCTCGGATATTCCTAAGTTCAATGGAAACCCTAGAGAAGATCCGTCGACTCATGTCATGACTTGTCATTCATGGTGTTCATCAAACTCCCTGAATGATGATTCTCTTTGAATACGTCTTTTCCAGTGTATGTGTTGGGAAAAATACTGAGAGGGAGGGTGAATCAGTATTTATGACTTACTCAAATATTTTTACTTTTTCTTACTTCAAAACCCATACGCGACTTTCTTGACGCCAACTCGCGTATACACTCGGATATTCTTAATAAAACATGCGTATGTCCAGAAATCTTATTATGCAGATAATTCTTCACTTATATCATTCCATCATTCATTCATTAGATGTTCAATAAACAGTAAACATATGCAGTAAGAACAGAGTAAATCATCACACATATGAAACACACATGAACACCAGGATTTTTAGGTGGAAACCCAATTCGGGAGAAAACCACCACTGTCGTTGTCTCAGCCTTCAATATTTTATTATAAAGAAAACATCTTACAACCATGTACTGGCGCAGACTCATACCAGCACGCAGGCACCCACCATGAGGCTACAGCCTTCTCTCGTTTGACCTCTCCTGGGAGGAGCCTACGACCTATCGTTTGAGGCTTCTCCTGGAGAGGAGCTACTGCACTGTTGAAGGCTTCGACCCTCAGCACCACCATGGAGACCCGTTTCATCAGTTTTCAATGGATCAAGCGATTGTCCATACCTTCTTCACTTATCAACAAGCATACTTTTGTACTTCGTGAGCAGTAAAGCTCTTCATAACCCGAGGAATATCGAGATAACCAGGACTTGAGAATAGATATACGAGAATCCTCAACCTTGATTTACTATAATTGAGATACCATACACCTTTGTTTCAAATAGTCAGCGTATACGTGCTTTTCATAAACGAACCGGCATGCTCATCATGCATTTTTGAACAACCCTATTGCTTGTCGCACCTTTGTTTAAACAGATCCACGTATACACGCACTTTTTATGAAATGAACCTACGTATAGATCTATAAAAGATAAACTTTGCAGAAAAGACCAAATCTATGAACTTACCCAGATTTCTTCAATTTCTTCAACAGATTTGCGCCACGTCTTCAATACTTATTTTCAGATCATCCTAGAGATTCATCATTTCCAGATCTAGAGATTTTGAACCTTCATCATATTCATAGGTGCATCGTAGATTCAAATCTATCGATTAAGAACAGAGTTCAACCATACAGATAAACTTCAGAGTGAAGTATTCATTTAAAGCCCAGACACCTGCACCCCTTTGCACAATGATCTTCTTCTCTTTATATAGGTTTAGCCTTTATCAATACCATGAGTCAAAACCACACCACTTCCGATGGTATTCCTGGACGGGACCAAATAGATAATCAAGCACTCAATACAATGGGTCAATACCATGGTAGTAACCCCTGGTTTTACACATTTAGAGCACAATTAGGCATACGCAACTTAGCACGTACTTTTCCACGTACATACGCTACTTCACCTAAACAAACCCGCGTATGCATAGTGACATGTCTTATTCATCATTTCTCTGGCCCTTTCTGAAGTTTCTTTCTTCTGTACTCCTTAGCTAATCTGTAGATACATCATCTGTACATATTTGACACATAGGTTGCAACTCATCAAGTCATTTTCCTTCAAGAACAACTTCATCAAACAGGTTGCTATCCAAGGACAACTTCATCACATCATATAGCCAATTCTCATCTCATCAAGTAGATTACCATCAAAGACAACACATGCCAAAAATATTCACATCAGATTTACATCATTAATAAACTTATCAAGCATCAAGAACAACTTCATCAAGTAGGTTGCCATCATCTTCATCAAGTGGGTTGCCATCAAGGACAACACCCTGCATCATATTGCCAACAATCTCCCCCTTTGGGCTTGATCGCAACCACGATGGTGTTTGACCACAACAGATAGATACATTAAGGATAATGATATTCTCCCCCTATTCAAACACCATGTCACTCTCCCCACAACAGCATCAAAGGCACAAAGGGTGGATCAACTCTCCCCCTTTGACATTAAGGGCAAAGGGCAGATCAAAACCAGCACAAGGTTGTTTTCTCCTCATGTAGATAGAAGAGCGCTGTAGATCTGATGTGCACTGAAGTTGCCATGCTCCCCCTGAGTTCATGTTGAATCTTCAAACATAATTTTCAATGAAGTACATGACTCTATGACCTTCCTATCACCAAGAACTCATACTTACATCAAAGATCCAACCAAGTGGATTTACATATGAGACTCAAATAGCCAACCAAGTGGGTTTACACAATTTTGACTCAACTACCCAACCAGTGGGCCCAGTGGGGTTTTACACATTTGAACAAGTCCTTACATGTCTGAATATTACAATTTTACATCATAGGTCTCATCATGACCTTTTCATCAAATTACAAATATGACTTTTTATGACCACTACCAAAAAGACCTCAAGAAAGAGATCACATTTCAGAATCATCATACATTTCTCCCCCTGAACACTTTCAACAACCAATCATCAAGGCATCTTTACCCAATATCAGAGAATTAAACAGAAATATAAGAGCTGAAACATCATCAGAGATACCATACAGCATCAGAGATACCAAACAGTACTGCAGCTGTGCTAAAAAATGCTGACCCAAAACAAAATTTGTCAGCAACTAACCATACGTGGTTTTCTGTGTATAAACTCGCATATATACGCGACTGTCTTTCAGGAAACCCGTGTATCCAATTTAATCTTCTGAATTTAAGAAGTTCTGATTTTCTGCAAGGTAGAGACTACTCCCAGCTTCTTTTTGAGATATTCGAATGCTTCCCTGGGCAGAGGTTTGGTAAATATATCAGCAACTTGTTCTTTGGATGGAACATAATCCAACTTCACCTTTTGTTCAAGCACTTGTTCACGTAAGAAGTGATGCTTGATGGGAATATGCTTGGTCTTAGAATGCATAACATGATTCTTTGAGATACTGATGGCGCTTGTATTATCACACATGATGGAGATAGGAGGTGAACATTTGATTTGAAAATCTTGTAAGGTTTGCATCATCCAAAGAAGTTGAGTGCAACATGATGCGGCAGCCACATATTCTGCTTCCGCTATAGATAAGGCAATAGAGTTTTTCTTCTTGCTGAACCAAGATACTAGCCGGGGCCCCATATAGAATGCACCA
Source organism: Pinus albicaulis (assembly GCA_034641835.2). NCBI lineage: Eukaryota > Viridiplantae > Streptophyta > Pinopsida > Pinales > Pinaceae > Pinus > Pinus albicaulis. The sequence continues at coordinate 481,285,739 of CM076582.1, forward strand.
CCACTAGTGCTTTTTCGATCATCAACATTTCCAGCCCAATCTGCATCAGTGTAAGCATGAAGAGTAAGATCAACATTCTTTGGATACCATAGACCAAAGTCTTGAGTTCCTTGTAGATATTTTAATATTCTTTTGACAGCCTGAAGGTGAGTCTCTTTTGGATTAGCTTGGAATCGTCCAACAATCCCAACTGCATGCATAATGTCCGGTCTAGTCCCAGTCAGATACAGAAGACTTCCTATCATAGATCTGTATTCTGGTTGATTTACCGTGGGGGAATAATCATGAGAACTGAGATTGCATCCGGTTATCATTGGTGTACTTATAGGTTTGAACTCTTCCATGCCATACTTCTTCAGAATTTGCTTAAGGTATTTTGCTTGTGACAAGAATATACCATCTGTAGTTTGATGCACTTGCAAGCCAAGAAAGAATAAATCTGGATGGAGATTTTTCAAATAAATCATCTTCAGGTTCTTCATTGGGTTCAATGTCTATATCATTGCTATTTGATGTAGAAGTACATAAGTCACCATCGTCTTCATTTGTTGTTTGTTTTTCTTCTTTTGGGGCTGCATAAGACTCATCAATAACAACATCAATACATTCAAAAGTCTTCCGAAGTCTTTTATTGTAACATTTGTATGCTCTACTCCTAGAGGAGTATCCAAGAAGTATTCCTTCATCTGCTCTAGGTTCAAACTTGCCAAGTTTTTCATCATTATTTTTTATAAAGCATTTGCTTCCAAAAACTCTAAAATGCTTCAAAGTGGGAGGATTACCATACCAAAGTTCATATGGCGTTTTATCACTATTTACACGAACATGTGCCTTGTTAAGAATATTTACCACTGTATGTGCTGCTTCTCCCCAAAAAGTGTCAGGTGTTCCGGAATCATCAAGCATAGCTTTGGCCATTTTTTGAACTATTCTATTCATTCTTTCTGCTACGCCATTTTGTTGTGGAGTGCCAGCTATAGAAAATTGTATTTTTATGCCATGTTGTTCACAAAATTCAAGGAATTCATCTGATGTATATTCTCCTCCTTGATCAGATCTAAGACACTTGATTTTTAGATCTAATTCATTTTCAACCATTGCCTTGAAGACCTGAAATTTCTCAAATGCTTCATCTTTGTGTTTAATCAACCCAATCCAACACATTCTAGAGAAATCATCAATAAATAAGATATAGTATTGTTCACCACGTGGTGATTTTTTCCTCACAGGTCCACATATGTCAGTATGAATGAGTTCAAGAGGCTTACTTGATGATCCTTCCTTGGCATTAAATTGCACTCTGGTTTGCTTACCGAATTGACAAGATTTGCATATGATACTTTCAGGTAGAGTAATATTGGGAAGACCACGAACAACATTAAGTTTGCTTGATTTGTTGATTTGAGAGAAGCTTAGATGCCCCAACCTTCTATGCCATAGCCAGTTTTCTGAAGATTTACTCAAGTAACATTGTTCTTTGCAGTTCTTCAATACATACAGGTTGCTTGGAGTTCTTTTTCCTTTTATAATTGTTTTACCTGTATCAAGATCATGAACCACACATTATTTTGAACTAAAGACAACTTCAATTCCTTGATCACAGATTTGACTTACACTTAACAGGTTATGTCTTAATCCATCCACATACCTGACATCATTAGCCTTCACCTTTTCTCTTAGAAACACAGACCCTTTTCCTTTAATTACAGCAGGAGTATCATTTCCAAAAGTAACTTTCTTTTCCTTTTCTAGAGCACTATATGCACGAAGTTTGTTTTTATCACCTGTCATGTGTCTTGAGCATCCACTATCAATGTACCATTCATTTTCTTCACCTTCTGCAAATAACGCTATCCCACAATTTTCAACCTGTAATTCCTTCTTTTTCCATACCTTGGATTTTGAAGGAAGATGCTCTTTTGGCTGAACTTTGCTCCTGCATTTAGATTCTTCATGGCCAAATTTATTGCAATAAGCACATTCAACTTCATTTATAAGAGGAGAAAATTTGTTATATGTATTCTTCTTTGTTTCAATATCAATCCTTTTCTTTCTTGCTTCTCTTGTCATGATGGTTTTATATGCAACACATTGAACAGCTTTATGACCAAAATTGTGACAAGAGAAACATTGTCCATTGAAAAAGAAATTTATGCGATCATGAAGTCTTCTACTTGAATTTACCTGTTGATTGGTGTTTATTTGAAAGATATTCTTGTTAGTTTTATTTTAATTGAGATGATCATGCTTTACCTGTAAAGATTCTTTATTCCCTTGCTGAGTGGTAGAATTTTGTAAACCAGCTGTAGCAGCTTTTAGATAATTTGGTGCTGAAGCCTGAGAAGATTCTCCGGTATATCCAAGACCTGTCTTTATAAGAGGAGAACATTGTACCTTGATAATCTCATCTAAGGTTTCAGATCCTTTAGCAAATCTAAGATTCAGATTCTTTACTTTCTCAAGTTATTTTCTTAGACTTACTACTTCACATTCTAATTTCTCATTGTGTTTCTGCTTTTCTTCATTCTGCCTTTTCAGAGTCTCAATGATTATTTTAATTTCTTCCAAGCGAATTTTGAGTTGATTGTTTTCATCAAGAAAATAATTGTCATCTAGAGCATCCATAAAAGTATCCTTGTCTTCTCTAGAATCTTTTTCAAATTCCATGAGAAGTCTAAGATCTTGTTCACATTCTTCCTCACTATCAGAGAACCCATCACTATCTTCATGAGTATAGTAACTTTTTCTAGTGCTAGACCGATTCTTATTACTTCTTACTACTTCCTTCACTTTTGCAGATGTTTCTTTATAAGGACACTTAGCAGAATAATGACCAAATCTTCCACAATCAAAACATTTGAAAGGAAGCTTACCTCTGAATCGTCCTGTGCCAAGTTGAAGTTTCTTTACAAAATTAACCTCATCTTCTTCTGAGATATATCCTGATCCTTCTGCTTCTTGTACTTCTTTTCCTTTTGTAGAAGCTCTAAAGAAGGCTTCTTTGACTTTAGATGGTCCTCCTCTTCTCATTTCATAAGCAGTCAGTATGCCATGAAGTTGCACCACAGTAAGATTTTGAAGATCCTGTTTTTCTTCAAGAGCAGAAACTTTTGACTCAAATTTTGCCGTTAGTGATCTTAAAATTTTCTCAACCAAAGTAGATTCGGCTATTGTTTCTCCCAGATTTCTCATACGATTTACAACATCATCAAGACGCAAAAAGAAACTGGCAATACTCTCATTACTATGCATCTTTAAATTTTCATATTCAATTATGAGAGTTTGGAGTTTTGCACCTTTTACCTTTGCATCACCTTCATAACTTATAATGATTTTGTCCCATATTTCCTTTGCTGTATTCAGCTGCATGACCTTGACAAATTCGGATTCAGTTAGACTTCCCAATAGAGCATTGACCGCCTTCGCATTTGTTTCATAATTCTTATTTTCTGTTGGTAATGCGACTGGATATTGATATCCTCCTTAAACAATGGCCCATACATCTACTCCCAGAGACTGAAGATAAGATCTCATCCTTGTTTTCCAGAAGATTAAATTTTTTCCGTTAAAGAGCGGAGGCCTAATAGATGTTGATCCCTCTTGATTGCTCATCTTGCTTGATCTTCCTTCTAGCGGCTAAGATTTTTCAGAAGGACTTGCTCTGATACCAATTGTTGGGAAAAATACTGAGAGGGGGGGTGAATCAGTATTTATGACTTACTCAAATATTTTTACTTTTTCTTACTTCAAAACCCATATGTGACTTTCTTGACACCAACTCGCGTATACATGCGGATATTCTTAATAAAACATGCGTATGTCGATAAATCTTATTATGCAGATAATTCTTCACTTATATCATTCCATCATTCATTCATTAGATGTTCAATAAATAGTAAACATATGCAGTAAGAACAGAGTAAATCATCACACATAAGAAACACACATGAACACCAGGATTTTTAGGTGGAAACCCAATTCGGGAGAAAACCATCGCTGCTGTTGTCTCAGCCTTCAATATTTTATTATAAAGAAAACATCTTACAACCATGTATTGGCGCAGACTCATACCAGCACACAGGCACCCACTTGCAGAAGGATACAACCTTCTCTCGTTTACCAGCCTCTCCTGGAAGCGAGCTACAACCCCTTGCTCTCGTTTACCAGCTTCTCCTGGAAGGGAGCTACTACCCCCTTACTGAAGGCTTCGACCCTCAGCTCCACTGCAGACCACGTTTCATCAATTTTCAAACTGGATCAAACAACTTCAATACAACCCTTCACTTATCAACAATCATACTTTTCCCATTGCTTCCAACAGAACAGTGAAACCACTGTAACCAAAATATCAGAGATAACCCAGAATTCAGAATAGATATGTAGAATCACATTCAACCTTGAGCAACTATAAGTTTAGATACCATATGCGCCTTTGTTTAAACAGATCCGCGTATACACACGCTTTTCATGAAACGAACCCGCGTATACATCTGTGCATTTTTCAGAATAACCCTAACTGCCCATATGCGCCTTTGCTTAAACAGATCTGCGTATACACGCGCTTTTTATGAAATGAACCTGCGTATAGATCTATAAAAGATAAACTTTACAAAATAGACCAGATCTATGAACTTACCCAGATTTCTTCAATTTCTTCAACAGATTTGCGCCAGGTCTTCAATACCTCTTTTCAGATCATCCTAGAGATTCATCATTTCCAGATCTAGAGATTTTTAACCTTCATCATATTCATAGGTGCATCATAGATTCATATCTATCGATTAAGAACAGAGTTCAACCATACAGATAAAATTCAGAGTGAAGTATTCATTTAAAGCCCATACACCTGCCCCCTTTGCACAATGATCTTCTTCTCTTTATATAGGTTTAGCCTTTATCAATACCATGAGTCAAAACCACACCACTTCCGATGGTATTCCTGGACGGGACCAAATAGATAATCAAGCGCTCAATACAATGGGTCAATACCATGGTCGTAACCCCTGGTTTTACACATTTAGAGCGCAATTAGGCATACGCGACTTAGCACGTACTTTTCCACGTACATACACTACTTAGCCTAAACAAACCCATGTATGCATAGTGACATGTCTTATTCATCATTTCTCTGGCCCTTTCTGAAGTTTCTTTCTTTTGTACTCCTTAGCTAATCTGTAGATACATCATATGTACATATTTGACACATAGGTTGCAACTCATCAAGTCAGTTTCCTTCAAGAACAACTTCATCCAACAGGTTGCTATCCAAAGACAACTTCATCAAATCATATAGCCAATTCTCATCTCATCAAGTAGATTACCATCAAAGACAACACATTCCAAAAATCTTCTCATCAGATTTACATCATTAATAAACTCAGCAAGCATCAAGAACAACTTCATCAAGTAGGTTTCCATAATCTTCATCAAGTGGGTTGCCATCAAGGACAACACTCTACATCATATTGCCAATAGTACGCTCATAGGTCTGGCTACAAAATGGTACATTGAGTTACCTAGAGCTTCTTCTAATAATTTCACTACCCTAGCTACTATCTTTCTGACTCACTTCCAAGTACCCATCAGATATGAAACTGGAACGGAACTCTTCACCAATTTCAAACAGACTAATGCTACTCACATTTCTGATTATATTCATGAGTGGCGTCATCATCGTAGAATGGTTAAGACATTTGTTTCAGATCAGCGCCTTGCTGAATGGTTCATTAAGTCCCTGTTACCATCTATAACTAAGGATGTGGCTAAGGGTGGCGTCGTCATAGAAGAGCAAGTTATCGCTCGTGCCCAATATTTAGACTTGACTTACACTCAGTCTGGCATGCTCTATGAAAAAATTCCTAACGTGCCGAGATCTAATTTTACTGTTCCTCGTCAATTAAAGGACTCTCATGCTGGAGATGGATTGATTGGTACTACAAGCACACATCATACTATTGCATCTGATCCTGCACCTTCTTCCGAAATTAATGTCGTGTCGTTTGACAAGGGAAAAAGTGACAAGCAACCTGGAAGTAAGAAAAAGGGGAAATCTAAGAAAAAACAAACTTCTAACCCGCAAGAAAAATCATCTGATCAATCATCTAGACCTAGGAAAACTCGTTATCCATACATAATTTGTAATGAGGAACACTTTGTTAGGGATTCTCCTCACCGTGTTGAAGTCTCAAAAATCATCAAGACTTCCCATGCGTCAGCTGTGTTGACAGACCCATTTCCAAATCCGGACACAAACATGGTTGCTACGGATCCAACTTCTAGTTCTCAAGTACTGATGTTATCCATCACAAAACCTTCAACAGATATTTTGCTGTCAAAGCGTAATAAAGATTATGGTAGTCAGGCCACTGATCAACCTACTACCTCGACTACGAATCCGTCTACGGAGTCAGTACCGCCTTATGCTATTCTTGAATTGATAATCAAGCCACCAAAGGGAGTAATTCACAAATCGACATATAATCCTGGAGCAAGAGCTGCTAAAAATTATAATATAGTTGAAGATTTGGCTCAATCCCCTTCAGCTATATCTGCTCTCGAGGTATTACAAAATTGTCCCTCCCAAAAATAGGCTTTATTGTCGGCCATTGGTGGAATTGATTCGACGGATTCTAATCTTGTCATCTTTAATCATACAGGCAATGTGCCACAACTACCAGCAAAATTGGCATTCTCCATACAAGTAAATGTTCTCAATCACCTTGTTCATCTCACTATTATTGATGAGGGAGAATCTACATGCATTATGTCTCTAAATTGTTGGAACTCACTTGGCTCGCCGCGCTTATCACAATCATCAACAACGTTGAAGGCTTTTGATGGACATACATATAAGCCTTATGGTATAATTAATAACCTGCATGTTGAACTAGGGGGGAAAACAGTGAATGTTGATGTCGAGGTTGTTGGCGAACCCGTTGACTATAATATTCTACTTGGACGACCATGGGCATATGAAATGACTGTAATTGTTTCTACATATTTTAGAATGATTGCCTTTCCATATAAAGGTACTATCATAGTCATTAATCAGTTATCATTTTTTTCCTCTACTTCTTAGGTAACTAGAAGCATTTCATTTGTTCATGCACCCCAACTAGCACTTCAGAACATTGGTGTAGGACTCTTAAAGGATTCCACTCTCATGGGAACCTTTGCATTACCACTGCGCGCGATGTCGGCAGAAATTGAAAGTATAGAGACATGCTACATGATCTCTCCCACTCCATCTGGCTTAAGGGAGAGTACGGGTGATTCTGAAATTGTTACGCTGGATGAGTTTCTACCACCCTACCCTTTTGAGTTGGCATAGCAATAAATCTATCTAGGTTGGGCGGTGAATCTGAAATCAGCATCGCCGAGTGTTTGGGTTGATCGTTCCTTAGATTTTGGTACTCCCTCTGATCCTTTTTCCTCAATGTTCTTGAAAAGTGAGAATATTTTGGAAGCCATGAAGTCAGAAGGAGAACCATGGGAAGATTATCATCATCGTTCCATCTTCCTGATTATGAAGAAAAATATCTTAGTGAAATATATCACCCATCAATAAAAAAATTCTTTTCGAATTCTTTACCTATTATTGCAGTTGATTCCGAGCGAAATCTGTCAAATATTGAAGAAACCATTTCTATTGATATTTCGACCAAACCTGGCGTTGTAGAAAATATTCATGTTGGTGTATCTTGTTCTCCATCAGAAGTTGAAACATATCACTCTCTATTTCATGAATTTTGTGATGTATTTTCTTGGTCTTACGAGGAAATGCTAGGCATAGATACCAGTATTGTTGAACACACTATTAATATGTATCCTGATGTCAAACCAGTGCGCCAATGGCTTCATCCTGTTCATCCGAAGAAAGTCGTTGCCATCAAAGCAGAAGGTGAAACAATTTTGCGTGCTGGTTTCATATACCCTGTTCTGTTGACTGAGTGGGTTCCCAACATCATTCCTGTCATGAAAAAGAGAGGAACTATTAGAGTGTGCGTCGATTATCGGGATGTCATTCTTGCTTGTCCAAAATAAAACTATCCTACTCCCTTTATCGAATAGATTATTGACGATTGTGCTGGGTGCGAAAAATTATCGTTTATGGATGGATTTTCTGGCTACAATCAAATCAATATCCACATAGAGGATCAACATAAGACATCATTCATCAGTCCCTGGGGCACATTCGCTTATAGGAAACTACCATTTGGTTTAAAGAATGTTTGGGAAACTTTTCAGAGAGCAACGGACTATGATTTCAACGACATCAAGCACATTGTTTAACCTTATCTAGATGATTTAACATCGCATTCACGAAATCGGATTGATCGCCTGATGCACTTGAGAGCCATATTTTTATGCTACCGACACTACAAAATACACCTCAATCCACATAAATGTGAGTTTTGTGTTGGTTCTGGTTGTTTTCCTGGATTCGTAGTCTCAAAAGAAGGAATTCAAATTGACCCATTGAAGGTTTAGGCCATTCTTGATTTTCCTGTGCCATCAAATTTACTTCAGATACAGAAACTTCAAGGAAAGGCTAACTTCCTAAGAAGGTTCATTCCAAACTACGCCGAAATTGCTAAAGGATTTACTCAACTATTGAAAAATGGGGTCCCTTCCATTGGGACCAAGTTGCGCAAGCTTCTTTTGATGTTGTCAAGGATACTCTTGTTCGAGCGTCATTAATGTACCCACTTAATTATCAAAATAATTATTTCCTATATATCAATATGGCTGAAATTACCATTGCTATGGTTTTGGTCCAAGTAGAAGATGGAATTGAACATCTGATCTATTATTTGAGTCATAATCTCAATGATATGGAATTTAAGTATTCGTGTGTAGAAAAGCTTGCCTTGGTAGCTGTTCAAGCTATCCAAATATTTCAACATTATATCCTGCTCCGAAAGACCACTGTCATTTCGGATTGCAACCCCATGACTTATATCTTATCACGTCAATTGCTGGGGGGGGGATATTCAAAATGGATTGTCATTTTGCAGGAATTTGATTTGGAATTCATCAAGTCCAAGTCAAAAAAGTCTTTAGTTTTTGGCTGAGCTTCTCTGTGACATTCCCTATGATAGTACTGCATCTACGTCAGAACCATCAATTCCTGACGAATCTATGTTTCTGATTGGATCTTCTAATCCTTGGTATGGATATTTCATCATTTATCTCCAAACTCAAACTTTTCAACCTAATACCTCTCGCTCTGAACAACGACGTATTCGATACCAAGCCAAATATTATTTGATCGTCGGCGATACACTTTATTGTCGTGGTGTCGATACCATTTTAAGGAGATGCCTCACTCATGAGGAGGCTGAAAAGGTTTTAAATGATTGTCATGCTAGGGCTTGTGGTGTAAATTTATTTGGATACACTATCACACAGAAGATACTCCACGCTGGTTACTTTTGGCCTACAATTTTTCGAGACTGCATCCTCGCAGTCAGAAGTTGTCATGCGTGCAAGATTTTTTATCGTAAAATCTGCAAACCGCCAGCACCAATGCATCATGTTGTCTCTGTGGAACCATTTTCGAAATGGTGTATTGACTTCATGACCTGTAACGCTTGTTCGTCCGGGGGGCATGGTTATATTATTGTTGCAGTTGACTACTTTACCAAATGGGCCGAAGCGATGCTTACATTCAACAACACAGGACAGACAACTGCATTGTTTTTCTTTAATCATGTTATTGCACAGTTTGGAGTCCTATAGGCTATAGTTATAGATAATGTGAATCATTTTCGCAACCATATGATGAATGAATTGACTACCAAGTTAGGATTGTCACATGATAATTCTACTCCTTATTATCCATAGTCAAATGGACAAGTTAATGCTATCAAAAAGATTATTAAACGTATTCTTCAACGAATGATAGGAGTTCGTAAAAGAAACTGGAATTTGATCCTATACTCGGCCTTATGGGTGTATCGAACCTCGGTGAGAAACGCGACTGGATTTACTCCTTTTCAATTGGTGTATTGTCTAGAAGCTATCTTACCAATCCAATGTGAAATACCGTCATTAAAACTCGCAATCGACTTGTTACCTGACACCACAGAAGAAGAAGCGTGTCTCCTTAACCTCATCCATCTTGATGAAACGCATCATGAAGCCCAATTTGCCAACAAAGTGCATAAGATATATATAAAGGTGCAATACGATAAAAATGTCTAGCCTCGCATTTTCTCAGAGGGCGACTTGGTCCTTATTTACGATTAAGAAGATGATGTAATAGGTACAAGAAAATTTGAGCCATTATGGCATGGCCCCTATATTTTCAAAATATTTCTTGCTAAGGGTGCCTATGAGCTGGTTGATTACGATGGAATTTAGTTGGCGCAACCTAGAAATGGGTTGTATCTGAAACGTTACTATGCTTAATCATGAGTGTAGTAATTTTTTGTATTATATTGTATATATATGTTATTTATTTTCATTCACTATCTTAATTTGTTTTTAGAGTTTTCTTGATGTTAGTAACCCACTTTACATTTCATCGTAGATTTCTGAAACTTTGGAACCATTTTTCGGATATGTTGATGGTGATAGTCGTCGTACGCATGAAACCCCATGAGGAAATATTAAATAAATCCACATTTGTTTGATTTTCCTCAAGGAATAATTAGCTAAACAACAATTTAATTAATATTCCTAGTCATATTTAACCCAAAACAGGAAAATTAATTAGATAAATTATTATTTATCTTATTATTTTCTAGGAATAATTACTTAAACCTTATTTAAATAATATTCCTTGTTAAATTTGACTAAATCACTCATAAATAGTTAAATAAATCATTATTTATTTAATTATTACTCAACCATATCCTTAAAATGATAAATAAATAATTTATTTATTTATTATTTACAAATAAATGGATTTGACCCAAGTCAAATTCCTTTTCCCTTCAACAAAAATAATAAAATATTCCATAAAATTTGGATCTTGATTTGGTTAATAATATTTTAATTATGCACCAATATCTAGACTAACTCAATATTTTGTTATAAATAGAAGGGTTTTTCCATTCATTCATCACCTTTTGTTGCCTAAAGATTGCTCTAGATCTATACTTTTGGTCTGACTTTGATCCACCATCATTGTCATATTTTTCTATCTTTTTTCTTGTGAGCTCCCTTTGAGTTCCATTTTTGTCTGGGTTTTCTACACCATCAAGAGAGAGAAATTTTGGATCTGAAGTGCTGAGGACTTACAAGAACCCATCCCATTGAGGAGAACTGGTAACATCCTTCTATGTTTTCCTCCCAAGTGTCATTAATATAAAATTCATTCAACATATTCTTGTCTTCTCTATTGGATGCATGGAGTAAATCTCGTTTTTTATTTACTGCTTAATGTCTTTTGATGCATAGATCTAGATTTTTGCAACATTTATCTTGATCACCTAATTGCAGATTAGAAGATATTGGCAGCCATATTTGCTATTAGGGTTGTTTTTTATGCATAACTAAAGTGTCTTTTTTTCGTACACTTGCAATTAAGATTCATACTAACAACTGGTGACTCCACACACGTTTATGATTACGACCTCTATCATTTTTCAGATCTCTGCATATCTAGCTGCTTCAAACTCTAGGATTTCTCTTCAGCTTCTTGTTTTTATTTTCTTGATGTTGTTTTTAACCAATAAAACCCTAAAACATTAAAAATTCTAACTTCCGTGTGTTTTCGTACATATTGCGTAGGTGACAGACATCAGCCGTAGTTGAAACGACACATTCTGCTGAAACCTACTCCTGAGAGTGCCGAAAGTGTAGGTCACACTTTTTGGCCCCAAATCTGTGAATTGGAGCTTCAAGACATGGAAAATTGACCAAAACCTGTGACCTCGGCAAGAAATAGGTCAGAAACTATGACCTCACTTTTTTGCAGGAAGTTTTCAGAAAATTTTCTAGGTTTGTTTGGGCCTCTGTTCAAGGTTGTATGACCTCCGTCTCTACCCATTTTTGGACCTATGCTTGTTTTGTTTGGCTCAATAAAGTGGGACCCTAGCCCCCTAGGGCTTTAATACCCTCCACACTTTGTGGAAGAGTTTTAGCTGCTGCAGGTTGTCTGAAATTTTCAGAGTGTTCAACCATTTTTCAGATCTGATACCTCACCTTTAGATCCACTTCAGATTGGCTATTTACCCATCCAAATCACCTCCTTTAGTTTTGTTTTGGTTTTCCTCCAGGGTCCCCTCCGCTTCCCTCCAGGAGATAGCCTTTCGCCACCTCATTCACAACATTTTTTCCTTTGATTTTTTGTTGTTTGTCTGCACCTATTTCCAGCAGATCAGACCTTTAGATCCCTGTCCTTTCTGACCTTAGATATTTTGGTTATTTTGGTGTGTTTTGACTAGATTGTTGCACACCTATAGACTACTTGTTGAGAGGCCCACCTCCTTGGCTTTAGATTATTGCATTATTAGCTATTTATTTTCTATTATTTCAGTTTCGTATACTGTTATATGCAGGTTTATTTATAGTTATACAACACACTTTTTCTTTTTCTCTACAAACGTATAGGTTTAAAAATTAAAATTTTACATACTTTACACACACACCCTAAGCAAAAAAGAGCTTGGTTAACACCACCAAGAAAAGACTCTAAAACATTGAAATCAATTGATCTTGCACCTCTTTTCCCTTGTTTCAACATTATAATCAGTTGATCCTGCACCTCCTTGCCCTTGTTGGTCTCTTTTTCCCTTTGTGTCATGTTTGTGTCATCATCATTGCGCCACCAAGGCGTTTATCCTGAAACTTCTTGGCCTTCATCCTTAGTTTTCGGTAGGAAGACTTACTCCTCTGCGTAGGATTCAAGTTAGTCCTCCACCGAGTCTGCTCTCCGACTCTTCTTCTGGTTCATTGGGTTCTCCTTATAATTCCACCCTCGGTTCTCCTCCTGTCACCTTCACCATGTCTGGTTCAGGACCTAAAGTTGGTGGTGGACCCGACCCTAATGCTGGGAATACTTCTAGTGGGACCACAACAGGAACTACTCCGGCTTCTCCCTTGCTCCCCTATATGCAGGCAGGCCTCAGTCTTCCCGATTTTAACCAGTTGATCAATGACCCTATACACCATGATGCTAGTTGGCCTGCTATGCCGACCAAGCTCCCTTCTGACATCCCCAAGTTTGAAGGCCTTGCTAGAGAAGATCCTACAAATCATGTTCAATCTTTCCACATGTGGTGTTCGTCTAACTCCATTACCGATGACTCTGTCCATCTTTGGCTGTTCCAATGTATGCTTACAGGTGAAACTTCTAAGTGGTATGTTGATCAGGCCTCAACCTCTCATACCACCTTTGTGACTCTTTCTTGGGCTTTTCTATCTTATTTCCATATTCCCCTTCATTATGACAGTGGTACCGAAATTTTTGAATTCTTTTCGTCAATCATTTGTGATATGCCTATCCGATCATGTCCAGGAATGGCGGAGAAGAAAGAGCCTATGTCGAGCCCCTACCTTCAAATACTATGTCTACATGGACTGGTTCCTTAGATCTCTCTTTCCTCCTATCGAAAAAGGTGGCACATCACATTTCCCTCAAACTGAAGAAGCCGCTCTCCAAATTGCATTAAAATATGACCTAATCTACGCTTAGTCAGGTTATTTTTATACTATTCTACCTAATCTTCCTAGACCCTGTGGTGCCAACGCACTGGGGGCATCTCATTTTTTCGATGGTATCATTAGAGCTCTCTCTCATCCATATGCTCAACCTCCCATGGGCTATGGTTTTCCTCGGGGGGGATCAACACCTCCTGCACTTGTCCCCCTCCCGGTAGCATGTATCTAGGATACAACATGCCTCATCCTTCTGCCCAACCTCCTTATTACCCATATCCATAGCCTGGTGCTCCATCTCCTCCAGCATTAGCACCTCCTCCTCTGTTGCCTTCTCAACCCCCGCAACAACAGCCATCGCCCCCTGAAGGGTAGGTGTATGCACAATAGGGCATGACTAATCCTCCTCCTTCCAAAAAGAAGTATAAAGGCACTCAGAATCAATCTGATCCTGGTAATCCTGGATCTAATCCTCAACATAATGCTCCTAAAACTACTAACCAGCAACAGGGCACTTAGCCCAAGTAGGACAGGCCTGTTCGCATGAACAAGCCTTGTTCTTGTTGTGGTGTTTATGGTCATTACACACATGATTTTCCTATTTTACCATAGATGAAGTAGATGTGGGAGTCTCAAGAAACATTGCGAGGACAACAAGCCTCCCCTTCCATCCCTCCCAGTGTTGTGCCTAGTCAGCCGGTTGTGTTTACTAATCGTTTCCCTCAGCAAGGATTTGGGGCTACCCAACCATCTAAAGGTCAAGTGGCCGCTCAACCTCTTCCATATGGTACCCATAATTACCAGATTCTCATGATGAATTCTAATCAACCTCTCACCATAGACATCAATCTTCAGACTTAGTCCCCTCAGTACAAGAAGTCGCCTGCTACGTTTGTCCCCAAGCCACCTCCTTCGATCTCTACAGATCCTCTTTCGATACCTAATGGTCCTTTGCAGATCCCTCAGCCTAATGCAAAGGTTCATACCAAGATCCATAGGGAACCACTACGCTGAAATGATGCTTCTGGAAAAGCTTCCCATTCGTATATTATAGTAGATGATTTGGCGCAATCTCCTGCTGCCATTTCAACGTTGGAACTCCTCCAGTTGTGCCCTTCACAATGAAAATCTCTATTATCTTCCATGGGACCTGTAGATCCTTTAGATGATTGATTGATCATCTTCAATTTTGACTGGTTAGAACATCCTCCTCTCCCTGCTTCCGTCGCTTTCAAAATCCTAGTCAAGATCCGGAATGCCAACGTTTCCCAGTGTATCATTGATGAGGGGGCATCCACTTGTGTGATGTCCACTTCGGTTTGGAACCAACTCGGATCACCTGAGTTGGCTCCTTCCATGATCACTCTCTAAGCGTGGGATGGCCACACATTCCACAATTGTCCTATTACTCTTGCGGGAAAGACTGTTTGCGTTGATGTAGAAGTCATAGATCCCCCCCTTAGATTACAACATTCTACTGGGTTGTAGCTACACTTGTGTGATGTCTGTTGTCCCATTTTCGGTTCACCGCAAGATGTCCTTCCTTCATAATGGAAAGATAGTCACCATTGACCAGTTGACATATTACGAACCGAAGTCTCAGACCTCCCCTGAGTCCATCATCTCTTCGGTGGACAATAAGAAAACCATCGATCCTTTGACCAGTGTCTCACCCAGAGTCTACACATATTCCTCATTGCTTGGTACATTCCCTGGTCTTCCTCCTCCTCTCTTTGATCCCAACTCATCAAATTTTTGCATGATGCAATCATCTCGGGCTGCCCTCAAGCGGCTCTCTTCAGCTAGTTAGCAGCCTCCTCAACCTCCGCAACCTACTCCTAGCCCTTCAATTCAGCCTTATGGACCTCCTCCTCCTGGTCCTTCACCTACAGTTGGTATCTATGAGCCTCTTTACCCTCCTGGAATGGTTCCTCCAGGCCTTAACCATCTTGGAGTCATCCTGCCTGGCCATTACCCCTCTGGTCAGATACCATTCCTAGCTCCCCCCCAGGAGTGTACATGGTACTTGTCATGGTTGCCCTCTCTCTTCCTAACCTGACCCTTGGGATTCTCATATGGTAGCTTGATCCTCTAGCTGCTACCCTGTGTGGTCAACCCAAACCTTATCTTGCTTTGACCCCGGTTCAACCGATCCCCGTGACTTCTCCCGCTGCTACAGTGCCTCAGCCACCTCAAAAAGAACCAAATCCTGTTGTGACCACTTCGGGTAAGAAGGGCAAAGCTCGCAAGAGGGCCTCAAAGGACAAGGTTGCCTCGACTGACCCTGCACCTCCTCCACCCCCAAAGCCCTGTTCTTTGTGTGATGTCATCGGCCATGCCACCCATAACTATCCTGAACAGCCTCGTATCAAGCCCATAGTTAATGTTGTCTTCCTTGAGTCTAAGGTCTCTGAAGCCTCTTTTTCTTCTTCGACTGCAGCCAAGAACCCAAAGACTATTGTGCTTTATTTGATCTCCATGGCCATTATTCCCACCATTGCCTATGCCTCACGCATTACTACGCTTCTTTGGAGGTAATCCGGGAGTACGAGGTTGAACAGAACCAATCCACCTCTCCCGTACTTGTGCAGTATACTGCGGGCCATCCTAAGGATTTACCCGCTCCCATTGACATTCCCCCTCCTAATGTCTTGCGGTCACCATCCTCTACCTACCATCATCCATGAGACCCTCAGTGGAAGTTCCCTCTGCATCTTCCCCTGTTGTTTCGCTTGACCTCCCTTTAGCGATCACCTTAGGCTCAGCATCGGTAGATCCCTTATCTTCTTTTTCTTCCGTCATCCCCCATGACGATGTGCATGTGAACCTTTCTTCTCATGATGATGAGTCAGGTAGCTTCGTCGTGTCATGTGGTCAGCCTTCCTCTGGTCACTCTATCTTCTATTGTGATGATGACATCATGGAAGCCTTGTCCACCCCTGACTTCATCTATCCCGCCCATAATCGGGATGGCACCATCCGTCTCTATGGTGACTTCCGCGACCTGAGCACAAGCTACACCTCCGGTAGCTCCCACACTCCCCCTCACCGTCATCATGTGAGTAGTAGATATCCTACCCAGATCACTCCCTCTCGCGGTGTGCGTTCGATGTCTACTTTACGCTCAGGTTGTTATAATTTTTTATCATTCTCCCATTTATTGTCTTGTGGAACCTTTCAGATGGACCTCCCATCCACACCCTATATCGGTTATGTCGATGGTGCAAGTCGCTACTCCTAGAATCTAGCCTCGGCAGGTTGGGCCATCTTTACCCCCTTACATTCGCTTGTTCTCTCAAATGGTGTATGCATTGGTACTGCTACTAATAATCAAGCTGAATATGATGCAATATGAGGTTCATTAGCCGATGCCCTTTCACATCATATCCTCCACCTTCATGTTCATTTAGATTCCCTGCTTCTTGTCATGCAATTGAATGGTGTATATTGTGTACATAATCATATCCTTTTTATAAGATATTTACAAGTGAAGCTTTTGATACGTGAATTTGAAATCATTACATTCAGCCATGTACCTAAAGCACAAAATCACTATGTAGATAGCATTGCTAACAATATTCTAGATTTTCATTTAGCACACGCATTTAACACAAGACAATAACAATAAAACCAGCAAAACGATGCATATCCATAATATGTGTTGTAGAAAATGTTTGAGTCCATCAACTCTGATACATATGACATGCCCATAGCATGTTAAAAAAAATCAAAACTCGGGGCACCACCTGCCCCTACACAATAATCACTATCTGGAGGATCCTGAGCCAATGGCTCTGCTCCCGCAGCTCCTAGATCACGTATCCCCTGTCCGGCCATCGCCATGCACTGTATGACCCCTCGCCACTCCGAGGGTAGACCAATACATGGCTCTATGTAGTGGTCCTCTAAGTCTTGCCAGCTTTGCTCTGAAACACCGGTCAGAAGCCTCTCACATCTAGGATGGATGTCCTTGAGGAGGGCTACTGCATCCTCATTTTTTGGCGCCCTTGACCCACTCGGTCTTGTAGCTCCTGATACTGCAGGTCGTCCCATATACCCAGTCGGTTTTACCGGTGCTATATCTGTATACCAAAAGTGAAAGAATCAATACCATACACAATATTATGAAACTTTACAATGCACATAAAATATTAGCAATTTATCACTTACCATCGAGCTCCCATACTTGACTAGGCAGTAGTGGAAAGTCTGGGTCTCCACGATAACTCATCCCACTATAGGGATAGTCATCTATGTACAATGGCATCTAATCCCAATGAGCAAAGCACTCAGGTTGAAACACCCATCCGACTTCCCCACCTCCTCCTCTGCATAATAGTTGCCCCCACCGGTGCATCCTGGGCTCTCTCGGGCCCCCATCATGGAGCTGTATACGAGGTCTAAGTGTTAGGATCTTCTCAAAGAAGAGCGAGCACAACACTGTACCATATGCACAGTCATGGTTCACTTTTCGCTTACATAGTGACAACTATCGTTTCAACGACCATAGCATAATCTGGGCCAACCCATAGTAGGTCCCACTCAACACACTCTCCACAAGCATAATATTCCCTCCAGTGATGTGGTGGAGTGCCTAGTTTCCTAGGATCTGCAACACCGCTGCATGTTGAACTCTTAGTTAAACTGAGAGGGGGGGGGGGGGGTGAATCAGTTTAACACATACATGGACTTTTAATACTTTTCTTTTAAATCTTATTTACACCTTCATTTCATGGTCAACTGAATATGTGAGCAATCTTAATCTATGAGCAATAAGTATTACTATCAAACAGATTTGTTAATGTAATAGCAAATTGAGTATGAGAGCAACAAGTATAAAGAAGATGAGATAAACCACATCAACACATAAACATCATGCACAGAGACACCAGATATAAGTGGAAACCCATAAAGGGAGAAAACCACATCTTATTATTGTTGTGATGCTAAGGCAAGCTCCCACTCCCTCTCACCACTGTTTTCTGCAGGCACCAACCTACAGGAGGCTCTATCCTCAATTCTGCAAGCTACAACTTGCAAGGAAGCTCCAACTCCCATCAATTTTCTGCAGGCACCAACCTACAGGAGGCTCTATCCTCAATTCTGCAAGCTACAACTTGCAAGGAAGCTCCAACTCCCATCAATTTTCTGCAGGCACCAACCTACAGGAGGCTCCAACCTCAGTCAGCTACAACTGACATTTTATCAAGCTACAACTTGATGTGGAAGCACCAACTCCCATCTATTTTCTGCAGGCACCAACCTACGGGAGGCTCCTACCTCAGTCAGCTACAACTGACATCTATCAAGCTACAACTTGATAGGGAAGCTCCAACTTCCTTACTCTTTCAAAAATAAAAAACTTGCTGATTTACCTTGGATATCAGCTCTGTTTTGTACCTTCTTCTCTGTTGTTCATCAACTCTTATATCAGACCTGCATCATCTCTGCTCAGCCCCTTCTTCTTCCTTGCTCAGCTCCTCCTTATTCACATTCTTCTTGCAGCTTGCTTATTTTCTTCAACTATCTTCAATTCTGCTGCACACTCTCTCCTCTTCTCATTCTATTTTCATCAACCTTTCTCCCCTTGGATATTACCCTGCTTTATACAAAAATAGCTTCATGGCTGTTTGTATTCCACTGGGAATTCGAAATGGACAGCCATGTCTCTTTTCCTTTTGCCTTCTCATCTCTTTTCAGCTCACTCACTGTTTTGTATTCCACTGGGAATTCGAAATGGACAGCCAACTCTCTTTTCCTGAATTTATGAACTTCATTTTTATTTTAGTTTTATACCAGCGCTTTATATATAAATGAATCTGCTGACTGTAATTCAATCATTTACACGCAGCAAGTGTCTTGTTGATGTGGCGAGTTCCGCAGGCCGGAACATACATATATTAAAATTGTATTACATTAATAATCGCCCTCCCGTTAAGCTGAGGCCCGTGGGTCTACAGACCACGCGGCATGTTTTAATACAACCGCAACAATGTAATATATATACACCAATCATATCACAGCGCTCGTATTATAAATTGAACCATTCCTTAATTCCGCGGGGTAGCAAACTCAAGTAGATAAGGGAAGAAGACCCCCTCGGAATGCATTACACATATCTCCAACTTATATATTATCTTGGCGTTAACAGAGTTCTGATCCCCTTGCGATTTCCGATTGCTATTGATCGCAATCATAACTTTGAGTTGCAAGCCCCTCTGCGTTGTTTACCTCCGATGCGATTGGGAAGGGGTCCCACCATATAAAAATTTGTTTTGTGCGCTCCATATATATACCTTGTTTTTAAATCAATTCTCAGCGTAATATAGTGAAGACATATTAAACATATAAGAACTCCTTTTGGGCCCACTTGACACACTTCCCGATGCAGTGAGTCTTCTCCGAATGTTATTTATCGCTCCTGCTCCGATTCCGATTCAATCGGAAATCGCCAATCGATTGAATTAATATCACTCAACTTTTGCAGCTCCAATCTGCTCCGATTGCGATTCAATCGGAAATCGCCAATCGATTGAATTGTTATCACTCAACTATTGCAGCTCCAATCTGTTCCGATTTCGATTCAATCGGAAATCGCCAATCGATTGAATTGCAATGCGCTTCCACCTTTGGACTCTTCATTTTCGATCCGATTGGGGAGGGGTCCCACCATACAGTACTTTGGTTATTTGTTTAAACATTAAGCGCTCCATAATATATATGCCTTGGACCTTTGGTTCTTTTGCTTTCGGGATTGATAATATGAAACTGTTTCAATGTGTTAAACTTTCCAAACTCCACTAACTTCGACACTGCCCTATTTGCATCAATCACTGGAATTCTTATAATTTAAGACAGAGTTGCTGCTACGTCATTTCTTATATATGTATACTTTGCTGCTAGAGTCAAGCGATTCCCGGAATAATATTTGTATAAGTTATATGTAATGCCCATCGGGTAATGTTTCTCAGAATTATACATACGACTGTATCTGCCGGCTTGGGCGATTCTCGGAATTTTATATCCGTTCCGGCGATTCTTGGAATTATACCGCCTCTCTCGCTCGTTCGACTAAGGAAGCTTCGTGCTTCGTTGGAGACTGCGCTTCTCGGAATTTTTTATAACGGCTCGCTCTCGCTCGCCTCCGTCGCTCCCCGTCGCTCTCGCCCTCGTATTCGACCGCGCCCTTACCCCCGTCTCCTTTGCATGTTTCCTCGCCGCCGACCTCTCGCTCTACCGCATGTTCGCTCTTACCGCTCGGGCCGCCGATGCACGTTCGCCTCCGCGCTCTCCTCGTCTCTTTTATGTTTGCTTCCACTGCCTCTGCTTCTCTTTTTGCTGCTTTTGCTACCTCTTCTTATGCTTTCTCTGCTCCTTGGCTGATGTTTCAAGTGCTCCTCCTTTGTCTGTCTCTGCTTCAGCGCTGCCTCCTTTGTTTCCTTCATTTTCTTCTTTGTTGTCTTCATTGCCATGATAACAGCTCTGTCTCTATAGCTATTTGTCTTACGCTCTCTCTTTTAATTCATCCGCTCCTTGACTGATGCTACTCCTTAATTCTCCTTTTGCTGCCTTTGCTTCTTTAAATGAACTTGTCTCTACTGCTCGGCCCTCTCTACATCTTGCTGCTTTGCTGCTCTCTTTGCCTTGTTGCTTCCTCGGATGTTCCTCCTTTTCCACCTCCGTTGCCATCAATGACAACATTTCCAACAGTCTCCCCCTTTGGCATTGATGGCAACACATCCACCAATAATCCAATGCTTCCTCCAAGTCTTTCTCTGGCTGGCTTATTTTAGAAGACCCTTTATTCTATTACCTGCTTTTCCTCCCCCTTTGACATCAATGGCAAAGGGTTGCACATTTCTCAGTGTAAATTCTATCTTTGAATTTCTTCTCTCTGAGATGTGTTTAGGCCTTCTCCTTTTGACTGTGTACCTTGCTGCTCCAAACTGGTGTATAAGAGTTGTTGAGAGAACACTTTTGAGAATATTTGAACTTGTATATACACATTAAGTCGATATCATTCCAAAGCATAGACTCTTTGCACTTGTATAGAGAGTAAGTGATGACAGCTATATATAATCAGACTTGTATAATAAGAGATGCATTATTGGATCAAGACTTAAAGATTTTGAATGCTCCAAGTGACATATAATCTTGCTTCGGCCTATATTATAATCTTCACTTGAAATCCATTCGTTGAGGAAATTGTAGTTGGAGTATGTCTTCTTCTAAAATACCTTTATCCATGACAAGATTTTGTTCATTGTGTTCATTTTTGTGACAGTTTTCAATATGTCTTTTATAGCCGCGGTAACTTTTCCGCTCGTTGGTAATGATTTGATCTAGGATGCCGATAATAATCTTGCATTAAATAGCCGTGCATCCTTGTTACTGATATGAATCAACCAAAATTTGATCTAAGAAATCAACTCCCTTTACTTCTTCCATAACGTACTTTCACAACAAAACCTTGAGGCTAGATACATTCAATTTATTGTTTAGACTTACTTATCGACCAAGCAATTTTCTTTATGACATAAGGGGTTATGTATGTCAGTGATCAATCTCCTTTCAATGGTGAGATGTTAGCAAATCCTTTCTGCTGAAGTATGTTCGTGATTAATCAATAAGAGATTTTTGAGCTTCAGCTGTCACAACTCATCCTTCATACTTTCGATACTTTAATTGTTCCATCATGATGATCTTTCACATGAATATATTCAAGTTGTTTACTTCAGATTTTAGCCAACAGGCTTCACCCAGTTTGTGAACAATCTTCAAAAAGAGGTCTTGAAGATATATGAACTAACTTCAGGAGGGCATGCAATTATATATATAGAGACAGATGTTGCTTCAATGCATAATATATTTCTTCAAATGTAAACCTAACGTTGATCCTTTAGCAATGATGCTGACCTTTTCATGCTGAATGCAGATAATACTGGGAATATTACC
Source organism: Pinus albicaulis (assembly GCA_034641835.2). Lineage (NCBI taxonomy): Eukaryota > Viridiplantae > Streptophyta > Pinopsida > Pinales > Pinaceae > Pinus > Pinus albicaulis. The sequence continues at coordinate 481,308,302 of CM076582.1, forward strand.
TTGAGGTTATTTTGCCATAGTTCTTTGATTCTGTGGACCTGTATCATACTGCTGCTCTACTGATAATGCTTAGTAATACGTTGATTAGCATGTTGCTTGTACTTAACCATCAATAGATATTATTTTGATAAACCATGCTGAGATTTCACTTTTAGCTTGCACATTTATCCTTAATTAAGACATCCTTCATAAATTCTACTGTAGAGCTTTCCACTGGTTCACACCAACAACGCTATCGATATCCCGAAATTTATCTTGACATCTTTAACCATTTGCTTATTCTTCCATTCGTTCAAAGAATGCCACCGCTTTTTTTTTCTAGGCCCGCTCCAGAATCATTGCTACTTTTTCATACAATTCAACTATTTTAACGTAATGAACTTCAGTAAAGACATCTTCAATTTCTTTGCTTGGAATCTTCATGTAAGTGCATCACTCGCAGGTTTTTTCACTCACTTAACTCGCATTTCTTCATAAAATTTTTCATAGATGAAAGATGTAATGATATAATGATGATAGGCTCTTCTCTTATTCCTCCTTCTTAAAGTGGTTCACTTGTTCATTCCGTCGTATGATGCACACCGTGATCATCACTTATGTGCCGGTGTCTTCTTAGCTTACATGCTCATGGCCGATGTTCTCTCTACCACCAAGGCTTGTTTTCTTCTTCTTCCAGCATCAATCTCGTTAGCTATTTAATATTTCAGATGATCTTCTTCTTTAGTTCTCTGTTAGAGAAATTGTCCCGTGCATTCCCAATCTTATAGCCATCCTCATTCCAAGGAGCTCTTCTTAGACTACTTTCATGGGGGAATTTTTATAACTGCTCTCCCCCTGGGATGTTGCTTCATATTTGTAACTGGTTAGATATTTTCGTTGTTTCCTAGAGCAGCTCCCCCTGAGACTATGCTAGATTCATTATGTTATGGAGATAATAGGCTCCCCTTTTCTCTTTTCTTTCCATACTTTATTGGGGTTCTTCATAATGAATCCTCTTCCTTTTGATTCATAGTTTTGATTGATCTTTTTTGATTCCATCATATGTCTAGAGTTCTTTAATGTATATGGCAGATTACAATCTTTTGCTTTGTGACCAAGTTTGAGGCATACATAACATCTTATTTGACCAATGTGCATTTGAGATAATGTATAATGCTTTGTTCCCCTTCTTGAATACATTTTACATTCAACAGATTTATGTCCAAAATTATTGCATGCATAACAGTGGCCATGGAAATAGTTTGTGTACCTGATAGAAGATTGCCTTTTCCATTTACTTGCTTGAGGGGTTCTTCTCTTTTGCTGCATCCTTTGCTGGTTGGACTGGGTTTGTTTTGTCTTGCAATATGCTGAAATATGTCCTGGTTTGTGACAAGAGAAACAAGTGATACTTCTCATAGGTGGAAAAAATATTCTTTGACATCTTCCAAATTTATTCACTTCATCTTTAGGAGCATGTGAGCCTTTAGCAGTTGATTGTTTCATCCTCTCATTCTCTGTCCTACCATGTTGCTGCTTGATTCTATTTGTTTCTTCGCAAATCCTGTTCTTGCTGGCTTCTATTTTTGTAGTAATCTTCTAAGCTACTTCACTATCCTTTACTTCCTTTACAAAAATGACATTATTTTTATCTTCAATCTTGGACTTGCTGGTTTCCCCTTCATATCCTATCCCAACCTTTATGTGAGGTGATCTTTGAGCATTGAGAATTTGGTCCAACTGTCTAGAGATTTTCATTAGAGGTATATTCATTAGTAGTTCTCTTTGGGATTTTTCTAAGTTCTTTCTTAGGCTGACTACTTCTTCTTCCAATTTTTCACATTCCAGATTTTTCTCTCTCATTTGTTGCAACAGAGTATCTTCTACTTTCCGTGCTTATTCAAGTTGAGCCTTCAGGCTAACAATCTCTTTCTTATCTTCATACTCTTTCTCATCACAAATTTGCACCAATGTCTTTAGATCTTTGTTTTCATGCTTCAATCTTCCTATTTCAATCAAGGCTGTGTCAGGTTTGGTTTTTTCTTCAGCTGCAATTTCTTCATGGTTCTCACTACAATTCACACTAGCAGGTACCTCATTTGATTGAATATTTTCCTTTTGACCTGAATTTTTCTTCATCTTAATTCTCTTCTCCTTCTTGAAACTGCAGTCCTCTATGTCTATTCCATGCATGAAATGCAATCTGTCCCAGATTTATTTTGCAGAGTCTAAATCCATTATCAATTCAAGGTCCTTGTTATGAAGATTTTCATATATCACACATTTTGCCTTGGCATTCCTCTGTTGTTATTTCACCGTGGGGGAGTCTGTTAAGTAACCATCACAAACAAGCTTCCATACCTTTGGATCATCAGCCATAAATCTTGTCTTAACCTTATCTCTCCATTCAGGAAAGTTTGTTGTATTTAACACAGATACATTTTGATAGTCCATGACTCAACCAGATCTCCTTCAAGTTATTAAGCTTACACCAAAGGAATCGGCTCTGATACCAATTGTTGAACCCTTAGTTAAATTGAGAGGAGGGGGGGGGGGTGAATCAGTTTAACACATACATGGACTTTTAATACTTTTCTTTTTAAATCTTATTTACACCTTCATTTCATGGTTAACTTAATATGTGAGCAACAAGTATTACTATCAAACAGATTTTTTAATGTAATAGAAGATTGAATATGAGAGCAGCAAGTATTAAGCAGATGAGATAAATCACATCAACACATAAACATCATGCACAGAGACACCAGATATAAGTGGAAACCCATAAAGGGAGATAACCACATCTTATTATTGTTGTGATGCAAAGGCAAGCTCCAACTCCCTCTCACCACTGATTTTCTGTAGGCTCCAACCTACAGGAGGCTACTACCTCAATTCTGCAAGCTACAACTTGCAAGGAAGCTCCAACTCCTATCTATTTTCTGCAGGCTACAACCTACAGAGGCTCCTACCTCAATTCTGCAAGCTACAACTTGCAAGGAAGCTCCAACTCCCATCAATTTTCTGCACGCACCAACCTACAGGAGGCTCCAACCTCAGTCAGCTACAACTGACATTTTATCAAGCTACAACTTGATGTGGAAGCACCAACTCCCATCTATTTTCTGCAGGCTCCAACCTTAGTCAGCTACAACGGACATCTATCAAGCTACAACCTGATAGGGAAGCTCCAACTTCCTTACTCTTTCAAAAGAAAACACTTGCCGATTTACCTTGGATATCAGCTCTGTTCTGTACTTTCTCTTCTACTGTTCATCAACTCTTATATCAGACCTGCATCATCTCTGCTCAGCCCCTTCTTCTTCTTTGCTCAGCTCCTCCTTATTCACATTCTTCTTGCAGATTGCTTATTTTCTTCAACTATCTTCAATTCTGCTGCACACTCTCTCCTCTTCTCATTCTATTTTCATCAACTTGTCTCCCCTTGGATATTACCCTGTTTTATACAAAAATAGCTTCATGGCTATTTGTATTCCACTGGGAATTCGAAATGGACAGTCATGTCTCTTTGCCTTCGGCCTTCTCATCTCTTTTCAGCTTACTCAGAAAAATGTAACTGTAGGTGCTTATTTTAATAGTACAGTGGGATATTTGCTCTCTTCCGGAGACTTGCCAATGCATCACAAACAATAAAAAAAATTAAAACATTTACATTCGAATTACAATTTGAACTCCAGCTCCCTCATTTTGTCTCTTGGCTTGCCGCGCATTTGTCTTTTCTCTAACTGTCTCTTTGTCCCTTTGTCTTCTCTGTATGCCTTTCTGTTTATGGCTGCTGTGTAACTCCTAAATTTATGAACTGCATTTTTATTTTAGTTTTATACCAGTGCTATATATATAAATGAATCTGCTGACTGTAATTCAATCATTTACACGCAGCAAGTGTCTTGTTGATGTGGAACCTTCTGCAAGCGGAACGAACATATATTACAGTCGTTGTATATTAATAATCGCCCTCCCCTTAAGCTGAGGCCCGTGGGTCTACAGACCACGCGACATGTTTTAATACAACCGCAACAATGTAATATATATATACACCAATCATATCATAGTGCTCGTATTATAAATTGAACCATCTCTTAATTCCGCGGGGGTAGCTAACTCAAGTGGATAAGGGAAGAAGACCCCCTCGAAGTGCATTACACATATCTCCAACTTATATATTATCTTGGCGTTAACAGAGTTCCGATCCCCTTGCGATTTCCGATTGCTATTGATCGCAATCGTAACTTTGAGTTGCAAGCCCCTCTGCGTTGTTTACCTCCGATGTGATTGGGAAGGGGTCCCACCATATATAAAAATTTGTTTTGTGCGCTCCATATATATACCTTGTTTTTAAATCAATTCTTAGTGTAATATAGTGAAGACATATTAAACATATAATAACTCCTTTTGGGCCCACTTAACACACTTCCCAATGCAGTGAGTCTTCTCCGAATGCTATTTATCGCTCCTGCTCTGATTCCGATTAATCGGAAATCGCCAATCGATTGAATTAATATCACTCAACTTTTGCAGCTCCAATCTGCTCCGATTGCGATTCAATCGGAAATCGCCAATCGATTGAATTGTTATCACTCAACTGTTGCAGCTCCAATTTGTTCCGATTTCGATTCAATCGGAAATCGCCAATCGTTTGAATTGCAATGCACTTCCACCTTTGGACTCTTCATTTTCGATCCGATTGGGGAGGGGTCCCACCATACATTACTTTGGTTATTTGTTTAAACATTAAGCGCTCCATAATAGATATGCCTTGGACCTTTGGTTCTTTTGCTTTCGGGATTGATAATATGAAACTGTTTCAATGTGTTAAACTTTCCAAACTCCACTAACTTTGACACTACCCGATTTGCATCAATCACTAGAATTCTTATAATTTAAGACAGAGTTGCTGCTACGTCATTTCTTATATATGTATACTTTGCTGCTGGAGTCAAGCGATTCCCGGAATAATATTTGTATAAGTTATATGTAATTCCCATCGGGTAATGATTCTCGGAATTATACATACGACTGTATCTGCTGGCTTGGGCGATTCTCGGAATTTTATATCTGTCCTCCGGGTTGGGCGATTCTCGGAATTATAACAGCTCTCTGCCTCTGTCTCTGACTCTGTCTCTGCCTTTGTTGTGCCGGTTGGAGAGTGCGCTTCCTGGAATTTTATAACGGCTCTGCTTCTGCTTCTGCCTCTGCTGCTCCTGTCGCTCTGCCTCTGTATTCGACTGTTATAATTTTACCCTGTCTCCTTTGCTCGTTTTCGCTCGCTCGACCTCTCGCCTACCGCATGTCCGTTTCTGTCTCTCTCCGCCGCCGCCGCTCTCGCTCTCTCTCGCTCGTCTCTTTTATCTTTGCTTCCACCGCCCTGCTTCTTCTTTTTGCTGCTTCTGCTACCTCTTCTTATGCTTTATCTGCTCCTTGGCTGATGTTTCAAGTGCTCCTCCTTTGTCTGTCTCTGCTTCAGCGCTGCCTCCTTTGTTTCCTTCATTTTCTTCTTTGATGTCTTTATTGCCATGATAATAGCTCTGTCTCTGTAGCTATTTGTCTTACGCTCTCTATTTTAATTCATCTTCTCCTTGACTGATGCTACTCCTTAATTCTCCTTTTGCTGCCTTTGCTTCTTTAAATGAACTTGTCTCTACTGCTCGACCCTCTCTACATATTGTTGCTTTGCTGCTCTCTTTACCTTGTTGCTTCCTCAGATTTTCCTCCTTTTACATCTCCATTGCCATCAATGACAACATTTCCAACACCTTGCTAACAGCCAGGTCTCTAACCTCTCTAGATCCCCGATGGGTATATGTGTCCCTTTAACATGAAGACCTGGATGACAATGGCACTCTACAAATTCCATGATGTTCTGCCCTCGTGGTAACACTGGCTTATTATTCCCAACCATCCCAAGTGGTGGAAGACTAGTTAGGAAATATATATCTTGGATCGTCAACTCAATATGGTGCCCCTACACTATAAATACCTCATGGTCCGGATCCCAATAACTGACAATCCATGCCAATAAGGGCTCTCCATCTCTCATCAAAGGATTCTCCACAAACTTCAAAACCCCAAGCTTGGAAAATGCACTATGGACACCTTGATCCTCCCAAATATCCAATCGTAATGTGCCCAGGTCTCTCTCTCCTCAGTTGATCCGTAATTCTGCCATATCTGCAAAAAACCATCATATTTGTCAGTGTACAGATAGGAAAGATTGTATGCAACCATAAAAACCCATTTCTCAGCCAAAAAACAACATAGAAAAACCCCTCCCTGACAGGTTGCACTTTTCAGGCCCAAACCTAGTATAGGTCCCAGTTTTCTACCTAAAACCGGCTACCTAGGTCGTAGATTTTTCCCCAAAAAGTGCGACCCGACCGTGAAGAGGAGCAGGGGTCTGTTCCTGATCTCTAGGGACCTAAAATGAACTTTCAATCCACTGAAATAAAAGAGTAGGGTTAGGCCTCTTACCTACAACTGACGGACCTCGATTCCAACGGTCAGTTTGCCTGCTCTGACTGCCGTAAGATTTAGGGCCTTCTCTCCTCTCTACATTCACCATAGCTCCACATGAAAATGAGTGAATTTGGAGGGAAAATACCTTATTAAAAGAGAAACCCCTGATATTTCTTTCGCCTGCTGTGACCAAACCGTAGCTCAGTTTGACAAACTGTATGTATGGTTGGAAAGCTCTCACCAAGCCTCAAATGTGTATCTGTTAGTTTTTTTGATTTGATACTTCACCAAGACACATTTATTCCAAGAAGGGTCACTTCACCACTCCTCAAAATCAAATTTCTTCACCTGCAACACTTGTACTTGGGGCACCACTTTGCCTCCACACTTTTCCATGCTCTTATTGATTTTCATCGTGAGTAACCATCATGTACTCATGTTTTTATGGTCCCCATTCGACCTTTTCTGTGTGGCAGCATCATCGAGTCGCGCTTGTTTAGAGAATCCGAGTTGATTCATCATTGCATTCATGGAGTCTATCCTGAGTCCCTTTGTATCCTTCTATAGTCCTCCATCCTTCATTGCTGGGTTCCTCTCTCGTGTCGCACATTATGGTCTTCAATTTCACTGTCCCCTATCCCTCATGATATTGTGTCAGTCGCTGCCAGGTCATCCACACCCTTTATGCTCTTACAAGGGAAGTCATCTATCCGCTACTCAGTAATCCCCATTTCATCATCATCCTTGGTGTCAGTCTGTCAGTCAGTCTACTATTTTCTCTCATGCCTTAGTTGAGGATCCCTCATTGCCTCACCTATGGCAGACCTCTTTCTATCGACATCAGATCATTCATTCCAGAAGACAGGTCTAGAGGGTGGTGTACCTTGGTTCCAGCTTCCACTCTTTTTCAATGCCTTGGATCAGGCAAAGGGACTCCTTATTGCCCTTTGACTTGATTGTTTCTTAGCTCCATCTCCTTTCAGCATGATCAAGATCCATATACTTGATGGTTTAGTGATGCAACACATGATACCGGTGATTCCCGAGTGTGCGTGAGATTTTTCAGCCCTCATGAGGGGGTGGCCCTACAGGTAGCCCCCCACATGCCTAAATGACCTCTTCATTATAGCCTTTGATGCAGCTTCATATATTTGATGATGTCGGCCTCAGCCGCTTGCAGCGCCTTTTTGTTTGCATGTATCAGTCAGATTTTCAGAGCCCTTTCCTGTTTACAGGGGCATTTGAGATGTATTTCTATCTCATGCACTCAAATATTATTGTATAAGTCCTGGATGTTATCCCAGGCACAATATGTATGTGGGATTCATCATCATGTTTTTACCTGGCTCATGTTCATGCTAACATGTACTATATTGTTCAGTTCCTTGTTTACTGGATGCATTATTCTGTCTTGGCAGGCATATGTATTCCTCCCCCACTGCCTATAGCATAGGTACTCACTCATAAAAGAGACTTGTCGTACCTGTAAGCCTCGCCTCCTTAGGGTCTAGTCCTTTAGTGCTTCGGTCTACCTTATATTTCTCTCTCTTTGAGTTCCCCTTCGGTGTCTAGTGATTGAGTTCATACAACGTACTTCAATCATACGATTAGCTCCTAATGCTCGCACGCTAGGGGAAAATCTGTTACACCATTTTTTGGTCATCTAACCTATTTCTATTAGATGGACCTAAGTACACCATGTAAGACCAATTTTACCCTAAGTAAAATTGCTTTCACTATGAAAAATAACTTAGTAAAACACCTTTATTAAGTTGTTTATGGTCTAAATAGGAAACCCCATGAGGAAATATTAAATAAATCCACATTTGTTTGATTTTCCTAAAGGAATAATTAGTTAAACAACAATTTAATTAATATTTCTGGTCATATTTAACCCAAAACAGAAAAATTAATTAGATAAATTATTATTTATCTTATTATTTTCTAGGAATAATTATTTAAACCTTATTTAAATAATATTCCTTATTAAATTTGACTAAATTACTAATTAATAGTTATAATAAATCATTATTATTTAATTATTACTCAACCACATCCTTAAAATGATAAATAAATCATTTATTTATTTATTATTTACAAATAAAGGGATTTGACCCAAGTCAAATTCCTTTTCCCTTCAACAAAAATAATAAAATATTCCATAAATGTTGGATCTTGATTTGGTTAATAATATTTTAATTATGCACCAATATCTAGAATAACTCAATATTTTGTTATAAATAGGATGGTTTTTCCATTCATTCATCACCTTTTTTTGCCTAAAGATCACTCTAGATCTATACTTTTGGTCTGACTTTGATCCACCATCATTGTCATATTTTTCTATCTTTTTGCTTGTGAGCTCCCTTTGAGTTCCATTTTTTTCTGGGTTTTCTACACCATCAAGAGAGAGGACTTTTAGATCTGAAGTGCTGAGGACTTACAAGAACCCATCCCATTGAGGAGAACTGGTAACATCCTTCTATGTTTTCCTCCTAGGTGGCCTTAATATAAAATTCATTCAACATATTCTTGGCTTTTCTATTGGATGCATGGAGTAAATCTCATTTTTTTTTACTGCTTAATGTCTTTTGATGCATAGATCTATATTTTTGCAGCATTTATCTTGATCACCTAATTTCAGATCTGAAGATATTGGCACCCATATTTGTTGTTAGTTTTGTTTGTTATGCACAGCTAAAGTGGTATTTTTTCGTACACTTGCAATTAAGATTCATACTAACACTTTGTTCAGTTGTTATTTTATCTGAGAAAGTACAACTGCAGACTGGTTGAAGACTGTTGGCTCCATACACTCTAGCATGTAATACATATATGATCTATTCGCTACATGTAGTGTAATGGTGCTGGCAAGTTTTTCGATCGTGAAAAGGATAGTTGTCAAAGGCAAATCTCTAATATCCCGGATGTTTATATTTCCGTATTTTATTGGCTCTACCATTGGATAACAATTTTGCAAAACATAATCTCTCACTGTTTCTCCTCCATGAATAGACCCTGAGAGTGAAATAGGCAAGCCTCTCCTGGAAAAACCTATAAGAAAGTATACATCCTTGACTGTTATGGGAACCACTTGGTTCTTAATATGAAATGCCTCGATAGATGGATCCCATGCTCGAACTAAGAACTCCAATATTTCTATTTGTTTCCTCATCCCTAACAACCTGAAGTACTTTAGCAGTCCACAATCTCTTAGGGCTCTTACTGTACCCAGATCATTTAGGGCAATCAGATCATGTTCTTCATGTTCTCTTTCCTTCCATGTAATCATCATTGTAATCCAATGGAAACTTGAAATACAACCATAAGAACCATTAGATTCCATTCAATGCAAAATATTGGGCAAATATTGGGCATAATGCAAAAATAAAAAATACAGATTGTGGCCAACGCAGGCTCTAACAAGAGACAGTGCGTTGTGTATGCAATTAACCTTCAATTTAGTTGCTATGCAATGAAGGTTTTGACATTCAAGGGTGTGTTGCCCTCTTTTTGGGAAGAATTTACCCTAGGGACCCCAAAACGATAAAAAAAATGCAGAAATTGGAAATGAAATGATTGCTTAAGGAAACAGGAAGTTCATATCACTAACCTGGATCAAATGGTAACAAAATTTGTACACAGAAATGATCCCAATTAGCAGCTGAATTTTGAGGGAAAAATCAGGTTCAGAGCTCCAAAATGAAAATGGTAACTATGGAATGGTAAAAATGAATAGCAAAACAGATTTTAATAGTCATTTAATTATTTGAAAATTGAATTTATTGCTATGACTTCTTTTATTAAGTTTTTTTCATGAAACAGGTATTTTTAATTCATTTGATGTTGTTCTGAATAGGTCTTACAACTGATGAACAGATTAGTCATGTAGATTTATTTCAAGAATGATTTGACCACAAAGCATACTTTTTCTCCTTATTTTTCGAGCTTTGTTAAAAACGATAAAGGATTTGAAGCACATTTTTATCTCTTTATCGAGCTTTGATAACAACGAAAAAGGAACCCTCGGAGTCTTCTTTCAGCTCTTTTCAGACTCTGATAATGTGAAAATATTTCAAAGCACTTGTCTTTTCGAGCTCGCAAAAGTAAATGAATTGATATCTACTCAGTATAAGTTTAACCCTTTTCTAGACTGAGATATATTATTTACGACAAAGGAATACCTTGGTCAAACATGACTAAAGAGGTTCTCTTAGATATTATTTTACACTTTTTCGGATCTGAGCGACAACTTTACAAAAATTCACTTATGGAGTTTTATTTCATCCTCTTTTTCAAACTCTCTAAATATGAAAAAGGATCGGGTTATCACTTTCGTTAAACTCGTTAAAACATAAAATAGCGACGAGCTTGTCAATCATGGAAAGAATCGAGTTCCATTCATCGCTAGACTTGTTAAATTATTAAATAGTAATACATTATTCTCCCGAAGGGTTGAATTATAGATCAAGAAAATGTTATCCTCCTCAAGTTTGTTAAAAAATAAAGAGGTACTGGTCGACAAATGACCGGGGAAAATTTGGGAAAGTGAACAGAACTTTTTACGGTAGCAGGTCGCTCTTGAACATGACACTTCACTCCATCACTGTGACTATTTGGGTTGGGTAATATTCTTGACGGTTCATTCATACCTATGGTTCATCATACCTTCACTCTGGTTTTGGGTCAATGCTACCAACTCATATCAGTGTCACTGATATGTTCAAGAGAAGTCATCCAGTGAATACTCATCCTTCTGAAATACTCATAAACCTTAATTCTCATAACAGTCATCCCTGAACATTGCTATATCAAGTCATACCTTTGTCTCTGAAATAATTAACTCCCATTTCGCTATAAGGTGGCTTCCTGTCGACAACAAATCATTATCCAAGAAGTTCACCTAGAAACATTATGTTCTAGTATCATGAAGCTTGTTACAACATCGACAAGATCCTCTCTTATGGACTTTTGACCGAAAGATTTTGTTTTGCGTTCAACATCAGATCATTTATTCATGCCTTATGAAATTTATTGCAGTACCTTGAGGGCCATTGACATTAATGGTGGTCCTCTTGCATTTGTTAACAACTCACATCATTGGCTGGTAATCAAAAAATGTCTTTCCATGTTCCACTACAAATTATATATTTGCATGGCTAGACTTATACTTGAATGATCGAGTGAACGAGATAAGACGACCTCGGATCTAGTTTCAACCATCCAGGCTATGATTTCAGGATTTTTGTACACATCATCTATACGGTAACCTTACATACAGATCGTCATCCGAACATGGGCCTATATCTGTAGGCATGTGTGTACTGGGCAACATTCCAATGTAGACGACTTTCTGAATTATGTATATGTTATTATATTTTTTATGTGCTGAACATGGGAATGCCTACCCTCAGAAATTATGATCAAGAGGATATAACGTGATGTAATCTATTGTAATATTGATGCAGGTCGCCACTCTGCTTCATCTCCAGCCCATCACAGTGTAAAGCATCTCAATCAAAATATTTTTATTATTATTCTGACTTCATGCTTTAGGGGGGGATTTGTTATAGGTCAATTTGGGCATCATTTCCAATGACCTGGTTAATTATACATCATCTCCAGGACCAATGAATAGGGTCTATCATCCCCTATCATTTTAGTTGCTACATGCCCTAAGATAAAGAACAAGAAAAATAATTCATGACTTTCATCTACAAAGGTTTCCAAGATTTTAAGTTTATAATATATCATATGAGAGCTCATCAACACTGCCTATAAAGGGACTAAGTGCATTGCATATGTAGGTAGCCCCATTCAAGGCTGCTCTGCAAAGCACTTCTCGACACTCATAGGTGCATTGGTCACATTGGGAGCGAAATTCTCATTGTTCCGGAATCTCCACTTGGCCAATGCCTTCTAGAAGAGTTCATATGTGTCAAAATTAGAATCCATGTGTCCATTTGACATCTACAAGATTGGGAACATGTCTTGCCTATTATTGGAAATTTGTTGATTGTAAAACTACCTTCAGCTCCTGATCCGGATTTATGCAGGAGCACAATAGAATAAACATATAACCATAAATACAGAGATGCAGCAGAAATAACACTTCATTTCATTAATATCAAAGAACTGAAATTTGCTTATAGATCGAAAGGAAATAAAACTAGCTAGGGCGCTAGTAGCTATCTCTGAGAAGAGATGTGGCGGCTACAGGCCTCTAAACTGAGTTACAATTAGGCTCGAGGGCCTATTAATCATTTAGAAACATTGGGAAATCCTAAACAGCCAAAACCCTAACCCTAGGAGATGAAGCGCCAAAATTATGGGCCCCGTTTGGGTAAATTGGTGTTTCAACTTCCCAAGGGCGTAACTTTGGCATACGATCTCTATTTGACGTGTACCATACCTCGTTAGAAATATCTATCCGAGGAATACAAATTTGGAACAAGAAACATCGATCCATGGATCCATGTTGCTCTCCGTTTTCCCGAAAAACGTCGTTTAGGGCCTCAAAACGGCTCCGGAAGTTTAGGACCCGAAAAACTGCTAAAAATAGTAAACTGTGCCGAAACTGAAAAACTGAAATAGACAATGGTGGAGCCCCAAGTAGAATAGGCGGGTGACCACCAATATCCACCTGGATCATTCCTCCCCCCTTAGGAAGCAATGGTCCCCATTGCGTTAAGTTCCTCCATGAGATGAGGAAATTCCTGCTGAACTTGGTCCCTGGTGAACCACTTTCCTTGGTGCAGGAGTTGGCCAGCTTTGACAACCCGATACAGTTGGATCTGCTGTTGACGAGTGTTCTTGATTTGCGTGTCCATGATACAATCTGTGGTGGCCTGTTCCATGCAGTCTGGGTTTAAATCTGTTGGTGTGAGTTGTTCTGCAATGTCCGAGGTGTCCAGTAGAGGTGGGAAGTAAGGACGAAGGCGATCCACATTGAAGACTGGGTGCAGACCAAGGAATGGTGGAATACTGAGCTCAAAGGCATTGTTCCCTACAGCCTTGGTGATGGTGTACGACCCGTATCGGAGCGGGCGAAGCTTGCGGTGGGGTCCAGTGAGGCGCTCCTTCTGCAAATGTAGCCATACTTTGTCACCCACCTGGAAGTTGTGTGGCACCCGGTGTTGATCATAGCGTTGCTTGTACTTGGCATTGGCTCTGTCCAATATATCATGAACCTGTTGGCGGATGTGTTGAATGCGCTTGATGAAGCTACTGGCTTTGTCAACTTCAGACTGGACATGAGCTGAATTTAACGGTACCATGTGTCATCAATGGGACATAGTGTTTGGAATCAGCCCTCCTGCAAAGGGCTATGCAGTAGATTATGGCGTAAGGAGAGCCCGATTATAACTATGTTGTACCAGAGCTCATCGGGTGCATGGATACTTTGAATTGTACATGCGCAAAATGTGTCTGATCATATGTTGACAACCTCAATACGGCCATCTATTTGAGGATGGGAAAATATTTGTGGACTTAGTGAGCAGTATCCAACATTGACCAGAGGCTGGACCAAAGTGTGCTGAGGAACCTACTATCTCGATCTGATATGATAGACTGTGGGATCCCAAAGTGCACCCACACTCGTTCAAAGAAGAGTTTAGCAGTGGCTTCTGCTGTGATATTCTTCTTGGAGGCCGCCATAATGGCCATCTTCGAGAATCTGTCGACGACCACAAAAACACAGTCATTTCCCTGCTTAGTAGAAGGCAGGCCCGACATGTAATCCATGGAGATGGATTCCCAAGGCCGACTAGGGGTAGGTAGAGGAGTATATAGGCCTTGCTTCTTGATGGTCGGTTTGGCAATGGCACAAGCAGTGCAGGATCTGATGTGCTTCTCGACATCCTTTCGAAGGTTCGGCCAATAGAAATACTTATGCAGGATTGCTACTGTTTTCTCGACCCCGAAATGCCCAGCGACTCGACTGTAGTGTGCTTCCCATATCATCTTAGCACGCTCGCTTGAAGGAACACAAAGGTGTCCCATGTGACATAAAAGTGCATCTTGGAGGTGAAAATTTGGAACTTGCGTACCCCCCAAGAGTGCCTTGTAAGTTTGGCTGAATTTTGGGTCACTCTCATAGAGAAGCGGCCAATCAGAAGTCTCGTGCCCACAAGAGTTGAGCACAGTGGTGAGCGCCATGATCGGTGGTCGGCTAAGGCACTATGCAACATGATTGGTGCTACCCTTCTTGTACTTGATGTTCAAATGAAACTGTTGCAGATATGTGGACCACTTTTAATGGCGATCATTCTGCAACTTCCCTTGTGTCTGTATGAACTGCAGGGGCCTGTGGTCTGTGTGGATGATTGTTTCCTTCCCCAAAATGTAATGCTTCCATTGTCGACAAGCTTGCACAATGGAGTACATTTCTTTGTCATATGTGGGGTACTTGCAAACTGTGTCAGACAATGTCTCACTGTGAAATGCCACTAGATGTCCCTGTTGAGTAAGAACTGCCCCAATAGCATAGTCAGAGGCATCTGTCTCGATCTCAAATGGTTGTTGCAAGTCTGGTAAAGTGAGCACTGGGGCAGAATAGAGGCGGTTTTTCAGTTCTGTGAATGCCTTCTGTTGAGGTTCCGACCAAAAAAAAATTTCTCTCGCTCCTCCCTTGGTGACTTGACTCGAGGGCCAAGTGATATGAGAGAATCCCAACACGAACCTCCGATAGAAACTAGCAAGACCCAGAAAGCTGCGAAGCTCTGTTATAGTGGTTGGGGCTGGCCAATCTCGAATGACTTGGATCTTGGCTGGATCCACATGCACCCCCCTTTCATCAATAATGTATCCCAGATATTGAACCTGGGTCATGCCAAAAGTGCACTTCTCCAAATTGGCACACAACTTGTGTTGCCGCAGTGTTTGGAGAACTTGTCGGATGTGGTGAAGTTGCTCTTCCCAAGTCTGGCTGAAGATCAGAATGTCATCCAAGTACACCACTACAAATGATTTGGTGAATGGCCGCAAGATGTCATCCATCATCCTCATGAAGGTTGCGGGAGAATTCGTCAACCTGAAAGGCATAACCAACCATTCGAAAAGGCCTTCCTTGGCTTTGAAGGCAGTCTTCCACACATCGGAGGGTTCAATTGGTACCTGGTGATACCCAGACTTCAGGTCGATCTTGCTGAAATATTTTGCACCTTTGAGTTGGTCCAAAAGGTCATCAATCCGTGGGATTGGGTACCTATTCCGGACAGTGATCTTGTTCAGCGCCCGATAGTCAATACAGAGTCTCCACGTCCCATCCTTCTTCTATACCAACACGATCGGACTCCCACAGGGTGATGAACTTGGTCTGATGTGACCTTTCTGCAACAGCTCCTGAATCTTCCTCTTGATTTCATCATTTTCCAGAACAGAGCGCCGATAGATCGGTCCATTAGGTAGCGGCGCACCGGGGGTCAGATCAATCGGGTGCTTGACCTGACAGTGCAGAGGAACCCCTGTGGGTGAGGTGAATATGTCCTCGTACTCCTCCACAACCTTATCCATTTGTTGTTGTTGTGCAGAGGAGCCCTATCTGGAGGTCATGGCCACAATATTATTCTTGCCCTGGGGGTGGATCATCAGGAAAACGAATTTCCTAGTTTGGGAAATGAGCTTACTGCATTGTTTTGCAGTAACCAAAGAGATAGTGGCAGGAGGTGGTACCTCTAGTATCCTGTACAACTTATTTCCCAAAGTAACAATAACAGCACGAGGTCGAGACTCATACACAGCATGACGCTTCCAAAAGTATGGTTGTGTTGAAAATGAAGCAAGATGATGGAGTTTAGTGAAATGAAGTCGCCTTCACTAAGTGGGCCCGCAGACAAATTTTGGCGCAAAGTCTATTTTTAGACTATGTCTATTTTTAGACATATGGAGCATGGTCCAGGGGTTGCAGTATGTTATTCTTGGAGTATTGGTCATGTTGGTAAAAATAGATGGACCTCTATTTTTAGACATTTAGGTCGAAGTCTATTTTTAGACTGCCTATCCTAAAAATAGAAAAGTCAAATATTATTTACCCTTAATAATATTTGGACTCTAAACTTCAGTTTACTCTCTTGGAGCACTTCAATTCGAGCTACAGAAGTGGCTCATGCATCTGACAGAGGAATTACGCTATTCCTAGGGGTTTGGTGAGCTCATGCATGGTTGACTTCAGTTAGGACTTCAGTGGCAGAAGTTTGGTGGAGTTGATGAGACAGTTGGTGGAGTTGTGTTCGATTTAACTTAGTTGAACTAGTTGTGATTAGTTTAACTAGCTAATCAACTAGTAATGAGTGGAGTGAATTAAATATTATTTAATTCACTAATTAGTAACTCATTATTCAACTCAAGAACACATCAGTTCACTACAGTGCATGGACAGTTCAGTGGAGACCAGTGATAGAGGTAGATGAAAGGGTTGAGATAGCTATCAATTGTGACATCAGTTGTGCATGAGATTTGCACCACACTTGGAGGAATTTCCCATGATGATTGCGTTGTCAAGCCAAGGAGATTCGAACCTTGGATCTCTCATTATACCAGCCTTGATTTCACAATAGAGGCAGGCAATTAGTGGATGTGTTTTGAACCTGTGACTTGTTCAAAACCAAGCTAGTTTGTGTGTAACTTCATGAGATAGTACTGAGTACTTGTGAGGAGTATTGTACTAAATTTGTTACATGTTTTCTCCATTATAATATACACAATAGCTACGGGGTTTTCAGCTATAATCTTTCCCCATACATACTGTGTTAATGTGTGTGATGATTTGATGTGCGATCGCTTCTATTCTTTCCGCATGTGACAATTAATTGTAGAAGAGGTTATGTGTTATGCATACAATTTGAAATTGATGTGTAATCGGGTTAATATCCATTGAATAAGTGATTTATTCAGCAAATTTCTACATGGTATCGAAGAAATATTAATTGTCGAGATCTATTACGGTGATTGCAAACTTATATCCTCGGACAGAGTCTACATACGGGCCAGGTAGCCTCTGGATTCATCTTTCTTCGGAAAGTGAAAGGTCTAGTAAATGCCCCTTGCAGTCAATCTCTACTTTGGAAATAATTTGTTCTCAAGTGTAGATCGGAAGCGGTTGAGCTTTGAACTTGGAATTCAAATTTTGCAGCAGTTTTGTTTTCTTGGTGCCGGAGTTGAAAATGTCTTTAAACGGTTTGCGACTCGAATATGCTCTTGAAGGCAGTTCGAATTATGTTGCATGGAAGGATCGCATGGAGGCAGTATTAGAAGATAATGGACTGAAGGAGTTCATAGATATGGATGTCCAAAAGCCCACTGATCCTGCTGAAGTCGAAGCCTGGCAAAAGAAGATGGCAAAAGAAGATGGCAAAATGTCGAAGGATCCTGTTGGAGGGCATCAAGGATCATATTGTATCCAGCCTGCATGGAAAGGCTTCTCCATATTTAATGTGGAAAGATTTGACGGATCTATTACAAAGTAAGAGCGACCAAAGGAAGCTGGCGCTCAAAGATAAGCTCAGAAACATAAAGATGGAGAAAGGCGACAATATCGCCAAGTACCTCACGAAGTTCACTCAATGCAGAGATGAGCTGGGAAGTGTGGGGGTGACTGTCGAAGATGAGCACATGGTGGACTTGGCTCTCCTTGGTCTTCCGAAGGCTTGGCATTCATATCAAGATAGTGTCAATGGTCGGGAGAAGTTGTCGATATGGGAGCGCCTTTGGGCGGATCTCATGCAGGAGGAGATAAGGAGGACTACCAGGGACGGATCTTCATCAAAGGGAGATGATGAAGAAAATTGCGCTTTGGCTGCCAAAGAAAAGAAGGGGAAGGGTAAGAAAACTTCTCATTCCGGTGCAAAGGGAAAGAAGCAGGATATGGCGAAAGTGAAGTGTTTTCACTGCCATGATCACGGACATTATGCTACCAATTGTCCGAAGAAGAAGAAAAACAAGCAAGCGGGAAGATCTGCAGATGGAGCAGATTTGGCTTCGTAGTTCGAGCTTGAATTTTCACTGACCGCATGCTTGGTTTCAAGTGTGATGGGATCGGTGTGGTTCTTGGACAGCGGTGCGTCATTTCATATGACGGGAGATCGGGATTGGTTCTCAGATCTAGAGGACAAAGATCTGGGTGTGCACATCGAGATGGGCGATGATGGTAGATACAGTGTGACTGGTATCGGTACCATATCCTTTCAGAGGGAGTCTGGTAAACCCTTCGTGTTGAAGGATGTCATGCATGTACCTGGATTGAAGAAGAACTTGATCTCTATGGCAATGTTGGAAGATAAGGGGTATGATGTGGTCTTCAGCGAAGGAAAGGCCTTCCTGTGCAGTAAGACTACTGGAGAGACCCGGAAGATGGGGGTTCGAACCAAGAACCTTTATTAGTTGCAAGTAGATGGCTGCGCAGCAATGGCATGCAAGGCGGGAGAAGTGGTGAGCCGAGATGATGAGGGTGAACTGTGGCACAGGAGATTGGGCCACCTTCACCATGGAGTTTTGAAGATCCTGCAACAGATTTCTACTGGGCTTCCTAAGGGCACTCTTGCACAGTCAGATCAGTGCAAGGGATGTACCTTGGGGAATTATATGAAAACCACCTTTCACGAGAAGGATAGTCGCGCCACGACGATCCTTGAGAGAGTTCACACAGACGTGTGTGGTCCTTTCTCAGTTGCTTCGACAGCAAAGCACAAGTACTACATGATCTTTGTTGATGATTTCTCTCGAAAGTGCTGGATCTTCTTCATGCAGAAGAAGAGCGATACATTCGCGAAGTTCTGTGAGTTTAAAGCACTGGTCGAGAAGGAGTGGGGGAAGAAGGTGATTGCTCTAAGGAGTGATAACGGTGGTGAATTCATCTCGGCTGAATTCAAGGAGTTCTGCAGCGCAGAAGGAATTCGGAGAGAGCTCATCGCACCCCATAACCTACAGCAGAACGGGGTGGCTGAGCGGAAGAACAGAACGATCGTGGGTGCTGCACGGGCGATGTTGCATGATTAGGGCCTACCCCTTCACTTGTGGGCTGAGGCATGCAATACAGCAGTGTATGTGTAGAACCGTTATCCTCACAAGGTTCTTGGCATGAGTACATCGGAGGAGGCTTATTCTGGCAAGAGGCCTCATATTTCCCATTTGCGGATCGTTGGTTCCGTTCACATGCATGTGATCAAGGATGCAAGAATGAAGTCGGATCTCAACCGAGGTTGGAATATTTTGTGTGGTACACCGAAACACCCCACAACTACTTCTCCAAGTATGTTCCGCACATTCGCAAGACTCACGTGCGATGGGATATGTACCCCCGGAGGAGAAAGCCATGCAAATGTTCGCTGAGAGGGAGCTACACTTGCATGCAGATGAGGAGTCGTTAGTTTCCTAAGGAGGAGCCTTCCGGATGTGGATCGCCCACAAGAGGAAGTTCCGTGAGGTGAAGAAACTACCTGGCGTGCCGCCAACCATCAGAGGGCGCAAGCGCACCAAGGCGTGCCGAGCGGCTGGCTCAGACGCAGAAGGCGGCGACCACTCACATCACAACGCAGAAGGTGAGAAGCACGGACAGAAGACCGGATACATGTGGCTCTTGTGAGTCAATGTGTTGTGACGAGCTTATCCTTTGAGGAAGCTGTGGAGGAACCCACATGGGTTGATGCCATGATCGAAGAACATGATTCGATCGTCAGGAACAGTGCATGGGAGATTGTCCCAAGACCGGAGGGGAAATCAGTGGTGGGTTCGCGATGGATCTACAAAGTGAAGCAGGCGGCTGACGGGAGTGTGGAGAAGTACAAGGCGAGATTTGTCGCCCGTGGCTTTTCACAGATCGAGGGGATCGATTATGAGGAGACTTTTTCACCTGTCGCAAGGTACTCTTCCATACGGATGATCCTTGCTCTCTCAGCGCAGATGGGGTGGCACATTCATCAGATGGATGTGAAGACTGCGTTCCTCAATGGAGTTATTGAGGAGGAGGTGTACATAGAGCAGCCTGAAGGTTTTGAGATCTTCAGCAGTGAGTCACATGTGTGCCAACTCAAGAGAGCACTGTACGGGCTGAAGCAAGCACCTCGTGCTTGGTACACTCGGATAGACAGCTACTTCACCGGGCTTGGATTCTCCAAGAGTGAGGCGGATCCTAACCTGTACCAGATTGTGGTGGAGGGGAAGCTGTTGATCATTGTACTGTATGTAGATGATCTGATTTTGATGGGTGATGAGCGGTTGATACTTTCATGCAAGGAGGATCTTGCACGAGAGTTTGAGATGAAGGACCTGGGCATCCTTCATTATTTCCTGGGATTGGAGATTTGGCAGCGCAGTGGAGGACTGTTTGTTTCTCAGAGCAAGTATGTGTTGAGCCTCAAAATTGTGCTTTCTTTCATCTTACTTTACCTCATTTTCCTTTTTCCATTGATATCCTAGACCCAATTGATCAATGAATTTAGTTAAATTACTTTTAGAATGATTTACATGACTGACTTGCTAAGTTTTGCGATTTTTTCCATTTTAAAGCATTTTGACCGGAACTAGCTGCAGAATGCAGACATTCCGTAGCTAACCGGCAATTCTGCAGCTGTCTTCACGTTTGGGTATGTTCCAGGTGGCCTCTCAATAAAAACCGCATATGGGAATAATCCACGTCATGTCTACATTGTTCGTTGCTCACCATGAAGGAAGAAACGGATTCTGGATATGGTTTTGATACGTGGGAACACATTTAGGAAGGCAGACTTCTATTAGGACTGTCTCAGTCCAGATGTCCTTTTCATTTTTACGTTGCCACTTCAAGAGTCCTAATGTGATTTCGATAAGGAAAGACAATGCTCCTAGAATTGTTGCAAGTCTTGTTATGTATATGTGTTATATAAACACTTGGGAAACCGAGAGCTAGGCTAGATTTTGTTCTAGATTTTGCTTAGATTCTGTGCTACATTTCTAAAGACGTAGAGTGCTCTGTTCAAGTTATTTCACTTTTAATGAAGCAGATAGTGTTGTTTTGAAAGCGTTGATTTGATTTGGAGTTAGATTCCGTCAGGTGGTAGAGGGCCCCTGCCTCTTGCACGGATTTATTTGCATAATTTAGATAAGTATTCTAGCTGCCTTTACGTTTTTGAAGTTGAATTCGTAGTTGCTTTCATTAGCTACTGTAGTTATACTCATTCTAAAAACTCTTCCAAAAGAAGAAGCTCTTCCAAAAGATTATAATGATGAATGGGAAATGGCTATAGTATTGTAGGATTTAATCGTAATATCTTTTGTTCACCATCACAGTTATACTTATGCTGAATACTCTTCCACAAGAAGAAACTCTTCCAAGAAATCTTTATAATGTTTTAAGCATGATTGTGATCCTGAACGCTTCATTTGTGTGTTTGAACTAAGTACCATAGCTGTCCTTGCTCTTAAATGCTTGCCCAAAATATCATAATGACGAGTGGGAGATAGCCATGATATCTTAGTTTTTAATTGCTTTCAGTCTTTCTGTTTGCATAACATAAGTTAGGATACTCCGGAGTTTAATTTCACTTAATTCATGCTCAGTTATTTTGTTTTAAGTTTGATAATGACTTGTAGTTCAGCACTGTTTTAGGCTAGTGACATTTTAGGTTCAGTTGTAGTTCAACTCATTGCATTTGCACTCCATATTCAGTTGTCATTCACTGCATATTAGATTACTTCAGTTGTTAAACTTAACAACACAGCCTTCATTATTCACAAACCTCTTCTTGTTCTAAAATCTATTATTGATTCATAAAAATATGAACAGAAGACAATATCATTTTAAGGGCTGAAGTACTTCTGCAACTTCCTTATCATCTCACAAACAAACATTTCCTCAAAAGACTATTTCAAAAATCTATAACCTTTGAGTGAAGTGTAATGCTATAAAACTGAGTTGCAGAATAGAGTTAAGAATTAGACTTAGAGTAGAAGATCTTATGATGGTATCAATGTTTCACTCCAATTATGCTTCAAAAAATCTCTAATCAAGGATAAAATGTTGCATCATTATAAGTTAGTTGTTTAACTGTTTAGTTAGGAGGATTTGCATACTTAGTTGACCATGTCTCAAGCTCTCTCTCAAACATCTTTGATGAAAGAATTTGACAAGTTGAGTTTGTGTTTTGAATCATTTGCTTAAAAGTCATTATCAAGCTTTGCTTTTGCTTAGTCATAGTTTAGATTTGATTCTGTTTTTAATATTGCATTTGCATTTACCATTTGACATCAACCAATTAGGTTTCACTTTGTTTTTAATCATTAGCTTCCTTCCATTAGCTTTCTAGTCATTTTCCTTGTGAACATAAAACCACCAAAAGATCAAAAACATCATAAATCATCACAAAAGACCAAAAACATCACAAAACACTACACAAAACGCATTAAGAAACAAGCACCTAGGTACATACAGTACACTTCACTTCAGCAGTTTACCAACCCTGGTTGACAATTAAATGAGCTCAGTTTAGGAGACTAGATTGAGACCAAACATTTTGGCGCTGTTGCCGGGGAAGTGAAAACTAGGTAACCTTTGTTTCTTAGCATCCAAAAACAATTTATGCGTAGGGAGAGAGATTCAAGGGGAAGATTTATAAGCAGCAGAGGCAGAAATTTGATTTCTATAACACCACTTGTTTCATCTAGATCCAGAGCTAGTACACCTTCAACTCAAACCCATCTTCCATCCTTTACTGATCCTGGACTTCTAGAAGACCTGAAATTAGATATCCCATTAGAGAAACCTTCCACTTCATCCACTGAACTTGCCATAGAAAAAAATCTAAAGACTCCTGGTAGGGACATAAATCTTTCCACTTCCACAGGAGAGTCAACCATGGCAGAAGAAGGATGAGGAGGATTTTTTAATGGAGAACACACACTATTTGGAGGTAGAGGTAGAGGTAGAGGAGAAGGAGGTAGAGGAGAAGGAGGTAGAGGTGCAGATGGAGGAAAAGGTAGAATAGGAAGCTCTTTTGGGTTCCCTATAATTGATGAAGAAACCAATACAACCATGAAAAATATTTCACCCTCTGTCCTTCCAAACTTCTATGGACTCAAAACTGAAGATCCTGAAACCTTCTTATTTGAATTTGATGTGCTTTGTAGAACTTATGACTACTTACAAGATGCTCAAAAATTGAAATTATTTCCTTCAACTTTGAAGGGAGCAGCATTGAAGTGGTTTATGAGTCTGATCAGCAGTTCTATTAGAACATGGGAAGACATGAAACAAGAATTTCTAGAGAGATATTTGGATTATTGTATGTCGGTTAATCATAAGGAAGAAGTGTTCAAGATGTTACAAAAAGAAGATGAAAATTTGGAAGATTTGTTGGAGAGATTTAATTACAATATCAAAAGAGCAAAAATGGAAAACCTAGATCAAGACACCTTAAAAGCTCTTTTGTTGAAAACAATTAGGGATGAATGGTTGTATATCCTTAACATGATGGGAAAAGGGGATATATCACAACTCACATTACCTGAAATATCTTAGCTATTTATCAACCTTTCAAGAGGGAAATCTAAAACTGTCAAAGGTCCAAGAGATCCTGCTCTTGCAAGGGCAAGTAAGTCTGCTTCTGGGACAGTAAGTAGATCAGAAATAGGTCACATGCTTGATGATTTTAAATCTGACATCTTAGGGAGTCTTAGTGAACAAATAGACACCCTTAAGATACAAAACAAGCAAAATGTTGAATCTGATGCCTTGGCAATCTTTTGTCCCAAATGTAGAAAGAAACATGCCTTGAGAGAGTGTCCTTTGGATGTAAAAGTTGTAGAAACCTGTGTTATTTGTTCTGAGAAACATGAGACCAAGAATTGTCCTTCTCTTCCTGGTCTCAAGGCTATCTTTCAGGAGGAAACTCCTACAGATTCCACAGAGTCTCTCAATTTTGTATCTAGAAGGCCTTGGCAGGTACCTCAAACACAAGGATTCCATGATCAAATGTATAATCAACTTCCACCTTGGAATTCTTGGCAGCAACCTTGGCCCCAATTTCAAAATCAATCTCAGTCCTGGGCACAAGGAACACAAAGTCCCTATGGAAGATACTCTCCATACTATCAGTATCCACCATCCTATCCACCATACCCACATTTTTATCCTCAAAATCCTCAACAAAATTTTCCTCAAAATCTTCAACAAAATTCTCAACAACATCATAAAAATCAACCACATCAAAATCAACCACTTTCATTACCATTCCCTCAAAAATCAAATCAATTGCCTGCTCAATCCATACCAAACCCCAATAATAAGAACCCTCAGAATACATATATGATAGAAGGCCAACAGTTTCAAACTTATTTAATTACTCCTTTAGACCTTAGTGATGTTCAACTGAGGTCTGGAAGAATACTTGAAAAGAGGAAACCTTTTGTGATCATACAAGAAAAAGATAATTCTGAGGAAGACTCCCTACGGGTGAATACAAGTCTTGAGGAAGACACATCCTTTCAAGACCCAAACACTGAAAAAATAAAACAAAAAGATCCAATAAATCCGACTCCTGTATTAGAGAAACCATTCACATCTACTTCTATACCTCCCTTTCCGGAAAGATTACAAATTGATAGAGGTGTAGAAAAACAAATCATGGTGCCTAATTATGATTTCTTAGATGAATTGAGAAATGTTTGCATTAAAATTCCATTATTGCAAGCCATCAAGGAAATCCCAATTTTAGCCAAAACAATAAAGGAGTTGAGTATGAAGACAACAAGAAAAGGAATAAGAGAAAAAAAGAAAATTCAACTGGTAGGACAAATAGCAGACATTATGATGGGCAAGATTGCTATTCCAAAGTATCTTGACCTAGGAAATCCAGTTGTCAAAATTCACATCAATGGAATTGAAATTCAAAACACACTCATTGATTTAGGAGCAGCAATAAATATCATGAGTAGACAAATCATGGACAAATTGAAACTTCCTAATCTTCTCTTTACACCCACACTATTACAATTAGCAGATAGATCTGTGATCAGACCAGATGGGGTAATAGAAGACATTCCAGTGTCCCTAGATTCTTGGGAGTACCCTGTGGACTTCATGATCCTAACTCCCAAGAATAATCTAGGAGGCCATCCTGTTATACTAGGAAGACCTTGGTTGGCTACAGATGATGCTTTTATTAGTTGTAGGTCCGGTGATATGTATATTTCTGATGGTAGTTCAACTAAGAGATTCACTTTATATCCTCCAGCTAGGACAATTACAGATCTATATGACACTCAATGGATAGAGGATGAAGAAGATTTACAACCACTCTTCACAATTTCAGAAATTAGTGAAGATAATCAAATTCTGAATACTCTAGAAAACTTTGAATCCTCTCCAGAACACAAACATGAATCATTTCAGGAGGGATCCAATATTGAATTTTTTTCATCTAGGCAGATGTCTCTTCATTCTATGGACAAATTTGGCAGCTCTACAAGTGAAATTTTTCCAGGCAAAACTTTGAACATAAACAAGAACCTAGAAAAATCTCAACAAGAAGAGTTAGTGAAAGTATTACAGAGACATTCTTCTGCATATGCATGGGAATACACTGACATGAAAGGGATAAGCCCCAAGACTTGCACTCATCACATCTATATAGAGGAAAATTGCAAACCAATCAAACAACCTCAAAGACGGATGAATCCAAATCTTAGGGAAATTGTTAAAGAGGAATTGCAAAAATTGTTAAATGTTAATTTCATCTATCCTATTTCAGATAGTCAGTGGGTTTCTCCTTTGGTAATTGTGCCAAAAAAAAATGGAAAATGGAGGGTGTGTGTTGACTACCGAGAACTAAATAAAGCTACTCTTAAAGACCATTTTCCCTTACCTTTCATAGATCAAGTATTATATACATTAGCTGGCAAAAAGTACTTCTCATTCCTAGATGGGTTTAGTGGTTACAATCAAATCCAAGTAGAACTTGAAGACCAAGACAAAACCACATTCACCTATCCTTGGGGTACCTATGCTTACCAAGTATTGCCATTTGGATTATGCAATGCACCTGCAACATTCCAAAGGGCAGTATTAGGAATTTTTTTGGATCTAATACATGACTGTGTAGAGGTGTACACAGATGATTTCACAGTTTACGGGAACACATTTGAAGAGGCTTTAGAAAACTTGGAAAAATTCTTAAAAAGATGTCAAGAAGAAAACCTTTCACTTAGTCATGAAAAATGTTTTATGATGTTTACTGAAGGTATTTTTTTAGGGCACCATATTTCAGGGGATGGGATTAGAGTTGATGAGTCAAAATTTGAAGTCATTTCTAACCTATCTATTCCAAGTTGTCAAAGAGATGTTAGAAGTTTTCTAGGATTTACAGGGTATTATCGGAGATTTATAGAAAACTTCACCAAGATAGCATCTCCACTCTTCAAATTACTTACCAAAGATTGTGAATTCAAGTGGACTTCTGATTGCCAGTTAGCTTTTGAAACCCTGAAAA